>JAEIFV010000041.1:0-600000 GCA_018904265.1 Lordiphosa collinella | reverse complement strand
TTCACCGAGGAGGAGCCAAGTTCTAGAGGGGTGGAGGGCAAAAGTTTTGAGTGATGAGAGAGCATTGATTAACATAATTGATATAATCTTTAAAATGATCAGGGCTGGGGGATGCGTTTTTTGTCCTGGACTTTCACACAGTTTCACACTTTCAGTTGGGTAACAACTTACAGCTTATGAATTTGTGGCCTCCGTTCAACTGGCTTATAAATTTCATAAGCCCAGGGACAAGCTTGTTGAGGGTCAGCAGTACCATAAAATGTTGGCTAAGTGGAGCTCAAAAACGGGTTAAATTGCAATTACGTGCCAGCCACTTGCCCCCCAGAGCATTGGACACAGGAGCTGTAGAGTGGCACGGCAACATGTTGATTGTCTGCCTTCTGAGTTCGGGATGTTCTTCACCTAGCTACGTGTGCTTGGCATATAAATTTCAGCCAGTTATCTACGACTCTTCTGGGTGTTGCACTACACACACACAGACACAGAAAAAAAAGTTTTTAATTAAAAACTGCAGACGGGGCTTCTCTAGCTAATAATTTTGTACTATGCCGGAATATATCTATCTGTATAAATGTATGTACACTCAAAATAAAAATAACATAAAAAACCAACCATTTATGTGCAGATTTAATCGTTTGTGGCAATGATTTTGCAACACATTGATGCCCAATCATCCTTGGTAATCCATCTCAAAACTGCTCCATTTTAAATGTTTCTAAATATTGAATGTTTGTCAAAGAAAATCTATCAGTGTACCCATAGCTTAACCCCAAATCGATTCATAATGCAAATCTATCCGCACAACTGTCGAAAAAATATGTACATAACTTGTTCTTCGTCTTCTGCCTGTTCCTGTCGTTTCTCTGCCACAAAAAAAAAAAAAACAAAATAGAAGAAAACTTGGTCCAGGCTTCGTGCACTAGCAAGAAATTGAAAAACTAATTTTCAACAACAAAATCAAAAGCAAAAGACGACAAAAAAAATATTCGTTTGCATGTAAATTTCCATAATACAATTTCGATAATTTCACCAAAAAAGAACAAAAAGGAACAAAAACTACCATGTCGGCATCAGAAGCGAGTGTAAGAAGTAGAGTGTGTTTTCTTAAAGAAATTTCAGTTGACAGGTCTTGTTGCTTGCTACATCAACAACAACGGATACAACAACGTGTTAACAAGAATTTTTTTGGTTTTGGCCTTTGACATTTTTGGCAACGGAAATCTCAGCTAAACTCATCAATCATGAAAAATGGCATGTAAGGCCAGCTCGCCAGGCAGCTCGTCGAAGCATCATCTTAGTGGAGCAGCATGTGAAAGTTCAAGGCTGAAATTTTGAAGACATGAGTAGGTGTGCACTACGTGCTAAGGTCGGGGCTAACAAAGAATGAGTGAGAGATTTATCAAATTATAAAAGAATTAATGCGTAAATTTTATGAAATGTTCATTTTGGTTAATTTTTCTTCAAAGCATGCATATCCTTACAATATACCGTTCTTTTTGGTCATGAAGCTTTACATAATCACAAAAAGCAGTTCTTATTGGATTGGATCTCGCGTCTCGACGTGCGTTTGTCCTTATGCCTATACATTTTTCTCAGTTGACCAGAGAAAAACGGCACAAAAACACCACAAAACATATTACGACTAGTAAGTGCAAATAATATTGCATGATTGCAAATAATTGAAAACTCTTTTGGTTTGTTTTTGTCAGTGAAAAAAAATGCTTGTAATTTCTAAGTGCTGGCATTTTATACTCTGTTCCAGAGGTACACAGAGTACATTAAGTTTGTACATAAGTATGTAACAGCCAGAAGGAAGCATCTCCGACACCATAAAGTATTATTTTTGCAATTTTACTTCTGATCGGTCGAAAAAGAAGTTCTAGTGAGAAAAACTTTTTAGTTTTCAATGGGATCGCCTCCAAATTTCGTAATTAACAGTTTATTATGCTTCTCAATGATTTCACCACGTTTGGTCGAATTCAGACATCTATATAACATAGTGTAGATCCCATAGAAAAGTAAGGTCCAAAAAGTAGTCTTAGTTAGAAAAACTTTTTTGTTTTCAATGGAAGCTGCAACGGCATACAAAACTTCGGCCGAGCCGAAGTTAACTTCCCCTATTTTTTTCCTTACATTTTAGTTATTACAGCACTACAACTCTTCTGAGATTATTCTGTCTCCATAATTTTAGCCAGCTGCAGGATTGAAGGGTCCAGCACTTCCCATTTAGAAGACATAAAGCTTCTTCTTCACCATTTTGAATTACCCAAGAACATATCTTCCGGTTCAAACATCAAAAATAACGATAAATAATGCAATTAAAAAAGCAAACAAAACTATCGCTCCATAGAACGTTCGAGGAAAACATTGGGATATTAGGTTTGGTTCGTTCGGCCAAGCAAATGCTTGGTCAAAGGCTTTAAAATATGTCTGAGCGTAGGACAGGACACTATATTAAGGGAAACTTCCCCTTTTTTCTTATTTTAATTAAATAACCTGGCTCCGTTTAAAGAAAAATGCAATGTACAAATTACGAAAAATGACAAGGCGAAGACAGAAAGAACTCTTTTTGGATTTTAAGTATTGCTTTATTCTCTGCTATATTAATGATTTCTCTGGTCCAAAAGCTTGTAAATTTGTGTAGCAGTTATTTTCGGACAATTACCATTAAGTAGAGAATTATTTCAGTCTCATCATAAAGCATTTTCATAAAAAAAGTGATTGAATAATCTTCCTGAGCTACTGCTAAAAAGTATATTTTTCTGTGCCCTTTAACTTCACCCTTAATCTTAGCTTATTAATAGTTAAAATAGCAATAAAGTTTTCTCTCTGTTTCCAATCACTTTTCCTGCTATCTCAAGCACAACAATTAAGTGGAGCATCATTTTCTGACAGATACCACTAATTTAACTATCAAAACTATCACAAAACTGAGTTTTGCAACTCGCTCAACTTTCATATTGAATGGTTGTTCCCCTCTTCCCCCTTCTTCCACACTCGCGCTGTCTTCCACTTAACATTTGCATTATAATCTCAGTTTGTCTGGAGCTGCTGTTCTGCTCCAACTGGCTTATTCACTTTTACTGCACAGCAAGAAGCGACCGCCAAGTCATCAAACATAATTACTTGCCCAAAAGGCATGCGCCAGTTGACATTTCACTGGCGACCGAAGAACCCCGCCCCCTTCCACTCCCTCGAACTTTCATTAAGCGTAGCTGGGCAAGTTTTAACTTTAAGGTGTGCTCTGCTCCGGCTCCTAGTATGTCCATAGCCTTGAGGCAGTGTTTGATAATGAATTTCTCGTTGGGTTTGTCGGTTGGCCGTTTGCCCTTTTAAGTAGACTATTTATTTTTTTTCCCAGCCAAAATGCAAGGTCCTGTCATATGATCGAAGAAACTTTTGGGCAAGTTCTTTAAACTTGCTTCCTAATGAACTGTCAATGAACTCCAAGTTTCTTGGTCTCGTTTTTTCGTTTATTTTTTATTTTTCAGTCTGCTGTGGAAATTTATGTTTATTTTTCTACTTTCTTCCTTTTTTTTTGTAGCCATGCAATTTACTTTTTTTGATGAAGTGCAAGCGGCCAAGAAGGAGCAGCTCTGTTTTTTATACACATATTTATAAAATGATGATCTGTCTAACAAATAACTCATTTCTATGATAACGTGGTCCAATTTACTTCGCTTTCACTTTGTGCACTTTGTTGTGGGCAGGCGGCGGGTTTTACTTAGTTTTATGAGACTTGGATAATGAAGATGAGTACAACTTGAGACGCCAGTTGAACAAAATGCTTGGCAGTTATTGACATGGATTTGATTTGAAGCATGAACTTAAACAGAAATAAGATCTGTTAAATTTTGCAGGCAAACAGACACAAAATGTATAAATTTAATTATAACTTAAGCACTTGTAAAATAATTTTGTGGTATGCAAAATTAAGCGCAGTCGACCACATCACACAAACAAACAGACAGTCACGGACATTCATAATTACCCACAGTGTTGGCCAAGAAGGATGTTTAGTTTGTAATCCCAACAGATTGTGGGTAGCTTTTTGAAGTTTCAGTTGCAAATTACATTTAAGATGCTCCGCTACGCACATTTGTCATAACTAAAGCTGATTGATATGGCCATGTCTGCTTTTATCTCCAGTTGTATATCTAAGTGCATTTTATATAGCTGGAGAAGAGATGTCAACAGTTGAAGTTTAGTTGGGGCTCAACAAGAATCATAAAAATCATTCTCCCGCACCTGGGAGTCCTACCCACCGCCACAATCTTTTTCAAAAACACGTAAATAGTTGCAATGACAAAGCCAAACCTAATACATATGAATGTGACAAGGAACAATTTTCTAGCCAAAAGTGATATCCCCCCCGGGCCCGGACCTTTGAAATGGGCCGGGAGCCCGGATTTTTGGCGAAAACTTAAATAAGCTATGTTACACTAAACCACATGAGAAAAACCCTCCATGCCCAGAATCTCCTTTCGACGGCCCTGCGTACCGGTATAAGTAAAAGTTTTTTAAATCTTGTAAAAACGAAAATTCTGAGATAAGTCTAAATCATTTTTTTCCTTTGTAATATAAAGAAACAATATTCAACATAAAAGCTTCAGTCTTTTGACATTTAAAGTAAAATTATAATCGCTTTTTCACACTTCGTATTATTTTACGAAGTTCACATGTTAGAACTTATGATTATACATTATATGAAATACTGCTTTTATTGAATTTAATTTTGATTTTTTTATGTCAAAGTCTTATCTATATAACATAGCATTCCATTGAATCCATACGACTCCGCTTAGAGATTCATTATAAATTTCACGTCAGAGAATAGGCGTTCCACGCTGGCCTGCGTAGCTGGAACAGAGAGCACAACTTTTGAAATCTCATACAATTCTGGGAACTTTTTGGAGGACTCTGACCACCACATTATAACATTATAATCAGCAACCGACGAACTTTGAGCTTAAATATTTGTTAAATGAGTAATATTTACAAGATTTTTTTCCTCAGGACTTTGCATTACGTTAAACATAGGGTCAAAAAATTTGCCACATAGAAAAGCATTGTTCTAAGAAATGATAACTCACGCTTTTCAAGAAAGGACGTATTTTTAGATATTTCCAATTTGCAGATTGTCCAAATGTAATAAAAATCGCCCAAAACTACATAGATTTTCAGCTTGAAGTTTAGTGTTGGTTACTTCAGCTGGTTCTAATATGCGTACTATTTCTATTTCGCGACCTTCCGATGTAGAAGAATATCGTTATCTGCGTCCGCAAAATTAAAAAATGTTGAAGATATCTTCTGCCAGACGTTTTACGCCTTCTTTGAAAAGTGATAAGAAAATTTGACATCGTGTAAAGGACTTCTTATGATTCCTTCTTCGCGTTACAAACATCTGACCAAAATCACGATGCTCTCTGCAAAGGTAAAAAAAACCAAACCTCACCGGTACCAGCGTTTCGGTTTTGTTCCGGTTCGATCGGTTCCAATAATGACGGTAAACAATATTTTTCTAAATAAATTTCCATTCTGCATATTTTATAATCTGATCAAAAAAAAAAAAAAAAAGTATTCAATAAAGTTATTCAACTTTTGAACCCCTTCGTTACTTTTGCGCCTCCCTGTACAAAGGTTTTATTTACTGTTTGTTGTTTGTTGCTTAGCGACCTTTCAAATTGTTAGAATATTGGTTTTATTTACTTAGACAAAGATTTTAAAGGGACGCGTTGACGTATATGCTCATCGATCATTTGGCTTCTGTTGTCAGAAACCACACTTTAGCCGAAGCCAAGCGCTCCGATGAGACCTAACTTTCTGGTATAATAAGATATACCAATGCCAAGTCAGAAAGCACTGGCTATGCGTACGTCTCTTCCATGCAGAACTTAATGGCACTGATGGCTTAGCGACGGAAAATTAAAATATAAGTCCAGTAATTCTAGTGTCTGCTTGGCTTGAACTTTCGTCTAAAAAATTTTGAAGATTTAAAATATAAATTTTATGATTTTCATAAGCGCTTCCAGGGATTGAACAGGTCCGATTCTGGCTATGCGCAGTATTCACACATGCATAAAAAGCCGCCAATTCACACACAAATGAACAATAATTCGCGGAAGTCAATATCATTGTTACATTTTAGTTTTGCATTTCAGCCAAGCTCTTTTCCAAATCTGAAACAAACTCGATTTGGATCTGGTATGCAACAATTTTTGGCGCTATCTCTTGTAGTCTCTGAGATCAATGCGCTCATACGGACATACAGACGGACGGACGAACATGGCTAAATTGACTCGGCTGTTGATGCTGATTAAGAATATATGGGTCGTTGCAAGCAACAAAAAAATATTTTCTAAGATGATGTCTTCGAATTGGTTGAAAATTGGACCAAAGGAAGCTTATTATGAGAAAAAATTATCCCCAAGATTTGAGCTTTATTGAAACTCTTTTGCGGAAGTTCTGCGCTTTAAAAGGTCAAATTTTGAATTTTTTAAATTTTAAATAACTTAAATACGGTTTAAGATAGAGCTTTGCGATTTTTTTTCGATTGTTCAGGTTTCAAAAGTCATTCTGAAAATATTTTGGAAAATTTTTCTTTCCAACATTTCTTTGCTAAAAAATTGGTTTCTTCAAAAAACTGAGCCTAGCAAAAAAGACTCATCCTTCATAAATTTTGAAAAAAATATATGTAATAGCCGCAATTTTTTCAAACATTTTGAGCGGGGGAACATGTCGGTAGCTTGAAAATTAAAGAAGTTCTGGCCTTTTATGTCATGTAATCTCAAAAAATCAATATGGCAAATTTGAAAAAAAAATTGCTTATAAATTTTATTTTTTGTTTTTAATTTGCCCAAACATCTTTTTTAAGCTATTGAATTTAAGACCAAGAAAAGAACGCTTTGACTTTAAAGCTTACAGAAACCGATCTGGCAATGAACTTTAATACGGATGACCTCAAACCATATTCAAAATATATATACCCTGTGTCTGTCAGTGGCGTACGCAGGTTTTTTTAAGGGGGCGTATTACAAAATGGTTCTTTAGTCCCTTCTTCTTCTTGTATTTAGCATGTAAATGCAAGTTCAGGGTGGGGTTTTACCTCCAAAATCTCCCTTGCGTACGCCACTGGTGCCATTACAGGCCGCTGCTTAAATTTTCTACCGATTATATATTTTGAATATGGTTGGAGGTTAACCGTATTACAGATCTTTGCGAGATCGTTTTCTGTAAGCTTTAAAGCCAAAGCGTTCTTTTCTGGGTTCTAAATTTAATTCAATAGCTTAAAAAAGATGTTTGGGCAAATTAAGAACCAAATATACAATTTATTAGCAATTTTTTCCAAATTTTTTGAAGGTTGAGTCTTTTTTGCCAGGCTCAGTTTTTTGAAGAAATCAATTTTTTTGCAAAGAAATGTTAGGAAAAAAAATTTTTCTAAATTATTTTCAGAAAGCTTTTTGAAGCCTCAACAAATGAAAAAAAAATGCAAAGCTCTATCTTAAACCGCATTCGAGTTATTTAAAATTTTAAAAATGAAAAATTTGACCTTTAATAGCGCAGAGCTTTTGCAAAAGAGTTCCAATAAAACTCAAACCTTGGGGTTAATCTTTTGTCATAAAAAGTTTCCTTTGGTCCAATTTTCATCCAATTCGATGACATCATCTCAGAAAATATTTTTTTGGCTTGGAACGCCCCTTATATACTTTATAGGGTCGGAAATGTTTCCCATTTTTAATGGGAACAGGGTATAAAAATATCACTGAAAAAATCGCCAGAAAATATTTGAATTCCGATCGTCTCGGAAAAATATTCGATAGCGATATTTTTGGACAAAAATATCGAGTTTCGATATAGCGATATTATTTACGACATTCCTAGTCCATAACTTCTAAAAGCTCGATGATATCAAAAAAGTGTAAATGTACTAAAATTAGGAATACTAGCTAGTTAGCATCGCGATTTTTTTTCAATTGTCAGATAAATTTTGCGATTTTTTAACTTGCGGAAAAAATAAGGCTTGCTGCTTTGGAATTTCCAAACAGTCTTAGCATCGCAGGCATGGAGAGGCTGCTGTTTGAACAGCACAGCCAGGCATGATCGCTGATGATTGGGGTTGGCCCCCCATGAAACAGCTGTTCGATCTACCAGCAGCAGGTTTACTATCTATGTAAGATGGGATTTACACCATCAGTTTATTAATAAAAAGAAACCATTTATTCGGTTGGTACAGCTTGCTTACGATAAGTTCGATATGATTTAAGGATCTTGATAGCTTTCAATTAAAGTTTAAAACAACACAGCTACGCAGTTAACAACTCCGACGACTCCGCAACACTTCTGCTTCACAACAACTCTGCTTCAAACACAGACCAACTCACTCCTCTCTGCTTCAACACTGCTCTCTCGACGACTTCCTTCCCTCGATCGCGTCTCTTGCTTCTCGTATTGTCTTCTACTCGCTGCCTCTCCGTAACCGCTACTCTTATATCCTCTCTCACATGTATGTATTAAGGTCGTAAAAACAGTCACAAAAAGTGGAAAAATTAAATTTTATTTTCATATTTCAATCAAAATAATGGTGTCTCAAGAACCAGAACCAAACTTTGGTTTTTGTTCGAATTGGCTTATTAATGTGGCTGAAGGACCTAAAAATGTGAACAAAACTCGTTAAACACACGTTTGTGCAAATTTCTTTTAAGCCTGACGTGCTTCGGGAAAACGGACAATTTATTTGAATTCAGCGCCCGAGAATACACAAGTAACATTTGCTACCTTCTCTGGTTATTAAAATGGACTAGGAAGGAACTTGGTATTTTTACCTACACTCACAGCGTGTTATCTATGTTAAAAACACTTAATTTTGAGGTACAAATACTATTGTAGTCGCCTAGAACTGTTGATTTCTAAGTCTATGAAGTACACAATTCATCGAATACATTATCCTCATACTCTTTCAATTACTATACAAAAGGAACACCAAGAAGTTCAAAATTGAGAACAAAATGAACTGCTTTTAGCCCTCTAGCGGCTATGATTCTATGTTAGCTACATAAATAACTGTTAGAAATATAGAATAAAATGAAACATAGAATTAAAAACATAGAATGTCGAACAAAGCATTGAAATTGGACTAAAACATAGAACATAGAATGAAAACATCGCAAGGTCGATAGAATGTAGAATATAGGATAAGACATAGAATGTAGAATATAGAATAAGACATCGAGTAATAACATAGAATTAACTTAAAGTTTAATACAACAGCCACAAGCTCGGTAGGAGAAATGCTTTTCTAAAAAAGCAGTATACATAGTTAAAGCTCTACTGGCGGACAGTTTTTCTGGCAGGACATTGTGCTTAGTTGGAGCTTGGAATGCAACTTTTTTGTAAGAGTACCAGCTTGTCAAAACTAAGCAGTGCAAGCAGTTTTCAAGTGGTTGATGAAATGACTAGATAGTAGGCCTTGCACTTTAAATAAATGTTGATTCTGTCCATGAAAACTTTCAATAATTATGATGAATTTCGCAAGCGATTTCTTCGCTGCAACGGCATTGAATTCTCTGAAACAACAAACCTCTCTTAGCAGACTCTACAGTTGTCTGTTTAAGGACTTACCAGCATTCTTGGGGTCCAAAAGTTGAAGTTGAAGTTACGAACATATGCCAAAAATGTTTTCTATCTCCTCTAGTTGAAGTAATAACACTTAACTCCAGGTTAATTTTTAAGTTTTTATTTTGTATTTTCCAAATAATTTTTAATTTTATTCAACTTTCTGAAATAATAATTTAGAATTTTACAAACATTTTGAATATCCATATAACATAATGGTAGCATAATATCTCAGATACTATGTGGCTTTTGTGATAATCGTTAATGTGCTGGGGAATTTTTTTTCTAAACGTCAAACGAAACGATATGCATGTTATATATAATTATATGTTTGTGATCATTATAATTTGTGTGGCATTTTCGCTATATACGTATATTCGTCTTCATTTCGGGTAACGTGTAAAGTGCCTGGTGTAAATACTTAGAAAATCTTTCTTTTGTTTTTGCCTATATGAAAACTGGAAACTCAAAAATTGAAACGTAGCCAAGTGCAATTTGCATAGAGTCTATTTTATTAGTTTCTTTGTTTGAAGCCAATTCGATTGAGTTCATTTGATGATATTTATGTATATATTTATATATGCGTAGCGCTAATCCTCTGAAACATTGTGGGTGCATCATTTCGATTCCTTTGACAATTTCTTGGATAAGTTGATACTATCTAAATTTTGCTATATAGTTAATATATCAACATTTAATAACATTTTGGTGCATTTTGAATGTTTCCTATATATATATATGGAAAATGGGCAAACCAAAAGTAAAACACAAAAATCACATTTATATGAAGCACAAAAATTGTATGTATTTGTATTTCTTGTTGGCTAAATTGCGCTTTGTCTTTTACAATATCTAGAATATATATATATTAATAATTCTATATCATTTATTTAATGTTTAAGCTTAATGTTCAGTAGAATTTGTTGTATTTATTACTTTTTTTGTGGTTTCTGTTTCTTGATTTTGTTGTGTGTGTGAGTGTGTGTGTTTTAAATAACTTGAAGTTTATTTATGCTTTTCGTTTAAATTATATTTATAATTTAAGTATAATACATTTTGTACAGATTTAAAAATTAAATTAAAAAATATAATAAAATTTGATATATAAAATGCAGAAAAACAGACACAAAATATGTTAAAAGGAATATTTGTATAGTATGTATAGTGGGGATCGGTTAACAAGTATTGGAAGGACATTACCAAAGTATATAATACAGTTTAAAGAAGTAGGAAGTGCTCACGTAACATATGTTTTTTTTTTGTAATTTTCTAGTTTAGTGGTGGTCTTTGTGGGGTAACTTGGTAGCTTGGTCAATTTTTTCTGGAGGTTTGGAAAACTGAATTGATATTGAACTAAAACTTAAGTTAGTTACTCATTAAGACCTGATGTATTTTATATAAGGACTTTATTAGGCAATTTTAAAAAATGGAATGGGTATTCATAGGTCTTCTAATGATCTTCTAAAGTCTTATACTCCAAATTAATAAGTGAAAATTCGTTTTAGTTTTATTTCTTAAGGTTAGCCTCATACACCCGATTTCATTTGGTATGAGATCAACATTGGGTCTAAATTTTTTCTATTTTCATAAGTTAAACCAGAATTGAAATTATACAAATTTGTTTAAATTTTCGTCTTTGACTTAAATCGGGTTAAGCTTGGATTTTTATTGGTCTTTTACCAAGTTGTCCTATCCTACTTAAACTCCTGGTTAAGTTTAGACACTGTATAAGACTTTTAATGGAACCAATATAAATGTATAAGATGCGTAAAATATCCATTTTAATACAATAAAAAAACCTATCTTGCATAAATTAAAAACTTTATAATTAAGTCAATATATTTCTTATTTTAAAGTACCTTGATTGGCTTTAATATATTTTGTTTTAGAATACAATGTCTTTTAATAATCTTATACAAAGTCTTATACTTGAATTGTAAAGAAATATAACTGATTTTGAGTTTATTGTGAGTTTTTAAGATTTTAGAATTTTGTGATTTAGAGAAATAATCTGTTGCAAAACTGGTTTAAAATAACAAAATTTTTGAGAAACTGGTAATAAAAGTGTTATGTCTTATGCAAAGACTTACACTCAGATTTTATAGAAATACTTTGAATAATTGTATAGTTTTTGAATTTTTAGAACGAGACCCTGTTTCAGACTTTGTGTTATAACCGATAAGTACTTTTCCTAGCGTTCAAAGACATTTTGAAGAAGTGCAACTATCTGCTGAGATTGAACACAAGCGCAGAAACCATCCCAAAATAGATTAAGATAACGAACTCCCAAACGGGAGTGTCACAATTGATAATCTGTGCTTTCAGTGCATGGGTCAACTAAACAAAATGTATTAAAAGAACGAGTTTCCAAATAAATATTCATTCATTACCAGAGCTCCAAGTTGAGCTGAGGTAGATCAATCATTATCGTATTGCGTTTTATTATTTATTGATCCTTCGTCCCTGAAAAGGCAAACGTGCTAAATTCCGAGTGAACGGCAGCATATTGCCAACGAGAAAAAACTTAAGGAAGTGACAAGAAAGAAGGATCCATCGGGATCACACACTGATCCGCTAAGCGTTAGGAAAAATCCTGCGTAAAGAGGTGCCCCGGCGGCTTAAAAAAGTTGCCACAAAACCAACAACAAAAACTAAAGGTTTGCCTTACGAACAGGGGGTTTCCGGCGAAATTCGCTACAAAACGTTGTCCTGCCGAACCGTTGAGAGGAGGACTGAAGAAGCCAAGTACAAAGGCAATGCAACCGCCTGATAACGAGGCGCAGAGACAGATTCAGAAAGAAATCCTGAAAAATCCAACGGCTGGTCCAAAGCCGCAAACAATTGAAGACTACAGGAGGAGGCAATCTAGCCTACAAGATAAGAAGGAAGGAAGAGAGGGAAGTCCAACGAATACAAATTCCGAAAATCAACATCCCAAAAAGAAGTGGAGCCCAGGCGCGGCTTAGAAAAAGAAGAGTAGCACTCCTGAAGGTAATCAACTCTACACCACCGTCACCATACCAAGTAGCATCGAACTATTGTGAAGAAGTCGACCAAATCGATAAGGAATTAAGTAAGAAAAACAAAACAAAAACATTAAGAAAAATAAATATTAAAAAGTAGAGTGCCCAAGTAGGCACCTCTTCAACAAAACGCGGATTTCCGCTACTGAATAAACAAAATACTACAAAAAAATCTCAAATGTACACTAAAAGAGAGAAATATTAGACACAAAATTATCGTAAATATTTTTAAAATTTGAAACTATTTTGTAAAGGATTCAATTTTGAATACAACGAATATAGAAAAATAAGTTAAAATATTTCTTTTGGAACAAAATTAAAAAAAAATTATGTTTTGACAAAGCAATTTAAATTAAAATAAAATTAAAAAAAAAAAAAAAGATTTCTTTAATGACACCTACAAGAGGACAATTGATGCATAGAAAATCAAAAAACGTTAAAGGAGACAGATTATTTCAGTTTAAAAACATTTGATTCTTAGTTTGATGTTAAAACTAAAATTTTAACTGAAATCAATTCGAAAAAAACAAGCCAGAACCCATCCAGTGTGGGTAAATAGTAAAAACCAAAACTCTCTACAATTTCAACGTGTCGGCAAAAAACAGTTTGGTTGCGGACACAACAAAAACAGGAAGCGAAAGACAGTTTCAGTTCTGTTTTTGCTCAATTCTGTTGCGCTCAGAGCAAAGACCTTTCTTCGTTCCTGGTTCTCTGCTGTCTTTCACTGACACTTTTGCCGAGAGCAAACTTCCAAACTGTATTTTGCGTATGTATGCGTGGCTGTGTGTGCGTCTTTGTATAACAGGCGTCACACATACAAACAGCCTATCAAACGCACAAATCAAAAACAAAACAAAAAACACTTTTCGGAGACACTTATTGTGATCTGCTCATTGGCAAACAGTTGTTTAGTGAGCGCTCGCTCAAAACAGTAGCTGTCGGAGGTTGTCGGATGACCGAATCTTTTTTTTTGCTCAACCGAAAACACGTAACAGAATACACATGAGGTGCGAGAAAAAGTGTTCCGCTCAGTAAGAAACCGTTTGTTTCTGTTTTTCACTGAGGCTGGTCGCATTGAAAAAAGTGTTAACAGTTTTTTGCGAGCTAAGGTAAAAACAGATTTTTCAGGACAACATCGAAATTTCATATGAACATTCAAAACAAGGATATGAAAGAAGTAGAAAATTCAGTTAGAAAAGAAATACTGGATTCCGAATTTAAAAGGCTGCAAAATCAGTTTGAAGATATAGCAAAATTGCAAAGAAGCCTTGAAAAACAAATAATAGTAGAAGAAGAATTTGAAACAGTAAGCTTGCGTTACTAAAAAGAGTCAACGCAGATAATAAAAGCAAAGCCGGGCGAAAGCCGGCTAAAACTAGAAGTGGTTAATACACCTCCATTCTTTGGGGACCTGTCAACTTGTTCCTCCTTTAACGATACTTTTTCTAACTTGATCGGTAAAGACGACGCGCTAGGAAAAAAGAGAGACTGATAAGGTTAAAAGATTTAGTGAGAGGAGAGTCAAGAAAACTAATTCAGCACTTGCTCATTTCAGATGAAAATTAGAAAATAGCCTTGCAAATCCTAGAGAAAGGTACGAAAATAGAAGACAGCTGTTTTGAAAACTTCTTGATAATATACTGGATCAAGCAACAACGAACAGTGAATGAGAAAAAAAGTGTACAAGAATTGCTCGATACCACTAGAGAGTGCGCACATGCAATAAAAGTCATGGGTATATATGTGGGAGATGCAGATATATTCTTAGCGCGCATAATCCTAAGAAAATTTGACAGGTAGGGACTGCAACAGTATGAGCAAACGATCAGGAAATTAAAAGAAATTCAATGTTTTGATGATGTGTTCGAGTTTCACCATTTTCTACCGAAAGCAGTATTTAAAGATTCATGATCAGAAAACGAGCCCATTTATGACTTTTTTAACGGGGCCGAACACTCGTAAAAGAAAAGGACGAGTGTGTTTAGAAATTTCAGAAAATGTTGGCTGGGACGAGATCATTTCGTATACCGGTCCTATAATTTACACACACCTTTTTCTAATATATAACTCAACCTAAGCAGTAAAAGATTGTACCGAATATAAAAAAAAACGTTTGCTCTCATATAATACGTTTATACACACACAAAATTAGTCGTGCTAAATGCCCTTTAAAGTATGCTTAGGTTTTAAAAAGGAATAGTTTAGAAATATATAACGTAATTTTTAAATTTTTCTTATTACAAAATTTTGTGGTATAACTGTAACTGGTCCGACAATCTGAGTAAATATAAAGTGCGGAGTTAGTATTACGCTGCATTAACTGACTGTCAATGTCTACGGTCAAGTGGATCATTAAAAAAGGTAACAAAGTTTGCATACTTTTATGGGCATTAATCATTATAAATTTGGTGTGTATAATCATAGTATTAGAGTATATTTACAGTGGCTAATACTTGTGAAGGAATCGAGAAATAGTAGGTAACTAATCCAGCATGCATTCAATTTATAGGACAAAACTCCACTCTTAATTAACATTCTCCAATTTAAATTTGCCTTGAAAAGTTTTGGAATTTTATCTTCCATTTTTGGAAAATCAATACCTAGTTGTATTTAAAATCTATTAGCAATCCAAGATTCACGCAATTCCATTTATATTTAGTTACTTCATTCCAATAATCCTAGTATAAGACCTACTATAAGAGCAATTTAAAACCGACGAGTAAAATTTGCAGTATCCTTTCAAAATATAAGACTAATTATATGACCCTTAGAAGATCTATCACTACCCATTCCAAGTACTGGCCTATACACATATCGCATAGAGCTTTCAGTGGTTTAGTTAGAAGCATTTTAAGTCCTTTTGCTTAATGTTAAGCGCCTTTTTCTTTGTTTTTGTAGTTTTTTAATGCTTTTTTTTTGATAATTATTTAATGCGTACGTAAGTAACGGTATAATTCAACATATTCTTGATGTTTGCGTTAAGTATCCATTTTTTGTTTTGTTTAAACTAAATTTACGTTCTTTTCAAGTGAACCACTCTTTGCCCTCGGAACCCTCCCCCTCCCCCAACCCAGCCAAGTGATCCTACAGCTGCACCTGGAATGTTTGCGCTGGCGCCTTAGGCGGTGAGATAAACGGATTGGTGCTATGCCTGGCCAGCGGTGAACGTGATATGGTGGTGGACACCGGCACATCCGGTGACAATTTTTTGGCAGCTGCCACATTAGCTGCCCATTCGGCATCAAAGGGATCTTCAGGTCTTCCGCCGCCTCCTCCTCCTCCTCCGCCGCCGCCGGCGGCCAAAGTCTGAGCCCTGCCCACATTGGCCAGGTAGGTGGGTCGTTTGGGTGGTGCGACAGCTGGTGACGTGCTACGCACTACCTGACCCAGCCATTGCTCGGCATTGGGCAACTCTTCCTGAGTGGTGACAACCGACACTTCCGCGCTCTGCTCGGACCGTGTGGGTGACTGTGAGTTGAGGCTGTGATAAGTGGGCGTGGTTGTGCTTACGACACGAGGCGTTACCTGTGCGGTGGGCGTGGCGCTATACGAGATTACTTGCTGTTGCTTCTCCGCTGCGATAATATTCTGATTGACGCTGCGATTGTTATTGAAGTTCAGATCATCGCCAGCCGCTAGCAGAGCATCGGTTTGAGTCAGCAGCGACAGACCCTGACTCAGCTCCTGGCATAGTTGACTCACAGAGTCGGCGGCGTTGGAAGCAGCATCTCCTGCTGATTTAGCCGGAGACACCTCGGCTATGGGCGACACACTACGCAACGGTGTATGCAGGGAATTCCCCGAGGCGGCCGCCAGGAAGGCCTTTTGACGATCGGCATTGGACGGAAGATCATTGACACGCAGCGACATCTGACGCTTGAATGGCGACTGACTACCAATTGTGCTTAGCCTAAACGAACTCTGTCTCTCCAACATATTGGGCGTGGCATGAGGTCGTTCAATAGCAAATGGATTAAAGGGTTTCACTGTGGCCGCCGGAGGTCCTGGCAGGCTTGTGGGTGGACCGTCCACACTTCGTTCATTCGCACCACCCACTGTGGCGATGGCCAGCCGTTCGGTCAACGTTTGTTGACGGAATGAGCCCGTGCGCGTAAATGTGGAATTCTTGGTGTCAAAGGTCATTGTGACACCACACTCCTTATCCCGGCGCTGTTTACGTTCCAGGCAGACGGCAAAAGCACAGCCCACAGCATGCGAGAGACGCTCCCCGGAATCCTTGGAGGCCAAGAAACCGTGACACATCCAACGTCGTGTGGTGCCATCACGACAAATGTAACTAAACCCACGCTCATGATTGCGATCCGGAGCACAGAAGCTGACCTTTTCGATAGTTTGATCCACAATTAGACCCTTGGTTTCGTCATCTACCACACGTAAGCCATCGCCGCTGACATGAAGAAGGCCACGCACGGGACGTCGTCGAGGTTGCTATAAAGAGTAGGTTAAAACAAATGATTAGTCGGGATGTTAAAGTGGAAATGGATGGAACGTGGAGAGAAAACAAGCAATAAAAGAGACAAGCTATAATATTGGCGCTCTTTTTTAGTAATTTGAATCTCGGTAGTGGAAAGTTACAGGATTCAAGTATAAAATATCATGGTTTGTTTTCTCAAATGAATTATTTTTTATCTAAGAGCCAAGATAACCTGCTATAACCAGTGGATCTTAGTTTTTCCCTTGCCCAGTTCGATATTTCCTTATTCTGTGACGAGAATTTTGCTAGTTATAATGTCTGATCCACTTTACTGGACCTTTGGTAGGGATTTTCGCGTATTATGGTCTTTTACGTACTTCGCTTTTATACCGAGTTTGAAAACAATCGGCACATAAATTAAACAAAATTCAATTACCTTAAATCCCAAATTTTCGGACTTTGGAATTGGAGTCTTTTTGGGAAGGGGGCACCGCCTTGTCGAAACCACATGTCAACCATGTCCAATTCTTCTATTTTGTGCAAAAAAGTCGCTAATCATCGTTCCATTGCGATTTTCATTGTTTTGAAAAAAAGAAAACAGTCCGATGATGCCGACGGCCAACAAACCGCACCAAACAGTGCATTTTTTCCAGCTCTTGAAATTCCTCAGGCCACTTTTCAGAACAAATTCGGAAATTCTGTTGGTTGAAGAACCCTCTTGTACCAAAATTCAGCTGAAGACAAGTTTTCGATAATATTGGATATTCATTCAAATTTTACAAGGCCTATACAGCAAACAAACGACGATGTGCAAGGTCACCAGGCTTCAGTTCTTGCACCAGCTGTATTTGGAATGATTTCATTCCAAACTTCTTAATTAAAATCTTCCAGGTGGTCAAAAAACACAAGGCCTATTGTTGAGAACGGCGACGAATTGACATATCGCGATCTTCATTGTCACTGGACAATACAGCAGTAATATTCTCTTATGTACACACTCTCCGCACACGGGATGCTGGATTAATGTTCAATAATTTGGTCACAATACCTTGGATAGCCTGTTCTGTGGGTCGATTATGACAACCATAAAATGGAACAAATTTGCGAAACACTTTTCTCATACAGCACGAATTTTGATAATAATATCCAATGATTTGCAAGTGCTGTTCGTTTTCTAGTCTATTCATGGTGAAATGGCAAACCTTACTGAACATTTTTGGCGTTGCCACATGTTACAAATCACCCTTAAGTAAGAAAAACTGCTTTGTTATAAATGATTTTTTGACAATTTTGAAATTATTCGGTTAACTATTTGAAAGAGATAAGATTGGTACTCAAATAAATATATTTAGTTTAAAATATACGTGGACAACAGGGATTAATACCGGTACCGAAACCGGAATCGTTAACCGAAATAGACCGTTTCAAATCACGTACCGGAACCGAAACCGCAACCGATACAAATTTTTTTTTGAGAACCGAATATCGTTTCCCGTTATAATTGAAACCGATAGAACCAGATGGTACCGGTACTGTCTCGGCTTTTTAATACCTTTGCAGAGCCCTTCGTAATTTTGGTCAAATGATTGTAACGCGACAAAGAATCCTTTACACGATGTAAAGTTTTCTTATCACTTTTCTAAAAAGGCGAAAAACCTCTGGCAGAAGACATCTTTAACGTATCTTCAATTTGGCGGACGCAGATAACGACATTCTTCCTATCGGAAAGTGAGGGAATCAGTTCGCGAAATAGTAAGAATATTAGAACCAGCTGAGGTGACCATTAGGGCGGGTCAATGTGTATGCATGAGAAAAAATTAACAAAGCTTATAGCAGAAACGTAATCTACGGTAAATTTTAAGAATTTTTTCCCAAGAAACCATAGGTCTAAAATCGATTCCTAGGTCCAGACCAGAAGTTGAGAGCTGCGCAATAACTGATTTAATTTGCTCTTCAACAGTACCAACGACGCAGCTTAACAAAAGCCGAACATGCAGCGCAGCCGTGCGAAGAAGCAACACGACGAGTTTATACTGAGTGTGTGTGACGATTGCGATGCCATTGAGAGTTTTCCTATGCCCAGTAGATAGCGGCGCGCCGGCCTCTGAATTAAGTCTTTCTTGTTAAATGGCGACTGTTAATTAAACGTGTCAACAAAATACAACTTTTTCCAATATATTGAAGGGTTGGTGGTGATTCTAAATGATTTTTCTATGCTGAACACGAAACTGTTTTCGAAATTGAAATTTTATAACAATATCCATTGCATACCCATGAGCAGAACAATATATTTCAGTTGGGGCACATGTATTCAAAATGATATATCTTCGCTTCAGACAATCGTAGATTTGTTTGAAATTACTTTGATATTAAGAAATAATTCTTTAAGAAACATCAAAGTGAATTAAATCATATGAAAAGGAACTCCTCAAAACGCGTCTACAAAGTGTCAAAATATGCAGCCATATGAGCCACTTTAAGCTTACATTTTGAAAAATCTAGACGTATTGGACCATTTTAGTGTTCAGCACACAAAAATCATCTATAATCACCACCAACCCTTCAATATACTGTACCCTGTTGTCTAGGGTTATTCTTTGTTTTCATTAGTTTTCTTTTTTCCGTAACAAGTGGATTTTTTCCAAATCTGCAATCCGAATATAGCCGAACTCGCAGAAAAGGTTCGGTTCATGATTTTCGAATCCCTCAAACCGGACTATTAACCTTACATTCTAACCGGGTTCTACGGTTGACATAAACTGCAAGACTGGTGAACTGCGTTATGTACGAAAAATATTTTAGAATGTTGTAGACAATATAAATTTATAGTTCAGAAAGGTTAACATTTTCTTGTAGTTTCATGCAGAATACGAACATTTCAATCAATTACAGAAGAAGAAGCTACGTGCCGAACATTAGACGAAAATCGATCGGCGCCGAAACTTCTGCAGAACTTCTGAGGATTGCAGATTTCCTAATCAGTTTTGAGTGCTTTTTACCTACCAACTATCGCTCAAACCAAAGTCAGAGCTGAACTGAGAATTGCCCAGGCCTACGTTCGATGATGCAATGTTGTCATCCGGTATATCGAACTAACAGAACTTCTATCGATTTTCTATCGAAATACTGTGTGGCCCTGCTTTTTGTGTGTTTTTAGCTCTGGGGTTTTGCCCTCTTTATTATGTAAGCTCTGTAATTTTTGTATCCATTTCAATGCGTTATTACAAGAACAAGAAAGAAAGCCCGACTATACTCTGTTACTCTGTACCAATGCAAGTGTATGCTCAGTATTATTTAAGCAGCTGAAAGCAGCGAACAATTATTTGCTCATAACTTGACTATGGTTCACCCGTTCTTTACCAATCCTTTGGCAGATCGATAAATAATACTGATTACTAAATATTTCCAGAAATACTGTGGGAATATCAAGTTTTTTTCCAAATTCCGCGAGAGGGAGGGGCGTGGGAAAAATTGAAAATGAACTTGATCAGCCTGCAATTTTTTCCCATACAAGACAAACTATAATCTCTTGATAACTCAGAGATCTGGGCGTTCATAAGAACGGATATGGCTATATCGACTCGGCTGTTGATGCTGATCAAGAATTTATATACTTTATATGGTCGGAGGTGCTTCCTTCTGGCTGTTACATACTTTTGCACAAACTTAATATACCTCTACAGGTACAGAGTAAAAATATTTTCAAATTAATCAATCGAACAACCAAAATGTAGTTTTTTTTGTCAACTGATTTTGGCTAATTTATGGCAAGTGTTAAATAAAATTAAAGATAATGCCAAATACTGATTCTCTTTTTTCTCTCAGTCTCTCTCTCCACATGTTCTCTTCCATTCTTTACTTACCCCTCTTAGCACCTTGAGTGCCTCTTCGCAGACCTGCATGCCGCGTGACTCAAAGACCTCAACACAGCCCAAATATTTCACTGAAAACGAGCAGGTGGCCGAACGTACGGCCTCCTCATCGGCCTGCCATTGATGTGGTTTCGAGGACTCGGGCACACGATCCTTGCGCCTACGAAAGGAATCACGAAATGAGCGCCGCAGACGATCCATTTTTTTGGGTGACTTTTTGCTAAACCGAAAAGAGGCGGATTTCTACAAAAATAAATTAACAAATTAGTCTGTAAACTTATTACAAATATATTTTACACAGAGAGAAACAAGTTTCCTGTAAAAGCAACCCTCGTGTTGGTTGAACCTACCCCATTCTTGACATCACCAAATTTTCCGCGTGTGAAGCCGCGCTCGAGCGGCTCATGCGTGTGTGACGAGGAGTTTCCCATGGTTTATATTCCTATATCACTATCTCTTTCTGTCCCGGTTTTGGCGTGAGTAAAATAGTGACAAAAGCCGTTACAGCTTTTTTTGCGTTGCCAGATGGTTTTTGTATTGCTTTTCAATTGCTATTGATAAATATTTTACTTTATTGATTGAGTGGGGCGCAAATTTATTTGTTCATTGAATTTGAGTTATGGATTTTGATTAAATTAAATTGATGACTCGCTGGGCTAGCAGGGATCTGTAAAAATGGTAAAGTGTTAGAGAGAAAAGTGTGTGGGGCTGGACTATCAGCTCTGACGTTTTTGATATGCACCATAATGAGTGACTCAATTATTCGACACACAAAAGCTTTTAGGGCTTATCGAAATGTGTCGTGTTTCGACGCCCCCCAATAATTAATACCACAGCTGCTTACTTTCTTCCACAAATCCCTTGCGTTGACTGGCCCATCAAGTAGGAACCTTAACACCGTATCTAACTAACAAGCCGTCGTGCTTCATTCTCCTTGCTATCGCTTATCGGAGTAGCGTACGCTCTCAACTGTCCGACGTAATTGTTTACACATATTTAATTTTTTTTTTATTTTCTTAAAGTGTATTTATTTATACTTTGTGTGGCTTTTGTTTTACTTTGCTTTGCGGCGGCGACGCAAACTGACGTTTTTGTGACTTTATCACATGTCTCATATTGCGGTAAACTCCGACGACTCCGACAACGACGACGGCGACTAGAATATGATAAATTTAAAGTAGCAGGCAACAAGGCCCCCAAACAAATGTACAACTTTGGCAAATAAAGCGTCTGATTTGATTTTGATTGAAAGATATAACAACAAGATTGTTGGTTTGGGAATTTACTTTTAATTGTTGTTATTTAACATTTAACTGAAACGTGTGCGTACTAATCTAATTTGGTCAACTGAGCCAAAGCAAATCCCAATGAGATATTATATGTACATCTAAGGGAAGAGCGCGGAAACCACAAGAACTCGAACTCGGTCGCAATGTTAAAGATAACATGTAGGTACCTCAATAATTTGGCATACAAGTAAAAACGAGAAAGAAAAGCTAACTTTGTCTGTGCCAAAGTTTTGATACACTGGAATCAGAAAATTTCTATGGAAGCTGTAAGCAGTAATCACCCGATCTGCGCGGTTCCGAAATATGTGCAGAGAGCAGCTAAGTTTTTAGCACGATAGCTTCAAAACTGAAGGACGGACGGACAAAGCTCAATCGACTCAGCTCATCATTCTGATCAAGAATATAAATACTTTGTGTGGTAGGCGTTCCAAGCTTCTGGGCAAAACTATAACACACTTTTCAAATGTATAAAAACAGTTTTGCTTGCGCAATTTTTACCCGCACTTTCCTCACTAGGAATTCTAATTTTTCAAAATCGCAATAAGCCAGTAGTCTTTCCAAAAAGATACAAGGCTTGCAAGATAAGTAACAAAATGTTTTACTATGATTTTGACGCTCTCTCTCGAGAAAACTACAAAAAAAGGGCCCAAAATCGATTTTTCATTTTTCAATGGCAACCATTTCAAGCTCATATTATGCAATGTAATCTATGTGCCGAATATCTACCATCTCTGATCTACAATCATAAAGATCGCATAATAAATGCCAAGTTCCTTTTTTGTGCCGCATGCGCTATTGGCTAACATAATGATGAAATGTACACATTAATGATAATGCTCTGTTAATTAACATAAGGGAAGGCTATTAACCATTAGTTCTCCTGAGTAATGGGTATATCAAGATCGGGCAGGGTCGACTTTATATCAAGCTCTCGTTTTATATATCCTAGTCAAATTGTTTCTTGTATCTGTAAAATATTGTCGAGTCTTCTTAGATTTCATTCATTTTGGTAATTCCTACATATTTTGTATACCAATCCGCCTTATTTATCTCTCTTTAGTTCGTTCTTTAAGACAGGTAAATTTCCTTACTTGCGCGCCATATAATGTAGCTTACAATATGTGTTTAAAAGAAGTCTTCATTCTTTAGATACTTAGCAGATTAAAAAGAAAGCACAAAGGCTAGAAGTGCATAGCATAGTCTGCTGATGACTAAAATAAAGGTTTTTAAAAGAGCAATATACCTTCAGGTTCAATTTTTTAAGAGTTTACAAAGAATTAAATTACACATAAGCCAAAGGTGATATTTTAAAGCTGATTTTGATACCATAGGTAACACTATGAAACAAAATTTCAATAATTTTTATATCCGGGACATCTAACAATTGATTTTAATGAAAAAATTTCACGTTGAATTGAAATCTGCTCTCAGATATGTGGAAAGTAGAATGGCTTTTGAGATATCGTCATATGTTCATTTTTAGTGTTTTGAAAAAAGGTAGGTCTACTAAAATGCCATTTTCTCTGGTGTTAGTCCACTGATGTTGATAAGCTGGATAAGCTGCTCCCACAAGGTTAAAAGTTTTGCATTAGTCGCACTAAATATGCAAAAAATTGCAAAAAAAAATCCAAAATTTACCTTCGAATTCAAATTTTACCTGAAATTTTTGAAAAGCAGAACGGTTACCTTAAATATTTGCAAATTTAAACCTATGTTAAATTATTTTTTCAGTTGAAAAATGTTAGTTAAGGCTTGAAAGCTTACATCAAATGAATATTTTTATCCTTACTTGAACTGCAATAAGAACTCCTAATGCTCAATGTTCATTCTTATTTGGTTGTTAAGATAAGAACCCTAAACTGAAAAATATAGCAAAAACTCGATATTTCAGTTATTCCATATATCAATGTCAGAGATGAATTCTTCAAATGGCTATATCTTAAATACCTTTCTTATATGACTTTGTGCTTCTTTAATAAAAATTTAACAAAAAGCGTAAAGTTACGGGTCGGAGATCAAGCAAAACAGCAATTAATAATACTCTCAAGAAGAGGTATGTTTACTTAATTGTGACTGTAGCGTTTATTTTTCAGCCGATTTAGTTGTCTGAAACCGGAGCAATTTTTATGGAAAGACGGAAGAAAACTTAATAAAAGGCAGCAACAACTTGGAACATCACACATTTTTTTTTTACGAAAATACAACTTTGAAGTGCCATAACTTCGTCATTTCTGATAGGATTTTAAAGAAATAATTTTATTAACTTTAATTTTCGTCTCAGTTTACAAAAATCGTTGGACTAAAATCAAAGAAAATTGCATTTTAGGAGACATCTTTTATTAAAACATGAAATATAAAAATTTGGCGATATCTCAAAAACCGATCTACTTTCCACATATCTCTGAGCAGATTTGAATTTAGCATGAAATGTTACATAAGGATCAACTATATAGAAGCCGGTATTAAAAACTTTTGACCTTGCGAGAGCAATAGAATTCATGTGCTTTCATAGTCATAAAAATTAAAATTTGGGTTATTTCACCAAATGCTGCAAATGCGGAAGTATTTTCAATTTGATTTTTATGAACGAGGGCAAAAAATGTTGGTAAGAGATTACCCTTTCATGTCAATATTTAAAACTGGAGCAATTTTAATGGAAAGACGGAAAAAACCTAATGAAAGGTAGCAAAAACATGACAATTTTTTATACAAAAATCTAAGCAACCGGCCTATAATCTTTCATTTTTTTACCAGCTTATCAATATCGGTGAACTAAAACTAGAGAAAATCGCGTTTTAGTAGACCTACCTTTTTTCAAATCACTAAAAATGAAAATTTGACGATATCTGAAAAACCGTTATACTTTCCACATATCGGAGAGCAGATTTGAATTCAGCTTGAAATTTTACATGAGGTTCAACTATTGAGAAGCTGCGATAAAAAATTTGTTGCACAGTGTAATATGATAAATTAAACTTAAAAAAAATTTTGTTGTTGCTGGGGTTTTTGCTGTGTTACGGTTCATAGTTGACCAAAAAATTAAAGCATAGTCGCATATTTAGATGAGAACGGATTATGTGAAAATAAAAATGAAAACGGGATTTTGTTGAGAGCTAATGTGGTTTTGCTGTGAACCAGGAAATTCGAGATGATTCAATAAATAACGGAGCTATGGGGTTTCAAAGTCAAAATTTTGAAAATCGACTTTCTCTTTCATTGGCTGTAACTCCGTTATTAATTGACCGTTCACAAATATCCTAGTTCACACTGTTTAGTGGGTGCAGTTGCTCAAGTCCCACACTTTGGTTGCTACCTCCAAGCGACAAACCGGCTTTAAAGCTTTCAACACCATAATGGTGGGTTTATTATTTTTTTTTTAACCATCAGATGATTTGCAAAAACCAACAGCCAGTACAAAAAAAAATTTTCAAAAAAAAGCATAAAATAATTATCGTATTTACAAAATTAAAGACTTATTATGACAATTTATCAAGGGACACAGAAGATATGAATTTTTATTAAGTTTAGTTACTGCCAAGACGTCAAGTATTTTGTACTCTCAATTTAAGCCATCCCGAATTAATTATTAAGAGTAATTTAAAAAACTAAAACATTAAAAATCGATGCAAATTAACTAACGATTTTGCACTAGGTTGTAGTTTAAGAGATATTAAAGAGATGGAATTAACATAGGATTAACCAATTTTTTTACTTTAAATTCATGTAATCAATTTTGTCTCTTTATAAATGTTATCAATAATTTTCCATAGTTCTTATCATAAGCATGTGTCTTCCACCTTTACTACTACAGTTTCACTACCACGAATTTTGCTATATATTTCAATTAACTCTCTGCTAATTGACCTCAAATTCAAGCAGCTGAAAACACTGTCACCCAACGTACGCGTACCTACCTCATTTAGTTGGGATTTTCCCAAGTGATTTCAAGTTTGTTGTTAATTTTTTATATAAACAAAAGAATGCAACTAGCTTGTAACTTTCTTCTGCAAAGGTGTAACTGTGCATGTTACATGAAAACCAGTTTTAAAATGTTTTTTTGGTTCTCTTCTACAATTTGTAGCTTTTCGGATGTTTTTACACGTGATTAATGGGAAGGGCGTTGACTTTTTGAGTCTAAGATGCTGTTTGACTGCATTTTTTGTGGCTGTTGACCTGGCTAATCATATTAGGGGTTATTGAGAATTGTATTGTATGTGGGTCAAACATTAAGCATTGTGATTCTTGGGAAACAGAAATGTTTTTTGACACTTTTACAATGAACATGCGGGAAGTTTGCTTATTTAGTGTAAAACTTGAACGTTTTATCTTGTCCAACTAAGCAATTTATGGCTTAAACTATTTTATAATCCCACTTCCATTCAACGGAGGTAAACAAGGGATGAACAAGCACATATAAATGATAAAAACTTGTTACGAAAATCATTTAGTGTTACAAAAATGTTACACAGATGCACTTGTCTGTACATAAGTCTGGGATTTCTGGTCCTAGCACAGAACTATGATATAAGACCCATCATCAAAGAAGGTAAAAATACATAAATTGGTATAAATATTATGTACTAATTAAACGATTGCTTAGGACTTCCTGGATATTTGGATTTAACTACAGCTCCCTTTTTAAAGATTGGCCTGGGTTACTATTATATAGAAACTAGTTTCTATAAAAACTGGTTTGAAGCCTATGAAGATTGCCGTCTAAAGGGCGCCGAACTGATCAGTATTAACACCATTGAGGAATGGAATGCAATTATTAACTACATCAAAGATATAACACCTGCAAAGGAACAGGTGTACTGGAGCTCTGGAACTGATTTGGCCAATCAAGGCCAATATAAATGGTTTTCGAATGGTCAAGCAATTATACTGAATATCTGGTATCCAGGAGAACCAAATAATTTCCAAAAAAATGAGCGCTGTATTGATCTGGGATATTTTAGAAATAAATTGGCAAAGGGAGGATTAAATGATCATAATTGCCTAACCAAAAAGGCATATATTTGTGAGGCACCTCAACCGAAGACGGTGTCATTTATAGTGTGGTAAAATTTAATGAACTTTATGTTCTATTTATTATAAATTCATTTGCTGATCATATTTTTTGTCATGCTTTCAATGATTCATAGCTCACAAACCACAAGCCCATAATCACGCACTAAAAGTAAACATGATTTCATAAATGACAAAACTTATGGAACTGTGTTGGTGATTTGGGCCGAGGGTACACAACACCATCCGGAAGGGTTCATTCAACCATTCAAGCCAGACACGAAACAGGTTTTCACTCAACCAAGAAGAAAATTTATTTGTACTTATTTATATCAGCTCTAAATAATAATAATAATAATAATCAGTTACTCAGCTTTAGCTGCAGTTTACTTTGATAAAAAAAAGAGACGAGATATTGTTATTCTGTTTTCCTCTTATCAATGTTTATTTTATATAATCATTTTGATATATTTTTATAAAAAATTACCTACAAAAGAGTAAATTTCCATGATTTAGACAAACAAATCAAAATATTCCAAGAATACAATATAAACAAATTAATCATAGAGATTGTCTTAAAGACGCCGAAAGAAAATATGAGATATTATTTTCACACCTAATCAATTGAGGAACTGGCTCCTAGATGATGCTATTCAATCTTGAAACCATTTTTGATTAAACCAAAATTCAAAAAAAATGTTCTACCCATTAAATACTATTTCTCCATTGGTTGTGCACAATGTGGGTTTATGCCTTTGTTAAAGAAAACCAAAACAAGAACTGAAGGATTTCAATATTTAACGTTTACATTGTTGGCTCCATCTAATTGAAGTCATTAACATAATGCAACCCCCAACAATAAATTGAAATTTATTTACCTCACTAAACACCCACGTACAAATGTTCTTTACATTTCCTTTTTTTTATAAAAAATTCCCACGACATAAAATAAATTATAAATTCCAACACTACCAAAACAGAAGCAACGCGCAATCAACCCCTCCTTCCATATCAGGCCAAAGGACAAGTATGAGAGGACGCAATCGAGGAAGCCACCAACTTTCGGTGGTTGATAAATAAACTTCGTCCCTTGTACTTCTCCACACAAATGGCAGACACAAAACGTATGACGGCGGCGAGCATAATTATAATTTTATATTAGGTACTGGCAAAAAAAAAGGAAGCCATAAAATGTGTATCCTTTTTTCAAGTTGTGTTGTTTGGTTCTGGCCCTGCAGAAGCGTGTGAATTTTCGAATGCATTTGGTAATGCAAGATTACACAGATAATGTAAGGAAAATAGGTACTTGGAAGCTGAAAAAGGAAGTAAAAGAAAAGGAAGTGAACGAAAATGAAGATTCTATCAATGTATAGATTTTTTCAATTCTTCCAATAAAAATTTCACCGCTACTTGGCGTAAAAAATACTTTAAAATAAAAAATATTGATGTTGGTGGCGTTAAGGAGGAAGGAAATGTTTAAGAAAGTGCTTGGTTTTTTCTTTAACGGAAGACTAGCTCATATTCCCCATCGTTGCCGGAAAAGAAAGCTAAACAGAAACCAAACTAAACTGAACTGCTAATTAGTTGGATTAAACTTGTACAATAAGTTGTTATATTTTACAAATTCATAGACAGTAAATCAAAGGTATGCAATCAGAAAGTATGTTCAGCAAAGATGATATTTTTTTGGGTCGTTTTCGGATCGAAAAAGATTTGTAGAGCACGTGGAATAATCACGAACATGGAACGTTGAAGTGCTTCTTTTTACACAGAGAAATCGAAACAAAATTAGCTGCACGCCGCGTGTAGAAAAGGGAATCCTAAGCGAAACTTAGTTCGTCCTACTCAATTTCATGTAAAAGAACTACATGCTACTTGTAGAAATAAAGAAGGTAAACGAGGCATGTGGAAAAGTTAAATTCTGCGTGGAAAAAGGCAAAGAGAAAATCTGCTTTTTTCCAAAGTAGTTCTACATTTTTGTTTCAGCAATCTGAATACCACACGGATATATAGGTTTTCTACATTTACGTTTAAATATTAAAAGCCTACATGCGCGTGTTAAAATTTTAATACGAAAATTGTAGCACAAAAACAGAAAAGTAATATTTTTTCATGTAAAAAACTGTTTTTCACTCGAGACACGTAGGTCTTCTAAATAAACGTTAAGGATTTGAAATGATGCATGCTACATTTAGAAAATCTACACGAAACATTTTAATAATCCTATTTGCTCATTGCTGCTTGTGGGTTCCCTTTATTACTGTGATTTGCGGCAACGCCGCGCGAGTGATTGATAGTCGTATGGGCTAAGATGCCGACATTTGTGTTCGTATTCTTGAGAGAAGGTAAGTGAGTTCGAATCCCAGAAAAGGTAAAGCTCAATTTACAGGACCTGATCGCTCAGCTGAGTTTTTCAGACCTGGGTATCAAAAAACTCAGATGAGCAACTCAGTTTAGCATTTACACATGCCTGAAAAGCTCAGTTAAGTCAGTTACAAAACCAATGGTTCATTGAGCGCTTTGCTGTTCGGTCAGTTTAGTTTGAACCGGTTCTATTACACCTGATCGCTCAGCTGATACTCAGACGAAAACTCAGCTGATCGCTCAGCTGATACTCAGACGAAAACTCAGCTGAGAGATCAGGTCCTTGTAAGTGAAAAAAAAGAGTGAGCGTCGGGGAACACGCGGTACAAGCGAAGCTCTTTACAAGGGATAATCTAATTTGAAATTAAAAAACTTGTACAATAATATGAAGTAGTTTTGGTCACTGTTCTGGCCACTGTTCCCGTCACTGTTTTGGTCACTGTTTTGGTCACTGTTTTGGTCACTGTTTCGGTCACTGTTTTGGTCACTGTTTGTCACTGTTTCGGTCACTGTTTCGGTCACTGTTTTGGTCACTGTTTCGGTCACTGTTTTGGTCACTGTTTTGGTCACTGTTTCGGTCACTGTTTCGGTCACTGTTTCGGTCACTGTTTCGGTCACTGTTTCGGTCACTGTTTCGGTCACTGTTTCGGTCACTGTTTCGGTCACTGTTTCGGTCACTGTTTCGGTCACTGTTTCGGTCACTGTTTCGGTCACTGTTTCGGTCACTGTTTCGGTCACTGTTTCAGTCACTGTTTCAGTCACTGTTTCGGTCGCCGTTTCGGTCATAGTTTCGGTCGTTGTTTTAGTCACTATATTGGTCACACTTTCGGTCACTGTTTTAGTTACTGTTTTGGTCACTGTTTCGGTCACCGTTTCGGTCACTGTTTCGGTCACTGTTTCAGTTACTGTTTCGGTCACTGTTTGGTCACTGTGTTGGTCACTATTTTGGTCACTGTTTTGGTATCTGTTTCAGTCACCTTTGCGATCACTGTTTTGGTCACTGTTTTATTCACTGTTTCAGTCACTGTTACGGTCACTGTTTTGGTCACTGTTTTGGTCACTGTTTAGTCAATGATTTGGGCGCCACTAATCCACCACCACTAACCACCCACTCACAACCTCCCAGCTGCAAAGTCAAAAGCGTAGCCAAAGAAGTCTGTCGCAAAGACAATCGTTTTCTGAATTTGCCCACATTCGCCGTCCGAAAAAGAGCTTTGCTCTAAAAATAAATTAGAGTTGTACTTTGTTCAGAAGGAATATTTTGCCCTGCCTGAGTCCCCTCCTCCCCTGCCTACCCACCCTTACACACTACCATCCACCCCATACTCCCTTGTGTACATAGTGTTTAGTGTTTTTGTGCCATGTAGAAAAACTAAATGCAGCATGTAGATATGAGAAAAATAAGCACATTTTCCCATTTTCAACTTACTTCTGCAATTTTAGCACATTTTCATTTGCTTTATATGGAAATTGGCACTTATATCACTTATATACTTAATGAAGTCCACAAAATTTGAAAATAGTTTAACGAATTGAAAACGGTAACCCATTTATAGGTGATGAAAATTCTTCCAATTAAAGCACGAATTTTCATAAAGGTCGGATAATAAATGGCAGAATTATAAAGGTTATCAAAAAAAGGTTGCATCATTTTCTGCGCATCATTCGGTGTCTGCTAAAATGATGTTGATATGTTTACATTAATGTTAATGCTCTGTTAACAAACATAAGGAAAGGCTATACAACATTTATTCCCCTGAGTAATTTGTATATCGAAGTTCGGCAGTGCCGGCTTGAACTTAAGCTCTCGTCTTAATAACATAACTCTTAATATTCACACAAAATTATAGCATAAATTTTGTATTAATTGAAGTAGTTTTACTCTGCTTAAAAGGGAGGCGAAAATATGTATGGGATTTTTTTTGCTTATTAACATATAGACTATAACATTCATAATTAAACCTTAAGCTTCTGGCGATTCCCTAGAGTTACTTAAAACTAATTTCTTTACAGCATTCAGAAAAGTTCAGAAAGTTATTTAAAATGGTTAGATTGACCCAGTGGTATTTTCATGACCAGACACTGGGTACTTTGGTGGCCAATTGATGAAGGCATTACCCGACTATGGGACCAAGACAAGTAATTGTCCTTGGTCGAGCCTAAGTCCTAGAGCTCAAGTTCAAACCAAACCTTCTGCCAAATTTCTGAGGTTTGCAGAATTGGTTCAAAACGAGATGAGTAGAGTTTTTTCATGACTCAAAATTCAATGCCTATCTGCTTAGCTAATTTATCACGAAGAAAACCGGAAACTTTTACATAATATGCTTACAAATACAAGGATAGCAAAAGTTCAGGAAGATGGTTTTAGCTTCGGTTCAATTTTTTTGCAGAATTTTGAATATTTGCTTTGATTAAAATTAAATAAAAAATTTACAAGGTTAATTTTCCATTTACATATTAAATTAGGCGCCAGACACTTTTCGAATTAATACATTAACAACTCTTTTTCACTGGACCACAGACAAAATCATCAAATTAACTGCTCTGTCAAGCTAGTGTAAAATAGCGTGTCTAGAATATGGCAATTTTATTATACTTTTTTTTTTGTATTTGTGTAGCATTAAACAATTAACCCTGATGTTATGAGCAGAGGCGCAGTCAATGACTCTAAAATATCGGCATACACATCAGTATATATATATATAGTAATTTAGATTGCATAACACTGCCCACAATTTGTCGCAGATGTAATTAATTTTCAGCACTTGCCCTCAAAAGGCCAACGACATTTGTTGATTAATAAAAATGGTACGAACCTGAATTTGTTCTGCTCGCTTAACGAGTACAAATCAGTTAAGGCCAAAGGAAGAAAATGGTCAACCCATTTTAATCAACATTCCGCCCTTTCAATATTATCTTCATCATCATCGATTGTTCAATATAAATTTTTGCTATGAGCATACATATTTCCCAGAGCCATCGTTTCCGTTTTGGTATGCAAAGGATTATGGCACCTTGTGGGTGGGATTGAGAGTTTTGCTGTCAGTAGACTTAATCAGATACTGTGGGTGTACTCATGCATTCGGATTAAATGGAAAGCACGTACGCATGAGCATGCTGGTTGAGTTTTGTAATGGGATTAAAAGGCAGATGCCATCAAGCGGAATTAGAAAAAAAGGAGAACACTGTTAAAGATTCCAAAATGTTTCCCTACTAAGCTTTTGCAAATAATCACTCACCCACTAGGGCTGCACTTCCTCTTCCTAATCAAAAGCCAAATTTACGATACACAACAAACAAGAAAAGAGTACCATAAATCACAGTGTCATGCGAAAACCGCTAGTAGCTGGTTGGAGGAAGTGCGCAAAGAATTTGCAAAAAAGCCAAAAAGGTTTAAGTAAATAATGAGGCCAAAACATTTCACAGCATCTGTAGCTGAGCATGCGAATTTATTGTGGTGACGCATTTAACCGTCTTTACTTTCAGTTCCCTCGCCATTTACGTCAATGACAAAAGCAGACGAAAAAGGGTAAGCAGTTTTTTGAACCCAGTGAGATTTAGGCTTTTCTTTTCCCAAGTAAAGAAGGTAAAAGGAATCTTCAGGGTTAGTCAAGCATAGTTGTTTCACACGGCAGAAGTAGAACGCACCCTTAACTAGGATAGAAGGAAGGACACATTCCAATGCACCCATGCAGGCGAGTCCTCTAATTGCTCAAGTGAGAGAGGGGGGGAACTGCATTTGGTGAAATACATAATTATTTGCTGTCAATTTGGGCGTTGATCTGACCAGCATGCAATTTACCTGAAATGGTGCTATATGGCAAAAGGGAGTGTGGGAAAAATGAGGTGTGAGAAAAATAAAACTGATATCTACAGATGCCATGTTTAAATATTTGCAAGGGATGCAAAATTTAAGATAAGTAGACGAGAAAAAACTATGGGAAAATAATGACTTCTGTGCCAGCGATCAAATACCTTAAATGTGAACTGTTATGTAAATGCAAGTACGATTGCATTAATATTATACAATTTTGAAAAAACTTTGCATAACTATTGTCAAATAGTATAGCCAAAGACTTTACAACTCAATAAGATGCGTAACGGCCATACAAGTGAATGTCAGGCAAAATTTTTTGGGTGGATTTTCAATGTGGACCTTCGATTTTAGATTAGTATAAGTATGTGTGTTTGGCGGCTCTTTCAGCACGCAGTACCTTAAATTATTCTCAACAGGAATTCGAACTGGCGAATCAAAAATGTCAGGCGGCAAGCCTTACCACTCAACGAACACACTTTTTTAAGCCGCGATGTTTTGCTATCAATAAATGGAACCTCTTAAAAGCAGATTTGGAAGCAGCAGCATAGATTGAACGCTAATATCAGATTGCCGAAATCTTCTCAGAGTGAAGGAACATCTGGCGCTCACGTGCATGTGCATTTGAATTCGCGCAACGCCACAAAAATTCTCTAGCTTATTTCGTTTTGGTTGTACTGCGTTATGCATCTTATTGAGTTGTTAAGTCTTTGGTATAGCTATGCTAAACTCATCCAATCTGGATGGTTTCTTATAATGTGTAGCCGAAAAGTATTAGACGCCTATAAGTCAAGTATCACCCTGATAGACTGAAAACTAAGGGACAGTTTTCATAGTTTCTCTGTATTCTCTCTTTTTACGAATAATAATAAAGATAACCATATATAGCTAGAGTCCTAACAATCTGTCCATCTAATGTAAAGAAGGGCTTTAAAACTGAGGTACTAGAAACAGACAGACGGTCAATCGACTCAATACTTTATGTGGTCGACGATGAATCTCTGGGTCAAATTATAATACACTTTTTAAATGTAAAACGACAGCGTATGGTAAATTACTCAGGGGAATTAATGTTTAAAAGTCTTCCCCTATGTTAGCTAAAATAGAATTAACATTAATGAAAATATAACAACATTATGTAAACAAACAGCGCATGCAACATTTCTTATCTGATCTTTATGAAAATATTTGAGATTATAGATATCGGGCACATTCACTATAGTAGAAAATATATACGACTTTAGTAGCCCCTTTTTACTCTACGAGAAACGGGTATTAAAACACAAAAACTTAAACAGTCACATTGTATTTGTAAGCTGAGTTTTGTTTTCATTAAGATTTATTTTAAAGTTTTTATTGATTACAGATGACAATACTTCATTCTTAGACTGCATAAGCTTAGATTCATAAGCATTTAGATTTCAAAACAACATAAAAGTGTTACTATTTATGCGAATTTCGACATAGACCAGACTTAAGGGCACAAATTTAAATTGAAGTTATAATATTTATAATAATTTTTGGCTTTATACAGTCCAAAGGGCCAGAGCCGAGCTCCTCTCAATCTCCTCACTTGTGTGTTTATATTTTTTTAACAAGAAAAAGAGACCTACAGCTTAACGCCGAATCCGAACGGCAGTTTGAGAAGCTTAATCATGGCTTGTTACTTTAAAGCTGGCGCCAACAACTAGTAAAGGTGACCGGCTATGTAAGTTTTCCAAAGCGGGCGCCCACACTAGATGCAGAGCAACACACACCGACCTTTCATAGGTAGGCCAACTGAGTGGGTTCTTAGCTTATCCGTCGTATTGTATTTAGAAGTCTTTCTTGGTAATAGCGGTTTTGGCAAAGACCATTAAACTTACACACTTGAACTTTAAACTTAGGAGTGCGAATGGTCGATTTTGGCAAAATTCCGTTATTTGGGTGAGTCAAAAGCCCAAACAGACACCTCACTCACATAAACACACATACAAAAGCCAATGACTTTTATTTTCTTCGCTCTCGACCAAACGGTCAGCGAATGAGCAGAGCAAAAGGGAAACAAAACCACTGGTTGATCGTTGAGCACAGACCGTTTTGTTCAAGAGCCTATGGGTACGGCTCATCTCTGACTCTTTGCTTAAAGGCTCCGTAAATAACATTTGTTTTTGGACAACGAAAAACGGTCAATTGTTATTTGCGAGCTCTGGTTCTGTCACAAAGTTCTAAGCAAAAAAGCATGTGGCAAGTGGATTCCTTAAAAATTATGTTTCATTGCCTCCAATTTTGCACCAAGATAATGATTTTAGTCTAACGTAAATTGAATAAAGTACACTGAGGTAATAAACGGAGAACACAGTGATCAAATTGAGCAGAATCGTTATCAAATAAAGCTTTAAGAACTGTTTTCTCATTTGTAGTACAATGTACTCACTTCACACATCTTATATTCAACTGGGAAACATATTTTCGATACATCAATTCATCTGATTATAAGTGAAAGCTGAACTTTACAAGCACTGATATGCTGCTCCTTCGCCATATCTCGTTAGATCAGCTATACAACAACTTTAAAGTCCCACCCCAACTAACTTGATTCATTTCTAAAAAACAAAGAAAGATTTTTATTGTCAGACTTGTCTGGAAATCGAGTACCAGACCTTTTCTTTAGAGCGAACACGAATGGAATGGAGTCTTAGCGCATTTTTGTAGCTACAGGCCTACTTATACTTTCTTGTTTCTTGTTTTTTTTAGTTGTGTAAAGTAGAGTTGTGCCCATTTCGAGCAATTTTCAAACATTTGTTCTCAAAATTATACAAGAAATTTTGTTTTTATTTTGAGTTTAAGGCAACCAATTTTCTGAACAAATTATTCCCCCCTGTGCAGGCCTTACTAAAAGTTATTGGTGACTCCAGATATGAGCCTCTACACAGAAAATAAAAAAGGATCCAAAAAATATCCATTTGGAATGGATATTTCATAAATATCCTTTTAATCCTCTTTAATATCCATTCAATCATCCAACGGAGCTGAAAATCATCCGAAGGATATGAAAAATTGTCATCCATTGGACGATTTTCAGCTCCATTGGATGATTAAAAGGATATTAAAGAAATATACATTCCAAATGGATACGAAAATCATCAAAAGGATATTTTTTAATATCCGTTTTTCTCTGTGTAGTTTTTGCAAATGTATAATAATTCTCAAACAATTTGGGACTTGCTCCCAACAGAGTTGGGTGTAAAAAACGAGTTCTAATACATGAAATATAACTTTCAAAAGACTTCACACCTTTATTTTAGTTAGATTAGTCAGAACTTAAAGATTTTGAAAGATATTTTACATAGATTAAGTAACAATTTACAAATAATACAGAAATAAATGATTTCTCCCCTAAATAAAAGTACAGTCTAATCAAAAATTTGATTTTAGTATGAAAATGTCAAGTCCAAAGTCACTTCCGACGAATATACGTAATAATACACTTAGCTAACTGCCTTACCACATCCTTTCAACAAAAAGCAAACTCCACTTGAGAGAAACCTCGAACCCAAGCGAACGGAAGTTATAAAACAGATATACAAAAACAAAAGCAAGGACCAGCATTTAAAACCTATACTTAGGTAACTTTATATATGTATGTATTTATCTACTATATAAATATCCTGAAAACCGAACACGAGGCATTTGAATAACAAGAACACTAAATGCTTGAATTGTTTGCATCTGCCGCTGACATATGTTCGCCTCTGCACGTGGGTTAAGGAAAGAAAACACATGTCGGCTCACTAGCTCTATCTCTTTCTTCACGTTGATTTGCCACGTTTTCAGGTAGACGCTTGGTTCGTGTCAAGGGATAATGACGTCTGCCTTAGTCCTTTGTTTGCACATGGCAGATGCGAACCAACTGTCTGCCCAAAAACAAGTCAAATCAATGTCACAAGCCACTTGGCTAAAAGTATAAAATGGAATTTCGACAGAATTTTGTTTACAATTCAAATGCAAATCATTTGAGAATATGACTCAACACTTGGAACCTGTTCTTTTTATTTTGGTTTTAAAAAACCAGTTTGATCAAACTCTAAAAAAATATGTAAGAAATCACTTCGCTTTGCATATTTCATTAAATATGCATAACTCATACAAACGATAAGTGAGGAAAAGAGAATTTTCTTGGAAATTGCATTAATATGCCAAAGAATTTGTAAATCATTAAAGATATAAATTTCTATAGGCTTAATGAAAAATTCTGAGAAATGTGGATGTGAAAGATTCTTACATTTCAGTCAAACCTTGCAAAAGTACTAGGTGAATTGAAGAAATCAGTTTTCAAAATATTATATGGTCAAAAATCAATCGGATCGAAAAGCGTTCTGAACTCATTGTTCGGCAACTAGTAATACGAAAGGTGCTGCGAACTTGCTTACACAGGCTATGACTAAAGTTCTTATATTACATATCCAACTCTATCCACCTTAAGATCGTTAAGGCTCATCTTATAATACTGATTAATATACATATATATTTCTCCACCGACAGTAGACAAACAAACTGTCTATCTGCAGGGCACTTTATCATGACATATCAAACAGAAAAACCTTTAGTATTTTAAAAAGGTTAAAATGTTGATAACAACAAGTTGTGATGCGACATTTCTGTAGGCTGATGTGGCAGCAAATAAAATGCGAACAAATAAAAAAATTATACAGTTGAATTTATTTGACAAAACTCAACGAAGCTTAACAATGAATCTGCTCTCTCTCGCTCTCAATATGAGATCTTTCAGCCTTGCTCTGATTGTCAGGCCTAAATCAATTTGAAGGTGCACAAAACTGTGACAACCAGTGGCAAAATTTCATTTGTTTATTTGCCACAAATAAACTCAGCTTTTACGCCTAAAAGAAGACAATGAATCTGCTAGCGGCCGAGAAGGGGAAACAAATCAATAAAAAGCGTTGACGTATGTAAGCAAAAAACGAACAAAATAACTATTCGCGGAAAGAAGCCCCTGAGCTGCGGGAAAAAGTAACATGAACAAAAAAATACACCAAAGTTGTTGTCCGCATTACGACATGTAATTTGAATGTGGAATATGTAGACATACCCCTCCAGAAAGTTGACAGGAAGGAAGCAAATGCTGTTTGGTTTGGTAACCTAATTACTACCCTGAAACCTACGGCAGGTGATACTCACGGAGGAAGTTAGTGTAATACGCAAATACAATTTCTTGAATATTTTTTTAATAGTTTCAGATTTTATTTGCATTCTATATAAACATGTAGTTTAATTCTGTCTAAGACGACTTTCCTCCTCCATAAAAAAACCTTGATGTAAAACCTTACCTTGACAAGCAGTCCCGGCAGGACATGTTCGGTCCGAGTGGGTAGGCCATATGAGAGCAAGTAGATTAAGAGAGCACAAGAAAAAAGTGAAGCTACATAAAAATTTAGGATTGATTCAAGGTTTTTTTCGATTTGATTCACATGGTTGACAATTCAAGCATTAATTTAAGCCTAATTAGAGACTTCAAGCACAACTGCCTTATTCTCTACACGTTAGTGAAAGAGTGGAAAAAAAGTGATGGACACTTTTTGAGGGCAGATTCGTGTTCAGCGATGAAAATACTTTAAGAATATTCTTGTCATTTTGGGTGTCGACTAGTGTAATTAGTGATTAGCGAAGACCAGGGGTGAGATAATTTTCACTGTTGTTCATATTAATAAATCAAATTGACACAATTGTTTTTGTTGAGAACTTTATTCATATACATAAAAAAACATGAAAATTGTATAATTTTGCTAAAACAAAAATTAAAAAAAAAAAACAAACAAAAAGATTTTTCAGATCAAGCTCGTCGGTCATATTCGAATAAATATGTAGAAGAGCGTAGTTGTTGAGCCTATTTTGTGACAATGTTGACCTTAGATATGTTTTCGATCGACAAAGGACCGAAAGACTTCGTTCATTCATTCCATCAAAACGAAGAAACTCTGGAATAAGCCCTCTAGACCAGCGATGTTCCTCCATAGCCCCCAGGGGCCGAGCGCAATCGTCTATTTACACGCACACGAGCCGAGAGCATGCCGAAGTCGGGTATATGAGCGTAAGCAGAGCTCTCTTTACCTTCATTCGCTGCCCAACCGTCGTTGAGGGCAGTTCAAAGCTGGGCTGTGTCGCTTTAATATCGCACACCAATACACTCTCACTTTTTGGCCTCGCTCTTCTTGAATATCGCTTCTCTAGACCATTCGTAACTGCCCCCAACTAATTTGCTTGCTCATTTTGGCTGCACTAAAGTAGCAAAAACATGTCACGGTCGCTCAAAAACCTCGCTCTGTCAAAATCGTCGTTATAAAAGTGGACAATCTTGTCAACATCAGCTATCTGACCGACAGCGAATCGCTCCAGAAACTTGAAAATTTTTACTTTATCTTTTTCAAATCAACTGATCTAAGACTTCACAATAAGATTGTTTAAAATAGTACTTGGGTGTCAGAAACTTGAAATTTCTGTTAGGTTAAAAATCGATTACAGTTTAAACTCTTTTTTTCCCAAATTTCTTCAAATTTGGAATCAAGAGACGCATTTAATGACACAAATTCTCGACTTCTGCAGTTCTTTGTTCAATATTTCAATACGATCTAAAATTTCAATCATCATTGTTAAATTGAATACGCACTCAAAAGACTCCATGTAATCGTAAAGCCCAGTAAATCGTTAAAAATCGACAAAATTGACGATATATGGTGTTTGATTATTTCGAGTTGGTTATTTTCATGTTACCCCCTGAATATACTACTCCTGCCGGGGCATGTTAACAAGATCAAGCTTGGTTGTAGATCTGCTTTTAATAAAAAGCTTTCTTGTTAGAACGATGAATTGGCGAAAGCGCGATATATATTGCAATATCGTTCAATTATATTGAATGAAAGACCAATATTCTGATAGTATCGTTGCATTTTGCCAATCGTATGCAGGGTGTAGTGGGATTCAATGTATAAAACAATGAATCAGATCTACTGATTCTAATCTACTGAGTTCCATTTTTTGGTAATTTCGCCCACACTGTTAAGTGGCTCTGGTAGCCGAAACAAAAAGCGATGATCTTTCTATCAGTAATCATTTAACTGGACACATTTCGTAAAGAACACAAAAAATTGTTCTTGTCCAAGAGCAAAATGAATGGTGTAAAGGGCAACAAATTCTTTTTGGTATTGTTGTGGTGTGGCGTGAGCGGAAAGAGTCAATGCGAAAGAGACAAAGAAGACGCAAGTCAAATGCGAGAGGCACACACTCCTTGAATCAGAACTGAAGGTGTTTTTTGTTCTCCCTCTAACGAAAAGTTAGGTGCAATGGTTAAAATGATCCCATTTCATCACTTAAGCCAATGAAGGCCCGTTGTGTTACCATCCCACCCAGCATTTGGAAAATCATTTCAACAAAAATCACCATAATGAGTCTTTTTTGAGCCCTTTTGATGATTAAAAAGAGACTAATACCTAATGTTACGATGGATTCCATGAACTGGTTCAGCTTAGGGTAACTCAGTGCTTAGGGTCTGATACTAGTATGCAGTTGTTATCGATAATGGAAAGGGTCAAGATCAATATTGGAATGTATTGGAATTGTAGATTTGCCCACCACTAATTTTCCCAATCAATCTGTCATGTGCTTTTATATTTCTTTTCTAATTTACTACGAGGCGGAAGCGGACTAAAAGTAAGAGTATATGTCAACCAAACCTAGCATAACCTACACTTAAGCGTGCGCCTATGCACAACCTTGTATGAAACCTAAACCGAAGTACACAAGTACAAATAAATACACTATGAAATCGATAAACAAAATTACTGGTGGCTGACTTGCAACTCCTAACGATTAAAAGAAGACCCGAAAATTAATTATGAATATGCTCAAAATGTGATTAATTCAATTATGACTCGAAAAAGACTCGCAAAATGATTCGAAAATGAGTCAAAACTGGTCAGAAGATCAGGTTAAAAGCGGCTTTAATATGGTACCATTTTCTCCCTACAAAAGTAACATTTATGAACAGAAATCGAGCGCATTTATGACTATTTCGATCAGACCGAGGACTTGAAAACGACTCGAATGTTATCAAATTTTTCATAAAATGTTTGCTGGGATATAATCCTTTCTAAGATGTGGTCGTAGAGGAAGCGTCGACCCAGTTAAACCATTTAGAAAGTCACACGAATTGCAGCAAAGAGTTAGCATCCGTTTTAAAGATGTCGGAAAGATCTTTTAGAAAAGGATGACCAAAAATTATGAGTCGCTTTTTGCTGAGAGCTGGACAGTGACAGAAGAGGTGTTGTTCACTCTCCTCTTCATCAGGTGTTTACACAGAAGTCATTGTTTTTGATGAAGAGCCTGGCGGTATGTTTTCTATTAGGCAAAGTAGGGAAATGGTCTCTCTTTCTTAACGGAGCAGTTTCTTAGTTTTCTTAACACAAGCCTAGAAACTTCACATTTGTGAACCGTTTGCCATCGGTTCATGGTCATGGCTACAAACAAGAACAAAAATTAAACAACTAGTTGATCTGTCTAAACCGAAAAAAAAACCTTATATCAATCCGAAACGGGATTGAGAACAGGTTAGTCCCGGAGCGACTTAAAGTAATCCTGTGTTTTGGGATTGAATTCTGGATTTTTGAAACAAATACATCTTTTCTTCGGCTCGATTCAAGAATATACGGGATCCCGTTCGGATTGATTTTTTTCTGTGTACTTATTTTAAAGCGCTTTCGGCCCTTTTTTGAGGTACTATCTTTACTTTGACGGCAGATTATAGATAACCCAAGCCCACAAAGTTAGACTTTTTCAGTATATTGAAAGGTTGTTATTGATTCTAAATGATTTCTGTGCGCTGAGCACGAATCTAGTGTTTAGAAGTGGTCCATCACAACTAGATTTTTGGCAATTTGAGCTTGAAGTTGACCCTAATAAATTGAACATCAAAAATTAGGCAATGCTGTTAAATAATTACCTTCCACTAAATCTAACTTCAATCGCAGCATTTGCCCATCACTAAATCAAATCTCCCACAACTGACACAGCGGAAATTAAGACCTTGGCATGTGGAAAAATGTAAGCCTGCTTATATTTCCTATTCATGCCCTTTGACATTTGACAGGCTTTACTGCGGTTTTAGCTGTAAAAAACTTCTGAGCCCCAAAACGTCAAGGCCAATTCTGCACGTGGATTGGGTAATAAGCACTTCAAATGCGTGCAAAAACTTTTGTCAAAGAATAAGAATAATATTTTCAGAGCAGGAGATGAAGTTGTCATGCCTACTCAAGTGAAAATTAAATAAGCCATCGAAAAGCCAATGTTGTCACAGCTTCAATTAGAATGGATAGATAATATTTATTTTATTCTTTTCTTTCACCTTTTATGGCCCTCTTTAATTGCAAAGAAAAAATTGCCAACTAATCGCAGTCTTCTTTAATGACAAAACGTTTACATGCATAATTAGCCAGGTTTAATTTCCTGTCTTAGAAAGAACAGAAGAAAAAACACAGCATAAAGAATTGCAATAAAAACAATCTCCATAGGGAAGACTCGACTCAACTCGATGGGGATGCTCCAGCAGACAAAGACCGAAGGCTTCTGCTTAATGATCAAGACTTGTTCTGGCTGGTCCTCCTGAGTCGTGAGTTGTTGTTAATCATCTGCGTTGGCTGCATAAAAATAGAAAGGAAATTCCATGAAATTAAAGTTTTATGTCCAAGTCATCTCTTTTTCTCTCTGTGAACTTGTCGTAGTTAGTTGGCAGTTGTTGGTTGGATGCTAGCGAAAGCCAAGTGGAGTCGCCAGTTGCCAGTCGCGAGTCGGGACTCCAAGAATGCAGTTTGGCATAATCGAAAGGCAATGGTGATGGTGAGAAAAGTGGCGAGCTGCCGACAAAACTGGTTTTGCAGTTCAACTGCACCCAGGCCACATTTGTGGCCAGCAACACAACATTGTGTTCTTACTTTTTGCTGAGGCTTGTTACCAGTTTGAGTTGAAGTTTTTTTTTTTTGCTTTTGTTATGTTTGTTGCGGGTTTTTCTTGGTATTCTTAACGTTCTGTTTTTGTAATATTTCTTGTTTTATTTTTTCAAGCTTTAAAGTGGCATTTTGTGTTAAAGTTTGTGAGTGGCTGAGATTTATAGGGCTAACAATGTTTTTTAACGAAACGAAAATGTTAAGACCAAAAAAATTAACTATAATTTCACGTGGCATGCTTTACAGTGTTTGATTTCCTCATATTTGGGTCAAAAATTCTCAAGATGGAGTTTGGGCCTGGGATTTATACCCTCTCTCTCTCCTCCCCTTTTACAGGCAGTCAGATTAAAAACAGTAACCCTAGAACACCATTAGAAAGGAACCGAAATGACTTTTCCCCTTTGACATTTCTCCACTCCCTTTTTGCTCAACCAACGAGAGATTTTTTCGCTCACTTTGTTCATTTGTTTCCATGAGATACTTTGCTAGCAGAATCTACCGAAAGTGTCTTTTGCTAATGTAAAACTGCAAGTGTGCATGCGTGCTAGAGTGCTTCCAAAGCTTTAACAACAACTGGCTCAGTTTCTTATGCTCATGCTTATTGGTGAGAGCCGAACGAAGTGATCCCCTCCAAGCTGTTTGTGTGATTTTCTCATCAAACAAGTGTTCTGATCAGAGAGTGAGCCTTTCTTTTTAACTTGAAGCTGTCATTTAGGTAACCAGAGAGTACTAAAAATATTTGTTTACCATATTATGCGAGCTCTGCGTGAAGCTTTTCACTTAACGCTGATTATAAAACAGTTTGATACTTGTCATGCAATTTGTAGTTGCGGCGGCCCCCAGTTATATTTTAGTACTCAACCCAGTTTTAAGCCATAAACTTATATTATTCTGGTAAAACTATTAACATTCATGATTTTAAATTTCAAGCACTATAGTCTACGTCTTCTATAACTTCTATAACTAAATGATTATGCATAATAACCAACAACAACGTTAAAAAAGTCCCATACTAGTTATTAACTCTCTTTCTAATTTCTGTAGCTTTCGCTGTCAACTTTTTTAATTATTTTGTAATTATAATTTATTTTCACCCTCACTTTGTGTGTATTTATTTATGCTTCTCTTGCTCACCCTTTACTATAACTAATTCATTAGTCATTTGAATAGGAAACTCTGCACTCTGAGAGTTTGGTTTACAAATTTATGCAATTGACACAATTTTAGAATAAATTAAAATAAAAAAAATTTGCCAAGCGAACATGAAGTAAGCAAAACAAAATCCACTATTTCCAAAATGGTTATAAAACAATTTTCATTATTTTTTGTTGTTGTTTATTTAACAAGTCAAACAAAGCCTTTAGTCATTTACAATCTTTGGCATGAATCATCATTTTATACGTGAGAGTTTCTATAGACAACAGATCATGTGTTATATGCAACTACCTGCTGTTAATTGCAAAAAAAAAAGTTTTTTGTTGTTGTATTTTTTTTATGCCCGCAAATTGCCATGTTCAAGTACAAATTAATGAAATTTATTATTTAATTTTAATGGGATTTGTGAGGGTCTTGGCTGATCGTTTACTTCATGTTTTTAGAAAAGGTGTTTTCTGTTGAGCAACAACAAAAAATAACTGTGCCAAGTTTTCTATATGTAAATTGTGTCAGTTGTGACAGCTGTTTTATAGATTATGGAGATTGTTAAAGGATGGTTTAAATAAATAGACGTGTTTTTTAATAGCCAACTGCTTTATGGTTCACTCCTTAGATCGCAGCATTTTTGTTATCAATAATGTTTCAATAATAATTTGTTTTTATCGCAAACTTATTGATTATCATAGATTACCACATGGTTGTTCGAGAAATAATAAATCGGGTGTGCCCAGAAATCTCTAGAGATTTTCGTATAAACTGATTCATTTCAAAATAAAAATGCTTGCCTTTATATGTGAAGTGTCTTCGAAAGGCTAGGCTACTAGATTAGGTGACAAAAGTTGAGAAATTTTAAACCGACTGCTCAAGGCAAAGTAGATTTGCTGCGTACGGGTTTCCTTCCCTAATATCTAGTAGCCGACACTTTACATATAATGTCCCCCTAGTTAAATTAAAAATCTCTTCGCTTATACGAAAATCTCTAGAGATTTCTGGGTCACCCCGATAACGCTTTTATGTAAATTAATGTTGGTTGTTCTTTCAATGTTGGTTAATTTGGTCAAATTTTTCACAGATCTCACTGATCTGAGGTATAAAAATTTCGCCAATGCATTAGCAAATATTTATTATGTGAAACTGAAAGCTTTACTGTCTTGTTTCTATTTATAGAAAAGTGCTACCACAAGCCATTATATGATATTGGAAGCTTGCTACCGCAAGCCCATATATGATATCGGAAGCTTATGGCAGTCATATTCCATCAATTCAAGTTTCCCAGTACTGGCTTCGACGCTTCCAAAGAAGTGAACATGACGAAACAGATAAAGACCGGAAAAAATAGTTTGAGATCGTTAAACTCCAAAAATTTTCAAGATTAAGTAATATCTCAAGCTCAATAAAAGCTATCAGAATCATTAAAAGTGGCTTAAGAAGGTAGTATTTGCCAACAACCGATTGAATGCTTCGAGAAACGAAAACAATTCGAAAGAGTAATTTGCCAGGATCGGCAAAAAACACTATTGAAAACCCTAAAATGAGTCATCTTAATCTATCCGCCATCTTTGGAATACCAGTTAATCCGAGGACCACTTGTATTTCTATAAAAAAAACAAAAAATACTAAACACCACTACCTATCCGAAAATGTTTGATACGGAAAACGATCAAAAGCTTTTCGCGAATCAATTGAACAGTTGTGTTGTGAGTCCCTCAAAAATTTTTCGGATCAATAAACTTTAATTAGCTTTAAGTCCCGTACTCAGAACGACAAAAATTACTTTCCTTACAGTAGCTTTGCGTTGATGCTCATTAGCTGTTTAAAAGTGTTTCTTTTTATATGAAACTACATAGATGGTCCGACGAACTTTGTACCGCTTAACAGTCAATGAATATAGTGATACCTTTTAGAAAAATACTTTATTATGAATTTCAATTAACGAAATAAAATGTGTGCACAAACTTTATTAATTTGAATGGTTCTAGAAAGAAGTTTGCTTTAATGAAACTATGTATTTTGCTGCATGCATTTTTGAGTTTATTCTCTTCAGTAAAGCACCTTGTGGTATTAGTTATTTTCGTGGTTATCAATGATATTCGGGATTACTTTGTTGATGAGACCACCTTTTGATTAGGCAGAATGGCAAACATTCGGAGGAAATCATATTAATCCGCTCGAGTCGACGACAGGAACAAGGCCAATATCGATAGACAGCAATTGCTTGAAGAAATTTTGAGCAGATGGATCGCTTCATCTTTCGCTCTCATGTTTGCTGCCAGCTGAAGTTTCTTTACATAACGCCACAGATTGGATGACTTGAGGCAAACGATTATCTCATCGGCAGCAGACGATCTTGGAATAACTGGCAGTGCTTGGCGGAAAATCAGTAAAAGCATTGAGTCTCCAAAACATCTTGAGTCAGAACGCTTCCAATGTGCGTTTGTGCGCCATTGTGCACTCGTCCATAAAACGTACCAAAACTTTGGACACTGCGCAATGTGTTTCGGAATGTTTCATGTCGGTTGTTTAATAGTTTGAAGTTTTAACGTCCATTTAATGCTGATTGAGCTGAACAATTTGGACTCTATTTCAAAAGAGACAACTGCTACCGCAATGTTTGATCTAGCACGAACAGTGGCGAAAATCACTGACATAAAGTATGTCTTCCCAAATCCACCAGGGGCTTCCAAGAACAATAAGCCAGCCACCAATTCCATCATCAATTGCCATCGATTATGTATCATAGACTTCCCAGTTTAGGAGGGGTTTGAACTGATTGGTGCAATTCGTTTGTCTGACTGTCAGTTTAGCATATTTCGCAATTTAATTGTAGCCTAAACATTCTATTTACCCGTCGACTATTGCCAACTATCAAATCTTCATGACAATCTAAACTTACAAAAAAACTTGTAAATTTTTTTCCTTCACATTCTATTTACCCGACTTCTATTGCTATCTATCAAATCGTCGTAACCATAAAAACTCATGACAAAGTTGCAAGTTTCGCGGTTTTTTTTTAGCATTGTAATATATTTTAGTAGATAGTCTGCTATGCGGGACGGATACAAATCCAACAAATCAAAGATCATGAAAGCCGTCCAGCTGTTCTTGAGGTATAAATGTTGTAACTAACTCCACTTTGTTTTATATACATATATACTGTCAAGTAAGTAGTTTTTTGCACTTGTAACAATCATTCAGTTTAGTTAGTTTATACTTATGTGATCAATTTCAAAGTATATATAGGTATAGGTAAAGTTAGCAAATAGATATTTAGAAGTCGATAGCTGAGTCCGCTGGTGATAGCACTTGGGATCCTTGAATAGAATTTGGTTTGTAGTTGTGTGTAAAAGATAATGGTGTCATTAGTAATCAACTCTGAATATTTTGATATCATTTAAAAGAGATTTTATGTACCTTATGCTAGCTGCACCTACAGTTTTTGGAACTTCCACGACTTTAGTCGATTTAGCACTGTTATTAACTCAAAACTGTGAAGTTTTTTAATAATCATACCGACAAACTCAAATTTAAAGAATCATTAAATTAGATTAGAGACTAGACCTATCATTTGAAATTATATTCTAAACCAAATTTAAGTATTAATCCTTACTTTTTGGTAAGGTAAAGGAAAATTTGGACTTAGTTAAGGTAAGAGGTACTCGAATTTAAAAGTACCGAGATAAGGTAAAAGGTACACAAAATGAGTATATAAATACGAAAACCTAGGTACTTCCTGTCATTTTTAATTCAATTTTTAGTTTTAGAAATACCTTTTTTAAATCTCACAAAACTCTTACAAATTCGGGTGCATATCAAAAACATTCAAAACTGATATATAACTGAATTTTTACAAATGCCAAAGCCATGACAATACGATTGTATGCAAATTTAATATAATTCATGGCATAAAAAAAAACTCGTTTTTCCTTGTTTTTTTGTTTTTTGCATTTGGAGAGGCGGCAATCTGTAAAAAATCCAGTTTCAGAGAGGGAGAGACTTTTTTTACCATAAAATTGGGGGGTTATCCAAAATGCGGCGAAATCCAGTCAAGAATTTTGTTTTATTTTTTGGTCGTATACGAATCCGGTTACTGCCTTATATAACTTTTGCCAACGTTTTGCTATTTTTCTCTTGTATTATTAACTTTTTTGCTTTGCTTTTATTTATTTATTTTTTTTTCCAAGCACTCCACACACACGTTCCAAGAACACAACGCGATAAAAACCGACGATCACCAAAACAGTTAAGCCGCTGAGGTAGCAGTCCCCTCCCCCTTGTATTAAGCTATGTGTAAGAATGTTTTAACGCGGACATTTGGACCAGGCACTGGCGCACACACAGACTGACTGACGTTCGCTCCGGAGTGGTTTGCTCGTTACGGCGGCTCAAATTGCTCTACTGTACAGTCCAGACTTGGCTGCCTCGAAATTCAATTCAGAGAGTGAAGAGAGGGCAAGAGCGGACCAGCGAGCAGCTGTTGCAGACACAAGCACACACACACACCACCGAATGTTGTGTATTTGCTCGGCTCTTCTATTGTGTGTTTATTTACTACCAACAACGGCATCCGCCAGTTACGGCTCTCGAGCTCTTCCTCTTACACCCTGGTTCAGTGACGGCAGCGATAAAATTGCGACGCGTTTTGTAGCCAACGTGTGCAGCTTGTGGAGAAAAGAGAGAAGACTTTTTGCATGTGGGTTAGGTATATTCATTGATTCGCTACCTTTTTTGGGTGAGATCAAAGCGTGGATTTGAAGGTTCTTGGAAAAATCTGTTTTATTTTAATGATTTAAATGGAATGTTTTCTTAGGAAGAGACAATGCATTTTTAAGCTGTTAGTTTCAAAGGCTTAAGGCGACACTATAGATCAGGGATTCCCTTACAATGCGTATGACAGGACAGCACTAACACATATAAAGAAAATGATTTGTCAAATAAGAACAACCCCAAGAAAGAAATGGTGAATGATTGTATATTAATATATGCTTGCATTACAACAAAATCTGTGCTGCTAGAATTTCAATAGTCCCAAAGTTTTAACTTGCTTCGCACAAGAGTAAGTAGTGCCTTCTTTGCTTTAAAACCAGGGCTGCAAGCCGGGTTTGAGTCGAACCGGTTCGGGCGCGGAAATCAGACTTTGATTTGATTGTAAACCGAACCTAAAATTTCAGTTCGGTTAGACATTAAAAAAAAATTGACCAACTGCCATTTGGTTAGAGCCCGCGAACCGAAGCCCCGAATTATTTTTTGGGTTTAAGGCAGAGGCAGGCAAAAAATACATTTACATTTTTGCATTGGTGTGTATGAGAGCAGCTCAAAAATTGCTCTCAATTTCAGTAGCAACGACTGCGTCGCGGCGTAGGAAAGCAAGCAACGCAGCGGAGCTTGTACAGCTTATACTATGTGTGTTTGAGCAGCGCTGCTTTTAGAGTTTTCCTATACACGCGAGATAGCAATCTGCCTGTCCCTGGTTTAAAGCAGAGGCAGGTAAAAATTATATTTACATTTTTGCATTGATATGTGTGAGAGCAGCGCAAAAATTGCTCTCAAGCACGCAACGCAGCGACGCTTGTACTGCTTATACTGTGTGTGTCGAAGCAGCGCTGCTTTTAGATTTTTCCTATGCACACTAAATAGCAATGTGTCTGCCCCTGGTTTAAAGCCCTAGTAAAAAAAAATCAAACGAAATTTTCATTAAGAAAGTGCTTAGTTTTTCTTAAATGTTGCATTTGTGCTTTCTAGAAAAAGTTGTCTTAGCTTTTGCACAGAGCGTGACAAAAGCTGGCCCCTTGAATATACATTTGCATGCTAAATACTAGACTAAGGAATAAGGAAAAGAGACTAAAAGAAAATTTTGCACCCCCCTTGAAAAAAATCCAGGATTCGTAAATGCGGCGCCGGTGCAGCCCGACTACATTGATTGGATATAATTCTTATGAAAAATTTCAACAAAATCGTAGAGTTGTATGGGAAAGTAAAGGAGTAGTACTTTCCGATGATATCAAAACGAGATAGTACAAAATAATGGATTCCCTACTAAAAGCGCCTTAAATGCGTCTAAAAAGACATTTTAAGCAACTTGAATCTCAAATTACCAAAAATCTAGACGTGCTGAACCATTTCCGTATACGGAATTGTATATACTAGAGGTTATAAAACGTTTTTTATGCAAACCACTAGGAAATAAGTAATGGTTCTGTTCAATGGTTCACACAGTTTCTGAACCGCCGGTTCGGTTCTTTACATGGTTTTTAAAGCTAACTGAAACGCGCTTTCGGTTCGGTTCAGTGGTTCATAAAGGCACATTATGAAACAGCGAATCTCAGAGAGACACACATAAACTTCGTTATACAGAATATTCGTAATATAGAATTGTTTGAATATTGAACGATATTGCAGTGTTCTGGAAATTTATTCGCTTTAAAGAAAGCTTCGTTGTACAAAAGTTCGTAATAGAGAAGCTCGACTGTATTATGATTTCTGTCGTAGTTTTTGCACACTTTGGAAATTGGATTCCTATAAACCATTTGAGTATCTTTAAGATCCTTATAAGAATGTCTAAAACTTAATAAGTCTGATTTGTAGGATTCGTCTATAAGCACTTCGAAAACCGTGAATGTCGGCAAGAAAAGAATACGTACTATGTATATTACACATCCTATTAATCGTATGAGAAAAAACTCTCCCTTCTAAGATTAAATTAAGGTGAAGAGAATACTGTCCAGTAGAGAACGACAAATCAACTTTCAAAAAAAGAATGCAGTTTGGTGACAGGTATATAAAGAAATCGGCTGGCTAATTCAGTAGACTTACAACAGTACATGTTGTAAAATTAGTGTCAACTCATCCTTAAAGGTTATATCTCTCCTAAGGATCAATTCGGTCTATCAGTGGTCCCCTTGGCAGAGGGTCGAACTAAAGTTATCTCAGGCGAACGAAATTAATAAGTACACTAGGCAACAAGGTTCAGTATATTGAAGGGTTGGTAGTGATTCTAGATGATTTTAGTGTGCTAAGCACGACTGCGTTTTGAGAAATGGTCCATCACGTCTAGATTTTTAGTAACTTGAGCTGAAAGTTGCTAAGGAGTTCCTTTTCGTTTTCTTCGGCTCGCTTTGATATTATCTTATAGTACTTTTTCTTAATTTCAAAATAAACTAAGCAATTTTTAGCAATTCTACGATTTTCTTAACAGAAGATATACCTTTTTGAATACATGTCCTCCAACTCTACACTCAGAAAAAAATTCGCCATGAATTTTAGAAAATCGCCCTATTTTTAAATTTGCCCTGGTATTTAGAAAAATTTTCTAATAAACAGAAAAAGTTTTCTGAAACTAAAAAAAGAATGCCATAAAAAAATTTTATTAGAAAAAACTTTTCTAAAAACAAGAAAAGGCCAGATTTTTCTGATAATTAGAGCGAATTTTTCCAAAGTCTTTTTCTTAAAAATAGGTCAAAATTAACCTTTAATTTTAGAAAATAGTAGCCCTTAAAGATAATACTGTAATTTCTTAAAAACAGGAAATTTTTCTGGAACTAATTTTCTTAAAAATATGGCGATAGTAGCCATTGCTTTTAGAAAAAAGGTGTGTTTCAGGCAAAAAATATAATTAGCCCATTCAGGCGTGAGACTTCAACGCTGTGAAATAGCCTAACCGTCTAAGCGGCCGCCGTTGTTGCGCGCGACAAAGATCTTGGGTTCTAATCACAGTCAGTCCCTGAAAATTTTTATTTATATAATAAAAGTTAATCAAAGCAGCTGGGGTTCAAGCGAAGCGGACCCTGGACCTGAACCGGTGGTAGACTTGGACCTGAACAGGTGATGGACGTGGACCAGAAGGTGGATATGGAGGTGGGCCTGGAGGTGGCCATTGAGGTGGACCTGGACTGGTGGTGGACTTGGACCTGGAGGTGGGTCTTGGAGGTGGCCATTGAGGTGGACCGGTGGTGGACGTGGGCCTGGAGGTGGCCATTGAGGTGGACCGGTGGTGGACGTGGGCCTGGAGGTGGCCATTGAGGAGGACCTGGACCGGTGGAGGGACGTGGACCTGGACCGGTGGTGGTCTTAAACAATTTTTTCTGCTTTTAAGAATTTATCTTTTCTCTTATTAAGAAAAATTTGTCCTATATAAGAAAAAAAAATTTTTATTTTAAGATAGTTTTCAATGATTCAGAAAGAGATTCTTATTCTTAAAAAAGTAGCCCTTTGGTTAGGACAAGCTTTCCATAATATTTAGAAATTATTTTTCTAAATTTTAGGGTAAGTCGCCTTAGGACGGATTTCAAAGGCGAATTTCTAATTTTAAGGGCTAATTTGGGACTTTTTTTTGAGTGTACAAATTTTGAACCGCCCATTGGTATGAAATGGATTTGGTTTTAAAATTTTATAAAATTTTAATCAAAATTCTTAGCCAACTATAGTGATTTTGCATAGCATATTTTTTGGCAGTAGACAATTTAACAAATTATAACAAATGTATTAAAAATGGTAAATCTCCGCTTGAAAAAATCCCAAGAATGTTTAGGATAGTTTACCTTAAACCTAAGTATCAAAGATAGTTTAAACATTAGTAAGGGTTCCCCACAAATAGTGCTGGAAAAGGGTCAAAATATGCATTTTCTGCAACTGAAGGCACAAATTACCAAAGATCTACAAGTGATGGGCTATTTCTAAAAAACAGATTCGTGTTCAGCACTCAAAAATCTTTTAGGCTGGAATGACACTTTCAATTTTTAGGGACAATTATTGTCGCAATTTTTTGTTAATGGACGGAACTCGCTGTTGGGAATTATCTCAGCCTCTTCTAAGCAATTTGCGGCAAATTCAAGCATTCTTTGACTCGATTATACCAACAACTTTTCCTCGTAGAAGAAAAATTGTTACTAAAATTGTCTCTAAAAATTGAAAGTGTCATTTCAGCCTTAATATACTGAAAAAAGTCTTATTTTGTTGCCATGTGGTATCATTGGCTAAAAGAAAGCGATAAACATCAGAGAAATAAACCGAACCGAACCGAACCGTTTTTTTTGTGGTTTTCGGTTCGGCTCAGCATTTTTGAAATGAAGCCGGTTCGGTTTGCGGTTCGGTTCACCAACTGGTAAAAGCGGTTCGGTTCGGTTCAAAACCGGCTTGCATCCCTGCTAATATGGAATAGTCTGACTACCCAAAATGTGAATAACTTTTTTGATTTTCGCTAAGATACACCAGCTTAAAAATTATCTCAGAGTTACGGCGTTTCCTGCAGGTACGAGATACTATCTCAGAGATAGTAAATATTCATATGCCCCGCTCAATTCAATGTAGAGCAATGAAAACCAGTTGTTTGGTTCTGCAGCTGCCAGTTCTTTTTACATAGGCCTCTTCTTGTCGGTTAGCATACTCGAAGTGATTGCGACAAGCCCAAGAGAGGAACCGCATAAGAGAAACCATACAAAAAGAGACCATTCTGATTCTAGCTGAAATAATTCATAATCTTAGTTAAACAAGCTGGTTATACAATGCTAAACAAAGAAAATAACAATTATCAGTAATCGCTTATCGATTTGTGTTAGTTGCCCAACCTAAATTCCGTGACAACAATGGCTAATGATCGATCGAGGCAGAGCAAGAGCTAAAACAGAGAGCGAAAACATAAGAGAGACAAAGATATGGCAAGGTCGTGGTTGCAAGAAGAAGAAACGACCAGAGAGGCAGATAAATTAAGAGAAGATAAAAAAACTCTAAGAGAGCAACAAAAAATTGCAATGCAGGTAAGAAAATCACATTTACTCCAAGCCCACAAAATGCACACCCATTCGTACCATTAAACCGCAAAAACTAAAATGAGAAAATGCAAAAACTAATTTCATTTTAGCCATTTTGCCTTAACAGTCCAATTGTACTGCGGTGACCCCCACAACCACCCAACCTCCCCACACACATCGTCGTGTAGACAAAAGATAAACACTATAGACCCCATCAGACACAGACAATGAGTGCCACCCGCCCCCTGTGCTAAATGGAGAATGGCCAAAGGGAATGTGAATGGCTGAGAAATCAATGTCGCCCCCATTTTTATGACTTTGGGATGGGCGCCAGACAAAAGCCGCATGTGCAACTTAATCAAGAATTCAATCAAAATGCGCAAAATGCATCAAAATGAGTTATCATCATAGGAGATATCCGCGTACAATTGACGTCTGAGGATAAAATGACTAAGCCAGGTGGTAATTGATATTTAAGGGTCGTTATTAAAAAACAATAACAGATCAATTACAAATCAATCAGGGTAAACTAGAAGTGAGTCACCTTAAAATTTAAATGGCCTTCCTGAAATTAACTTTAATTTATGTTTTGCACTTGTTTCTCTCTGTGTTAAAATATACATAAACAAATTCTCAAAACTTACCTTTAAATTTTAAAATATTGTCCAAATACTCTGGAACTGCTGCAAGTAAGAGAGAAGAAAGAAAAAGCCGTTAATAAAAAATTTAAAAATAGTTTTTTTTAGCTGGCAACGCTTTATTAAGTGTTGCTCTTAAATTAAACTTAAGAGCTTTGCCTCTTTATACGAATCCAATGTCAGTGACAATTACAGCACAAAATGAAAACAAAACAAAAAGTTCCCACACTCATTAGGGTCATGAAGCTATTTGTGGTCTCGTGTTCACAATTTGTATGTGTGGGGTATGTCTTATGGCCATATGCTGCTAGATGGCCCTAAGTCTTACAAACGGGGCCATATGAGGCACCCGCCGCTTGAGTGGAGAGGAGATCTTGAGACGACGCGTCGTCGGCGCTTTGTTGAGTGACAAAACTTGAGTGGTTTGGAGAGGAAAGCTCTGTCAAGCAGGTAATAGAGCTTTTTCAAGCTGAAGCTTGGCTCGCGGTTGAATGAACTTAAGCTTAAATTGGTTGAATGGGTTGCACTGAGAGAAATGAAGGGCATTCATTTACACAAATAATATAAAAGTTGCTACTTATGCCAGGCCTACTTGAATCTTCCCTTTTCGCTCTCGTAGTACGGTAAGTTCGATAATATTTAAACCAAAGCACAACATTCTTATATTCAGAACTTAGTTTTTTTATCACAAAATAAAATACTTGACTTAAGAATTTGAGATATAAGCGGTATGCAAATATTTTCAACCGATTTAAAATAATCTCATGAGCTGCTATCCGCTTACCGCTGAGTTATATGAGCTACGTTTGGGTACTCTGGTATTCCGTAACTTCGTTAAAACCTCAAAATCTCTAGTGGGTCTAATTGATTTAGTTTTAATTCACTTTAATCCTTACCAGCTTCAAATAAATTAGTGCCATTTAATTTGCTTATTATTGCTTCGCTCAGCTTTACACAAAAATTTACCTCAATCAGTCGATAATGTTTTGGCAATCAATATTTAGCTTTGACCGTTTACAAGTGGAACCACATCATAAACCTTAAGGCAAACCTTAAGAGGTAAACAAAAATTGATTTCCAAATTAACCATAAATTACTCCCGTTTAACCCACTTTTTGGGAAACATAATCAAATTAAATTCCAATCGAGTATTGCTGACCAGCTTGTTGGGTTCACACGCCCTTCTCCTGCTACTCCTCGTGCCCAACGCCTTCCAATTAAATATCAGTTAAATGCTGGTTCCTCGGCATGAAAGTATTTATTTTTAGAGCAATCTCTTTTTTTATTGCCCTTAATCTGCTAAATGCTTTTTAATTGCATTTGAACCTTCTACCAGGCACTTGAAAAATTTATTTTTTATTTACTTTGGCTTATGTCAGGCTGTATTGTGGTGGGGGAAAGCGGGTGGGTTGGAAGGCTAGTGCAACCCTTAGCTAATTGTTTGTACAAGCCGAATGGGTGTGAAATGTGTGTCTAAGTTGAAAATACTTAAAAAACTGTCAACCCCTATGAAAAAGATTTGTGTGAAAGTCCTGGCAAATACTGTGGGAGACTTTATTGGCAAGGAAACAAAATTATAGAAATGAAATATTGAAAAAATTAGTGCCTGCAACCAACAATCAGCCAAGTTGCCAAACTTGCCTGCCACTTTTTAATGTAAGGACTTCAAATCTTAAAGCAAAGAAAATAAAACTTAGGGATGTCGAAAATAATATCGTCGTGTCTAATATCGTTTGTATGAAAAATAACGATATAATATCGATAGTTTCATACAAACGATATTATTTTCGACATCCCTAATAAAAATTAAGGAAAATTGACCTATCAAAGAATTTGAGGTTTATGGATACGGAATATGTTTATGAGTATAAAATATATGCAAAAATGCTAAACATAATACGCATTCTTATTCACTTATTTGAAGCATTTTTTTTCATGAACCCCGAAGATCTAGATTGTAGCAGTATAGTCTAGGACCCTTAGACTAGGATTGTCAATAACGTAACAATAAATGGGTAAGTACACAGAAAACAAAATTCTGGGCTTAATACGAGGTGCATGAATTTTGAGCACGCTCCCAATGTAATGGAGTAAAAAACACTTATACCGGGGAAAAAAGCTCGGGAAAAAAAGCTCGGGCTATCTCCGGCCTAAGACCTTCATTGTTTAATACTTTGGACCTTTGCGGAGATCACTAATCTAATTTGGTTGCCAGAAACAGCCAGATGGGGAACAAAGTTTTTTTAAGTGTGACCATATATTTTAGTTTATTTACTTAGTTTGGGAACTACATCTAAAAATTGTCCGATCTTAATGAAAGTCGGCCAGAATGTTGGCCTTCAAATAAAATAAGCGTGTACCAAAAACTGTCCAAGTCGGACTAGTTTTAGGAGTACCCTATATGGAACTTTTTAGTAGGAAAATGTGTTAAAACTCCCTCCCTTATTTTTCTTGGATTGCTTAACGATCTTCTGATCGAAAAAAAATTGCCAAAAATTAAATCGGAGACCGCAAAAACATATGAAACGATACCCCATTTGGTTTTTATACCCGTTAGAGTAAAAAGGGTATACTAAAGTCGTGCAAATGTATGTAACAGGCAGAAGGAAGCATCTCCGAACCCATAAAGTATATATATTCTTGATCAGCATCAACAGCCGAGTCGATATAGCCATGTCCGTCTGTCTGTATGAACACCTAGATCTCGAAGACTAGACCAGCTAGAGCGACCAAATTTTTTATGTAGACTTCTCTTGTCCCTACGCAGATAATGTGTTGAATAACTTCAACAATTTTAATGGTCTCAGTGTAGTGTAGCAGTGTAGTGTATCTGAATTTTTCATAAAAATCATAAAGTTATAAAAAACGTTGCATACTTTTTGGCATATTCTAACAATTTTATTGATATCAAACTCATATTTTGCAGTGTTAGTGTATCGGAAATTGTCATAAAGATCATAAAGTTATAAAAACGTTGCATACTGTTTGACGCCGCAAGCGCTGTTTGCTTACATAATGTTAATGTAATTAATTAATGTTAATGCTCTATTAACTAACATAAGGGAAGGCTATACAACGTTACTTGAGTACCGGGTATATCAAAGCTGGGCAGGACCGACTTTTACTTACGCTCTCGTATTTTTTAAATTCATCCCCCTCCCCCACCATAAGTCAGCCCCCTCCCCACCGATCAGAAAAATATTGTCAAAAATCAAATCAGAGTACCCAGAAACCTAAGATACGATACTCTATTTGATTTTTTTAGATTTTACCCCTTCCCTCCTTAAGTCAGCCCCCTTCCCACCGATCCGAAAAGTATTGCCACAAATAAAATTGGAGCACTCAAAAACCTATAAAACTATACCCCATTTGATTTTTGTTTTAATTTTACCCCTCTCCCTGATTTGGACAAGTCTAAAGCCAAAGACAACGACGTTATTAATTTCTGGCGGTCAGTTTCCATTCTGTCCCAGTGAGCAGTGACAACAAAATAGTTTCTCTAAAACTATTCTTTAAACCTAATATTTCTATGGCAGTTACACCATATAGTCTTCTGGTTTCGACCAAACTTGGTGAAATCGAGAGAAAGCATAGAAAACTTATAAGCGACGTTGTAATGCAATAGAGTCTCACTGGACTACAGGCTTCTCGCTCGATTAGCTTAGCTCGATTAGCTCTTGCTGCTCTCATAAAACGCTTGATAGTGGTTTCCGCTTCCTTTCCCCCTACCCTCCTTCCATTTAACAACAAATAAACATTTTGTCGATTTTATATTGTCAATAATCAGAATAAAATTTTACCATTGAATCGACTCAATTGTTATCTAATATTTAATAATAATTCTAATAATTTCATGGAGTAATATTTTCATATAATAATTTCAGGCAAGGTTATAATATAGTATTTTCAGGTTTTTTGAAAGTCAAAAGTGCATGTGAACGAGATTATTTCTTCTCCGCTTGCTTTAAGCTTCTATAAGCTTAACAATGTTACAGAATCGGTCTAATCGTAGTAAGGCGGCTTTACTCGATTTCAAAAGGACGATGTTTGATGAATCAACTTTACAATTACTGTCGAACTTCTCTATTACGAATTTCTGTACCTCGACGTTTTCTCTTTTGGTATAGAAAAATTTGTTCGAATTTTTGTTTTTTCATTTCTTTTTAGTTCAGATATTCAAAAATCATATCCCAAAAGGATTTTTCAAAATTCGGAATACTTACGGAGATATAGTGACCCAAGGAGACCTAAATTTTCTAGCAACTGCAAACTTTAAACGCGATTTTCTCCAAACCACGTTTTTTTAACTGGTTCGCATCTTTTCTCAAGTTCTACGGAACCGATTTTGATGAACGTGGCTATGGCCGGAACCTCGATCGTTGGGATTTACTATTCTTTTGTTGGTTGAACTTAAAAAAAAAATGGTCAAAAAAGGATTTCTCATTTTCGTATCGCCGCCACTCTTACAAATTTAATTTTTTTTTCTTGATTCTGCTTCGGGCCGTAGAGTCATTCATTCCAAACAACTTTCCATCTTCCGTTTAGCTTTCCGGTTATGGTGACTTGCGGAAAGCTGCTAACCATCAACACATCTTTTTTAAGAAGACACTACTTTGGAGACTGAGAACTTTTTGAACAGCGCTCGCTTTCAAACATTTTTAGTTTTGTTTTATTTTTAATGAATCGTGCCCAACCAAATACAAAAAACCGATCTACAAAATCTTTTCCCGATTTTTTTCCCACAGGTTTTTAAACAACAAGTAAAATTCTGTTGCCTAGACCAGAAGAGGGCCTTAAAGCGAATATTCAAACAGTTCTATATTACGAATTTCTTAAATATCGAAGTTCGTTTTTGTCCCCTTGAGACTCGCTATATAGAAGTTCGACTGTATTATTCTAAGGAGCTTTTGAAAACAGTTTTATATTAAGGATATCCTATGGTAAAGATGAATTCATTTGGATTCCAATGGTACTTCCAAGCTTAATTCTCTAAGTGTTTTTTAATATATTTCCAGATATTTTAGGTTTTAGAAAACACCGATCTATAGATAATTGGAATATCGATTTTCTGAATTTTGATATTATCGATTTTGTTATTTTGGATCTTGACGACAATTTGAATTTACAGAAAAAGTGATAAAACGTGTTGAGTATTGTATGGGAAAACCTTGAATTTTTTAAACTTTATTTTCTAGGGACTTCTTTTCTTGAAAAATGAACACTTTATGTTTTTAAAATGTTGTTATATCTTTAAATGGGCGTTCTTGGATTATTACGAATCCGAAAAGATGGTTGAGTTCTGATAAAGTTTAGTATTAATTTCGTACTAAAACTCCAACCGGTGGATTTTTCGGAAAGATAATAACGGTTAGGGAGTTTTGTATGAAAATCTGTTTTTGATAAAGGACGCATTACATTCAATTACATTGGTTTTTGTCTAGTACCAAATTTAATTCTTCGTTTTTTTAAGAAGCTTAATATCTTTTATAAGCCACCAATTAACGCTAATTCCATTCCATCATCATTTTTTCTCCTATTTATGTTTTAACTCCCTCTCAGCTTAATGAACATTTTCACAGCCAATTTGTTTTCATATTATCAACTTTATTGCGTTTTTTTCATGTTCAACTGGCCAAAGGGGCAGCTGCTGAAAATGCGTAATGCAATTCCATTTTACAACATTTCTTCATCAGCATCATTTTCCTCAGTTTTCAGCGTCTTCCATTTGGTGGAATTGTCTTGCACCGCCTCTGCAGCAGACATCGAGGAATCATGTGCTGGCAATTTGAAAAGATGCCACTGCCCCACGGCCTTAGGAAGACGATGGAACGTGCCAAGTTACGCTGTATGTGGGTTGAAGATGCTAAAATTGCATTAATGCGATTTTTTTTTGCTATCTTTTTTTGCTTTCCACTTATTTTTCTGCCAATTCCCCCTTTGGAAAAACGGGTGTGTAATAAATGTAGCAGACAAATGTCAAGTGATGTGGAATTGTACACTGAAGATAGAGGGTATATTTATTTCCTTTGGAGTAGAAGATAGCGTTACTCAAAATTATCAAAATTTGGTAAACCACTTTCTAAACATTGAAATTGATAGTCCTGATTCCCAAAAGTATTTATCAAGGCTTTTGTAAGTTTCGGTGATTGAAGAGAAAACGAATTTTATTACCTGACTGTTGAATAAACCATTTTAAATTAAATATCACACCAACTCTCAATGGTTTACAGCAAAAATGTTCGCACACCCACGATTTCGAATCTTGTCCAATTCCCACGGGAAATTTTGTACGGCACACGCGCCTTTGTCAAAGCTTGCTTCCTCCTCTCTTTCTTCAATTCACAACCAAAAACCAAAAACAAAAAGCTGTTCTCAGCACAATTACACTTGTATCCTTGGACATAAACACAAGCGCCTGCCACAGCGGCGCTTAAGGATAATGTGCCACACGTCGGCCTACAAATGCCAGGGAGTGTCGCTTGTCTTGGCAGTTCGCCCTCACCACCCTTTAGGAAAATTGTGAAACGGAAATCATGCAAAAACGTGCCATGCACGAGTCGTGCAACAAATGAGAGAAAATTTCCTTGCTGTCTGGCGTTGACAGTTCTTGTTCTAATTGCCGAACCCCATCAATCTGTTCTAAGCCACTAACTGACATATTAATTGCTCATAAAGCGTAGCGGCCAAAGTCAACCACCAAAAACCGCACGTCCTAATCACCAAGGGTTGAAACCCGAGCGCTGGTCAAGCGTTGGATAAGATTGAAAGTGAAACTTATGCAAAATTATTAGCTGGGAAAAATGTTTATAATCTGTGAGCAAATCCTATTGAAAGGTGGTCCCCACGCTCAAGTGTCGATATCTTTCTGGCTCGCTGGCAGGAAGACTTAACGCTTCGTTGATTTTTTCTTTTTTCTCTTTTTTTGTAAAAGGATATGGGTGTGCAGAGGACGAGTGCTCTTCTGTTAAATTGCTCATTAGCTGGCTCACGAAGACAGCTAGGAAGTCATAAAAGAAAGCAATCGTGAGAACAAATTCAACTAGCATCGAATTTGGGAATTGAGGAAGGTCAGGTTAGAATGAGACTAACACCGTTGCGTTTGGAATTTGGAGAAGGTTTTAAAAAAGCCAATTGGGACTAGTTCAAAACTATATAAGGGTTGAATACAGAATCGAATTCTGAGTCTGTACATTCCGAAATGAGTGTTTCGATCCCCAATAGATTTCCGTTAGGATTAACAGTTTCCCATCTGTTCAGAAAAGGCGATTTTTTAAAGGAAATGAGAAAATACACTGAACTGTCTTACAACAGGCACAAACAAAAGATTTATTCTTAATAATATAAATTATTGTTAATCAAATATTACACCCATAAAAAAGCAGAACGATTAATTTAAGTAAGAACGCGCTTGTATAAAAATCTATTCGTTGTTGAATTTTCAAGAATTTCGCTTTTGAAATAGAGCTAAATTTGTTTTCAGTTTGGCGTGTTTTGGCGGAGGGAAGTGAGCTAAAGAAACTGAGAGAGAATAGCAAGCACATTTGAGAGAAAAGCGTTGAGGCCGCTCTGACAGTTTCGATTTTTTATGCACTTTGGATGCTATAACTTTGCTTTTGAATTCTCAAGCAGTTATAGCATTGCTGGCTTGGAGTGACAGCTGTTGGACTAATAGTTCATAGTCAAAGACTGCTGCTGTTTTGTGGTGTAATGTGTTCCTGGAACTGGCAAAAACTTGCTACGTAGTTTGACAATTAGTATTCTATGAAATAAATTGATTGAAAACCTTTTGAATCTGTGGAGCTCTTGATTCATGATCTTACACTTGAACCTGATGAGCTCTTGATACAAGAACGAACATTCTTGGTTTTGGACAATGCACCAAGCTCTTAATTCAAGAATAATCAATCTTGGATTTGAGTACGCTTAGCATTTGATTCAAGAATTTTTCTTATAGATTTGAGAATGCTTCGTACTTGGTTCAAGTATTGAAGCTCTTGGATCAAGAAATACGGGATCAAAAATACATACTTGGATCAAGAATTTTGATTTTGGATCAAGAATTTTCATTCCTTTCGAACTTCTGACATCGAACATTCTTGATTCAAGTATGAAATTCTCTATTTTTTGTCAGAGGGTATTTCTTACATTTATCAGTATTTTATATAATTTAATAATTAGGATATTCACGACCCCCAAATGAACTACGGAATTATCGAATTGAGGGACTTCATGCTCAAAACGAGCACTTCTAATTCACAAAATCCACCTAGATTTGCAAAAAGTGGACCATGAGAAAACGGCCCTACATGTATAAGTATTGTATAGGGTAATGCTTACCAGTTTGCTTACCAGTTAGAACAACTACTAGTATCCCTACTACAAGCTCAGTTTTAACAAAAAACGAACCTGAAATGAGAGTTTTGAATTGAGACTTATTATTTTGATCTAAACACAAATTACTTTAGTTTTTCGCCAAGTACTGTCTTAAGGAGAAGCCGGCCTATTTAAGCCCTCATTTTCCGCCTTGCTCCCTATTTTTTCTTGTCCTTCAAAGTCGAATTCTATTTATTATCCCATGCCCCGCTTAATCTTGCAAATGTTTTTCTTCACATCTAGCATTTGAATGTAGGAGACGCATGTGTGGCATAAAGTGGTAACCACCCCAAGCTTTTTGCTGTCGTTAGATTTACGAGCTCTCCACGTGACAATGAAGCTCATTTCCCTTACAAAAGGGGCAATGAAATCTTGATAAATTTCTAGACAAACAGTGGACAACATTATTCACCCACACACACACACACTCATAATATCCATATGTTTGAGCATTAAACGTATGGTTTTAGGAACCATTTGATTTATGTATGTCCGGGCGATAATAAATCAAAGGTCACACGAAAATATGTTAAGCTTTTCAATTTATTTCCAGACTTAAAGTAATCAAAACTTTTTGATTTTTGTAGTAGGTGGTGATAAATGGCCTTATGACAGTGGTGATAACTTTCGGTTAAGTATAAAAAATATTTTATATATTCATAAAGAAGCTTGAAATAACTTTCTTAGAACTTAATAGGAATCTATGTGTGTGCGCAGATTATCAGTAAAATATATTAAGTTACTTTTTATTTAATTTTCAAAATTTTTAAACTTTAAAATGCCGCCATAACCACAATTCTCAACGGATCTTTAATTTTACAGTTTATTTATGACTACATATACAAAAGAATTGAATCAATGGATTTGGTCGAAAGGTCCGTTATCAGCCACTCGACGTAGCTTCCGGAAAATGCCTCCGCAAGACCTTGGGGTCGTATTTCCGGATACATAAGCGAATCCTGTTGGGCAGTTCTATGATATTTTTGGCCTTCCAGTAGTTTTTGTAAACTGCAGCACTGCGGCAAGTTTGTTGGGATCCGTTCCTTTGGTACAAAAGGGATATTGGCAAAAAGACGATATTGGTTGCACATCCATTTACATTGAGGTTTGGCCGTTTTTATTTGGTCGGTGTGTAACTTGGTGCTCTTTGCTTACGTCTGGTAACAATATTATTCTTTTTCAGCACTTTACTGATGTGTTGTTGGCTGTTATTCAATTTTCTGGCTACATCTCGTTGACTTATATTGTCTTTGTTGTTAAAAAGTTGGGTTAGCTTTTTGACAGCTTGGCCGGTCATAATGTTTGCTTTCCGACCACTTCCAACTTCTCTTTTTATTATTTTTCGTTGCAAAATACTATAAATAGTGCGTTTGGACTTGCCCTCTTGGGTAAAATGGTTTACTGTAAACACTTTACCTTTGTCAGCGTGCATTTCGTAGAATTTTACAGCGCGATCACAGAGACGTTCTTGCTCGGACGGCATGATGGCGACTACTTGTCAAAATTTTTGTCGGGGGTCATGAAAACGTGTTGACAGGAGAACAAAGAGAAAGAAATGTAAAGCTCAGCTCAGGGATCGCTCTCTCAAAGTTTGTGCCGATTTTTAGTTGTCACCCGTTATTTACTGGTTTTAGTCATAGCGAAGTTCACAAATAAGAGAACTTTAACCATAAACGCAATGGCAATGGGCAGCACTTTACACATCTTAACACTAACTTTGGGAGGTACAAAAAATGTGTTATTGTCGGGCTTGTGAGCGACTTTCTTTCTGGTTTTCTTAAACTTAATTTTTAAGTTTGGGTTTGGCTTTTAATAAAACTATATTTTGTGACAGTTCTGGGTGTCTTCGTAGTTGGTTTCCCTAGCAGGCCTAGTTCACATTTTCACAACAGTTGATTTAGTGCTGTTGGTGGATTGTTAAAGCCAGCGGCCCCCCTCGCTCCCACAAGCAAAATTGATTCGTATATAACTTCGGTGTTTTTTGTCCGAATTTATTGATCTTTTCAGAATAGATAGATATTGGGCCTTACTTGATATATATAAAGTTTGGAAGGTCTATCTTAAAAATTGTGGCTCTGACAGTTTTTTGCGCTTAAAGGGGGGATTGGGAAGAATTTTCCAAATCTGAAACAAACTCGATTTGAATCGGGTATACACCTACCTACATGCAAAAATTTGTGGCTCTATCTCTTATAGTCTCTGAGATCGACGCGTTCATACGGACAGACGGACGGACAGACGGACATGGCTAAATCGACTCGGCTGTTGATGCTGATCAAGAATATATATACTTTATAGGGTCGCAAATGCTTCCTTCTACCTGTTACATACTTTGCACAACTTCATGATCACCCTTTTCCCATTTTCAATGGGAACAGGGTATAAAAACAACCCTTATTAGCGAAGCTCGAGTCGATAAGCCAGACACACACTGCATGTATTTGTTTGTGCAGTCGTCACGGCTGCGCACACGGCTGGCGCCATGCCCCGATACGCAATAGATTTGTTGTTGTTTTCGCTTCGAAGCGAGGCACCCAGTCGGACTTGTCTGCATGCCAGAAGCACATCTCTTATTCAACTCTTGCCACTAAGAAGTACGTTTGCATGGGTTGTTGTTGTTGGCTCAATTTCGTAAAATCGCTCGGCTCTTTCTGCTCCATGCTGCATGCGTGGCATTAGAAGGGACGTTTACATGTTATGCAGATTTTATGCCTTCCAACATACGGCAAAAAGAACATGTTTGCAAATAAAGAAACGGTCCTTAATCGTTTGGGCCCATTTCGCGTTTTGGATTATATGCCTTCTATCATACTGCAAAAGTGAAGTGTGCCAGAAGGCATTCTTTTGGGAACTACGATCCGCCAAGTCCGACTGAGCAATCATTGAAGGAAAATATAAACGCCCTCTATGATTTACAAAATTACGAAAATTACGATTACGAAAAGAACCCTATCGATATACAATTGCAGCTGCTGGTGGCAGTATCACTTAAAAGGAGCATACAATTTCCTCGATACATGCTCCTCTAGAAGATCATTGAAAATGTATAATTGATCATGGAGCAAGTTGTTCTGCTGAACACAACCATTTTCTCTATTTATCAAAAGAAAAGAGTACAGAAAATGAGACAACTGAAGCATGACTTCGGCAAGGTGTGAATTGCCGAGTGTGTTCGGCCCCCTGTAGCTATGACTGGGGAACGCTACTTTAGCTAGCAATATGGCTAGTGAAAGGACAGAGATGGGTTTCTAAAAATCAAACTAAGATCGAACAAAAAACACCAAAGCTATGCACGAATCTACGAACTATAAGTGGTACGTTTACCCTTTCTCCACACTATTTCCAAATAAACAAAGGCATTATTGCTTTGAAAATTTTCGTTTAAGTCCCAAAACTTGTTAGGTCAATCAACTTTTAATAAATTCCAAATAAATTGTTGTAATCTGGCTGTTGATTTTGAGACGCTTTCTTCTGTGTGTTACATACGTTGCAAAAGTCCAATAAACTCTGATTACCTTTAGTACAGAGTATAAAAACTATGCTGGGGACAATCTAGAGTGGCTCTTTCCCTCAAGGGACGTCCTCTTATTTCAAGTTTATGTAGCCCAACGGAAGTAAATTAAAAAGCTCACACACTTTCCTCCACCTCCAGAGTATAGAAATATTAACTTTTGCAAAACGAACTTTATTTTATTCTGCACACCATCCAATTGGACATCCGGCTTTTATTGTTGCTGGAAGGTGTGTTTGAAGGCAAACCGAAGCACTTCAAGTGCAATTGAAAAGCTAAAAAACCACAACAACAACAACAAAAACAACTATAGTACATATGTATTGTACGAGTATGATGATGATCATCTTCTGTTGCGTTGGCAAAGGAAATGACTTTGGCGTGGTCGAAGGTAGAAAAACAAAATTCTCAATTCAGATAGCAGATAGCAAGTGGGTCTGTCTTGGGTCTGGCATTTTAGTTTATGACTCTGACTGTGCCGGAAGATTAGAATTGCAATTGGCCCGTGTTGGTGTTAATGCCGTCTGGTGGGTGTCGGTTTCGGTTGCGGTTTAGGCACTTTTATGGATCATCATTAATCTTCCGGCAAAACCAAAAAAACAAAACCTAACCTGACCACGCCTTGGCTTATGGGTTGGTCTGTGTATTGATTCTCGTTTGGTTAGTGGGTGGACGAATAGAAGAAGGAGGGGGAGGAGAAGGAAAGGAAGGAACCTACCTCAAGTATACGATTATTGCGTATGTAAACAAACCAAGTGATAAGCTAATTAATTTTATTGCCAATTAAATGAAATGGAAAGACGGGACATGCAAGGAAAGACAACTGAGACATTATATATGATTAAACGCCTGATACTTAATCCTTATGCGAGGGCCGCTACTTATATTTTCAATACTTGGCTACTGTCAAGACAATAGACAGGGTTGCCCTACCTTAAATGGTTCTAAGTAAGATTGTGCTGAAGAATGAACAACTTTTTGATGAAAATTACATTATCTTAAAAAAAAGTGTTGAAAACAAAGATTAAAAGATACAACCAAAATAATTGTGTAATTTGTTGTGATTTCCTAGGGCACAACCCCTGAAACTCTTTAGATATTCCCAAGCCCATATTACACAATTCAAGCATTAACTCTTTTTAGCAACAACTTTTTTTTTGTTATCTAACTTAACTTTAATTAGCTACAATCCAAGCATGACCAAAATGACCCTTGGGGTACCTTTTCTTAAGTACAAATCACTGGCATTTCCCAGGTACAGCACAATGAACCGCAATCCCCTACAAAGTTGGCTTCTTCTTCAAGTTGCATCGTATGTATCTTTGAGATACATTCTGATTGTATGTGCTCTATGGTCATAAATGAGCAACCAAGCACAACAGCAGCTAGCAGCTACCTCCTCCTCTTGGAGACTCAAATCGTTGTTCTTCTTCTTTTTAGACTTCGGGCTTGTTTGTCGCACCCACGACGACAGAGACGAGATGACACAAACGTTAAGTGTGCATAACTTTTAGTAGAGCATGAAAAATTGTGTTTAATTTCATTTGTAGGCGAACATCACATCTTGGGGCAAGAAACAGGGAGGGAGATACCCAGCTAGAGGTGCAGCACTGCCTGATCATTAAGCAATTAAGTCAGGTTATTAAATTGCGAGACTAGTTAGAACATAATTTTTAATTAAAAATAAATGAAAATTGGAAAATATACCAAATTCAATTTTGTATCAAGTAAAACCTTGACTTTGCCTTCGACGAGGGCAGTTTTATAACTTGTTTTTACTAGGATGTTCTTTCGGCCAACTTAACTTAATACCTGTTTAGCAACAGATCTTGTCTTTAAGACCCAAGACTTTCGAGGATTTGACAGTCAACAGGTGCAGGGCTGTATTAAAAAATACCAAGCGGAAAGTTCTAGAGACACTCACCTTTCAAACAGCCCTCGTACTCTATTAATAGTCTTAGCACATTGAGCACATTTGAAAAGGAAATTTACACTGGCAACATCTAACATCTTATCATCCGTCAGTCAATGCTCCTAAAAAAGTGATTTATCAAAAACTATACAAAAATATAATACGCTAAAACAAATTGGCATGACGTTTATTAAACATTTCCTCAACAGTTCCAGCGTTATAAAACTTTGGGGAGTTATTGAAAGGTGGCTATGCATGGTCTACAAGCCTACCAAAGGTAGGCTCTTCAGGTCTTTGAAGACAACTTTCGCGAATTCTACCGTTTCTGTCTCAATCTTGATAAATTAATTGGTATTATGGATGCAGCTGCTGCTCGAAAACTTTGAATCAATAACAATTGGGTCCTTCGCGAAGAAGGTGGGAAGATTTCCATCATGTCGGGGAGACTTTATCGTATATCATCAACAACTTTCTCACGCCAGCTTCCATGCGAGACGGTTTTGAGTGGGTTTCTTGCCGATTAAAAACAGTTGTGAACAAACGCAACTTCTTGACCTCGAGCCAGCTAAACTCGTTACTAATTAAACATTAGAAAGGTCGCCAAATAAATTACAAAATCCTATATGAGAGAAGGCACGCTTTCTTGTTTTGTAAGCGAAACTAACAAAAGTTTCATGTAACAACACATGCTGTTAGAATTTTTGGCATTCAAATTTAACGGGCAGTTCTAAGCTCGCTAGAAACTTTAGCCCAAACCTTTGCATTGACACCCATTAGTTTGGCTTTCGTGTTCCAATTTTGCTTTCATTGCGCTTTGCAGTTCCCAACTGTTTAAAGTTCTGATTGCATGGAATTGACTCAACGATCAGGAGTCATTTAGCGAAACGCCTTCTGATGATTGGATTGGACATCTATGAAACAGCTGTTAAACCCCCCCTTTTTGGTGTGTCTTTTTGGTGTGTCAATGCATAAGTTGTTTGCACTTGTGAACAAACGCAACTTCTTGACCTCGAGCCAGATAAACCCGTTGCTTTATTTTATGAGGAACAATTTTGCTTAAAGATGTTACATTTTGCTCAGTGGAAATATCCTATAAAGCTCAATTTACATGACCAGATCGCTCAGCTGAGTTCTTCAGACCTGAGTGTCAAAAAACTCAGCTGAGCAACTTAGTCCGTTTACAGTCTGAGAAGCTAGTGGCCAGTTGCAAAACCAATGGTTCTTAACGTTTCGTTAAACGGTTAGGCACAAACTCCTGTCGGGCGAACAGAAAAAGTAAAACAGTAGAAAACGGTCAAGCTCTGTATTTGCCAAAGTTGGGATATAACAGCAGTCTATTAGATGTGGCGCCACAGGAACAAAGTGAAGCGCATATTTTTTTATTTTTGGTCAGTATATAAAAACTGGTTGGTCGCGTTTGTGTTTTCTGTTCGGGGGGCTCGGTTGTTGGTTTCTTTCTATTGAGGGCGCCAGGACAGTGGCGCTATATTTTAGGTAAGTAAGTATAAGGAGTCTATGTTCCATACATGTCGAGACTCTAGCTTTAGCTCTTACCATTTCGGAGAGGCCGGCACGTTGCTGTGTTGTGTGCATACGAAAAATTTCAAAAGCAGCGCTACTTTCACACACACAGTATAAGTTGTACAAGCGCCGCTGCGTTGCGTGCTTTGCTGCGCCGCGACGCAGTTGTTGCTACTAAAATTGAGAGCAATTTTTGCGCTGCTCTCATACACACCAATGCAAAAATGTGAAAATATTTTTGCCTGCCTCTGATATAGACGGACGGACAAACAGACGGAAGTTTTATAATTTTTAGCAGCGGTGGGCAAGCCCTTGCTCCCATTGCTCCGAGATTTATTTAACGGCAATTGGCGACGCGCAGTCGCACTATCTGTTGTTGCTGGACTACTCCCATACTCAAACTTCCTGCCCCCAGCTGATTTGTAGCAACCCAAATGAATAAAATGTTTACAAAATAGCAACAACCATAAAAAATGAAAAGAGAAATCCGATTACTGCCTGGTGCTGTGTTTGTGTGCTCGTGGCTGCCTGATACAAGCGGAATCATTCATCGCAAACAACAAAATCTACGCTGAAGGCAAATCTATACATATTTGTTGTTGCGTTCAATTATGTCAATCGAGACATACAAGAGAAGAGAGAAAATAATCGAAGATTTACCTATGCGCGCTGCAATGTCTACCTAGTAATCGCAATTGTTTTGGTATACGTATAAATTATACTCTTTCTCGAGAACCATTGATTGCATAAACTCCAGCTTGACGGCTCTTCGACAAGTTACATGCTATATTATTGCATCAAAAGTTTTAGGCGTCAATTGTTTGCAATAATGGAATGGGACTCGCTCAAAAATCGTGTGGTCGTAATTGGCCAGCATAAATGCGGCTACAAACGGAAATCAAGCGAAACTTTGAGTATCGGACTGTGAATTTATTTGAGGATACTGAAGGAATAAAAGATCGCGTGAATTCCGCGCACTGTGCAAACGCCGCAAGCCATCAAAGCCGTGCAAGATCGAATTCGTCGAAATTCACTGCGCAAGCAGAAAATCATGTCTCTTGAGATGAATATCAGCAAGGACAGCATGTCGCGCATCATGAATCGTGACTTGGGACTCAGTGCATACAAGAGACACACCGGCCACTTGCTCACAACAGCATTGCAACAAAAAACACAAGTCAAAATCGAAAGCATTGCGACGCCAGTGCGCGAGCAATGCCCACAGACGAATTCTGTTTACTGACAAGAAAATTTTTAACATAGAGAAATCGTTCAACAAACAGAACTATAGAGTGTATGCTGCGTCATTAAAACAAGCCTCCGAACTCATTCCGAGAGTTCAGAGAGGTCACCATCCGGCGTATGTGATAGTTTAGTGGGGAGTCGCCTATGATGGGTTCACCAAGCTGCATTTTTATGAAAAAGGAGTCAAAACTTCGGCGAAAGTGTATCAAGTTTTGAAAAGTTGCAAGCTAATCAACAAGCGTGCCTTCACTCAAAAACATGGCTATAAAACCATGAACCAAACTTCATTTCTAAGGATGATTGGCCTGCAGGTACCAGAGGCCATTTGACTACAAACTGTGATTCGTTCTCGAGGCTATGGCTTGCTCACTCGACAACCAAATATTGAGTCTTAAAAGAGCATCCTAGTCCGAGCAGGAGACAATTTCCCAATGCATGACGTGCGCACTTTGCATGAGGATACTTCGGTGTTGCTAGAGTGCACATTTCGAATAAGTTGTTCTACGATTTGTAGCCATTGAGAGACCGAATAAAATGAAAAAGTTTTGAAAAAAAATCAAAGGAGTAGGTTAAAGATAGTCTTACCCAGGGACTTGAACTGATGGCGACTCTAGCAGGTCACCATTTACACCAAATTCTTACACTTTCTCACTAAATACCTACATTAAAACACTTAAACATTATCGGTAAGCTCGAATTTACACTGTCAAGTACTGTTAAAATCCAATATCACACTAGCATAAGCGGCCGAAAAAGGGTAGCAGAAGGCTAGTTATTGAAGGATACTTTACCAATAAAAAACAGTTTTTATTTTATGACCAAAAAACCCGTTTACCAACACAATAGGAAGTACTAAGTAGGTAGTCGTAAAACAACAACAAATGCAGGCCGCGCGCATAGGCTGTGGGCACCCCTGCTTTATAGGATAAAAAAGCTACCTAATACTCTTTGTACAGCGTATAAAGAGAGTGTACAAAATGTTACAATTTTTAATCAAATACAAACTTCAATACGCTTTCTTCATACATGTAGTATGTGTAGCATTTTGGGTATTTTTTGCGAGGCAAATTTAAGTCACAATTTTCCCACGCATTCAATTTTATTTACTTTTACACTTTCTTGGTATCGCATGATTTTCTTAATTGAAATCATAAGCCAAGGCATTTGCTTATATGCAAATTGTTGTCCGCTATTCTACCCCACTCAGCTGAGACAAATAATTCATTGCTGTACGCCCTCGACAATTTACCATCTTTAAATTATATTTGACATTTATTAATAACAAATTGTTTGCTGTGTCTGTTGTCCATGCAAAATGGTTAAAAACCATTTAATCTCCAAAGCAAGACTTTTTTTCGTATATTTGTGAAAGATTTTCGTTTAATTTTTTATGGCATTTTCAAGTTTCCAGTTTAATTAGCAGATTTTTTTATTTTGTTCCTTTTTGATTGTGCGAAATTCTAATTTACACGCACATAAATTTGGTTGGTCATGCATTATTGATGAACTGGAAGGTCATTGGTAGCCGTAACAACAACACAAAAAAAAGTGAATTGTTTTTCGAAAGGCATTAATAAGATTTTCACAAAAAAAAAGCTTTTCGGTTACTAACCGCCAACGACGGCGGCGACGACTAACAGAGGTTTTTACTATACTTACAGACTTATTATGATTAATCATCACACAGACACATGAAAGCCTCGTTTTGGTTTCCACGCCCTCAGGTGAAACAAAAATATGTATATGTGTTCGAGTATGATGAATAAAAATAATTATTTTTTTAAGCTCTTTTTTTGCGCTGTGATTTGGCATTTTCTTGGTTTACAAAAAAGCTCAAGGCAATTAAGGCATTTTTTGTTTGTTTTTGGTTTTATATTGAAAGCGTGGGCTTTTGACCCAAGATGGAACCCTATTGCCCAAAAATCAAAACCAGAATCTGCTGAATCACAAAACTCACTAACACGTGCCACAACATAATCTAACAACAAAAACTTCGTCAAAGAAGAAATGCTCAAAATGCAAGCCCAGCAAAATACATTCATTCATTATGAATGAATTAGTCAACTTCGAATATTGTGTGCTCTTATAAAAAAAGACAAAGGTTCGGTCTGCAGGTTCAAACCCTTCGCAAGGTTCGCGGACTGACCCCAGGACTTCAGGTTTTGGTTCGAGCCTTGATTGCTTAATCAGATAGTCCTTTATTATCGATAAATTTCAGAAAAGTGGTAATACGTAGTCGTGAATTGTTTGGCTTAATTTTTTTTAGAAGGTTGGAATATTCTAGTTCTAGAACAAAATATTGAGAGAATAATACAGGTTTCTAAGAAATTGCCATAATAAAATTCTAACGTTTAGATCGCAAATCAAACTATCTATATTACGATAATTCAGAAAAGGGTATACATAGCGGAATGGTTTGGCTTAATTTTTTTCAGAAGGTTGGAATATTCTAGCTCTAGAACAAAATATTGAGAGAATAATACAAGTTTCTAAGAAATTTACATAATAAAATTCTTCAGCCGAACCAAGTTCAAACAGAGGACGTCCGCTTTCGATACACCGATAAGGTCAAAGTTTTTTGAAGCCCAGTCCACTTTTGATGCCAGAAGAGGCAGGGCAACACCTTGTTGTGTGACTTCTTTAATCTGCTAATGCAGTACGCTTCGCACCAGTGCCCAAATGCCAACAGATCGGGCACCATCTTTTTCATATGCCGACTACATTGATATTGTCGGTACAAACGAACGGACGGTAAGCAGTGCGTTTCCAGATCTTGAGAAGCAATAAAAACTCATGGGCTTAGCGGTTAGCAAGGACAAGACGGAGTAACTAGTATCACGCGCAGAGCGTCTGTGCATCTTGGACAATCTGTTGTAGAGTACAACTTTAAAGTTGTTAAAGATTTTGTCTACGGATAATCAACGATAACCAGCGACAAAAACATTAGTCATGAAATCCGAAAATAAATTTCTCTGGCAAGCCGATAATACTATTGAGACGAAGCAGAAACGACTGGTGGGCGGCATTCACAGCAGCGGTCTAAACCGTTAAGAGGGATAGAAAAATATGTCCCCTACTTCGTTCTTTGTCTCTAAGACGAGCTTAGAGGTGAACTTATTTCTGCTGCAGTACGGTTCTGGTCCTACCATTGCGGTGGCAGCACCCTTGAGTGCCAGTTCGTCAGCCATTTCGTTTCCAGGGATACTGTAAACAACTGTAGCTTAGCGTGTTAAGCGCTGCTTGACTATCCGAGAGGATAGCAATTTCTCTATTAAGGTCAACGCATCAGGAGATGGCAATTCGTCTTGAAATATGCTGGCAAATTCTCCCATTGACACAAACCTTTTCGTTCCAGGCCCTGCTACCCCAAGTCCAGCTCCTTGGGGTGTCAGAAACTCATCTGTGAACAACAACAATTTCTGATAGGAACATGACAAATCTAGGCCGAGCAAATTTTTGACTCATGATGTTGGATATAAGATGTGTTCAGTGTGAATGGCCTAGTGTGAATAAGAAGATGAGAATCGGAGCTAAATCGATTACTTAACTAAATTGAAGTTTTTAAAAGGACGGTCATGAAAGTTGTACTTAAATTGTCCTAGATCGAACAGAATCGCTCTAATTGTAAAAGGTAAGAAAGAAATAAACTACAAACATTCTAAAATTGTAATTTTCTAAAATATGCCTAGAAAACGGAAGTCTAATTTATCGCGAACCCTTAAAAAAAGGAAGATGAGAAGTCAAGAAACTATTTCGCAAGCGCAGCTCAGGAGAATGCAACAGGTAAGCCCTCAAGCGAATCGGAGAGCTGCTGAAATGTCAAAACGACGAGCAATCGACGCTAGCAAGTTGCTAAACACATCGCAAGCGCTGCGTGATAAACAAGTTGAGCGGCAGTCTAGGTTGAGATCTGCAGAAACGCCGGAGCAGGCCAGCAATCGATGATAGCAATTTGCTCTAAACATCGCATTCCAGAGAGCTGAACAGGTGGAGCGGCAGGCACATCTAAATGTGCAGAAATGCCAGAGCAGGCGAGCAATCGATGGCAGCCATTTACGGAACACATCAAATTTCATGGAGCAACTAAGACTGCAAAACAATCACAATTGCAGCGCGATGAATATGTTGAGCAGTAGGTCAGGCAGTAGGCCGGAAAATCGCGAAATTTGTTATATTTTCATATAAGTTTTGATTAAGTTGAAGATTTTATAGATGATAACTTTTGAAGGGTAAATAGGGGGTGTAGATTGAATTGTTCAAAAAATCGCTAGGTTTTTCAGTTTTCTTTTGAGTTCAGATTATTATGCAGACACCCGGGGGTAAAAATCGAACTTAATGAGTTTAGATCAGCGATGTCCAAAATTTGAAAAGGCAGCCACGCGTGGTTGGCAAGCCAAATTCTGCCGGCGTCGCAGTGTTACATATATAGAAAGAGAGAGAATATGTGTATTCTATAAATAGAACGCTCGGCAGCATTTGCTCTTACGATTCATGTGTTCGGCTGTTCGGCCGGTCAGTTGCTAAGCATTCAATGAGGAAAGACCATAAAGCGCATGATTTTTACACTACACCGAAAAAAATGTTTGATCTCAATTGGGAAAATGAATTATTTTTCATTGAGAATATGGAGGGTAACGCTCAATGTTTATTTTGCTATTACGTTGCATGTCGCTTTATCTTTGATGTTATTAAAAGGCACTACCAACTTTGCCACGGGGGTTATAATGAAATAAAGGGGAGGGAGAGAGATTTAAAAATTTTAGAGATGCAGGCAAGACATTTTTTTATGTTTATAGCTGACAAGGAAGAATTCATCCAACCTGACAACAATAAAATTGATAAAACTTCGCTAAACTTAGCATCGTATACAGTTGCTTTAGGTCTGGCCAGACAATGTCGCCCATTTAGTGATACAATACAATTATGCTGCGCATCGATTTAATTTGTTTTATGTTTGAATCGCACGCATTTTATTTTTTCAGTGTAAAGCAGTAAAACGTCACATTGCCTTCGTGTTTCGCTGCTTCGCACACAAGCGCAACGCTTTCATTGTGTCAGTTTGGACACCACTGGCTTAGATAAAGGGTGCCCGCAGCCTCTACGGAGCAGCCGCATTCATGTTGTTTAACGCAAAGCCTTTTCAATTCGTACTGAAGGCCGCGTATAACGAAATTGCAACAACAACTTCGTGTACGTCTTCTCTTCTATGCTTCTTGCAGAATTGAAGACAACAAATTCTCATGCGATAGTATGTGTAACATTTGTTGTTGTGCGTCGAATGATTTTGTATGCATCAGACAGCCACGGGTACACACACATGTCACCAGGCGATAACCGCCCAATAGGACCTGACACCATGAAATAGGCACATCGTTCATACTTCTTTTTCACCAAACAAGTAGTTCCCAAGAATTGAAAAGTTCCACTGCTTTTGTTAGGGCGTGAAAACCTCTAAGAATGCTTTCTTGAGAACGCATTTTTTGTTGAAGAAAGAACAAGAATGATTGATGGTTACGCATGCCAAAAGCACAATCCAGAGAAGGGACGGTTTCATGTTAAAGTGACTTTTTGCCTTCCAAGCACATGAAAAAAGAATGTAGTGAAGTGCTGACCATCACCATTGCGACCGGTGCAGCCCATAATTGATTGATTTCCTTATAACTCGACCGTTTATTCGATCTTTACCATTCCTTTGGCGGATCGATAAATAATCCTGATTACTAAATATGTCCGGATGGAAGGTACGAACCGGATTACTGCTAATATTATAATAAAGTCCAACTTTATTATTTCGAAATCGAATAAAAACGTTCATAAATTTTTCTCTGTAATTCTCACGGGTATGTCGAAAGAAAAACCAATATCAGAAACCCGGAATCAGATCCGATACTGAAATTCAATTCGTTGTAATTCCCTGCATCATCACCAAGTGGCTTGACTCTTCCTAAGAGCTTAGGGTATAATTGCGCGACCATATGTCGAGCACACTCACACACACTCAAATACAGAAGCGGCGTTGGCCGTTGCCTTGGCAATGTGACAAAATGCAAATGCAGAGGAAAAACCTCTGTCAAAGGCGACGACGAATGACGACAAAACTGTTTTCGGTTTTTTTTTTGTTTACACACAGATGGAGCAGAAAAATTGGCAACAACAAAAACAAAATATGAAGAAAAATGAGCGCCAAGCTCAGAATGGTGAAGAAAATCAATAATTCGGTGTTTTGGCCACCCGAAAAAAAAAAAAAAATTGTGGCATGAAAAGGGGAGCACGGCCAAAATTGGAGCAAACTGAAGCAGAGCAAAGCGCGATTTGCGTGTGTGTAGAGAAACACGACAACAATTGTGGATAAATATATAATTAAAGTTCAACTCACCTGTACAATTTTAATGCCTCTGAAGCTTGAAGTAATTTTGAACTTTCTGAAATCTTTTATTTTATTTTTTCCTCTCTGAATGACAACAACAAACAAAGCAAACTCCAACTGCCAAATGACTTTGAAGCGATTACACAACAAATAATAAAAACTTCACTCAACGAAGTTGCCGCAAGCCAAATACATAAATCAGCACCGAATTTTCTCCGTTTTTGCAGATTTTCTTTTTGCTTTGAAAATATTTATAATGAATTATTTAGCGGAGTTTTGCCACACATAATCACACACTTCACAGAAACATTTTAATTAGCTTGGCGTCTCGCCTGCCAAAACTCCAACAAATCCGCAAAACGCTTTGTGACGCGAGTGGCGCGTACCAACAACTGAAACCGAAAATCAAACGTACTCGGGCCTCGTGTCTTGGAGCGGGCTCCAACAGTCGCCCCCAGTTGAAAAGAGAGAACAGGCAAGAGACTGAATGAGTGTTTAGCAAGCGTGGGGTGCTTTTTCTGAGCGCTCAGCTGAGCGACTTTAGTAACGGTAACTCGGGACTGCCAACTTTTTGCGAATTTTTGCGCGCCAAATTTATAGTTTATTTATTTACTTTAAAGATTGTCTATCATCATGTCTATCTCCATGATTCCTGCTGCGATTCTTCTATATTGATGACATCTCCTGGGCGTACAGGTCCTTTTACTGTGCACAGCATTTGTACCCTTGGACATTTCAGTAGTTGAACACGCACTTCGGTAAACAAACCGCGTGACCCTATGCTACCCAAAACTTTGATAACACGACCTTTTGATTTTATGGGCTCCATTTTCAAAAATTTTGTTAAGCAACACAAACAAACAAAAAAGAAAAGTTATAATGATGTGAGATTTTTTGACTTTTAGGCTAGGGATGCACGAAATAATATCGATATATCGCTCGAGTATTTTTCCGAGGCGATATATCGGATGTCGAATATTTTTTCACACTGCTACGATCAACGGTTTCTTCTGGTCTTTTTACGTGCAAAAAAAAAAATGTTAAAAACTTTTTATATTTTTAAATTTTATAAGAGTGGATGCTCAAAAATCAAAGTGCAGTGGCAGCTTGATAAACAAAATGGCGCATTTAAAAGCAAAGCATAGAGTTACTTGTCTGAAATGCAACCTTAAAACGGATAATGTGAGTATAAATGATATTGACTTCCGCGAATTAATGTTCATTTGTGTGTGAATTGGCGCCTTTTATGTACTTGTGTATATTGTACATATTTATTTCGTAATGCACAGAAATTTAATGAAGTGTGTATATTTTGTAAGGGAGATAATGGACGTAGATTCGAAAAATAAATATTTTTGTTTTGTAGTTATTATTAAAAATTTTTTAATGAAGCCGTTTTAATTTATGGATTCTCAACAAAAGTGAAAATTCGGGGGTGACACAAAAATCTCTACTGATTTTCTTATAAATGTTGGCATTTCAATTGTAAATTCGTTACCCTCATGATATAACTATACAAGGTATAGCGGATAAGTCAGTTTAGTCTGGCTGGGTTTTCTGTGCACAGGCTCACTTAGCAAAAGCTGCCCACATTTTTGCCCCATTTTTTGAATGTACGCCGTAACTTATGTAATTGTATCATAAATTTTTATTGACCCAAAGCAAAAAAAGTGGTATCTGGGATGCCCGATTTTGATTTGCTTTAGATTGGAATGCTGAAAACGCTCATAACATTCAGTGATGCCAGAAGTAGGAATCAACGAAACAACTGTGAATGGTTACGCAATTTAGACTTCATTTTAGTGTGACCATTTTCCTGCACCCCGAGCTTGGCGGCTGTTTAAATTTTGCTGTTACTTAAATGTAAAAAAATGGTAAGTTCTTTCGCATTTCAAATTTGAGTAATTAAATGAATGTATTTATTGTTTTCAGAATGCATACGAGCCTATTGTATAAATTGACAAGAGGCCTAAAGTTGACGGAGTCATAAGGGCACGAGTTTTTGGAACGTGTGCTTGACTTAGGCAAAAATGCTCGGTATTACTTATTTGCATTATTCGCCTTAAACTCTTCTTTAATTTTGCCTTGCCTTTTCCTCTTAAGTCCTTCAAAATGGCATAAGTCACTTCGCATGACCATAATCAAATAAATAATTAATTGAATTAACCTTTGCAAAGTTACAAACATTCTATACCACATATTTTGCCCACAGACTTACTTAAGAAGCTAAGAAAACTAGTTTTCACAATTTCATTCGATATTTCTTGGTCTCGCGCCTTTGTTTCAATTGGCGCCAATTGTTCTGCAAACGAAAGCAAATCAATATGAAATCAGGGTCGTTTCGTCAACTTCTTTTGATTTGCTTTCACGAAATCAAAATCGAAAGCAAATAACTTTCAAAAAAAATTCTTATTTTGGTCAAAAAGGCAATTGTTCAAAAATATTTCAGCCTACTTTTTGGTTTCCAAAAAGCCCTGTTTGTATATGCAAACATTTTTTGACTTCTGCTGGAGACGTGGCAGCCGTTGGCTGCTCACTGAGTACAAAGTCCAATGGAGGCCACACACAAAAGGGGAATGGCTGTCTTAAGCTGTCTTTTTGGTGTTTTGCGCGCAAGCTGCCTTTGGAATTCTCAAACAGTTTTGCCGTCGCTGGGATGGAGGGGGTGCTCTTTGGATAGACATTTCAGGCTTAAGATCGCTGATGAGTTAGGATTTGGTCCCTTATGAAACGCGTCCGATCAACCTAAAGCCTCTTTTGTTGTGGTGTGTGCCTCTATTTAAAGTTATGCCAATAGCATAACAAGACCTCGAGCCAGTAAAAACTGCAAGTTAAAGTATAAAGGTCCTTAAAACAGTCATAGAAATACTAAATATTATAATAATATTAAACATTCCTAAAAATTATTTGTTTTTTTTTTATTTATTTCAGTGATATTGATATATATTTTAAAATAATTGTTTCTTAAATCAATCAAATATTGCTCGAAAATCAAAACAGTTTTCGCTTCTTTTTTAATTTTCGAATCGTTTTAGTTTTATTAATACTTTGATTTAGAAATTCGCTCCATTTTCAGTTTGGTACACTCTCGAATTTACCTCTTAACAGCACATCTCTCATGATACCAGCCAATTCTTCATTTTTCTGTTCTCGCATCTCGTCAATGAGAGACTCCCGGAATCCTGCATCCTTAGCTGGATCCTGGGGTAATTGCAATTGTTGCTTCTCCAATTGCAACTGTGGCACCTCCACTCCCAAAGTGGCACCAATACGTTCCACACTCAAGGCACCCATATCACCAATCTTTGACCAACTATCCGTACCAAACCATATAGACAAGGCTTCATTATAGTCAGTGACATGTGAGCGAAAGGGATGGCTGGGGCTGCCGAAACCCAAATGACTTATGGTATCCCTTAGAGTTTTTGCCAATCTGGGCAATTTTTGGGAATAGAAAAGCACCGCGCCACCTATAAGATGAGCCAGGGAACGCAGGCAGCGGCAAATGTGCTTCTTTAAAGCCGGATCTAGGTTCATGAACACGTCATATTTGCCACCTACTATAACCACGGGAAAGGGCAAAAGTTCCAGCTCCTCCGAGCTCTGTTGTTGTTGTTGACCAATTCTTTCCAGCTTTCGCTGTTCCAGTATATCTTTCAACTCCGGACTGGCCTGTTGTAGCATCTGTTCGGCTGTCACCCTTAAACCCTTATAGGCACACTCCAAGTCTGTCCACACACGTTGTGGTTGCGAAAGATCCAGCATTATGAAGACCGACAGCTGCTGTAAGCCATGTGTACGCATGGGTACCTCCAGCAATTGCTCTGCATTATCCAGCGAACCCAATTCCCAGACATTCAATACTTGAGCTGCTCTGCCACTGCCCATTCGGCGGCCAAAGCTGTACTCCAGCGCCAGAGTAGGACGTGTCGTGTGCTCCTCACGATCGAAAAACTTGTTAATAGCCGTCGATTTGCCCTGTTTAAAACAATAATTTCAATCAATATCCTTTAATCTTTTATTTAGAATTTTTTCTCACCACACACTTGCTGCCCAAAACAAACAACGTTTTCTCCTTTGGCATAGCCGTGGCCTCCAACTGACGCAGACGCTGCTGCTCTTGGGCCAATTTACCGGCTATATCCTGTATACTGGGTAAACCATTTTCATTTAGTTCTTGGCTTTTTTCAAACATTTTCAAAAGTCGTTTTTGCCAGTTGTAGAAAATTTGCGGCAAACGCATTGCATGAACTGAAATGCGTATTATGAATTGGAGTTGTGTTTGGGTTCTTTTTTCTTTTTTAGTTGCCCTAGTAACGCTAGGTATGTGGCAACGCTGTGATAGACTGTAATTGTGACAGTTGTGTTTGAATTGACCAAATTGAGAAGGAGAGCTCATGAAGCTTGCATCCGACAACTATTAGGTCAGATTTTGTATCTTCTACATAGAGGCAGAAGGAAGCATCTCCGACCCCATAAAGTATGTTAATATTCTTGATCAGCATCAATAGCCGAATTGATTTAGCGCTGTCCGTCTGTATGAACACCTAGATCTCAGAGAATAGAAGAGCGAGAGCCACCAACTGTTGTATGCAGACTCCTATAGTCTTTACGTAGTTCAATATTGCTTCAAATTTTTGCCACGCCCCCTCCCGCCACACAATAAATGATGTTTGATAACTCCCACAATTTCTAAGATATCGATCACAAATTTTAAACTTACATAATGATCGTAAAATAATTAGCGAAGTTATAAAGGTTATACAAAATGTTGCATACTTTTCTGCGCAGCAAGCGCTGTTTGCAACCATAATGTTGAAATGTTCCCATTAATGTTAATGCTCTGTTAATTAACATAAGGGAAGGCTATTAAACATTCATTCACATGAGTAACTGGTATAACTTACGCTCTCGTTTTTTGTTGATTTCGACATTCAAATGGTTTCAAAAGTTAGCATTATACTCGGCTCTGAATAATTCATGTCTTACCTCCTTAGTGGATAATCAACATACATTTACTCTTGTCATACCTTCTTAATGGATTCACTCGTGTCATACCTCCTTAATGGACAAACAACATACATTTACTCGTGACATACCTCCTTAATGGATAAACAACCACGGCTACCGTCACACCGTCTAAAAGTCATTTAATCTTATTTTACTTTCACAACACAACTCTGTAATTGCTCGATTGCCGTAGCTCTGAGATTAGCAAGCAAGCAATTATGATTAATCGTGAAATCTGAATGGCAACAGAAAACCCAACAGCGCACCAGGCAAACTCGCTTACCTACACAGAACCTCCTTGCTGACATACCGTTGCTGGCAGCAAACGTCACTCAGTCAATACAACAACTTACCTACGGTATTCAGCAAACTCTGAACATGAGCACTACAGCCTCCACCGCAATCAACCCTGAGGCAGCCAATCCACCTCCGCCAAACCACAACTAGACTATATTTCACGTCCTCAAAAAATAATACAAGTTCCAGTATATTTAGGGGTCGTGTGTTGAATACAAATCTATTTCCGAAAAAAGTCCATTATGTCTCTATTGTTGGTAATTTGAGCTCAAAGTTTCTTAAAATATATTTCTTGACAGTTTTTAGGCGCGATTTGTTGGCGAAGTTTGGAGACGTTTCCATTCAAAAACAAGTTTCGTATCCTGATAGAGGAGCATGTATTGAGGAAATAGTACGCTCCTTTCAAGTGATACTGCTACCATCAGTTGCAATTATATATCGATAGGCTTCTTATTGATACCGATATGCATATCTTGTTACATTTTGCGCACTTAATTTAAAAAATAAGTAATTGAAACAAACTAAAAAATAAAATAAAAACTAAAGTTTGACAGCAATTTCCATGATGATTTTGGCAAAATAAGTAGCATTCGATCTATAATTTTTTTCTGATACCTGCTCAGCGATCAATCTTTCTGCTGAACACGACCAATGGATTAAATATGGAACTGCTCCCCCTGCACCTTGTTTGTAAGACTCGCCCCTTGAACTTATTTATATTTTCAAACTAATAAACTGGCTCGGTTGTTAAAGATCGGACAACCAAGAAGAGGAAGACAGAGTATTAAATATATAAAACATCATTGGAAAAAGGCTGACTATAAGGCCTGTTTCCTTCTCCGATTGATCGGAATTGCAAAGAGTTGCGATTTTCAAGAATCGATTGAAGTATTTGGTTGAAACAATTTGCCATCAAAAGTGTTAAATGAAAACCAATGGGAATTTGAAATTAAAAGCCATAAAGAGAGAACATTTATAAATTCCGATCCCGCATGATTTGATCGGAATCGAAAACGGGAACACCCCTGAATAGGACATTCAAATTTCGTTTTGACCATTTTTAAACAGGGATGCAAAACGATTGGAAATAAGGACTGGTTCGGTTCAGTGGTTCACATAGTTTTTGAACCTTATTACATGGTTTTTGAAACCAACTGAACCAACTGGTTCAGTCTTTAATCATTATAAATTTAATGAAGGCCAGCTTCTGTTTTTGCAAATAACTCTGAGCTTCTCTAAAATCTGCGCGGACAGGAATTCGCAACGCACCTTATGTTCTTGGATGCCGAAAATCTGTAAAATCTGAACCCTTAAAGCCCATCCTAAAGTCTAACGGCCAGATATTTTCATATTTATATTTAAAAAGAATGTCAACAACTTATTTCTAAGATCGCCCTAATTTCCGCCGAACATAAACCCTTAAGGAGAAAGTCCCGAATGTTGCTTAAACCTGTTCGAAAATCTTTCTTTCTAGACTTTCGATGGTAAGGCAGTCCAAAAGTTGTCAAAAATGCATTTCTGTTCAAGGATCTTTTTTAATTTTGCCGAATCTCAAGTCCTAAGCCATTTCTTAAGCATAAAGCCCCAGTTTGCTCTAAAGTCTGCGCGGAAAGAAATTTTTCCGAAGTTTCGAAGAAAAAGCAGTCCGATAACGAGTTAAAAACTCCATTTTTTTTTCTTGGATCGCCCTTAATTTCACCCTATGTCAACTCTTAAAGCCTTTTGTTGAGTATAACGTAGCAATTTACCCTGAAATCTGCTCGGAAAGTCATTTTTGTAGACTTTTGAAGTTTCGGCAAGTCCAAAACTTCTTTTTGTTCTAAAATTACCCTTCATTCCACCAAACCTTAACCCTATTCTGAAGTCTAACATTCAAAAATATCCCTAAATCTGTTCAGAAAGTAATTGTCTTGGACTTTTGAAACCGCAGAAGTTTAAAAACTATAAACCAAGGTGGGACATACTATTTGATGAAAAATAAAGATGTATTCGAACAAATTTTAAGGTACTAGTTCTGGTTTTAAGAATTATTACACCCCGGGTTTTTGTTTGAACCAACTCTATTTGGTCTAGCTAATCCTTTAAATTTTGAAAATTTACTCTCTAAAGCAAGTTTATAACGAAAAACTTTTTAAAATATTAAATCCCGCCTATAGTGTCTTTTCCGCGAACTTTTGCTTCAATATTTGAAATATAATGATATCTAAAGTGATATGTGACTTTTTGACCATTTCGATACTGAATTTCTAGAGAATTGAAAAGTTTGAATAGTTGGATGCGCATAATGATATCACTTTAATAGCTGTACTCCTGGCTAAAAATGGATTAAGGTGAAGAAGCTTGACAGACTAATGGGAATATTGTCCCGTAAAGGAAATGATATATGCAAACAAATCGATTAGCAACTTTCAAAGAAGGAATGTTAACTTATAACAGGCATATTCAGAGGTCGGTGGATAATTGCATGTTTCAAAATGGTTTGGTTTTACATAAATCCGGCATCGATAAGAACTTATCGTAGCAATTCGATCAAAATGCCCAAAATTTGTGCGGCTTTTGACTCGTCAGTGAACTGAACCGAACCGAATTGTTTTTATTTGTGGTTTTCTATTCGGTTCAGCATTTTCGAAGGGATGACGGTTCGGTTTGCGGTTCACCAGCTGAGAACCGGTTTGCATCCCTGTTTTTAAATACATTTTTCTAAAGGTACTTTTCTTCCCAATCAAAAACCTAGCTTTAGCGGAATTTCTGCTGCAATGGAATGGTCCATTCGAATATGGATTTTCATATTGAATAACTTGGTAGTTTAAAATTTAAATTAACTCCTGCTTGCGCAAATTGTATCAATTTTAGCCAATTTAAAAAGATCAGATGTCTTGCGACTTGCAACCCTGTATTACTTGCTTCGACGCATCAACTTGCTGTTATAACCCCAGCGTTAGGCAGCTAGTGGCCCCTTTTTTCGATACATATTTAAGAATTAAAAAACTAATGTTTTCTTTTGGTTTATAAGTTTTATCATTTGGGCGTTACATAAAATTTACATGCACACATAGACATAAGACCGACTCGACTATATAAATTAAAAAAAAAACAAACCAAAAAAAAATTGGAAAAATAAGAACCAAAACAACAATGAGGCGAAATAATAAACTTGTCTAAGATTGCCTAGGGCAATTGGAATACTCTCTTCTGTTTCTAGTACACCCAGATATCCTCCAGTATACCATTATCTAGCTGTGGCGCCGGTAAGGCCTTTAAGGTGCGCAATGTTTCCATGTAGAAGGTCAACTCAGAGGTAACCACTCCATGCTGCGGCCCACCATTATTGTTGATATTCAGCTTGAGCAGTTGTTCCCGCAGTTTGTCCTTGAAATTGCGATGAACCACCGAATAGATTTCATGTATCTGCGGTTCGGGCAAAACGCCGGCAATGGCCTCATGCAACTTCACCAAATGCCGGGAAATGTGACGAAAGGTTTGCGAAGGAATGGGTGGTCTGGCATCCCAGGCTTCCAAATGGGTATTGACACGTTCACAGACAATGCCCAGGATTTTATTTTCAATTTCCTTAATGTGACACTGATAGTCACGTTCGATGGAATCGTAACCACTCAGTGAATGAAAGTGTTTCAGTAATTTGGGCAGTAACCACAAAACCAATTGCAGGGCACGCGAAACCAAGGCCAGATTGGTGCTGGTAATGGTTTTAAGGCCTGCCACACGCATGGCACCAGCGCCAATGATCAATTGGCAGCTACGCGAGTTGAACAGGCGCAACAGATCGATGATGTGGCGAGCATGATAGCTGGTTAGCAGGGGTACACGTTGTGAACTAAGGACGTACTCGTATAGCATTTGTATTAGCAGCAGACAGGCACTGACCAAGGCGAAGGGCTGCTTGCCGTCTACCAGCAGTATGGGATGACCTCCAGGCTGAGAGCCACCATTCGAGATGAGCTTGGTATTGGTTGTTTGGTCTAGTTCTCCAAGGGCTAAACGTTCAATGATTCTTTGAAATTCTGCTGGTATGTCAACCTGACGCCATCTCTCCTGATCGAGTAGCAAACTTAACTTTTGCTTCTTTTCCGCATGGAATTTTTGAGCAAATCTTGAGGCTTGTACTTTGAGCGCCAATTGCAGGGGCACACTAGGTAGGCCACATATCATTTGAGTGGTCTCACTGAACTGCTGTATGACCTCCTCCAGTTGTACAAGTTCCGTTTCACTGATGGAACTACGTTCCAGACTCTGGCTAGACACAATGGTGGCACATCTCTCGTGACAATAATGGCAAACACTTTGCAGCAGCAAATCCAATTGATTCTTTAAATACTCATGATGTGGCGGACTGAGAAAAGCTTCGGAATCAATCAGATTGACTGCATCCTGTGCACCCACAGCTGCATCTGCAGTCTGTTGCATGATGCTGACCACCGCTTTGATGCGCTCCAATATGGAACTCAAAGCCTGACTGGAACGTTGTAAAAGCAAAATCCATTCCTTGAGGTTTAAATCCAGACTTTGTTCTCCCGCACCGGTAAGGCTAAACTCCTGATCCCCCTCCTGTTGGCTCAGGACCTCAATAAGCAGCTGCTTAATGATGGCCCTAATGGTGGCAATGGCCTCCTGCTGATACGTTTGCACGAAACCGAAATTCTGTTTGCGCAACAAACCCATGATGATGCACACCAGCTTGTCCTCCTCGGCGCACACACTGTCCGTCTCCTGCAGACCCGCCTCACCCCAGGGCCGATTCAGATCGGTGGCCACATAACGCTCAAACTCGGTGGTCAGCATTTTGTCTATCAGCTTCTCCATTTCACTTAACTGCATGGGCAAATGCTTAAAGCAGTGTACACCCAAGAGTTCCGCATTCAAGATCTCCTGCGTGGTTCCAATCAAATCCAAGGCAGCCACATAATCCTGTGTACCCAAGAGTAACTGCAGCATGGGTTGTGTTTTATGTACGGTCGCCATTAAGCGCAGCTTATCCAGTGCCAAATGATAGTGTTGTCGTCGTTTGGCATAGAGCAACACCTTGAAACTATCCACCACAGTGGTTTGCTTCAATTGGCTCAGGGCCGAGCGCAGGTGACGCACCTGCTCGGTGGCCTCCTCCATTTCGGCCATTATGGCATGCTGTGTGGTCATGGCATGAAAGAAGGCTGCTGACTTTTGTGCCACCTGCTGGGCTATGTTCACCTCGACCACATCCAGGTAATGACTCAGTTGCTCCTGCAATTGCCGTGTAGTTTGGGTACGTGACGCTGGCGCAGTTTCCATGTATTGGGGGAAAACCTGCTTAAAGGTGGCCGCGTGATGCAATTGCAATTGGGATTTAAGGAAAATATCAGGCACACTGCTTAGCGTGGTGGCCTCCTTTTCCCTTTCCTTCTCCTGCTTTTCCGGCTGCTGCTGTTGCTGCTGGCGTCGCCTTGTCTCATGCCAACGATAGCGTTTGCCTATGCTGCCCAAATATGGCTCAAAATCCTGATGTGTTACATCGGGCAGGCGTGCGGAGGCTGGTATCTGCTGCAGGGAACGTTCCACAAATTGTTCACCCCATTTTTTGGTAAACAAATTACTCTGCTTGCCCTTGGAGGGATCATTCAAAACAGCCGGCAGATTCTGGGCAGCCGAATACACTCCCCACTCGGGTGGCATTTCACGTGTGTGTTGATTAACATGATATTTGGCCACATGAGCATCGTAATCCCTATCCGAAACACCATCCAGGGGCAAAGAGGCGCACACCCCATTGAAGCCATAGCGGCAAACATAGGAACCGCCCTCGCGGGTGCAGTGTCTGCTTCTCAAATGACTAAAAAACAAAAACAACAGAGCATTCATCATTATACTCTCCTTCTCTGTCCAAACTCCAACTCACCTGACAAATTCCGTTGCGTTCTTGAAATGCTCTCTGGTGCAATAGTAACAGCTTCGCCAGCTGGGCTGGCCACTCCCTGCTGTTGTTGTACTCGCATTCGATAGCTTCCTTTCATTAGCTGCCGCCTCAACTCCTCCTCCTCCAGGAACTCCTCCGATCCTGGTCGCCATTGCACATAACACTTTTCTCCTCGTCCTTCTTTCTCTCCGTTATGTTGTTGACGTGTTATGTGGCTGCCCTGGACTGCTTAAATGCTTACTTTACATGTATATATGTATAACTGCAAATGTAGTTGACATGTAAAATGTATTGTAGTTGACATAAAATACTTTAAATACAACAACAACATACAAACAGCTCGTACCCTACTTTCTCTCCGTTATTGTTGTTGACGTGAAAGGGTATTTTTTAATTGGTTAAAAATCGTAAAAGTTAGGTTTATTGCTAAAAAAATTGTAAAATTTACATATTTTACAAATTACAAATTTTACAAATTTTTACAAATTGCTCCATTAGACACAGCTGTTGCATTTTGTTGTCGGCTCTAGCTACCACCAGGGGGGCTATTGTGTTTGTTTCGATAGTATTTTTAGTTTCTATGATTAAATGACTTTTTTGCATATCAAAGCTACATATATATTTATTTGCGATTTTAATTGCGATTTTTAATTATCGATGACAAAAATCGATATACCTTAGTTGCTGTGCTGTTAAGGGCCGAGACTGTTAACATTAACATTTACTGTTAATGTTAACATTGCTTCGCGTGAGTGACGTACCGCAGTGTTGGAAAGCGACGCAGGTGTGCATGATGGTGAACGATACGTTCAGACTGGCTTGATGCATGACCAGGAAATGCATGAATGAGGGGAATTAAAAATTAAAAAAAGAAAATACGTTAATGAAACATTTTGTTACACAACTCTATCGCCATAAGCTCTGGTGTTTTTCAAATGCAGATGGCGGGCAAATTTGTAATCTGGCGGCTAGTGGTATTTATAGCATCCAAAAACATCATGACTTGGCAACACTTGTAGTCGACAGTATCTTTAATAAGAGCATTCGATGTTGCTTTATCGTCTCTAACTTTACTGAATAAAACTACTGTCGAAAATAATAAAAAAAATTTTGAACCTTTTTGCAAATTAGTTTTTGAATGGCAGCATTTCTAAGTTGATTTTTCTTAAAATTGTCACAATCAATCGAAAATTAAAAGTCGAAACTGGGAAAAGAAACAGCTGACAGAACTGGACTGGATTTCAATAAAAAATATATAAAGATGTTTCCATTTCCACCTCGACTAAAAGTCTAAAATAAGTGGAGCTAAAAATTTCGCGGAATTCTGTAGGCTTTAAAAATCCGAAAATTGGTTCTGGATTCTGGAGTGTCGACATGCCAGTTTTGGCCACAAAAATGTTGGAATTTTTTGAATGGCTTCGCTCGGCTTGCCTGGGGGAACTGCGGTGGTATAACCTATTCCCCCTTCACCTAATAAAACAGTACCGCTCGACCAACCCCACCAAGGCAAAGTCAAAGTCCATTGACCAAGCTCGCTATAATACCATAAAGCGAAAAATTGGCCATTTTTTACATTTTAAAACTGAATTTACTGCTTTCCCATTAGAGATATGGAATTCTTAGAGAGTTCTTAGAATCTCGGGAACAGCGTGGAAACTTGTCTAGAATCAATAGTATACTTATCACTTGAGCTTCTGTGCCGAGAATATATGAGTTTTAACAATTTGTAAATACACTGTCTTGACACTTTTTAATTATTTGATTTGTCTGTGCAAAATGTTAAAACTAGATGGATTTAGCTACTTTCTTTTGTAAACGAGCTCTAAGAAACATGAAGGCTATTTTTTTTTAACTTTCTTGACATACGTCCTTGTGTACTTTATTTTGGAATTGTTTTCATTCATTTCAAAACATTTGAGAGTTTTTTCTTTATATTTCGTCTGTAAAATGGTTCAGAAAAGCATTTTTAGTATAATAAAATAATATTGTTTTTAGAGGCTCCTTTGTTCAGTTACTTTTCATATCAGGGACAAAACTTATCACGATGTTGTCACTTGTGTGATTTGTATCTGTGAATTTGTTCATATCACTCACGTACACGAAAGGAACGTGTCAGTAGCGCTCAATTCTGCAAGGCGTTTACTAACACTGCAATTTGCATTAGAAACATCTGACAGAGCCGGCGTTCGCCGGCTTTTTGAATCTGTGCAAAATTGAAGCCATTAAAATTCAGGAGATAAATCTGCACATCATGCGTATTTGGCGCAATCGTCGCTTCGCTGCCGTCTTATTGTCAATCATTTGGTTGACGATTATATTTGTCTGCTGGTATATCTATTCAAACAATCAGCGTGAAGATAAGCATGAGCAATTCAAGGAACTTCTTTGGTGGTCAAATGCCATGTCCTGGGATTACGATGAGAAACGTTATTGTGGCGTCTACAAATGTCGATTTAGCAACAATCGTGAACGCTTAAACCAGGCGCAAGTGAGTCAGTTGCCGACATCCGGCTTGCGCCTTATCACAGACTTTTCCCCCTCTCTTCCACTCAGGCTATGCTCTTCTATGGCTCGAATATGAAAGCCCACGACTTTCCCTTGCCCCGGCCGGCTAATCAAATTTGGGCCTTGCTCCATGAGGAATCGCCCAGAAACGTGCCGTTTGTGCCCTTCGCTGAATTCCTGCAACATTTCAATTACACATCGACCTTTAGCCGCCACAGTGACCTGCCATTGACCACACAATATCTGCCCAGTGCGGATGATCTCACCAGCATGGACTACGTTCATGGTCACGACTACAAGATAAACTCTTTACCGCCCCTCGGTGCGGTGGTATTCCTGCAGAGCGATTGTGACACTATGACTGGACGGGAGGATTATGTCAAGGAATTGATGCGACACATTCAAGTGGATTCCTATGGCAGCTGTTTGCACAATCTGGATATGCCCGAGAGGTAAGCCAGGGGGGATAGAATAGTAAAAGCAAGAGTTAAAACCTCGTAGTGAGAGAAATATAGAGATAATAAAGAAGCCAAAAAGAAACCGGGGTGTTTCCCCGGGGCCCGGAGCCTGGATTTTTAGTGTAAACTTAAATAAACTATGTACTTCATAAAAAATCCCCCCGGGCCCGGAATCCTCTTTCGACAGGCCTAGTACTGTGTACTGTACACCTTTTTCAAGTCAAAAAAAAAAAAAGCCAAAAAAAAAGCAATATATTTTAGAAATTTTTTGCTTATTTTTTATAACGGATTTTCACAAATTTAAAAAAATATATAGCTTATCGTCAACATCGATTTTTGATGGGGCAAAACAAAGCAAGTACTGTAATTTCAAGTTATCCCTAGTAAAGAGCTTCGCTCCAGCCGGGTGTTCCACAACGCCCACTCTTTTTTTTCCTATATCTCAGTAGCCCATTTAATTTTACCTCAAAACAAATTCGTTTTACGAACCACGTTCCGACAAATCCGACTGGGATATTCCCATCCTCACAACTAACAACATCACCGAATACGTCTGTCTGTCAAGGAATATTACAATAATGGAATCCTCTGATGCGAATAAGTGTCGCATAGATCCCAACAAAGAAATAACCAAAGGAGTGGTTAGGATTGTTTGCCTGGAGTGTTGGACCCGCTTGTTCCCAGCATTGCCAGCAACTGGCCCCGAAAGTCTCCAACGACCGAAACGCTTGCCGTATACTTACAACAATTGTGAAGGAGGAGATGAAAAAATAACATACAAAACTGTTATTAATCGCCTACGAAGTGAAAAGCAAATGGATAAAATGGCTAAACCAGATACATCACCAGGCGGATCTGAAGAACTCAAGAACAGAAGTTCAGCTAGTATCCTAGGATATGATAAAGAGAAATTGTGTGACGAATGCAAAAAGTTAGCCGCAAATTGTGGGAATAAATGTGCTAGAGAGATGCAATCTGTATGCAAAGAGCTGGAGAATGTGGAGACAGATGAGGATGAATAAAATTAATGTGGACGTATTATCTTATCAACATTTTGGGTTCTGATCTTATAAACACAAAAATCAAATGAAGCTTAGAAAAACAAGAAATTTTGTACTTAAATTTCTAATATTTATAGTCGTGATAAACTTTGGTAAAATTGAAAATTGTAGAAAAGTGAGCAAGATTAATACAAATAACGACTTTAGAGAGAAGTCATTCACATATTTCATTCGCTTTTTTCCAGCCTGCAAAAGGATTACTTAAACAACATCTATTCACCTGAACTCCTTCGGTTTTTGGCCCGCTACAAATTTATGATAGCCATCGAGAATGGAGTATGCAATGATTATATTACCGAAAAATATTGGCGTCCCTTGCTCATAGGTGTTATTCCCATATACTTTGGATCACCCACCATACGGGTAAGTACTTGAAAACTTATTTACCGTTTCAGTCATTCTACCTTATCTTTTCTAGGACTGGCAACCTTTAAATAATTCTGCCATTTATGTAGATGATTTTCCAAATGCTGCCGCCTTGGCCAAACATCTGGAGCATTTAATTGACAGTGAGTTTGAATACGATTCCTATCGTTATCACAAATGGGAATGGAAAACACAAATTGATAATAGACGACTGATGGATAATTTGATTACACGCCAGTATTTTATGGGTGACTCGCGTTCGGAAAGTTCACTTTTCCGCAAGTTCGAGTGTTTTATGTGTAGAGTTTCGTATTGGCATAGGATTAATAAACATGCCACCAAATCACACTATGATTGTCCCTTGCCACCAGTGCATGTGCCTTTGGAACATAATGGAAAGGAACCCAAGAATGCAGCCGATTGGCGTTCCATGTTCGAAGTGGGACAATGCCAGGCCAAACTATTGGATAGTTTATTTCGAGCTAATCGAAAATATACTCAGCAGGAATTTGATCAACAGTTAATGCTTTGGATGAATAAGAAATTGTGCTAGCATAAGACAAAAATACTTGCTGAGAGAATACTTACCACTGAAAAAACTTTCCAAAGATGTACAATAGTTTGCAAATAATTAGTCTAGCATTATGGTGTTCTAAAATTAATGATTCTGTACAAAATTCAACTTAAGTGCCTTTGTAAAGACTTTAATGGTTTATCAAAATGTTTAAAGAATCTTGTAACATATTAGTTTTATTTTAAAGTGCTTCATGAGTTTTAATTAGGCATAAAGCGATACTCATTTTCCCCTGACAGGAGTTAAGGCAGATTGATTAGGCGTAATCTAGTTATTGTCTTAAGGAGGTGGATGGGTGTTAGGATCCGCTTTTCGGCCTCTTAGAACGAAAATTAAGAATGGAGACGTAAGTAAAAGTAAAATTAGCTTGTCAAGATGACACAGCCCCAAAGGGCCAAAGCCGAGCCTCTCTCAATATCTTGGCTTGTGCGCTTCTAATTTTAGCACAAGAGAAAGGGACCTACAGTTTAACGCCGAATCCGAACGGCAGTTTGAGAAGCTTTTCATGGCTAGTTACTGCAACGCTGGCGCCAACAGCAAAAAAACTCTAGCCGCTGAGCCACCCGGCCACTAAGAATGGAGACGTGGGGTTTATTAAATTCCTTGGACCGTCTTTTTTACAAGACCGATAACTCCCCTTGCCTTGTTTGCGATGACCCCTATGTGACTACTAAAAATGGAACACCCAAATTATCTACTACTTATATATACTTATATACTTATATTCGTTCCAATGGGATGGTATCAATCATATAATCAAACGTAAAGGGTTGATTTCGACAGAAAGAGATTAAGAGGAAGTCTTTAACCGAACACTAGGTGTGAAGAGAGCTTAAATTGAATTGAAGAAGATGAGACGCAAGGTCTGCTGCTTAAAGAGAAGTTCAATGTTTACAAGAGTAGTAGACTCAAGTAAATTTTTAGATAGTCTTCTTTGAAATATTAAGATTCAATATTGAGATATTTACGACAAAAGACTAAGTATTTGCTTATTTAAAGCGTTTACAAGAATCGATTATGGCATGGCTTATTGCCGTCTGCTCCAGGTTTATATTACAGTAAATTTTATTAATAGATTTTGGACAACAACATTATTGTTGGACAATTATATAAACATTAACATATTTATAGGATATTGCTTCGCTGGGTCTCATGCAGAACTAATATAATGGGCTGCCGGCTCGTCGCAAGATACCCATTCGTTCATTCCTTCATTTAACCATTCATTTAACCGAACCGAAATCCACTAATGAAAACGGTTCGGTTCGGTTCAGTTCACTGACGAGTGTGTGTTAGCAAGTACCTAGGTACATATCTAGATACATATATTGTGTACCTTTTACCTTACTTTGGGTTCTTTCGAATTCAAGTACCATTTACCTTACACAGTTCAAATTTTTTATTTACCTTGTCAAAAGGTACGGGATAAGGTACTATAATACCAAAGATAGTTTAATTTCAAATGATAAGCGACTAGCCTGGGTGTTAAGCAAATCTAATTCAATCATTCTTCCAAATTGAGTTTGTCTTTGTAACTATTAAAAATATGGGAAAGTTAACTTCGGCTCGGCCGAAGTTTTGTATACCCTTGCAGCTTCCATTGAAGACAAAAAAGTTTTTCTAACTAAGACTACTTTTTGGACCTTACTTTTCTATGGGATCTATACTATATAGATGTCTGATTTCGACCAAACTTGGTGAAATCATGGAAAAGCATAATACACTGTAAATTACGAAATTTGAAGGCGATCTTATTAAAAATAAAAAAGTTTTTCTCACGTGAACTTCTTTTTCGACCGATCATTCATACTGCAGCTATATGCTTTAAAGGCTCGGTCTTCCCTCAACCGATTGTGTGCTGCTTTTGCGCTCGCTGTTAAGCGGCTGGTGTTGTACACTCAGGCTGGTCGGTCTGACATCAACCCAATAACAGGCCCATTTCAGTCAAGCGGTCCCAAAGTGTAAGTTAATTAAATCCCCTCACATCAAAATGTTATTGCGAAAAGGTTGTGAGAGCAGTCTCTGGTGCGATCAGAGAGTATCAGTGTGAGAGAGACTGAGAGAGCGAATGAATAAACAAAAGTTTTGTTGTTGTGCATACATACGTATCTATGCAGAAAATGTATAAGATGTAAGCACGCACTGAGTGAGCTCACACACAAACATACACACAGAAAAGATCTTTTCGGCAAGCGGTCTTTTCCAAACGGTCGGCAAAAGACCAAGAGCGAAAAAGCCAAGACAAATGTGTTTCTCTCCTCTCAAGACCGAAAAAAATAGAGAGCGCTGTTAAAGGTTGCTTCCATCCCTCTTTGTCAATGCGCCGCACGAAACCGGTTTTTTGTGAGAACTGCAAAGAGAGGACCGTTTGTTGCGACCTCTGGTTAAATTATATAAAATAAGAATATGCCAATAAAAAGTACGTTTTCATTAAAAACAAAAAGTTTTCCTCACTCCAACTAGTTTTAGCTCCGTTTCCCAAACTTAGAATTGTTTAAAGATATATAAAAGGAAGCAGAAAAGGACATTTTCTTTAAAAACAAAAGAGTTTTTCTATAGACTAGTTTTTCGACCGATCGTTCCTATGGGAGATATATGCTATAGTCATCCGATTTCGACCAAACTTTGTAGAATTGTAAAAGTATATAAAATAAGTGTAAGCCACTAAAAGGACCAAAAAGGTTTCTTAGAACTGTTCGCGTGTTCTTGGATAAAAAAAAAAAAAAATATAGTAGCGTTATAAAAAAGTTTTTCTCACTCGAAATAGTTTTTCGACCGATCGTTCCTATGGGAGCTATATGCTATAGTCATCCGATTTCGACAAACTTTGTAGAATTGTGTAAAAGTATATAAAATAAGTGTAAGCCAATGATAAGGACCTTTTTTATTAAAAACAAAAAAGTTTTTCTCACTAGAACTAGTTTTTCGACCGATCGTTCCTATGGAAGCTATATGCTATAGTCATCCGATTTCGACCAAACTTAATGAAATCATGGGAAAGGATAGTAAACTAAGAAAAACGTACTTTGGAGACCTTTCCATTAAAAACAAAAAAGTTTTTCTCACTAAGACTAGTTTTTCGACCAATCGTTCCTAAGACAGCTATCCGATCCGGCCGGTTCCGACAACTGTGCAGCGTATATGTACCAAAAGACTTCGTGCAAAGTTTGGTGAGGATGGCTTTAAAACTGACGGAGGAAATAGCATAGAAACAGACAAACAGACAGAAGGACAGACGGACGGACGGACAGGCGGACAAGAATAAATGAACTCAGCTCGTCTTGCTGATCAAGAATATATATACTTTATGTGGTCGGAGATGCTTCCTTCAATGCGTTACAAACATCCGCACAATTTTATTATACATATACATACATATTCGGAAAAGTAGAGACAAAATTATAGGCCGATGCGGAGTAGTATCGTAAAAAATATAATTCAAATAGATTGAAAAAATCAGAGTCTTTGACAGCTATTACAAAGTTGTAGAACTTCTTTGGGATATCCTGAAAGCTTAACTTGCACCTGAACATCGTAAAAGACATGTGTGGCTTTTTCAATATCCTGAGATGAGATGCGTCCGGCTCAGAACCGGTCTGAATTCCTGGAGAAAATCGTCCAAAAGTTTTTTGCCGCGGTTGCTTACAATACCAGAATTCATTAATACTCGCTTAAGAATAACGAAAAGCCAAAGAAATAGACTTTAAAAGAAAAATCTCTATCGATGGGGAATATAATGGTAACAATTCTTTGGGAAACATTTGGAATACTATTTATGATCCGAGGGGAATTTCAGTTCGTTATTAAAGAAGTCCTCATCCCATTTGGATAACAAAAAATTAGGTTAGGGGTAGAAGAAAAAAAACCAAGACCGATGCCTAACTTGGGGACCCCAATATTGATATTCTTGGTGTTGGAAATAACCTAAAAATGGATATAAAAAATTTTTAGATTTTGACATCAAATTTGCGACTTTTACTTATAGATCCACCCTCAAAACTTAGTTTAAAACAGAACCAGGTGAAAATTGCTTGATTTCCTACTAGAGTTTTTACTACAAGTTGGGTACAGCTCTCCTCGTTGTGTTAGGCGGGCGGTGGACTGCTATTTGGCCTGAGTCTCTCGGGTAAAAAACTAGTTTTCCAATTCGATCGATTGTCTATGCAGTCGTAAAACTTTCGAGAATAAAAGTAACCCCTTGGTTGCAGACTCATAGTCTAATTAGCCCACACCCTTATCTTCTATGTATTCTGACCTCCATTCAAACCAAATTTGTGCATACTTATAACAGCAGCTGCTTAGAGATTGCAAATAAAAGCTAGACATATTCCCGTCACCTTTAATCAACAGTAAATAATGCAATAGCCTTTAACCTGAAGAGCTCAAAGATAACACCAAAGCAGGCCATTCATTGCTAAAGTCTTATCAGCATAATTTTTGGCACATCTGGATCTGGGGTATATAAACTCTGAGCAACTGTTGCACCCCAGTCAAATTAGCAATCGAACTGAGAACAAAATGTACGACTGGACGGGAAAGAATGTGTTGTATGCTGGTAGCTTCACTGGCATTGGCTGGCAAATAATGATGCAGTTGATGCAGAAGAATATAAAATTTATGGGAATTTTGCACAAAATGGAAAATATGGAAATGATGAAGAAACTGCAGGCCGAGAACTCTAGTGTTAAATTGGTATTTATGCAAACAAATCTAATGGATAAGCTGTCCATTGAGCAGACAATGAAGAAGATGGGTGAAATGATGGGTCACATTGATGTGCTGATCAATGGCGAGGATGTGCTACTCGACAAGGATGTGGAGACCACAATGGGCATAAATTTGGTAAGGTTACTCACAATAAACGAGATTTGTATTCTTATGCCCTTTTTACTTTTAGACAGGAATGATACATTTAACTTTAAAGGCAATGCTCTATATGGACAAATCACAAATGGGTGTGGGTGGCATGGTCATCAATATATCCTCTGTGTATGGCCTTGAGCCGGCTCCTGCTTTTGCCGTCTATGCTGCAGCCAAGCATGGTGTAATTGGCTTTACACGCTCTATGGCCGATAAGCATATTTATCAAAAAACTGGTGTCATGTTTATGGCCATGTGCCCTGGTCTCACCAATACAGAGATGATGATGAAGCTGAGGGAAAATGTTACCTGGCATCATTCCGAGCATATGGTGGAGGCCATTGAAAGTGCTGAGCGTCAGATGCCCGAGGAAGCAGCCATACAAATGATTAACGCGATGGAAATGATGAAAAATGGAAGCATGTGGATTGTCAATATGGGACAACTGAAGGAAGTGATGCCTACTGTGCACTGGCAGATGTAAATTGTGCCGTTGGCAAAAGGAAATAAAAAGAATTTCAGAATATATATTGAGTAGGTTTTTGGGGTGGCTGTCGATTAGTGTTTTTGTAAAGATTGTTCATTTCACTAAACATGTTCGATCATACAAACTAATTTTAATCCTTCGTAGCTGCTCACACTGCGGAATGTTGCCTAATTGTCAGCCATCTCTAAAATGGTGACCACGCCAGCATGTTGCTTACACTGAACAATCAGACACACAGACAAAAAACAGCTGGAGAGTCACCAAATTGAGTGAACAAGTCACTGAACAACTCACTGAGCAACTCTCAATTAACAACTCACAGAACAAGAGCGGCTGAACAAGAGCAAGTGAACAACTCTGACTGAACAACTCACAGAAAAACAGCGGTTGAACAAGAGCAAGTGAACAACTCTGATTGAACAAGAGCAATTCACATAACAAGAGCGAGTGAACAAGAACAACTGAACAAGTGAACAACTGAAAAAGTATAACTAAACAACTCTGACTGAACAAAAATGAACAAATAATGAAGAACATGTTCACTTGCTCAAATGCTCACAACTCAATTTTGTTCACTCATTCATGAACAACCCAACACTACTACTACTTAAGGCGTTCAAGAAAAAAGGCGAAAGTCGAGCTTGCAAATGACAGGGTAAGATACTATCTTAGAGACAGACAAACGTAAAAAAGCTACACCAACAAAGTGCACAGTTAATTTAACATTTGGTATCTGGTTTCGTTGGAAACCATTGAAACTTTAATTCCAGCCGGAGATCAAATAAAACTCTTTAGTTTGTCTCGGCAAAATCCAATAGATTTTGGGTTAAAATGGTCGTTGGGTTAGGTAAAATCATCTGATTATAGTTCTCCTTTGCCCCAAAGCTGATTTTTTTGGGATAAGCTTTAATTTTAAAGATATATTCCTCAAATTTGGGTTCAGCTTATATCTGTAGCTTGAGCTACCTTGTTTCCATTGTATTATGGTGCTACTTTTCCTTACATTTAGCACCCCTAGACTTACCGTACAGTCAGAACGGAATACAATCAAATACATCAAAGTAACCCAATGCATTTATAAAAACAAACAAATCTTACAAAGCACGTACATAAACTGAAACTAACTCACTTCACTTAAGACCAATTAACACGATCTGATCTCTCAGGTGAGTTTTGTATCTGAGTATGTGTCAGCCCGTGTAAATAGGAGTCTAAGCCTACTCAGCTGAGCGCTCAGGTGTAATAGAACCGGCTCAAATTGAACTGACCGCACATCAGAATGCTCAATGAACCCATGGTTTTGCAACTGAGTCAACTAAGCTTCTCAGACATGTGTAAATGGTGAACTAAGTTGCTCAGCTGAGTTTTTTGACACTCAGGTCTGAAAAATTCAGCTGAGCGAACAGGTTGTGTAAATTGAGCTTGAATACTACATACACTTAAATTAACGGAACCCTACAAGCGTCAGGTCATGGCCCCTTAGAAGAAACGTTCGCTTTCGAAGGCTCCTTGCCACCCGGGACTAGGGGATCAACGCATTTGCAAGAGAGTACAGTGGAACATTAGCCCACTTGAATCCAGCCCAGCCAAAGCCGTTATATTACGGGAAATGCGACGTTTGAGAAGAAAAAAGAGTTCGAACAGAAAGTGGAACTTGTCAAAGCCATTTTAAGTCATGACGATGCTAAGGATGATAAGGATGAGCAGCAAATTCAAAATCCAAGACGTCTATGTTCTGCACAGAAAAAAAAGATCCAAAAAGATTCATTTGGAATGGATATGTCTTAAATATCCTTTCAATCATCTTTAATATCCTTTCAATCATCCAACGGAGCTGAAAATCGTTCAAATGATTTGAAAAATGGATCTGAAAATCGTTCAAATGATATGAAAAATGGTCATCCTTTGGACGATTTTCAGCTCCGTTGGATGATTAAAAGGATATTAAAGACATATCCATTCCAAATGGATACGAAAATCATCAAATGAATATTTATTAATATTCTTTTTTTTCTCTGTGTAGGTCAGAGACCTGCAACAAGCCTCTTATGTTCGATCACACTCGTGCGTTTAGTTGGCTTGGTTGGGCTCGTCGCCTTGGTTCGACACACTCGAAATGATCGCAAGCACATTGAGTCAGAACGAACAAACTCTTTGCTTCGCATGAGTAATATTATGAACAAGCTTCTTGTAACACGAGTCAAAATAAGTCTTTTGTCAGCAATGGCAAAACCTTTTCGACACTCTACTCGTTTTTACTCGGACTCGCAACATTATTTTCTCGTACGTACAAGCCCCTTATGCAATTGTTGTTGTGTTTTGAAAACTTCAAACAACAACAAGTCCCAAGAAGGAAAGAGAAAGCGTATGCAAAATACAAATGCAGTAAATAGGCCATAATTCCTTCTTTTGCTATCACAAATTGTTTTTTTTTGTGTGCTTGTGACGATTGTGTACAAGCGTTGATCGTAACAGATCGCCGCAGATCTTTGACTTCGGCAACAGGTACTCTCGGTGACTCGCGGCCGAAGCTAGGAGTAATCGCGATTATTTGTAATGAACAAACTTTACTCATGACGGCTCGCAGCAGAACTTCGATTTTAGCGGCTCATTGCAGTTTTCTGTTCTAGGAGCAAAATAGTGCAAAATGAAGAGAAGTCCTCTCAAGCTAACAGCGGTTCTATAATAGTTAAGAATCCGGAATATTCGCAGGCGGAATCACATCAAGAAGGCGAACCCAATTGTTCAAGTCGGGATCATTAGGTAAAACCAAAAAAATCACTTAAAAATAAAGACTTTTCTACAAAACTTAATAACAAGAAGGTAAACGAATCATAATAGTTCTTACTACGTGAAAAAGTCCTGTGTTCTAAGTTTGATTGCAAGGAACAGTACGAAGAACTAACGATATTTTAATCAATTACTCAGTTCTGGGGACTTCATCAATTACTACTTTAGTACTTCTTATTTCTGAGGAAAACCTGGAAAAACACTCAATCGAAACTGTACCAAGCCAAATGAAGTCGATGATAGTTCAGCAAAGCCTTCTGTTGTCAAACAAGGGTAATTATAATTGGTTATTGATCCACCATTATGACGACAGGATGGTGCTTGTTTTTGCTAAGTAATAATAGTACTCTAATTGTCTTTTGTAATGTATACATATAATTTATTTATAAAATATAATGTTTGGACATTTCTTATATGCTTCTAAACTAGAAAAATGTTTTCTTTTTGTCAGACAATCACAGATGTTTTATGCTAAGATGACTTTAAAATAAAAATTTAAAATTAACAATAGTTATTTATGCCAATAATAAATAATCTCCAAAGCTCTGTTTTTTTTTGGCAAGTTTGGGCATATAAATTAATAAAGTTGTAGGTCATTTACAGAGCTCTTAATACCAGATCTAATATGCTTTCTCTCTATCTTATTGTGTAAATTAATTCCAACTCAGTTTAGTTTTTAGATCTGTTATAAGAACTTTCTAAGACTTGCTTAACAAATTGTAATAAATATTTTTGCTCCTCCTTTTCAATGTAATTAGCAGAGTAATAGGCAATAACTTAGTAGGACAATCAAAGGCATTCCCAGACGTAAATCTGCTGCACCGCCTCCTGCATTATCAGTTGATGCTGTTGTTGTACTCCCAAGTGGTCCAGTCGTTGCACTAGTAGAGCTCTCTCCACGAGAATCGGGTACAAAGTCACCACAGCTAGGAAAATTGGCGGGTACTGGCAGCATTTGATCATTGTTTCCCACCTTAAACACCATAGCCATGCCGATTTCTGCATGGAACTCGATATGACAGTGGAAAAGCCAAAAGCCCGGATTGGAGGCCTCAAAGCGTATGATGGTATAACCACCATCGGGTACCGTAACTGTATCCTTTACGGGAGGATTATCCAGATTTCGCTTAAGCAAATTAAATTGATCGAGTTGTTTGACCTGTAAATGAGAATAAGGAAGTATTAAATTAAGATCGAATTGTAAGTTCGAAGAGATTATCAAGAGGCACAGATGATCAAAAGCATGCGAAAATTGTGTAAAATAATTTTTTATTTATACACTGAAGAATTTTAAGTTTTAGAAATGAGATGTAAAGTTTCTTTAACTTTGCCAACCTAAATGTATTGTCATTAAAATCAATGGCCATCTACCACCAAATTATGTTTGGTTTCATATTCGCTCATGTTATATTTCTCTGCTGGCCTGCTCTATATTTAGACATTGCAGCTGCGCAGTCGGTCTCTCAAGCTCACTCGCAGCAGCGCGCAGTCGCCAGCGCCGCTTTGCCCGCATTAGAATTTTTGTAAATAGCAGGCGAGCTTCACTTGTATTTGGAAACTGAATTAAAAAAGAATAATTTTACTCGCGCCTTGTTGATTGCATTTCGTTCAGTTAACTTGGCCAAATGGGGATACAAATCAGCATTTCCACATTTGTTGTTAAATAATGGATATTATCGATATCGATAAAAAAAATAGCCATACAACCTGTAAAAATAAAATTTAAATTCGTTCTCAATTAAGAGTTTTTAGGCAAGGGGAGTGAGGTAAAGAAACTGAGAGAGGAGAGCAAGCACATTTGAGAGAATGGCGTTGAGTCGGCTCTCACAGTATCGTGTTTTTATGGTAGAGGGGTGTGTGGGGAAACGTCATCGATTTTTGCTCGTGTTGCTTTGGAATTATGGAATTGCTGGCATGGAGAGATGGCTGTTTTTTACTGAAAGTTGACAGGTAAAGACTGCTGTGGCTTTGTGGTGTTGTTTCTCGAGAATTAAGAACAAGGAAAACGCTACTGATTTTAAATTGTTGTTTGATTGGAATATGGGCATCCTTACTTTTGAATCTGTGGAGCTCTTGATTTAAGAGTGAACGATCTTACACTTGAACCTGATGAGCTCTTGACACAAGAACGAACATTCTTGGTTTTGGACAATGCACTTTGCTCTTTATTCAAGAATGAGCAATATAGGATTTGAGTACGTCTAGCACTTGACTTCTAACTAATTTGAGAGTGTTTCGTACTTGCTTCAAGTGTTAAAGCTCTTGGATAAACGACTCAAACTTGGATCAAGAACTAACCTTTCGTATCAAAAATGTTCATTCTTATCGAACTTCTGACATCAAACATTCTTAATCCAAGTATGAAATTCTCTATTTTTCTCTTTAGAATAAACATGTATATTTAGGTAAGATGTCATTTGATTTATACTTAAACAAAATTCTAGCTGAACCTTTCAAATATTCATCCTCCTGAACTTGAGCCAGAACTGGACCCCCTGTCTTTAAAAAATAGGTTCGCCTTAATTTCTGAAGAACTTATAACCTTTTCAATAATTATTGAAAATATGACCGGAATCATTAATTTAAAAATCGACTATAGAAAAGCTTAAATTGATAAGCGGAAAGGAATAAAATATAACTCAAGTTAGAAGTGGGGAAATTTACAATAGCTGGACGTTTGTCCGAAAGTAGAAGCAAAAATCTGAAAATTATCTTCATTTTAGCAACTTAAAGCTCAAATTACTAAAAATCTAGACGAGATAGAACATTTCTGAAAACGCAGTAGCGCTTAGCATACGGAAATCATCTAGAGAAGCGTTGTTCAAGAAGAGCGAGGCCAAAAAGTGAGAGAGTATGGGTGTGCGATATTAAAGCGACACATCCCAGCTTTGAACTGCCCTCAACGACGGCTGCGCAGCGAATGAAGGCAAAGAGAGCGCATGAAGGCTTACGCGCATATACCCAACTTCGGCAGGCGCTCGTCTCGTGTGCGTGTAATTAGCCGATTGCGCTCGGCCCCTGGTCGCTGATCTAGAGTCACTACCAACCCTTGAATATACTGGACCTTGTTGCCTTGTATTATCGAATAAGTTGTTCTTCAGTCTAAAAGTTTTTTATTCTTATTTGTGCAAGCTAAGAACAATTTGTTCTTAAATTAAAATTCTGATATCTTTTTATTATTTATATTTCTACTATTCCATTTTTAGCCGTCTTTTGTTAATAACAAGCCTAAACACTTTCGCTTTTTACCTCGACGCAGCTAAACTCGTTAGTTTTATCATAAAAGTGTATTATAAATTGTGAAGTATAAACTTACCATTTCGATGGTCACATTCTCACCCAGCCGCTCCAGACCGACCACACGGAATGCATTACCATGCAAATGGAAGGGATGATTTGCATAGTAGGTGAATCCCTCATCAACTATGATTAGCTCCACCACCGCACCCAGTGGCACTTGGAGCACATGATGACACTTACAGAACTGCTTACGGCAATCGATACCCTGCTCCATTAAACTGGTTTCATTGCAAAAATCCTCATCACTCAACTGATTTCGCGATGGCAGCAACGCCATTGGTGGAAAGTCCAAGGTAATATGATTCAATTGAGGTGTATACAAGCGATTCGCTTGGGTCATATTCGTTTCCATGCCATAATAATCCTGATGATGAAAGTCCGGATTGTCTTTGGCATAAAAATCATAATACACAAAGAACTTATAGTCCACCTCAGGCTGTAGAGTATCATCATCTATACCCGAGACTTTGTCATAGATGGGTAACGCTCGCATCTCTGCTATAGTTTTGGTATCTGGATATCCAGGTCCACGATTCATTACATTCAACTCTATTCCCTCCGCTTTATGAGCATAACTCAGCTCGGCACTGGGTTCATCTTGGGGAGCACCTTCATAGCGCAAAATAGCCACCTGAAAGGCTGAGGTAAAACGTTCACTACAGTCCATCAAACCCTTGAGACGTATCCAATAGTTGCCCACCTCCTGATTGGCATTCAAGACAAAATCAAAACGTTCACCCGCATAGGTGACTATGGAGCCCACCTCCAGGGCTTCCAGATCATAACTGTCCGAGTTGATGGCCGTCAAATTGTGTTTATCCACCGACACAACAATGGGACAATTTAGATATTCCGCATTGATGATACGAAAACGATACCGAAAGCCGCGTCGCACTTGGTACACCTGATGCGGTACCAGCTCTAGGGGTATTTCATTGAGGTTACCCCTTCGCTGACGTGAATGAGTCTGATTCACCGGTAGTAGTCGTGTGGTGTTCACCTTGGCAAGACGGGCCTGTCTTGGTAGATTCTGCACCATATCCACTTCCGATTTGGGAAAAAGAGGTACCGCTGCTCTTCCCGTTTTTTTCTGATGCTCCAATTTGGCTTCGGCCCAAATGCGATTGTAATAACGCCCTCGGCCATTGATAAGCAAATTGTGTGGCTTATTATCTCCACGCGAATGGTGATGATAGGCAAACACATTAACACCCGGCTCATGTATCCAATCCTGTATGACCATAACATGCTCGCTTAAATCAAAATCGTATAAACTGCCATGAGGCTCCACTGATTTGGGTTTACGTATAATCAAGGCGCCAAACATGCCATCGCCTCGCTGCATACCCGTATGCGAGTGCCAGAAATGTGTGCCGGAATTATCGGCCGGAAAGCTGTAGCGAAAACTTGCATGAGGGCCAATGGGGCATTGAGTTATGTGCGGTGTTCCATCCATATAGGGTGTTGTCTTCTGATGCAAGCCGTGCCAGTGAATGCTGGTGCTTTCACCCAGCAAATGATTCTTTAGATCTACCACAATTTGATCACCCTCACACACTTCTATAGCCGGACCAGGCATCATGCGATTCACCACTGTTATACCACGTTCCAAACCATCGCCCATTATGCAATGCGGGCGAGCACAGTCCGTGAGATTCTGGGGACAATCAAAGCAAGCCTTCGAAAAGGTCTGATACCATTCCACCACAAATTTATAGTGACAAATCATGGGCTCCGCATTGGCCTGACAATCACGTACACAGGGATGTTGTCTATACCATTCGGGTGTCCAAATATCTGCAGATTCTTGCTCTTCTTCAAAATTATCAAATGGTTCGGCACGTGCCAGGGAAACTGGTCGACAGGTGGTACAACAGTTATGGGTTTCTATGCGATTGGCTGGACAGTTTTCGTCCAGGGATGGACAATTCCGTTTGTAGGTATTAATGATAATATGTCCATTCTCCAGTTCGCCACATTCCAACATGGTGCAGTCTGCATCATTGTGCCAAGATTCACCCACTGCATACAAAGTGTTGTTGTGCTGACAATGTGTACGTACGCATTCACCGCAGCAACTGCCGGGGGTTTTACGCAGCTCTGAACCCTGGAAGAAGCATCAATGTGTGATTAATAAAGGGGAACTCAGAAAAATTGTAGGGGGATTTTTCCACAGAAATAAACACTTGAGTGGTTTCGTGGTTTTGGATATCAAAAGCCAGATTCTAGCGAAGAAAAAAGCCCCTGCTCAATCAATGTCAAATCTTTAGCGGGCAAATAAACTGGCGTATACTTAAAGATTTGCTTACTGTTCGCTTACGAACCATTGACGGTTAAGAAAACGTGATATAAATTAAGGTTAAATAAATGTTTAATTAAGTCAAAAAGGAGCGTTTTCGATTACTGATACTGATTATTTTAAGCGTGTGTTGAATTGCAGTTTCAGCTCATGCTGGATACACAACAAACGAAATCGAAAACAGAAAATTCCTGGCACAGTTTTTTTCATATGAAATTTGCCAGTATTTAAAAACGACAATTTATATAGCAGCTATATTTTTTGAATCATGGCAAAACAAATCTGTATTACATTTCGTTAATAAATATACGCTCAAAATAATGTGGGATGGGATGGAATTTATACTGTTTTGTATTTTAAATTAAAAGAACGTTTTGTTTTCGGGACTACTTTTATTATACATATTAAAAACACATATTATGTAAGAAATAGCCAAAAGTTAAAACACCGTTTTTTTTTTTTAAGAATAAACAATTTCGAGCTGAATAAGACAATGCAGCAAAATAAATCTTTTTACAGTATGTTGAAGGGTTGGTGGTTATTCAATGTAATGCTCCATCACGTCTTGATGTTTAGTAATTTGAGATTAAAGTGGCTTAAAATGCCCTTTTAGCTCTTTTTAGGCACTTTTTTAACTCTTTGATATCATCCTAAGGTATTACTTCATAAGGCCTGATTTCAGATGACATATAAATTTATTTCGGCACTATACTTCATTCAAATAAGACTGCTTTTCATAAGCATTCAGCATTCAAAGCAATTCAAAAATGTTTCAATTCATGTGAAGCTCGTCATAAAAATGTATTTTCGTGCGTTCTGGAAATAAGCCTATAGTTTTAAAATAAACTATCCCAAACATTTCTGGGATTTTTTATACTGCAGCTGGAGGCATCCAAGCGCTTGACATACATAACACACCATACACTGCCACACTGCCATATTGTAACACTGTGACACAACAAATCCGAAATCAATGCCAATCACTAGATTGGCCCAAATCATTCAAGCCGAGAATTCTCGAGAATGTACGAGAATTCTGAGACGCCATCGAATTCATGTAATATGCTTATAAGTATAAAAATGAATAGACAATCCCTAAATCCTTCACTGCCACTGCGCCTGAGGGTCTGGCGTAGTAGGCTATGACAAAAGTGTCATTGCCCCTGCCCAGATTTTTTCGGTGTGGCTGTGAAAAAGTTAAGAAATTCACTGCGTCTGGCAAAAAGAAATACCAATTTGAATACATGTGCTCAAATCTATTAAAACTTTTACTGCCCAAAAATATGGTACCCAAAATCAATATAGCTGGCTAGTGATTTGTATTGAATTGCTATGAAAATTTTCAACAACATACCATATAGGCGGTTTAAAATATGATCAATTCATGTGCGTCTATTCATAATGGTATATATTCGCTTAAAAAAATCTTAGAAATATTTCGGATAATTTATTTTAAAGCTAAGAAAGAGTACTTTACGATAAAATTAAGGAGAGTTAAGACAATAGCATAGGTTTCCCATAAAACGTCCCTAAAAATGTTAAGAATTGGCATGATGGACCGTTTCCGAAAACAGATTCGTGTTCAGCACACCAAAATTATCTAGAATCACTGTCAAACCTTTAATATACCGGACCTTGTTCTAGATTTTTGTTAATTTGAGCTTAAAGTTGCTTAAAATGCTTTTTTTTAACACTTTTTAGGCGAGTTTTTGTAGGAAAACTATACTGTTGCTTTGCGTCTCTTTGATATTATCCATTAGTAATATTACTGAGCTTAAATGAATATTAAATGTATTCACTAGCCCTCGTTAAATAAAAAAGTGTAAAAGCGGAAATCCAAAAGTTTACGAAGCAACAACAAAACACATGAGAAAAAATTACCACACTTAACATGCCTTAGGGTATGTTTAAACAGGTAAGAAAGTCGGTCAAGCCAGACAATAACATACTCTGTACCTTTGATCGTTGGGCAGCACCATGATTGTTTGTTTTCTTTATAGCTCGAATATCGTACATCGGATCTTTACAATTCTTTTGGCGGATCGTTAAAGAATCCCGATTACTAAATATGTCCAGAAGAAACGAACCTTCTATCATAAAAACTGTGGAAAATATGGTGTTTTTTGTTTTTGCGGGGGCGGGAGGGGGTGTGGCCAAAATTGATAATAAACTTGATCTGCCTGTAAGTATAAGAAGTTTTTCTCCCATACATGTCGAACCTCTATCTCTTACCATCTCTGAGATCTGTTTGCTCTTACGGACAGACGGACATGTTTGTTAAAGATTTTTGAAGTGTTAGTGTTGTAAATTTGCTTAAAGAATCGGTTAAAAATACTTAGTATCGAGCCATTTCGAGATTAAAAATATGCGGTCACACCAGCAAACTGAAAATTATAAACAAGTAAGAAAGTCGGTCAAGCCCGACTATAATATACTCTGTACCTGTGAAGTGAATCACCGTTGCGACCGATGCTGCCCATAATTGTTTGTTTTCCTTATAGCTCGACTATCGATCATCCGATCTTTACAATTCCCTTGGCGGATCGATAAAGAATCCCGATTACTAAATATGTCCAGAAGAAACAAGCCTTCTATCTATAAAACCGTGGAAGATATGACGTTTTTTCGATATAGCGGGGGCGGGAGGGCGCGTGGCCAAAATTGAAAATAAAATTGATCTGCCTCTAAGTATAAGAAGTTTTTCTCCCATACATGTCGAACCTCTATCTCTTACCATCTCTGAGATCTGTTTTTCTCCCATACATGTCGAACCTCGTTCCTCTATTTACCATCTCTGAGATCTGTTTGCTCAGGAATAAAAAGAAAACTGAAAGGCAATTTAAAGCGCTGGAAGAATTATGACGCCAAGCGATTGCGCAAGGCCCAGTGCCCCATTGTGGATCGGCTGACCTGCACGCTGATGTTGAAGGGACTCAACAATGGCAAGAAGCTGAGTTCCTGTCGCAATGTCAAGCGATCGCTGGAGATGATTCATGGTGGATGTGTGACACTTGCGTCGCGTTAAGCAGGCCATCTGGCTGCTGTGCACTGGAGCACGTGGTGATGCCTTCAGTAACACCAATCTTATTGCCGAGTGCTTGGTCGATAAGCTGATCAATGCTGCAAAGAGTTCCTCCAACTCGTACGCCATCAATTCGAAAACAAGAAGTCAATTCTACTGACATTTTTACAAAAAATTTAAAATAGCTCAATTTAACAATTCCGTAGCTTAACTGGGGGTCGTGAACACCCAAGACTAAAAAACATAAAAAAATACAATCAATAGAACTGTCTGTAACAAGACCTAAACAGCCGCCATCACCTACTCCAAGCATTGTTTTAATTTTCCTTATCGATGCAGCTATTTTACATACTATTTCTTAAAGGGCCAAGTCAATTTTTCACTTATTCAAAGCTTGTTGCACCCTTTGTCATACAAAAAGGTGACAGGTTTGCTTAAAATTAGTTAGGCCGAAATTACGGCAGGTTTTTAGAAAAAAGTTGGCCCTGAAAATTACTGCAGTGAATCACAAGGGGTCGATCAGTACCTCCTGTGTGTTAAATTTACGCTTTACCATTTTACGAGAGGTAGTGAATTTCCTAAATATCTCAAACAGCTCTACGACTTTTTAAGCGAAGATATACAGCTATGAATACATGTACTGGAAATTAAACCTTTTGAGCGGCGAAATTAAACCTTTTTAGCATCGATTAATCTTGTTCTCATTCTTGATTATATTCTACAATGCAACAAGTTAATTCACAGCAGGAAAGCCTTATATCACTCAATATCAAAAGCTGGTTTCCGATGAAATACTTTTCGAAAAACAAATAAAAAATTCCCCAATTTTCTACAAGAAGAAATTACATCTCTTTATACTCACCACATCACAGTAAAATTCATTGCAGTCCACCTGTGTGACGGATATATGAGCTTGCGGTTCCTTTTCTACACCCGCTGCACAAGTGTACACCAGGCAAGCATTCTGTGAGTCAAACCACACGGCACCCAACTCCTTGTGATAAGTATTATTGTGCTCCTGGTGCAGGCAAAACGTGCTGCCGCCTGAAAATATCAAAAAATTAGTAATTTATTATTTGCCTTGACAAAAATACACAAAATATTCGCATGGCCATAAAAACCCAGGTAAACAACACTTCTTTTGTTGTCTGTGGCATACAATGGGCACAAAAAAAGTCACGCGCTGGAGACACTGTACATATACGTAAATTATAATTCTTTTAATTGAATGCCACACGTCGAGAAACAAAATGATGTTATTAATGTAGCTTAAATAAACATAACACTTGCTAATTGTCTTACTGGAACCAACAAAAGCTGATTGAATAAGCGGATTTAAAATAACCCCAAAAATAACAATGGAAAAGTGATTAAAAAATACTCAAAATCCATAATGTATAGAAGACTTCTTGGTTGGTTATAACAAATCTTATCACACAGCAAAATGCTAGCTTTTAAATTATAAATTTATATCCCTGAGCTTGTTTATAAATTTTATTCTACTCATATGCTGCCCCAATACTTGGTTCTTAGCTGCTCATTAAGCTTCTTTCTCAGTACACAAAATAAAGCTTATCAACCTCATATAAACGAGCTGCCATAAACTTTAACAAGTACTCTCAAAGTAAAATGATTTTTTAATTAACAATTAACTGTTATTTTTTGTTCTTAGTAATTTGCTTGATTAGACTAAACTTAACCCGTTTTATTGGACCATCCAGCGGCGTCTCTATAGATAAGTTAACTTGTCCATATCAGGCTAAAGAATTCTACAAGCAGATGGTGGCCTTTGATTCTTATACAAAACAGTCAACATCAAAAAAACTGCAAATGCAACCGGTTCCCGGATCTGTGTCTGGGTGACTTAAATATGCAATTTGCATACTACACTGAGATGACACATGTCCCATATTTAAATGGCAATTACAGCAAATTACTTAACCAGTAACCAGTCCAGAAACGTCACCGGTAAATGAATTAATCAAGGATAATTATATTTACTTAACATGTGAGTATCTGGTATAGTTTTGAAAATAGGTTAGGTAAGGTTATGGTTGGAAAGACAAGCTATAGAATTGTTTACATGTTTATTTTTTAGTGACGTGGCCGACCTATTTCTAAAATGTATATGGGCATTTGATGATTAATGCCAATTGATTTATGAAGAAGCTATTGGCATTAATTTATATTTTTTTCGGTTTTAATAAAATTGCATGATATTTTATTAGAATTAATCTAAAAGCGTTCCGAATGTGTGAAATGCTAGTTTCACTGATAATAAGCCAACCAAAAAGAGCGTGTGCTTCGTGACAAATTGCCCCTACAGGCAGGTGAATAAGTGAATATGAAACCGCAAATGGAAATAACAAACATAAATAACGTTTCAAACATGTGGAGCCCATTACTATCACAATTATTAGGTGAATATTGGAAATATGAGAGCATTAAGCAGTGCTGTTAAGCATGTAAGAGGAGTAACAAATAAGGCATGCATTTGGGTAACATTTACATTTAAGATATAGTCTCTTATCATAAATTGTAAATTTTATTTGTATTTAAAAACGAATAACGCAATATTTTGATCGATACTCTGAATCGAATAAAAGCGCAATCACCAACAGTGATCTGCCTTTAAAAAGTAAGCGCAATTTTGTATTGATATACTAACTGAATACCCGGCATCGCCCGGGTCCATTGCATTGTTCGAATATGATTCTTATGAAAGCGTTTATAAGCAAGTTTAAACTGGCAGCAAATCGATGTTAACCGTTTTACATTGGGCAAACTTCGAATTTCCAATCCATACACCAAATTTCCAGTTCATAACTTAACTAAATTCTGAGACTAGTAAAACGTCTAATACTCACATTATAATCGGTATAATTTAGCAAATTTCACGTTTGAGGACCATTTGCCACCCATTTCTTTATCTTAGAAAACTTCGCGAGCAAGCGCCCCCAAAGTTTCATCTTAATTGAAAGAACGGAGTTTTTTTTAACTCTGAACCTTCCCGGGTAAGCGTCCATCGATGCCCAAAAGTTTCATCGCAATCCGAAATTTGGCCAATTTCGAGGTTTGTGGATCATTTTCCGCTCATTTCTTCAACTTAGAAACCTTCCTGGACAAGCGTTCAACCAATCCCCAAAATTTCATTACAATCGGTTGAACGGCATAATTTTGTTAATTTCACGGTTTTTGGACCATTTCTCGGTCATTTTTTCAACTTACAAACCTTCCCGGGCAAGCGGTCAACCATTTCCCAAAGTTGCATCGCAATCGGATGAACGGTTAAGGCAGGCATAAGGGACAGACGGACAAACATTCATTTTTATATATATAGATATAGATTGTGATCATTAAAAAAATACCATTACAACAATCAAAGTATATTAAATTGGCGAATGTATATTAGAGGTCTGCATGAGTGCACTCAAAATGAGTACTTAAGAATATTGCGCCGTTCTTTGAGCACAACAAACTTACCAAAGTGATTGAATGATTATAATGTAAAGCACTCAGTGTAATTATTGTAGATTAGATTAGATAATAATGGAATCAAACTTTAATTTACAATCAATTGGGAAGTCTTGCCTTATCAAATCCTTTGGCGAAAGCTTAAGCTGAGGTTTTTTACTTAAGAAACGGTTTTTCAATACCACAAATGAACACGCATTCCTTAAAGCAGAAGATTCAGACAATTCTGAACCTGGAATATTTCCATGACTGATAACGAACTTAGAAAGAGCATTAACAATCTACTACGGTACAAAAAACAAGGTACGCCCTGAGCAAAGTACTTAAAAAGTAGGCAATACGTTTTGCGTTGTCTTGGTGCTTAAGCAAAAGCGTAGTACTAAAAACAAGCTCTCCGCCATACCATGTTTGTTGTACCATCCAATCTACCAAACCATTTTAATGAGGTTTGACATATATGGGACAAAAACTTCTTAAAGTTACTTGCAGGCAGATCAAGTTTATTTTTAAATTTTTGCCATGCTCCCTTCTGCGCAGCAATTCGGATAAGACATCATATCTCCCACAGTTTAATAGATAGAATGTTCATATTTTCTGGGTTATCCTTATTCCATATGAACATGTTATTTGCCAATTTCTAGAAAGCTGAGTTTTGGAGCGCTAACATTGAAATCCAAAAATTTTTCTCAATAAGACCTATTTTTCGATCGACTGTTCCTATGGCAGCTATATGCTAGAATCATCCGATTTTGACACAACTTTGTAAAGAAGGGTGAAAGCATAAAAAGCAATCATCTACCAAGTTTTAAGACGATACCATTAAAAACAAATAAAATTTTCTTACTAAGACTATTTTTCAGACCTATCCTTTGAGCTATACCATTCAGTTGTCCGATTTTTCTCAAACTTAAAGGAATTAAGAAAATGTATAGAAAATCAATAATTACGAAGTTTGCAAGTTCCATTGAAAACAAAAAAGTTTCTCTCACTAAAACTAGTTTTCCGACCTATGGAAGCAATGAGATATAGTAATCCGATCGCTCCATAGCTTCAAAATTGGGAGATCAGCTTGAGTATAAAAGCAGACAAAGCGGCATCCAAATAAAAATTAAAGTCTAGTCTATTTTCAAGAAAAATTTTTTTAAATACATTTCATATCCGATTTTGGTGTTTGAGGGCTTTTCTTAAAGTAAATTAAATACTAGAAGTAGAAGTTTAGTTTTTTTTTCTTTCTTTTCTCACAACAATACAGTATTACCTTTTATATAATAAACATTTTTAGGCATGGTTTTAAAGAACCGACAGCCTAGCTCTTCGCTTTGCTGCCCACGATGAATCTTCTTCCAAGCTCGTCGCGAGATTCCCGATCGTTCCCTTTAGTTTCTGTGATGTGCACAGCCGTTCCGTCACAATGGATTATTACAAATATAACATTTAAGGAATTTATTTTTTTATGTATGTATTTATTTATGTATGTATATATGTTGGAAGAAACAGAAATAAGAAATGTATATCATAATTCAGAACAGAGGTAGTAGACTTTTTGTACATTTTAGCCCATATTCGATACACCCACCCAATCGCATTTATGTCTGGAAACGAAACTTTCAGCCAAGTTTTTTCTTTTTTTCTTGAACTTTTTAGTCGGAGCAAAAACAAACAAGTAATATGAGTTTAAGTGGAGAAACCTTTTGAAAAAATCGAAAAAAAACGGTTTATCGCTAATATATCGATAACGATTCGACAGATTTATTTCATGTCGATTTTCGTGCTCAGCGGGCCATGCCATAAACCATCAGATAAATTGGCACTCCAGTCAATATTATTGTATTTACGGACTGGTCGGTTATATTTATAAACCATTTAGTTACCTGATGATCCAGAACTGGTTTTTGGGAAAGGAGGCTAAAATTTTAAGAATTGCAGTAGATCATTTTAGCCACTTGATGCGATGTGAAAATTAAAAAAAAAAAAGTGTGACTGTGGCTAACAAACACGGGGCCTTGATGTAAAACATGTAAACGATATGCTCCGCCTTTCACATTCTTGCGGTTGTGCGTTACTTTATACTCCATATTTAAAACTTGATACTCAGTAAGTGATAATAGTACTCGATTCTAAGATAAGTACTCGATACTCAGTATTTGATACTCAGTATTAAGTACTCGATACCAAGTTCTCGATGCTCAGTGCTCGAATACTTAGTAATCGACGCTAAGTATTCGATACTAAGTACTCGATACTCTGTATGTAATACTTCGTACTCGATTCTAAGTACTCGACACTTATTATTCGATACCAAGTACTCCGTACTCGAGTCTAAGTACTCGATACTAAGTATTAGAGACAAAGTATTCGGTACTTAGTACTCGATTCTAAATATTCGGGTCTAAGTTCGATAAAGTTCTCTTTTAGATACTCAGTTTTCTGTGTGTTTGTTCTTGTCTTTGATTTTGTCTTTGTTATTGTCTTTGTTTTTGTCTTTGTCCTTGTTTTCGTTCTTGTTTTTGGTCTTTGTTTTTGGTCTTTGTTTTTGTCTTTGTTTTGTTTGTTTTGTCATTGTTTTTGTCTATGTTTTTATCTTTGTCTTTGTTTTTGTTTGTTTTTTGTGTTCGTTTTTGTCCTTGTCATTATCTTTGTGTGTTGTTTTTGTCTTTGTTTTTGTGTTTGTTTTTGTGTTGGTTTTTTGTTTGCTATTGTGTGTGTTGTGTGTGTGTGCGGCGGTGGGTGGGTGTGCCTGGCCAGCCAACTGATATTGCACATCCCCCTCAGCCCCGCGTGACGCGTGATGCGTGACGCTGAAATCAAATTTTACCCGCACTAAAATCCTCCGTACCCAAATTAAAGATGTTTCACATCATTCCCTCAGCGGCTTGCATCCATTAAACAAACAAATAACCAAATGTTAAGCTTTCCCTTTAAGAATCTTGTAAACTGAAAACAGTTCAGTTTATGGATTTTGCATTATTTATGTGAAAAACATCAAATCAACACTCTGGGCTGGAGAATGAAAAATGGTTATTTGTGGACACATATGTGGATGCCTCGTGCTGTTCAGCTTCAGCTTAGCACTCTCTGGGTTGGTTGGCCTTTAACAAAATAAAAACAAACAACAAATTGCAGCAGCTGTTTGGCATATAAATTATATGCGATTTTTACATTAACTCCGTTAGGGCCATTTAACCATTAACGCTCGCATTTATTGACTGCTTGTTGTCTGTCTACAGTCAATGGGTCTCGTTATGATGGTCATTATGACGATTGCTTGTATTGTGAGTAAGTAATTTTTGTTAGCAAGTGAGCGTCAAAAGTGTGTGTCAATTATTGTTTGCTTAGCTTAAATGATTAGTTATGCTAATGAAGACAAGCAGGTAGGCCAAGGTCTCTTCTTTTTTGCAACATTTCTATAATTATTTTCTAATAACTAAAAATATTCACTCACCGGCTAAGCCATAGACATGGCTCAGAAACTGTAAAAGTGCTAAAATTAACAGGGCTGTTAATTGCCTGTTAAGACTGTTGGGCCGCATGCTGTGACTGCTGCTAATGGTTGACATCAACCAACTTTGTTTTGTTTGTTTGGGGCTCATCTTGTCATAATTATGGTTTTCGTTTTATATAATTTGAGGTTTTTTTTGTTGTTATTTTAGTTTTGGGTTATTTAATTGATTGGCGGAAATGTTTTGTGGATTTTTTGGGCTGAAAAATAGACAAAAATGTTATTAAATAAACATAAGTAGGAGCTTGAAAATGTACAATAATTAAATATATACTAAATATTTATTTTTATACAGCTGCAAAAATGTTTGCTCAGCTGGGTAATTTTGTTTGAAACGCTTAGGCACGTTCACCAAAGACCAAAACATTTCATTTATAAATAAGTTTTTATATTAACTTAAGTATGATTTACGGTTGACTGTAAATATCACTCATACGCTCTGTTGCTATTAGCCAGATGCCAGGCTTTGGCCTTGCCAATTGTAGGTCCTATCAGCACATGGCCAAGCCAGCTTACACAAACACACACACACACACACACACACGCACGCATACACACACAGACATAAAGCACGTACAAATTTAATTAATTAGCACGCTGTTCCTCAAACACACACACACACGCACAAACACATCTACACGGACTCACTCACGTCCGCCAAGGGGCCGCTTATGAGCCAAAAAGAAGCCTCAGACGAATGTCCAGCCGGACACCCGCTGAAGAAAATGGGGCCCAACTCCAACGAGGCACACAACGCACACATATACAGAAAATTGGGCATAAATTATGAAAAGCAACAGCAGAGAAGGAGACGACAAGCAGAAAAACGAGCAAAAAAACATCAAATTTCCGTAAAAAAAAATGTTTAAGCGAAAAGTTTGACTCTACAACGTTTTGTAAACCCATGGCCTACATTTTAATGCTCTTTAATTCCATTATTTCGTTCCATTAAAGTCCAATTGACGAAATCAAGAACAAGGAACATCTTAAGTCTGCTTTAAATCGGCTTAATTTCAGGCATGAGCATTTACCCCTTAATTGGCTATGGAAGAGTAAGCACAATAGTCAGTGGTACAAGAGTCACTTGTCTTACGTTTCACAAGCTTGCTTATCACAGGGTTTGCAATACTCAGACAAACACACAAAACCTACATCGACAAAGCGCTCAGTTGAATCCCATTATCAAGTCATATAAATAAATATCCTGATATAATGCATTAAACTATTTTCCAAGTTCAATTTATTTTATCATTAAACTTAGAAATATTTTTTCAGATATGCCAAATTTTAGATATTGAGTTAGACATTCACTTATTATCTAAGATTCAAAAATTTATTGGTTTAATATGAAGGTAAGTTTCATAAGTTGTTACACTCAGAAGAGAAACGCAAAATAAAAAATAAAACTATCATATTTGATTTTACTTTGACCCTTTGGTAATAAAACTAATTAAATAGAACTTTGAATTGATTAAAATCAGATTTCAACACAGAATTTCAGTTACCCTTTTATATTCCCAAAGCACGGAATTTCAACTGAAGAATTACAAACGGTCTTAGTTATGCGTCTTAGTTAGTCAAGCCAAGAGATTGAGCGGAGTTCGGCTTTGGCCCTGTGGGGCTGTGTCAAGCCATTTTAATATTAGTTATGCGATATGTTTGAATTATAATATACGAAGGTATATTAGCCAGGGATGCATAGCGGTTCTGAACCGTACCGAACCGTTTTTCCAGCTGGTTAACCGAACCGGCTTCCTTTTGGAAACTTTCTGATGAGTTTTAAAACCGGACATCATAATTGAAAAATCTGTCGTCCTCTACTGGACAATATTTTCAATTTTTTATGGTACTTCTTCACCTTAATTCAATCTAAGCCAGGAGATTTTTTTCAGCTACGATGTAAGATGCCGACATTCTGCGTTTTCGAAGTGCATTCCTTGAACTTATAGACAAATCAAAAATTTTTGAACTTTTTATAAGGATTTTAAAGATGTTCAATCGGTTTATAGGAATTCAATTTCCAAAGTGTGCGAAAAGTCACATGTCGTCAGAAATTATATTATTTCATAATATGGTTTATGTACCACTGAACTTTAAAAACTATGTAATGAACCGAACCGGCGGATCAGAAACTGTGTGAGTCACTGAACTGAACCAGTGCTTATTTTCGAGTGGATTGCACCCCTGATATTAGCAGATTGCAGATTCAATTCATTATAAGTACACTGAAAAAAAGCATACTGTTTTGTACACTTGTATTATAATTTTTCCCAGAAGTTTGGAACGCATTGAAGGAATCATCTCCGACCACATAAAATATATATATTCTTGATCAGAATGACGAGCTAAGTCGATTGAGCTTTGTCCGTCCATCTGTCCGTCTGTCTACTCAAACTAGTCCCTCAGTTTTGAAGCTATCGAGCTGAAATTTTGAACAGAGTCATCTTTTAGCTGCTCACTGCACATACATATATCGGAATCGCGAAAATCGGATGATCACTTCTTGTAGCTGCCTTACAAATTTTTTTCTTAGTTTTCTTATTTAATATTCTAATGACACACGACATTAAGCTTTAAAATTAAGTCAGTGGTCACAAAAGTTTCAAGTTTATTTAAACTTCGGCACAAACGAAGTTAGCTTTTCTTTCTCGCTTGACTGTTTTTTCGACCTTTATACTTAGTAAATAAATATTAAAAATATCCATTCCCGTATCCATTTGGACTGGATGTCTTCAATATCCTTTTGTCATCCAACGGAGCTTAAAATCATCCAAAGGATATGAAAATTGATCATCCTTTAGATGATTTTTCAGCTCCGTTGGATGATTAAAGACATTAAAGACATACCCAGTCCAAATGGATCTTTTTTAGACTTTCTTTTCTGTGTAGTTTATTGAGTGTGCGATGGCGCAACTGGTTGAGACGGCATTCCAATCGTGTTTAATTCAAATGCCCTTAGTTCCAATGCCAGAGTAGGTAAAATGCTTATACAAATTTAAGTAAATCGTTGTTTTACAGAACCAAATCTAATAGAATTCTGCTGTGTATTCACAACGAAAGAAACTAAGCTTAGGTTGGTGAAGAAAGCTTTCAGGCTGACAGAGAAATTACCATATAAACAGATGGACGGACAGGGCTAAATCAACTCAGCTTGTCATGCTGATCAAGAATATATGGGGTGTTCCAAGCCAAAAAAACGTATTTTCTGAGATAATGTATCCGAATTGGATGAAAATTGGCCCAAAGGAAGCTTATTATAAGAAAAGCTTAACCCCAAAAGCTTTCAAAAATGAAATTTATTAGCCAGTTTTTACGAATTTTCCGTTTATTTTTTTGAGCTTACATGAACTTCCTCAATTTTCAAGTTAAATGGCTTGTCTAGTTGACACAGGCCAAAGGCTTGTCACGTTGACACAGCCCCAAAGGGCCAAAGCCGAGCTTCTCTCAATCTCCTGGCTTGTGCGCTTCTAATTTTCGCACAAGAGAAAGGGACCGACAGTTAACGCCGAATCCAAAGAACGTCAGCTTGAGAAGCTTTTCATGGCTAATTACTACAAAGCTGGCGCCAACTGCAGAAAGGGGTGACCGGGTGTAAAGATTATTCAAAGAAAAATTTTAAACCTGAACATTTGGAAAAGAATCCGAAAGCTCTATCTTAAACCGTTTTCAAGTTATTTAAAATTTTAAATATTCACAATTTGACACTTTTAAGCGCAAAACTTCCGCAAAAGAGTTCCAAAAATCTTAAATCTAGGGGTTAAGCTTTTCTTAAAATAGTCTTCTATCAAGTGACAAGGTACCAACCAATATCAACTAACTAAATAGCCTCTTGGCTCTATCATCAGTAGACTTTCTCTGTTGACTTACTCACTACCGAACTCACTAACTCTAACAGTAACTTCAAATTCTCTTATGAGAAATCTTATAAGTTAAGCTAATGGCTTAAACCATTTTTTCAATATGGCTCTGAATACCATTTGAATCGGTTCAAAGCCCGTTTTGAACTTGAATATTCCTCTTCTGTTGAACCGGCTCAAAAATACACAAAAATAACTTCTTACAAGTTTATAGTTTAAATCAACGCTGCAAACCTTTAAAATTTGCTATGGAGTCGGTCAGGGGCTTCGAATCCTTTGGAAATACTAAGGTTCGTCGTCACTGATCTTTTTTACTGTGTACCAGAGGTACACAGAGTACAATATATTAAGTTTGTGCAAAAGTATACATATATGTAACAGCCAGAAGGAAGAATCTCCGACCTTATAAAGTATAGATATTCTTGGTCAGTATTAACAGCCGAGTCGATTTAGCCATGAAGAAACAGATTTCAGAGATGGTAAAAGATAGAGGTTTTATTTTATACTTGCTGGCAGATCAAGTTTATTTTCAATTTTTGCTATTTCTTTAAGAAGGATCCGAAACTTTTTTCAAACAGAGGAAGTACCGTTTGGGATGTTAACAGTGTATAAGGTTCGGCTTATGGTCCAAAAAATCCAAACCGAACCGGCTTTAAGGTTCTAAGGTAGTCCGTCCAAAGACGGGTTTCCTGCTTTGGCTAGACTGCTGCTTTGAAATGGCTCAGAATAACTTAGAACCGATCTAATAGGGAACACGTTTTCCTCGAATTCACAGATTTGTCTTATTACAATATAAAATTATATCTACCAATAATGCCAGAAATGTAGTTTCTTGTTAAGGACAAAATATTTTTCTGTTGAATACTTCGAAATTAAATCTTATTATAACTTTCGTATTTATTTCCATATTTTCGTGGTGTCTCATTTTTTTCAACATTTTCTTTCATGCCAAAAAGTGTATGCCAAGCAGGTTATATCCACAATTTTCTTAGTCATTTCTGATGCTGTTATTTATTTACTTTTTTAGGCCAACACTTAAAGCGTCTTAAAGATTTATGCGCTACCTTGAGGGACTTGAGTCCAACGCACTTCCGTTAATTAGATATTAAGTGGCACCCTGTATATCGCGGGGTAACATCATTAGCAACAACAATGTAATCATAAACTGTTAGAACAGATTAATTTGATACTAAATTTAATTTTTTACTTAACCGGAACTGCGGGTGGCACTCCATAATTAATGAACAGAAATCACAGTCAGCTTTAATTGATATGAATACATTGTATGTTGCTGCAGATCTGTGGAAATGTGATTTTTTTCAAAACGAGTTGATTACGCGTTGTCTTCAATTGGTTTATTAACTTGACATTCAATCACTTTAATTAATACAGCAAGTGTTTAAGAGCACGTGGGCTTAGTCAGAGGTGAACTGTGAGAGGTTAGTTAAAATTAATTTTGAGTCTATAATTTAAAAATCCCCATGAAAATTATACCTGTAAATTAGCGAGCCACAAAAAATGTCCATAAATATTTATATAGATGATGTTCCTCTTGAGTGGACACAACCAACAGTAGTAAAAGTTCCCCTCTCAATTAACATTCAAAAATCTTGAGAATTTGTTACAATGCGCATCAGAGTGACGTCAGTTGGCAAAATCTTTGTAGATCTCTATCTTAAATGTTATTGACACACCTACCGTTTAGTTGGGGAAAATTTTGAAAACCTATTTTATGTGTCTCTTCTCATTTTACGATCAATCTCATTTTTGTTATGGTTTGTTGTGCAAAGTTTTGTTTGTGAAGTGTTGCATAATATTTAAACATTTGAAAGCTTGTTAATATTTTTGGTTTGATTGTTATCATTTCAACTTGTTCAGTTTTTTTACGAACTTATTGCAATTAATTTTGATATGTGGCTTGACCGCATTTTATTTATTTTTTTCTTTTTCATTTGACTTGTTGAGGTAGGTAGAGAAAGAGAAGAAACATACAATAGTTAATAAGCTGCTTAACTATGTGAAATTATGTGTGAAGTTGTCATATTTGATTTTTGAGCTGATTATGTTGTGATGCTGGGGAAACCCCAGTGGAATTTGCACATCCCGCTTTTATGGAATTTCCTTATTGGGCTCAAGTTCTGGACTCTTGGTAGCCGGTTTCTTAAACCCGTCTGCACTTCTTTACAAGACGTGGCTAAAAATATATTGAAGCAAAAACACCAAAACAAAACACAAAAAAAGACAAGCTTTATTTATGCTACGTGCCAACCACCATGCAGTCCAATGGCTACAATAACAATAAAACGGAATTTTTGTTGCTGCTTTTCGCCTGCCTCAATTTGTTTATGTTTATTTCCGAAAATTGAACTTTGATTTATGGAAATTATAAAGTGTCACGCTACAAGAATATTTCGTTTTTTTTTTATTAATGGATTTTTGTATGTGTTTGTCCATGAGGGAAAATGTTCACGTTATTAATGGGTCAATTTATTTACATAATAGTGAGAATATTTTATGGGGCTTAGTTTGTATTTCAAGGACATATGTAAATTGAGCTTACAATGGTAGTAATTAGGTACACCTTGCATGTGCGACATGGTGAATAGTTCTGTACTCTTTTTCATAGACAGTTGAGTGATTACACTAGTCAACAGAAAAAGTTGGTCTTTCTGTTACAGTAAACGAAATTAGATTTTTGTTTATATCTTCGAAATTATTTAATTAACTAAAAACTCAGAAATTTTCAAAGAAACCAAAATTTCAACACAATTTTGTCTTAAAAAAAGAAGGAAAGTTAACTTGGGCTCGGCCGAAGTTTGTATACCTTGGCAGCACGTGTAGAATGATTTCTGTTACCAGTTTTTATATGACAGCTATTCGTCAGATTTTCATCAAAGTCGGCAAAATTGTGCTGAAGCAGATAATATTTCTATGTGGCCAGTTTAAAGACGCTACCATTGAAAACAACAAAGTTTTTATTGGAGCAATACTAAATAGATGTCTGATTTTGAAACTATGTGATTTGGAGGCGATTCTATTTTAAACAAAAAAGTTTTTCTTACGAGAACTTCATTTTCGACTGATCATTCGTACTGCAGCTATATGCTATTGTCATCCGATCTTGACACAACTTTGTATAATTGTGTGAAAGCATACCAAATAAACAATTGCTAATTTTAAGGCTTTTTCTCTATTTAACCATCTTCATGATTATCTAATCTCATGAATATTTCGCAAAAATCGTGACTTTTTTGACCGTTTGGTCCATCAAATCTTCAGAATAATCCAGGCTCAAATCAAAAACGTGCAAATTTCGCAATATTTTGGACCGTGTAATCTTCAGCTTCCATTTACCAACGCCAGCATTGTAATATAAGCACTGAGCGCTTTCATAAATACTCATAATGTTATTTTGCAAATTTCGCGATTTTTGGACCTTAGAAACCATCACGGCCAAGCGTCCAACCATTGACCAAAATTTCATCGCAATCGGATGAACGGTATAGTTTTTCAATTTTCGCGGTTTTTGGACTATTTCCCGCACATTTCTTCAAATCAGAATCCTTCGCAGGCAAGTGTCCAAACATTCTCCAAAGTTTCATAGCAATCGAACATGTTTCAAATTTCGCAGTTTCTTCTTCAGTTTCCCAAAGCTTTAGCGAAAACGTAAATTTTGCAATTTTCGCGGTTTTTGGACCGTTATCCGCAAATGTAATCAACTAAGAAACCTTCCCGGGCAATCGTTAAACCATTCCCAAATTTTCGTTGCAATCGTATGAGCGGTATAATTTTGCAAATTTCGCGGTTTTTGGACCATTTTCCTACCATTTCTTCTACTTGGAAGCCTTCGCGGGCAAGCGACCAAGCGTTCTCCAAAGTTTCATAACAATCGAACATTTTGCAAATTTCCTTAACCTGGGCAGCGTTCAATTTCCCAAAGTTTAGCGAAAACACAAATTTTGCATTTTTCGCGGTTTTTGGACCGTTATCCGCAAATTTTTTCAACTTAGAAACCTTCCCGGGCAATCGTTCAACCATTCCCAAATTCTCTTTGCAATCGGATAACCGGTATAACTTTGCAAACTTTCGCGGTTTTTGGAACATTTTCCGACCATTTCTTCTACTTGGAAACCTTCGCGGGCAAGCTTCGAATCATCCCCCAACTATGAGGGCGTTCCAGAAATTTCTAGTGATTTCCTGTAAGCGCTTGTATTTTAAGTTTAAAGTGCTCGCATTTATATGTGATTGACAGAAAAATGCTTGGTTACTAGATAAATTGTCGAAACTTAAGCAAGTTAAAGCCGACTATTCAAAGCCTAGTTGCTTAACATGGTAGCTTAACATTCACCATCTGATCTAGCATCTGATTGTCACTTTACATACAAAGGTAAAGAGATTAATTTTCAAATGCAAACAAAATCACTAGAGATTTCCGTCTCACCTCCGATAATATCAATGTAATTTTGGGTTGTAAAACCATAAAATATCGGAAATTCTGACCAACGTGCAATGTGCCATATTATATTTGGTAATCCAAAAGCGAACATGAACAGTTATGCTTTAAGTTTTTGGATTTGACCTTGAAAAATATGAAGGAAATTTATAATATAATTGTAAAAATTAAAATAGTATTAAAATAACCACATTTTTGTAACCTAAAAATTTGCAATTTATACCCTCAACACTTACTTTCTAGCAATGATTTTTCAAAAGTCGTTTTTATTTCTCTACTTTGTGTTTTTATCTAAGACTCTGAATACTGATTTGTCTCTGGGACTTTGACAGGTATATTTCCAGAATTCAAGGCAAAAACAATTCCACAATAATTGTGCACAGCGATGATGTCAAAAATCACGTTGATTATATGTTTCTTTAATTGTTAATAAAATGTATATGGACCAATATAACTGAACTTTTTTTGCCCACGAGTTGAGTTTTCAGCACTGTTTTTATTTCTGTTGCTTTATTGTGAACTTATCACTTATGATATCAGTTAGAAACACACAAAACGCGTGCTATTTTATAGCATTTAAGATTATAATTTTTTTCAGCCCTTACAGTTTGAGAAGCACTATTACAGCAATGGGCTTTGAATATCGATGTTCACCCGCCAAAGTTGAAACCGCAACTAACTCTGGTTGAATGCAACTAAAGCGCTTTTGAAGATCAAGGCAGAGAAGCAACCAAAACCAACGTAACTTTTAGCCCAGTTTATTAACTCGGGCTAGCTACTGATAACAGTTCAAGTTACGAGCGAACGACCCGAAGATCGTTGGTAACGCAGACACAGCGAACGAGAGAGTGCGAGAGAGGAGCCGGTTTAATTACCCTGCACTTGTCACAATGTTGACATGGCCCATGTTAGCCAGTTAACAGAGCTCTGTGTTCATCATTTGATTTTTTGATTGGGTCCTATGTTACGCGTGTTTTGTCACAAGCAGCCGCCTTCCTGCTTTTTGCTGTGTTTGATTAGAAAAATTCTTGCTATGTTCATTAGTTTCACAAGTTTTGGATTGCTTTTTTTTTGCATTTATTAAAAGTTGTAGCACCGCATATTTGCATTAACTGTTGCGTCAGTCTTATGTCTTGTTCAATTTTGATTGGTTTTTTTTGGATGTTTTCTTTTTATGATTGAATCTATTTCTATGAATATGGTTATCAAGGAAATTCTTTGAAGGCAAAAAGAGTAGTTCAATGAGCAAAGCAAAGTTGTAGGCTTGTACTAAAAATTTCAAATTTAAAAATTGGATTCAGATTTTCAAATCAATTTATATAAATCGACTACCTTTTGTTGCTTTTGATATAAGAACTTTAAAATTGAGGTTACACGAAGTTTGGTTCATGGTGATGCTTAATCTTTTGCTCTATTATTACATCTTGTTCAGTACATTTCTTTGAATTATATTTGGGAATTATATTTAAAAACATTTGTGTAGCTTTCTAATCAGGGATTAATACCGGAACCGTTAACAGAAATAAACCGGAAACAACAACATTTTTTTTTGGAAACCGAATACCGCTTACCGTTATTGTTGGAGTCAATAGAACCGAAACAAAACCGAAACATTGGTACCGGTACGGTTTCGGTTTTTTTAATTTACCTTCGCAGAGCGCATCGTAATTTTGGTCAGATGTTTGTTGCTGGTTCATTACAAATGACCAGCATTCTTTTCTGTTTTTAGAAACGAAAACATATTAGTCTCTACCACCCATTGCATTCTTAGGGGCACCGGCAATAAAAATGATATTTTTGGATTCGTACACAAAAGCTAAAAGAGGTATTTCTCCATTGAAAAAATCGCAGAATTGCTTGGGATGGTTCACTTTAAAGCTAAGGAGTGGTACTTTCCGATGGTATCAAAGAGAGTCCAAAAAATAGAATGAATTCACCGAAAAACGCTCCTAAACAGGGTCAAAATAGTCATTTTTTGCCACTTTAACCTCAAGTTAATAAAAATCTCGACCTAATGGACAATTTCTAAAAACGCAGTCTTGCTTAGCACACGAAAAACATCTAGAATCACTACCAACCATTCAAGATACTGGACATTGTTGCCTAGTGTAATTCAAGCTCAATTTCCGGTAGTTGCACTTTTCCTGATGCGCTACACATCCCTGCAGTCTCATTTTTGAATTTGAGCGCATGACAATTGGGACATTCTTTGTCCATAGCACCAATCAGGACTTTGGGATGAGTTGAATATTCGAAACACATGTAAATGCTTGAAGTACTTGTTGACGTAGTCGGTCAACTGCTCTGCGTGTGTTAACATCTGTCCCGCGCGCTCGTCTTTGTTGACTTCCGAAAGCTCGTACATCTTGTGATTGAGAAGAATGCAGTTGCTACATTCTAAAACGCGTAATTTCTTTTATTTCATGTAATCGTTGATCTGTTCTTGCTGCCCTAACATTTCGCATGTGCATTGTTTACTGTAACACTCGCACATAGATAGGCCAAATTGAAATGATTTAAGAAAAACGATATTCCAATATTTTAGTGATTTGCCAAATTTTCACAACAATAAAACACAAAGTGGCACATATGAGCAGCCTGCTGTGTCGTCAATTCAAATAACGTTGTGTTTCCCCATATTGTTATGAGTCTGCTTTGTCTCCCATTAGGCTACGGCTGGCTCTTCGGATCTCAGGAGTGAAGTCCATCTCAAAGCCTAGCAGACCGCACAATCACGTATATCACCTAAAACCTACAATTGCCATCACAAAGATCAACAAACACCTCTCTAAAAGCTGAGTCTAACACAACAAAGAAAACGTAAGTATTTAAACAAAATATATAAAAAAAAAAAATTACAAACCCGGACTTCTGAGTGGGGCCCGGAGCACGGATTTTTGGCGAAAACTTACACTCAGAGAAAAGACTAAGAAGATCGTTCTTGATATCAAGAATATTTAATGTTGAAAGTACGGTAAGAACGAATATTCTTGGATCCAAGAAGAAAAATACTGAAATCAAGAATATAATTTCGACAAGAGTATTTTTGGCTTTAGAGTTTGTCTTCTTGATATCAAGAATAAATCTTCTTGGTTGCAAGCAAAATAAAGGTCTCGATTCGCAGAATAGATCTTCTTGGTTGCAAGACCTCGAAAGCCTGAACTCACTGACACCACCGCTCAGCCAACGACCTCAGGTGTTTCCCGCGGCGTCTAAGTCGTATTATAAATTAACGGTGCCAGGACCAGCCAATGCTGAGAGCGTGAGAGAATTTTTTTCATTTGTTGCACGCACTCTCCGTTCTCGAATCTAGAACGATATTGTTCTCGGATTCGAGAAGATTTCTTCTTAAAAAACCAAGAAGAAAAAATACTGAATCCTAGAAGAATTCGTTCTCGCCGATTCGTTCTTCATTTCTCTGGGTGGAATCCCCTTTCGACGGGCCTGCAAAATGACAATCACGCTATTGTTATCAATCCTGATAAAACCCCAGCTGGAGAGCACTTGCGTAGATTCAATGCGATTGCTGTTGACGACGTTGCTAGAATAATGGTTGGCGATCGCAAGGCGTCGCGAGGAATTGTTATTCGAAGAAGAGGCTATCCAATATCCACTAATTTTCTGGAAAGAACAAGGCGGATATTGCCTAAACATTAAACGACGACACACCGCCACAGGTAGTTCATTCATTATGAATATCATTACACATTTTAAAATATCGTACATTCAATTTCTCTACAAAATTAACATTTTCTTTATTTTTTCCTACTTTATTGAAAAAAAATGAATACTTTTTTTTCAAACATTGATGTCCGTTTTGTTAATGATTAATGTACATTGAATTGAATACAAATTGTTGGTATTTATTTTATTTTTTCAGCTGTCATCGTCCTCTTATGTCATAGATTCCATCCCCACTCATTTACAATAGATTTGGTATAAGTATTTTATTTATCAACCGAAAAATTCTACAAAATATAAACTAGAAACAATTTATATGGCAGATGCCGGGTCAGCTAGATATTTTATAATTTTAATTATTTAAAATTTGATAAAGTAAATTTTTTATATATATGTATTCGAGTTGATTAATCGAAATTCATCTTCATTTATTTAAATTTTACTTTCATTTCATACCACAAAATTGTGTTCCGTGTATAACGCGTGTGTGTGTAGTTTAACTCACCATACAGCCACTTACTCTCTCTCAGCGAGAAAGCTTTTCTCTTCTTTTCTCCTCAACTTCAAATTGCAGCATCCCGAGGCCTAACAAACGAAATGATGCGACAACGATGCCGACGACAACGGCGACAGGAAACGTAGTCATGTCCTGTTCGCAGGCTGCGCGCTGCGTTCAATTTTCAGTTCGATTGTGGACGTGCGTGCGGCAACAACAACTGGCAAAGTTTTCGGACTGACAAAGGACGTGGGAAACCACAAGAAAAAAAGAAATGAAATAAAAAAACACACCATCGTAGGGAAATGTGTTAATATGTCAGTAGTGCTTCTGTGAAGAATCACCAACAATTGGACCGCACCGGTTCGCGATTTGTGTTTTGTGTTGTTGTGTATTGTGGAGTGAGTGAAAAGTACCGAAAAGTTTGCCCAAAGGATTAAATCATTCAACATTTGTTGAAGGTAACTTATCTAGTTTGTAGCTCTTGTTTCTATTTGGCTTTTGTAACTTCAACTTGAAGTTCCTCCCTGAGGCAAATCCTTTGTTTTCATGGGAACTTTAATGCGGCTTGCAAACTTTTGCTGTTGATTCTGATTTGTGTGTGTGTAACGCCTAGGGAGCTATAAAATAAAAATATAAAACAACTAAAATGTACATAGGTAGCCCTTTGTGTGTCAGCTTCAATTTATGTTGGCATCCGGTGGTCCTTTGTCACAAAGGTTGAAGAAAATTAGGAAAACTTCAGATACATAAAATAAATATATTTAACTGACAACTAAAATATGGTATGACATTGTTAAAAGTTCAGATGGTTGTGTAGAGCTGCGATGAGACAGATGTAAATAAGAAAATAGTTTTTTTTAAATTCTGGAAAGCAGTGGTGTTGATAGTGGGATAAACACGTAAGGGCGAAGTAGTCGAGTGTCTAAAACAACCCTCAACTTCGTGTGTTTTCATTCATTTTCTAGTGGAATGTACATATACCTGTACTCACATACACACTTAGGGCGCGGTGCGTTCAGACCATAGCTGTTAAATAATGATTACTATTATGATGTGACAAGCATTTTTATATGAAATTGGCTCTATAGTTTTCCAAAATATTATCCATGAAAATGTGCTTTTATTTACTTTTGCATTCGCTTAAACCAATTTTCGAAGCATTTTGTCCATTTCGAGGCTTGAGGACACTTGAGGTACCTCCAAGACATGGGTTTTAAACGTATTAACAGCTTCGTACGGTGTAGAAGATCGTTTACCACGCAGTTGACGTGTGTGAGCTCGCATTGTCTTCGGCGGTTAGTTTTGCGAACAGTGGCCACATGTGGCCATTCTGCCGAACTAACCTCAATCGTAATTTTAAAAAATAAAAAAAAATTTTTTTGCACTAAATTTAAGAAATAAGTGCCCAAAAAAAAATAACAAAATTTTTTTCGCGATTCACACCAAAATGACATCTATACTGATTATAACCCCGTTATAACTTTTCATATCAGACAACCTGGAGACGAGAAATCGTGGCAGCCTGCACTATATCTTTTTTAACCCACTTTGACGGCAGAGAACTTTTTGAACAGCCCCCTTGTCGAAGCAAACGATTATCATACCCCTACAGAGGGTACTATAAAATTGTGCGGTTGTTTGTAACGCATTGAAGGAAGCATCTCCGACCACATAAAGTATATATATTCTTGATCTTTATGACGAGCTGAGTTCATTTAGCCTTGTCCGTCTGTCCATCAGTCTGTTTGTACGCTATCTCCTTCGTCAGTTTTAAAGCTATCCTCACCAAACTTTGCACGGAGTCTTTTGGTACATATACGCTGCACATTTGCAAGAACGGATCGGATGACTATAGCATATAGCTGTCATAAAAACGATCGGTCGAAAAACTAGTCTTAGTGAGAAAAACTTTTTTGTTTTTAATGGAAACGCCTCCAAAGTACGTATTTCTTAGTTTTCTATCCTTTCCCATGATTTTACTAAGTTTGGTCGAAATCGAATGACTATAGCATATAGCTGTCATAGGAATGATCGGTCGAAAAACTAGTTCTTGTGAGAAAAGCTGGCAGCACCTGCTGGCGCTGTCCCAAAATCGTCTGGCGGATGGTTGACATTTCATGAACAGTCTCTGTTAGTAGTGGCCGGTTGTGATGCAATGGGCAGGGTGAATGGCTGATGTGCTGTATGTTACTTTAAGTACCTATATATACGGATGACATGGTGCTTTCGACGGACCTCCTAACTGTATGATCGATTGCTGCACAATACCGAATCTTTGGAAAATCAAAGAAAAAGATATAAAGGAGTCAGAAAGAGCAATTATCTGGATGTACTTATTGTGGCCTGGTGTGGTGCAGCGGGTAGTGTATCTGCCTGCTGAGCAAGAGGTCATAGGTTCGATCCCGCCTCGGGACATATAAAGAAACGGCGAAAATGAGAAACACATAAGCCAAGAATAGCTCGGCCGATGGCTGCCTGAAATCGCTTGGCGGATGGCTGACACTTAATGCACAAATTCTGGTACTGCTTTGCGGATCGGGCAGGCCATTGGTTACCCTTAGCTGACTGCCGGATGGTTAACAGAAATGTGCTGGCCGACGGCTGTCCCAAAGTCCCCTGCCGTACGGTTGACATTTCCAGTATAGTCTCTGGTAATGCTGAACCGATCTGCCGGTCCGATGGAGACCTTTAACCGGCTGCCAAGTGGCTTATGGAGAAGGGCCTGACCGATGGTTGTCCCAAAACTGGCTGGCGGATGGCAGACACTTCATGTACGAGCTTCTGGTGATTCTGTCCAGATCGGCCAGACCGATGGTTAACCTTAGGTGACTGCCAGATGGGTATCTAAACTTGGTTGTACGTCCGGGGGTACTGTGTTGATCCGGGTCACCTGACGGCTTTCTTTCGGCAGCACCTAGCATAAAAATATGCATTAATCGAGTTTTTACGTCCATTACGTCGAAATTTACTAAATATATGAGCTAAGAAATTTTTAACCCCTTGGACTACTTTTAAGCACTCTGATTCCTTAAACTTTTTTACCTAAAATTTAAAGACTTAGGTTATCTCTACCATTTATAAAGCAATTATTGCCTAAAAAGAAAATTTTAGGTCATAAAAACCCGATTCCTAAAATTTTAGGAATCACTTTTTTCTGAGTGTGTGTCCAATATCTACAATCTCTGAAATTTTAATAAAGATCTGCCATTTAGTTATTAAAGTTATGCAAAACGTTGCATACTTTTTGGCGCCGCATGCGCTGTTTGCTTACATAATGTTAAAATGTTAACATTAATGTTAATGCTCTGTTAACTAACATAAGGGAAGGCTACACATCATTTATTCCCCTGAGTAACGAAGTCGGGCAGGACCGACTATAACTTACGCACTCGTTTGACTGTCACACCGTATAATCTAATTGATTAGTAAGCGTAGTCGCAATATAACAGCAATGGTTCAAACACACAGGGAGGCTGCCAGATGTTTGTATGCCAGTTATATGGAAGTCTGTTGCAGCCGAGCTAGAATACATGGAAATATTGACAGATTCTCTAAACATATATGGCACCAGTCAAATGTATCTGTTTCTTGCAATTAATTTATACATATTGTCTCGAATACTCCTAAAATAAAGGTAGTTTTGAAAAGCTTTATCGAATAATCCAATATGAATGCAATAACAAAAATAAGCAAAAGATTATATCTAGCTTCAAGAATTTTTTAGTTTTTCTATGAAACCTTGATTGATATGAGAGCCACGGAAAAAGATTTTGATTTTGTGTAAGCGAAACTAACAAGTCGACGGAACGACCCTGTATAAAATTGCCCTTTTCTTTCAGTGATTATCCATCTAAAGATTAAATCGTTCATTTGGGAATGTAGAAGCTAAGCACTGTACAAACTGGCACATCAGCTGCTCTCTGTCACAGTCTCTTTTTCATATTTTAAGACTTTTACCCGAAAAAAAAGGTTTCGGATTAGCTCTGTGTCTGGCACACATTTGGGAAAACACTTTCTAACCCAAATACAAAGCAAAAAGTATTTTTTTGTGATTGTGTCAACTTTTTGGTGCCTCACACATACACACACACTCACTTGAACACGAATGTAGTGGAAAGTGCCAAAAAAAAAGGAACAAAGTCCTAAAAAAGCCGCCAACTTTTCGCCGCATTTATCAGAAGTTTTCTCTTTTTTTATGAGAGATTCGTGTTGGCTGCTAGAAGTCCCTTGTGAAACGTAATTGAGATATGCGGGATAACTATTCGTACTTGGGGATCCTAACAAAAACTCACACACCGTTGCAGAAGCAAATAAAAGACGGTGTAATTAAGCACTCTTCTCATTTCTCTTCCTTCCTTCCTTCCTGCCATTTAATGGGGCCACACAAAGGAGACAAACACGACTATAAAACATTGTACAGCCAACAAAAAATTAAGGCATAAACTACAATTGTTCAGATTATTGCACGTCATGCGTTTTACAAGGCAAAAGGCAAACGGGGGAATGGAGAGTAGTTTGGCGCTATAATTTTGCAATGTAAATTCAAATGGACGACAACAGTCCTCGTCAGTGGATTGTAATTTCAGAATGGGAAAGGGAAATTGGTAATCGAACTGCACAACGCAGAAAACTGCAGCCAGCTGACTACTTTCAAACGTTGCCCCCCGGAGCAATGGGGTGTATAAGCAATATGAATATTTTATAAGCAAATTGGAAAATGACTCGCAATGCAAACGATGCGACACTATAATTATATAGCTGCACAGGCAAATGGACAATAACTGAAATGAAATGTTTTGATTCGAAAACATATGCTTTCATTGTGTTTATTTGTTGAAAGGAATTTGTTGAAAGGAGGATTTCTCAAACGTGTTGTATGAAATTGGATTGGTATTTAAACTTTGCTGTTATTTGTTAGTTATTGAACTTAATTGCCCGATGATGATTTAAGGAATTCAATTTATAGCTAGCCTTTGATGGGGGCTTGGATTTCGATTAAATCAAGCAGAACTACTAAGAAACTCCATTGAACCTATTTTCGAATCGATGCGACATTTGTTTTAAAGACGCATAATTCTGCTAATTGGAAGAGATATTAGCAGCACAACCTTGATTTTTCATTTCTTAACATATTTCTTTAAAATCAATACATTACGAATGTTTATTAAAATCAGGATATTTTTTTGTTGATTCAAGGCAAAGGCAAAATCACCTACTATCTAAGTCACTAGATGATTTATTTGCAACTTCAGGAATTGCCAGGAAATGCAATTTGTTCTTAGTTTTCCATCTCTTGAACCTTCAGTTTTATGGAATAGTCATTGCTGTCCGAGTTCAATTCCTTATTTTTAGAGAATTTATCAATATTCAAATTTTGATGAAATTTCATATGTTTTTCTTCTAAAAAATGATATTGATGCTCCAATGTGGATAGGGTATACAAAAGAGTGGCTAAAAGAGTTGAATAGCTGCTCGCGAGGTTCAGACAGGATGCCACAGACTGCTTCCTAGAAGGTATTACCTCTGATGCCAGTACAAATTATGCACTCTGGTCTCTTACCAGAAGGTACAAGAAGCAGGCGGTACTTGGGCGAAATCTCCACAGGAAAGGGCGGAAGCATTTGCGTAAAATTTAGAGGACAGATTTAAGCCATTTGAAACCGCTTCAGTAAGCCGCAGGAGACATGTAGAGCATGTCGTTAACACCCCTGGGCAGCTAACGCCCCCAGTTCCACCAATTACTCTGGAGGAGGTTCAGGGCCAAATCAAGAACTTAAACAATAAAAAAGCCCCAGGCGAGGATGGCCTTGACAATAGGATTATCAAAGCCCTCCCAGTAAAAGCGGTGCTCTTCCTGGTCTTAATTTTCAACGCGGTATTGCGACTGGGTCACTTTCCAAAGTTGTGGAAAAATGCTCAAATCGTTATGATCCATAAAGCCCAATCATACCGTCCAATCAGTCTCCTATCCACAATAGCGAAAATTTTCGAGAGGTGCCTACTAGCCCGAATAATGGCAATCGATGGGGTGTGTGGCAGGATACCTCCCTTTCAGTGCGGGTTTAAAAAGTCACATGGGACCCCTGAAGAGCTGAATAGGGTGACTAACTTTATTCTCGACGGATTTCAGGCGAAGGAATACGTGGTTGCAGTTTACCTTGACATTAAACATGCTTTTGATAGAGTGTGGCATGACGGATTGCTCTTCAAGTTAAAAGACATCCTTCCGTCTCAGCTCTACTCTCTTGTGAAAAGCTTCCTCATGGACTGGACCTTCTCAGAAATCTTGGAAGGAGCTGTTTCCTGTGTGAGCTTAATACGCGCTGGTTTGCCACAAGGAAGTGTCCTCGGACCAACCATATATTCCTGCAGGAGGAATAGTACCCATTGAAGACCCCTAAGACTTACTCATTGCAACATATGCTGACGATACTGCTTTTATGGCGAGAGACCCATGCATCTATAATGCCACCGATGTCGTTTAGCAATATTTGTATCACTTCAGCAGATGGGCTAAGCGATGGAACATTGGGCTAGACCTGGATAAATGTGCCAGTGTAACATATACACTTCGTCGCGATGAGTGCCCTGGCGTCTTTCTCAATGAGCAGCTATTACGGCACTTGCCTGGACATAAATACTTGCGAGGATATCTGGACAAGCGCCTTACATTCGGAACCCATATCAACGCGCTTGTAAGATTACTGCTCTCCAGTAGGAATACACTCTCACTCCGTTATAGCATCAGCTTGGAGATATGGGATCCAAGTGTATAGAATAGCTGCAAAATCTCCAGACCAGGTGTCTGCGCAAACTATCGGGAGCGCCCTGGTTTATGTACCAAAGATTGGAGACGCCATAAATTCACAGGCTGGCAAATACTTGGAGAGGTTGAGAAGTCACCCTAACACTCTTGCCAGAAGACTGCTGCGTAGACGAAGGAAAGCCGGAAGCAGAGTAAGACGACGCCTTAAGAAGATTTTCCCTAGAGAACTTCCAAACAGACAAATATCCTAGCAACCCCCAACACACTAGACAGAACCAATACACTAATTTTACACATATTTTATATCATCACAATCAACTCTCCCATAATCAGACTTACACAAAGTCACACTTACACAGAGAAAGTTAATATGAATGTACACATCAATCTAAAGAAGTTGCCATTGACAGGTGACAGAAAATTTAGATAATAATAATAAAAAAAAAAAAAATCACTCTCTGCAGGCCGATTTGTTGATAAGTGAAAGACTGGTACGGTTACACTTGTGTTCAAGTCTGGTGTCAAGACCAATACCTACCTACCGACCAATAGTTAAGGTTAGCAGTTTATCGAAGTTTATTGAGCAACGATCTGTAATTATTGCTCCGGTTCCCTTGACAAATGCCGTCAGCTTGATGTTGTTTATACAGATTATTCAACGACATTTGATACAGTTTGTCATCACGCAATACTGGCATACTTCTTAAGCTATGATTTCATTTCTGTTTGTTTATTTTTGTGAATTTCAAGTCTTTTAGGTGCTTTTCTTTAATTTTATTAATGACATTTGAATTTATATATATTTATAACTCAGAGTTTCTGCAATATGCTGATGATCTTAAAGCCTGAATTACAATATCGCTAGTTGCCATCAAAAAAGTAACAAAATAGGTGTAAAATACGCATGATGACGTAAACATCTAGTACAAAGACAAGTAGTCACCAAATACAAATGACGAAAGAAGAAAATCAAAAAAAAAAAAAATTTTCAAGCCATTTCACATAGCACACGAAGTCATTCATCGGCAACAAGTTCTACCTGAATACAACCCAAACGTATTTTTATAAGAGGTTTAGGAAAGTTGTATTCGCTCGGCAATGTCCTTGCCAATAACAACGAATGCGAGGCTAGCGTATAAGCAGCGGGCACCCCTGATATTGTTAGTTTTCATTTTGTCATACGTCATAGTTTCAGTGTGAACAGCTCACAAATGAAAGAGACTTGTAAGACCTTTGCTTGAAGTGAAAAACAAAAATATAGAGCGTCAAATAAATAATTATTTGGAAATACGGCTGTAATGAGGTGTTTCTATAACTATCAGAAGGAACAATTGCGAGAGGTGAGATTTCATATTGAAAAACACCAAATTTTAAGACCATATATCAATGGCCAAAATAAAGCAAATATTAAAACAAAGTCAGACCCCCAATAATTTATTTGGGGATTGAAAAAATAAAGAACGTTCCATTCGCTCCGAGAGCTAGCGAATGAATAAAACTTTTCATGGCAATTTGACTATTATAGAAATTCAAAAGGTTTTGGTTCATGGCCTACCATGTTATTGAAAACCAAATTCAGTAGCTTATGTGTAATATTAGTAAAATTGTGTGGAGATGTTTTATTCTCAGCTGCCATGCACCTCCCAAGAAAATTTTTTTAGAACGAAAAATGTTAATGTATTGGTGTATTACGAACAGATAAGATTAAGAGAATTTTATGCTTACATCAAGTATGTTCGATGTCAAAATTAATTTAATCCGTACGATCTTTCTATTTGCTTCCAATTCTATTTGGTTACCTTTTCGAAATCGGTTTCAAAAAAGATCATATGATTGCTGGCCCAAGTACATTTTTGTAGAACGATAAATTTTAATTTGTTTTTTGTGTGTTCAATATACTTAACAGATAAGATTAAGTTGAGAAGTTTGTAACAGGTGAAGGAAGCATCTGCGACCCTATAAAGTATATATTTCTTGATCAGCATGAAGAGCTGATTCGAATTTGTCCGTCTGTCCGTCTGTTTCTATGCTATCTCGTCCGTCAGTTTTAAAGATAGCCTCACAAAACTTTGCACAAAGTTTTTTGGTACAAATACGCTGCACATTTGTCGGAACGGCCGGATCGATACTATAGCATATAGCTGCCATAGGAACGATCGGTTGAAAAACCGAGTCTAAAGAGAAAAACTTTTTGGGTGTGTGTTTGTAATGGAAACGCCTCCAAAAAGAACAGGGTATTTCTTAGTTTACTATCCCTTCCCATGATTTCACTAAGTTTAATCGAAATCGGATGACTATAGCATATAGCTGCCATAGGAACGATCGGTCGAAAAACTAGTTCTAGTGAGAAAAACTTTTTTATTTTTAAAGAAAACGTCCTTATCATTGGCATACACTTAATCTATATACTTTTACACAATTCTACAAAGATTGGTTGAAATCGGATGACTATAGCATATAGCTGCCATAGTTGTCAACGATCGGTCGATAATTTAGCTCTAGTAGAAAAGCTTTTTATTTTTAATCGTCCTTATTAAATTGGTACAGTAATTTAAATATTACATTTGCATATGTCCTATCAAATATGGTTAGGTTAGGTTAGGTTGCGATGGCTGAGAGCGACAAGTCGCCCTCCCACTTAGGCCTATATGGGCCCACTGCCATGCCGTATGATTTCCTGTTAACCCTTTTTATGCTACTAAGGCGGGTCCTCGTTACTGAACCATTGTGTGGACAGAATGAATTTGAGTAGAGCTGGGATCTCTAGCCCGGATGTCTCCGAGAGGTTGAGTAGGAGAGGTTGACCGAGTGTCCTAAGTCTTCTTCTACTCAAGGCGGGGCAATGGCAGATAAGGTGTTGCACAGTTTCCTCCTCTTCTTCGTTCTTGCAGCTTCTACAGAAGTCATAGTGAGTGACGCCTAGGCGCGCTGCGTGTCTGCCGATAAGGTCCCTATCAAAAGCGATATGTGTTCCCTTCTATGACGTAAAAGCGTGTTGGTACGCTTCAGGTTGAATGTTGGCCACGAGAGCCTCGCTATTGCACAGGAGGAAAGGTTTTTCCACCAGTGTGAAGTTTGATTGTTGCCATTGGAGCTCGATGGTGGTAGATGGCTAGTTTGTCCGCAGACTCATTTCCTTTTATGTTGCGATGTCCAGGCACCCATATAAAGTGTATACTGCTATCTCATTCAGAGATGAGTGGCATTCAGTAAGCGTTTTAGTAGATAGTAGATGTCCGATTTCTACCAAAAATTGGTGGAATCATGGAAAAGTATAGTAATTTTTTTTTTCACTTAGACCAATTTTTTTGGGCCGATCGGTCTTAAGGTAGCCATAATATACAATCATCCGATTTTGAACAAATTTTGCTAGTTTTTTTAAAGCAGCTTTATAATGACCGAGTTTTGGAACACTAAAATTTAAAACCAAAAATTGTTTTACTATGACCCATCAATCGTTTGTATGACTGACTTGTTCATCCATACTCGACCAAATTTTAAAAATCTGTTTAAAAACTTGAATTATTAAAAATTGAAAAACTGTAATCAAAAATAGCAGCTATTTGATAAAGTCATACATTGCAATCAGTTTCGACATATTAGCAACCAGCCGTAATTGGAAGACTCTGAGCAAAATGTCAGCTGAGAATTGACTACTTCAAAGCCATTTCGTTCTTGAAATCAGCAGACTTCGCAGGGGCTTTGATATAAATCAAAAGAACCGATTGACCCTACTCGTTATGATGAATGTACCAATTGAAGGAAAACGCTGTTTTTACTTCCTCTCACAAACATTTCTTTGTGTAAACTCATAAAGATTTATTATTCACATCCTTAAAACAGCTGTCAGCCAAGGCAGTGATTTTTTTACCAGAAAACATCACTCAACTCATTGGCAGTTACTTCGGTATTTTTTTTCCAACTTTCTTTTTTTCACTTTGCTTGTTTGAAAATCTCTTGAACTGCAAAAGTACTTGAGGCAGATGGCCCTGAAAGCATCTAACTGCTGTGATATATATGTATAACTTATTTTAGTGCTCACTCTGTCTGTCTGACTATCTCGCTCCCACTCTTACACAAGATATTCCTGTTGTATGCAAAGGCAAAACTAGAAATTTTTTTATGTTTGACATGTAAAAATATTTGAACTATGCTAAGAGGGAGCGGCATTTGGCATTGGCAGGCTGTCTGAGAAAATCTATTTTCTTTTCATTTTTCATCGCATGGCAAAGGCATGCACTTATGGCATATGAATGGAGCATATGGATAACATATAAATAAGTTTGCGGGTTTCGTAGTACTACTTATGATGTTTATTTAATACTGTTTGAGTTTTGGGCCGCAAAAGTTGTAAGGCCTGAGGAGACTCTCGTTTTTAATTAAAAGCAAATACATAGATTTGTCCAAACCAAAACAAACACGTTTTCTAAACATTTTACAGAGAGGCTTAAATTCCAATTGGTTGTTTGGATTTGAAAAAGCCCTTGAACCGCCCCCCGTTAATGTTTGTTTAGTTTTTACCTGTAGAATTTACAAGCTTTAGTTGTTTTGGCCCATGTCAATTTTGGTTGTTTAATGGCTCCGTTGCATGTGTGTGTTTTGTGTTGGTGGATTTAATGTTTTTTCACTTTATGTAAAACAGATTTTGTGTAGATTTAATTACAAATATTTACAGGCGCAAAGAGAGAGAGGCAAATGCAAATGGATTGGAATATATGTTAAAATAATAACACATATAATTAGCAATTGCAGCTGTGATAACAAGCAATAAATTGTTAACAACCATTTTCAAATACATAAAAGCTCTGTAATCAGTTCAATAATAAAACAAAATGTATACAAAATAATTATCCAAAATTGTTATGACAAAAGTTTCTTTTGTATTTGTAATTAGTAATAAGCTGTAAATTTTAATTACATAATAAAATTCACTTTTCCCCCTTGCTATCTAAGCCTTATCAATGCACTGACTCGATATTGCAATTAAGAAATTACATGAACATTCCACGGAACTAACTTCGGAGTTGACGTCACCGCTCCCGTTTAATTAAATTTTGCTATGCCATTTTCTTTGCACTTAATTGTGTCAACGTCATTCACTCTAAGCGAAAACTCGAAGGGAAATGCAACAAGAAATAGCAGCTTCCACAGGAAAAAGAGTGCTTCTGCTCTAACTGTAGGCCCCGGAAAGTAGGCTACACCCAGCCACCACTGGGTCACAGACATGAAAGCAGCTGTTGTCAATGACAGACTTTAGCCCCCTTAACCCCGCATGGCTTTTAACACCAGCCAACAATAACAACGCCAAAAAGGGTGGATGTTGGAGGGGGAGCAGAAGCCCCAAGCAATCTTCAAATTATGCTCAAGCTCAAGATTTTCCTCGAGAAATTTTCCTGTTCACTTTGTTTCTTACATTAGAAATTCTTCATGACTTTCTCTGCGAAATTTTCGTAAGCCATTTTTCCTTTTTGCTTGTCACCAGAAATTTTTAGTAGGTAACTTTAGACCATTTTTATCAATAAAAGTCTTAAAAACTTTCGGCATTTTTGGGGTAAAAAAAAGGTGAAGCAAAAGAGTGAATGAAGTAAAATTTTGTTCAATTCAGTAAAATTGATATTCTCATAATTAAATTTGTTTTAGTTCGCAAGATTTTGCTTCCAAAATAAATATTAATTTTTAATTTGATGACCGTTGATGTTAATGGATTTTAAATGGTCTCCCCACTCATTTCAACTGACATTATGTGCACATAATTACAGGTTATGCAACAACCACAGAAAAATATGTATCTTATATTTAATTTTTGTAAGTCAGCAAAGTCCGCTCCCACACTGTTCGAAAGAACAATCTTAATGGAATTTGTCCATAATCATTAAAAATTTAATGTCAAATGAATTTTCTGCCATTGAAATAAAATTGTTGGTAGTGGCAAATGAAAGGTAGAAAAAGCAAAAATTACCTGAAATTGACAGTGTGCATTTATCACTTAGTGAGTCTGAATGGGAAATGGTGGAAAATGCAAATGTTTAAAGTGAAAGTAAAATAGCATAAATATATTAATAATGGATAATAATTTAAAGGGCCTATAGTTCAAAAATACATTATCGAGAGAGTAATAAATATATTTTTACAAAATTATGAACAAGAGTTTTTTCGCAATAAAAGTAAATTAAGAAGACTTTTGTAGCAGATTTGTAGCATAAAAGATATAAAGGAGTCAGAAAGTGAAATTATCTGGATGTACTTATTGTGGCGTGGTGTGGTGCAGCGGGTAGTGTATCGGCCTGCTGAGCAAAAAGTCGTAGGTTCGATCCCGCCTCGGGATTGATAAAAAAACGGCGAAAATGAGAAACACACAAGCTTAAAGATTGAAGAAGATAGCTTGGATTGGCTCTTTTGGGCTATGTGCAGATCTTCCGGGGGTACGGTTATCCCAAACAGACTGCCGGACGGCTAACAAAATTACCCAAGCCGATGGCTGACATTTAATATACAAAATCTGTTACTGCTTTGCGGGATCGGGCAGGCCATTGATTACCCTTAGCTGACTGCTGGATGGTTAACAGAAATGTGCTGGCCGATTTGTAGTACCCTAAAATCTAATTGGTATTCACACTCTCACTCTTTGAATTTACATTAGATTCGCTTTTTCCCAGCTTATCTCATTCTTTATGCATTTGTATGTTTATCCCAAACATATTTCATTAGTATGTATGTATGTATATGCTGTCCTCTCCTCTTTGCCTGGGCATACAAAATAATAAATGGCATAAATTACAATTCAATTTCTTATGGTCTATTATTTTATGCCTAACAGGAGCAAAAAAAAAAAGGTGGCCACACCCACACACAGGCCCAGCCATAAAGTTAAAGCTTGTGCCAAATAGTAATCATATTTTCTGAATAAAAGCAACAGCAGAAACAACAGCAGCAAAACTTCGCTGGATAATCCCATTCGGTACAGGCCAATGATTTCTTATGCGCTGCATGTCGCATTTTCTTTCCCTTTTCCTTTTTTTTTTTTATTCATAATTCGATTTTTCATGCCTTTTCCTTTCGGTTTTGGCTCTTAAGCGCGCGCCATTTGCTGAGTCGCCTTTACGCCAATGTCTTTGCGATTATGCTGGATGGTTGAAGGATGGGTGGGTGGCTGGCTTTGGGAGGGAATGGGGAATGAGGTTGCTGGACAAACGAATTATGGATTTCTTGCTATTATCATGCTTCGATGCTTTTCAGCATTTATTGTTGTGGACAGGAGCAGTGTGTCTTTTGTTGTTTCATTTTTAGCTGATTGTCATGGCATTTGTTAGGTGTTCTCGGTGCCAAATATTTCGTTGTCATTTCTTCAGTTCTTTAGTGATTTTGAGCATAGTTCGAAAAAGTAGGATTACTTTATGAATTCGAAGACATTTGAGTCATATTGATGTATTTTTCAACTAAAAGTTTTCTAAAATATCAAATTTATAACACGTTTTCCTAAGAGATTTAGGTCTTTAGCAATTTCTAGAATTTCCAGGCATCGCTTAGCCAACTCATTAATAATTTATTTTAAGTGGAAAAACAACTTACGACCATGTTGTTTATCAGTTAGCCTGCGAGCAAGCTTGTCAACTATAGTTGCCTCGCTCATTTACAACGACACTGTCATACAATCAGTTTCTGTTTGGCTTTCCCCCTGCCTTTTGGCTGCTGCCTTGTTTGACCTTGCTTTTACGAGAACGAACACGTCCTGACCATTGATTTTTGCTCTCATCATTGCAGTTTGTCTCTAATTTAGCAACCAAATAAAGAACATCGCAACTCAATTTATGACTGCATATTCTTTATTTAGAAACTGCTCTTCATTTTGTACACGATGCTGGTTGTTGTGTTTTTTTTTTTTGTAATTGTTTTTCTTGTTGCATTTGTTTGTTGGCCCAAAAAGTTTTTCATTTAGTTTGCCATAGTTTCTGGTTTGCTTTTGCGCGTGCTGGGAAAAGTTTCATTTTATTTTTGTGGGATGTGGGTGCCTTTGTTTTTGGGATTTTCAGTTAGCCACATACACTCACACACACATAAACCATATTCTTGGTCTATTTTCATTGCACTCAGCTTAGTTGGCTCTGTCTTGTACAAGCTTTTTAGTGTTGGTTTTCCCAAAACCATGCTTAATATGTCGTCTGAGTGACGTACTTTTAATTCAATTAAAATATGCTTTTCGGTGAGCTGATTTTCGTGATGCAAATTCTTAAGATTTTATGTTTATAAAGGCAGTCGAAAGTTTTTAATAATATATACAGGTGGCTGTTGGAATTTTTAACGAGTTTTAAGTTATAAACTAAATTCAAAAAGACTAATAAGTTGACTGCAAACATTGGATTTACCAGGCTTAGCACAGATTAAAAATTTTAAAATCAGGTTAAAAGAAGTTATTTGAAATTTTGAAGTGTTTCTCCAGCTTTAAGCATGAATTTGAATTGTATTAATTTACAAAGAGAATTACACGAAAATACAAGCATCGAGCCCCTTTCAGAGAAGAGCACCATTGGAATGCCTATGGCTACTTACAAAGCTAACAAAAAAACTGGAAAACTACTTCTCGCTATTATGGATCGGTGGAAACCCCTTTCACCATGTGACCTAAAACGTACCAACACACTTTTTCATTTCAGTAGGGAACACAGTAAGGACTCACCCAAAGTCCGCAGTGATAAAAGGCAAGCAAGCATTGGTTCTGCAAAGGTATCACCAACTCGGTAGCATCAGTTTTGACCTGCCCCAAGGACGGCGACTTCATACTTCCAATGGCAATAATATATGCCGAAAAACTACAAGCTACAAGTTACAAAAGAAGATTTAACGTACCAATCTGACGCCAACCTGCAGACCGTAGCAATAACTCAGAGTTGCGAAGTCAGTCATCATTGATTTTTCGAACTTGGGGTAACCGCAGTTGACACAGCCATCTAAGTTTTAAAGTTGCTTTTAAGAAGATCGGGAAGCTCTTCAATGTTATTCTTCGAATATATATCAGCAGCGAGATAAATCTGTTCCGCACAATCAATCAATCAATGAAGCAGCGGGTGCCGTTTTGGGACTACAGATTATAGTGGTAGGTCCTTTAAAGCCAGTAAGATGAAGTTGGGTGTCAGCTAAAGTGTGGAATTGAATTGAAGTGTCATATTTCAGCATCATATTTTAAGGGGGTTGTCCCGTGTGATGGTTTCAAAAAAACGAAAATTTGTTTTCTTCTTAAATCGCATCTTTAACTAATGTAGAATATGTGGTTTTTCGATATAAGATGGCGTTAGAAAGTTATAGCGCTGAGAAGGAATGCGTTTTCCTCGAAACCACTTTTTTTTAACTGGTCGGCATGACATCTCAAAAGCGACTTGACCGACCGCCTTGAAATTTTGAGAGTATGTTCAGAACATGTGGGGCTGTGTGATAAGCTAGGATAATTAAAAAATATCACGTGGTTTTTTTTTATGCAACAAAACAGGCAAAATCAGATAGAAAGTCAGTTAAGCCCGACTATAGTCTACTCTGTACCTGTGATGGGCTGCTTATCACCGTTGCGACAGATTCATTCATATAAATAAAAGCTACTTAACTTACACTTAGCACGGACACAAACCAACGCTTATCCCTTAGCATGGACATAAACCAAATATTCTTTACTTATCACTTAGTAAGGATATGAACCAAAGCTTCTTCATACAACTTTACCATGTACTAGAAAAGATGCAAAATAGATCAAATCACCGTTACTTAAGCCTTTGTTTTCCTTATAAATATGTCGACTATCGATCATCCGATCTTTACCATTCCTTTGGCGGATCAATAAATTCTTCTATCTATAAGACTGTGGAAGTTATGACGTTTTTTTCCAAATTGCGGGGGCGGGAGGGGGCGTGGCCAAAGTTGAAAATAAACTTGATCTGCCTGCAAGTATAAGAAGTTTTTGTCCCATACACATCAAACCTCTATCTCTTACCATCTCTGAGATTTGTTTGTTCATACGGACAGACGGACAGACAGACAGACAGACGGACATGGCTAGATCGACTCGGCTGTTGATGCTGATCAAGAATATATAAACGTTATAGGGTCGGAGATGCTTCCTTCTGCCTGTTACATACAGAAAAGTACGGCCGTTTGAATGATAACTTGATTTTTCCCAGCTATTTTGCTAGCACGTGTTTTGGCTCATCTTTGATTCTTGACAATTCGATTTCTGACAATTTAAAGAATCTGCATAAAATTTTGTGTGAAAAACAAAATTAACTGCGCCAATGCATTTCGAATGTTGGCTGTGGCATATGCTGAAGCTGCCTTGGATCAAAGCAATGTTTATCAGTGGTAGAAATTTTTCTCAGAAGGCCGAGAGTTTTTCTCACAGTTTTCTTTGATTGCAGGGAATTTCAGTCAGAGTTTTTGCACCAATGAAAAATGGTAAATTAAGGAATATTACCTGCAAGATATGCTCAATTTGGAACTAGCTATCCGGAAGAACACTAAATCGCTTTTCCACCATGATAGCGTTCCAGCTCACATCGTTGCTTGTGAATAAATATTTGAACTAAAACAACACTCCATTAATGCCGCAGCCACCTTATACCCCAGACCTGGCCCCAGTGACTTTTTTCAGTTCCCAAAACTGAAAAAAAAGCTTTGGTAACTCTGTCCACACTTATCATCGTGAGCGAGCGAGCGATATCTCGAACAGCATCATTAAACAGAGGGAAAAACCGAGAACATTGGAGCCCAATGGTTGTAAAAAACACTTCAAGAAAAATTCTCGTCCTGGTCCAAGTCCTCGTCCAGGTCCAGGTGCACGTCCAGGTCCATGACCGCAGAGACATTCCTTGTACAACACCCCACCTGCCTTGGTTAATTTTTAAGGGGGGATTCTCCATGTAAAAAAATTTTGTTCGATTTCTTTTAATGACCCAAGGTGACCCAATTCGCCTAGCAATTGCAAACTTCAAACGCATTTATCCCGAAATCACGTTTTTCAAACTGGCGGCCATGATACATGAACCGATTTTCCAGTTTCATGAACCGTTTTTGATGAAACTAAGTGAATTCGACGCAGAATCATATAATATAATAGTATTTATTAATAATAATAAACTATTAAAAAATGAGCTCAAAATCGACTTTTCATATTCAATGGCCGCCATTTTGTCAATAAAAATCACAATTTTTTTTTCGAAATTCAGACCAAAATGACATCTATACTGATTATAACCCCATTTTTAGTATTCATATCAGACATCCTGGAGAAGAGAAATCGTGGCCGCCAGCACTAGGGGCGTTATGTTGGTCCGTCTCTTGCGGCGGTCGGTGTCAGGTCGAAGGAACGTTATGGTGTGTTCTCGAAGGGAGAAGATGTGATGCGAAGAGCGTGCCAGACGCCCGAGCCTTCAACAACAGACGAAAAAATGAGTGGGGGACGTTAGAGAAGTTGGAGGACCTAAACATACGATGGCTCGTGCCTCGATTTTTATTAAGATTTGGGCTGAGCGGGTCGCCGCGATCGTCCAAAATTTCTCAATTGCGAAGGGAATGCTAAGGATGTTAAACTCTGCCGCGACGACCCAAATTTGCCCAGAGGGCTAACTGGTGACGTCGTGGGTTTATGGTTATGACGTGGAAACCACAGCTCAATCTCTCAAGGAAGCGCCGCACGAACCAAGACCGAAAAACGCGCCGTCGGTCGAATGTGAAGTTTTGCTGACAGTTTCTCGATTCAGGGGCGTGGTGCATCTGAGTTCTGCCACAGGGAAGAACGGTCAATAGGAATATTACCTGCGTTCGCATCGCGAAGCAACCGCCAGAAACGCCCGGATTGTGGAAGAACAAAAATGGCTTGCACCACGATAACGCCCTGCTCACATGTTGCTTGTCGCGACTGGCCAAAAACAACACACTAAGTCCGCAGCCACGTATCCCCAGAGCCCCTGGACTTTTCTGTTCCCTAAACTGAGGGCCCATGAAGGACGACGTTACGCTACGCTTGACGAGATAAAGACGGCATCGAAAGAGGAGCTGAACAAGATAAAAAAAGATTTTTGAAGTGCTTCGAAGATTGGAAAAACCGTTGGCCAGTGTTAATATCCATGGGGATTACTTTGAAGGGGACAAAATAGATATTCATGAATAAAAAATAATTTTTGAAAAAAAAAAAAATTCGATAATCTTTTGAACACACCTCTTATATCTTTTTTTGAAACCCCCACTTTGAGGCCGAGAACTTTTTAAACAGGCCTCTTGTCAATGCAAACATTTTTTTTTTACTTTAATCTGTTTGTAACCAGGGTTCTCAATGTACAGTACAAAGTACCGTACTTGTGTTCGGAACAAATACAAGTACCGTACTCAGACAAGTACGGTACTTTTTCGTAACGTACTGTTCAAAAAAATCAATTACAATACATTTTTCGTAACGTACAGACCGTAAGAAAGCAAGTACCGAACTATTTTTGTTCAGCACAAAGTCCGTAACTAAATCCGTTTTCCACTTGACGTATATAACTAAAAATACAAAATAGTTCAAAACAAAAATAGTTTTGTACTCACAAGTGCTGAACAAAAATAGTTCAGTACTATAACTGACAACTACAAAAAAGAAATGCGAAGTGAAGTCATACCTAGTTTCACAGTTTAGAAGCTATCTGATTGAAAGTTACAGCTTTAACCATTAGAGCCAGTCAAAAATGATGCCAATTCGATGCAAGTTCTTTTAAGTGGGAGCATTTTTAATTTTCATTGAAGAATCCAATGATCCTCTTGAAACGCTGCTATAACGGTAGCAGTAGTGTCCAAAGTTATTAAATTTTCGGTCATGTACAAAATAAATAAATAATACAGGCTTCTTGAAACAATTCCAAATCATTTACCAACCACCCCATTTCAAATTGTGCCTAAAAAAATGGACCAATTTATTATTCACTTTTCCACACACTTGCACACTGAACATCTTGGAAGAGAGTGTGCGGGTAAGTGGGGTCTACTGTATGAGCAGCAAATCCTTGAATATTTCAAGCCTTAACAAGCAATTGATTGATTTTGTCGAATTGAAGTTGAGGCCAAAAGTGCCACTAACAGGCGGTGCACAATGAAGCTAAAGACAAAGCGCCAACTGGCAGCACTCAGCGAAAGTGAGTTCTGTCCCGCCCCCCCACTACGCACTCCTTGTGCTGTCAATCCCTGCTGCAGGAGCAGCCACTTAATGAATGGCAGGTCTACACTAAAACGCTACCGAGATTGATGACGCACACTTGATGCTGTCTCAGCTGGTTCTGGTTGCTGGTTCTGGTTAGTGGGGTCCAAACTGCAGTGCCAGTGTCAAGTGTCGAGTGTCCCTTTAGCCGCTGTGAGTAGCCGCTGATGACTCGACTGACTTTTGAATGCCCCCTCTGCCTTCCATCGCACTTAACCAACATTTTGTCATTTTGACAGCGAACACATGGAGGTCCGGGCAAAAGTGCGGCCAAGTAAAAAATTTGCATAGTCAGCAAAGTGGCTGGAACAAAAAGGGAATAATGTATATATACGAGTATATACTATGGTAAATTTTATTTGAAAAAGCCGCAAAATGACAGAACACAATTTCTCTCTCTCTGTCGGTCTTTCTCTCTTTATGGCTTAACTTTTACTTTTATATTTTACATTTTTCACTCAAATTAATTTTGTTCATTGCGGAATTTTTCCCTGACTTAATGCCTAGCGGGCTTATGTGACGTATACGTAATTTTTGTGCGGTGACATTTTGATTTGGCGAAAAGTGAAATGATGAGTTTTGCTTTTCATTCAAAAAAGTTTATGGTAACATTTTGTGCTTAGGGGTGATGTTTAAATGAATGTACTTAAGTCGAGTTTAAGTTTTTTTTTGTATTATTTAATTGAAAGTTTTTCATTTAAATTTAAAATGCTTGATTGAATAAATCGCTTAAGTTAGTTAGGGTAAGCGCTCACAGGGGGCTGGGAGGATAAATTTGATAGATATTCACTCTCCCAGCACTTGTTTGACCTTAAACCTTTAGTTGTAAGCACATATATATGATTATTTCAGCTAGCTTTTCTGCCAACAATTTCGGTTAACTATTTTTCTGACTTTCTGTCGATTCAGGGAATGAAGAGGACTTCGTTTTGATCACTATGATTAGGCAGCGGAGCCTACTGATGAGGAAACTGGGAAGTTTCTGAAACAGTACTATATAGGCAACCAGCTAATTTTGTGTATCAATGCATAAGTTGCTTACGGATGTGAGCAATCGCAACTTTTTCGAACTCGAACTCTCTGCTGCATCCTTAAGTGCCCATTAATTAATTCAAATTGAAACATTTGCTGTCATTTGAATATAATAACAAATGTTCAACTAAGAAACGCCTAGTTGCTCCCATTCATTTCAACAAAAAGTCATTTATCAGCTGCTTGTAGCCAAAGTTTTTGCTATTTGTTTTAGCTATCAAAACTTTAAAGTTTATCTCGGGCCATCAGTCAGGCAAAAGTTTATTTCTCTTCTTAAACTTCAACCTTTCGAAGTCAGCTGTCAATCAGATTTGCATTCTTTTTGCTGTGGTTTTTTTTTATATGTTTTGTCATATCTTTTTTTCAATGTATTGAACTTTTGTTAGGCATGTGTGAGTAATAAATTGTATGGTTGACATGAAAAGAATGAAAAGCAGCCGGTGAACAATTTGATTGAATTTTTTGACGCATATTTTTGGTGACAGCTGGTTGGCAGAGAATAAGCTTTAAGTTGCAAAATATGTTTTTTTGTGAAAAGTCCTTCACCCAGTTTCATATAAAAATTCCTCAGCATCGTCATCATCGTCGTAAACAAAATCTAATTAAATTATCTACGTCAAAGCGAAATAGTTGTGCATTCTTGAAAGTACGTCATGGGATTATACACACATTACTCTTAGATATTAACCCAATTTTGCATGGTACTAAAAACCTTGCCATACAAATTTCTCATTCCCTTTTATTTCCAGTCAAAGGCCAAAACGAATGCGCTCAAGAGAGGAAGGGAGCGAGCGAGCGAGACAGATAGAGAGAGAGAGAGAGAGATATGCAAAGCAAAAACCACAAAGCCCCCCAAGCCGCGAAATTGCAAGTGAAGAACCTCAGCTGTGAATTGAAAGTGGAAATGCAAACTCTGCTTCTGTGTAATTAGGAAGGACAGAGATTGCGTGTGCGTGCATAATTTCGGGTTTTTTTTATAATTTTTTTATTAATTACCATTTCGAGGGCATGCTGCTGTTGTTGCCACAACTGTTGCATGCAACATGGATGGCGAAAATCGGATTATACTCAATGTGGGCGGCATAAGGTGAGTGATAAATAAATAAAAGATAAACAAATTAAATTAAAATTGTGAAACAATTTACACACAAAAAAAGGACATAAAATGCATGTTAGATTTTAGACCGCTGACAAAGGCATGCATATAAATATATTCTGTGGACTAAATGAAAAACATTCTTTGTGGGTACTAAAAAAATATGTGCATATTTTAATTAATATTTGCCAAATAGGAAAAATAGCTAATAAAATATCTGGGTTGAAAATCTTTCACAGAATTTGATTGTTATTTGCAAGACAAATTGTTTGCAGCAGAGATAAAAAACGACAATAATTGAAATTGCAAGTTTTTGTGCATTTTATTTTGGATTGGTTTTTATTAGCTTTGTCGATAAAATTTGTCCTCGCATGCCAAGCCAAATGTTTTCGGCTAGTCTTGCAAATAAACTGGCCACAAATGGAGCAATATATATCAGACTTAGACTTGCAGCGGCTCACAATTCCATGGAACCGCTCGATTTCGGTTCGGAAATAAAATTTGTGGTGTAAGCTCGCGCGTCAGGGACGGGTTATGTGAGCTAGTGTAATATATTTGCAGATACAATGTGAGACCATCGATTTGTTTTGTCTTTTTTTGTGTAAGAGCTAATCATTTGATCTGCCACCTAAAAGAGATGGGTCATAACAAATTAAAGGCTAAGAACAAACTACCGTGAGTACTGTGGAAAGACTGGTTTGCCTCCCCAATTTTCCAAGTTAAACCAACCAAATGAAACTAACACGGCGCGCAAATAATTTAACAAATTTTTTTAATTTTTTAATCGCCTGCTCTTACAAATGTTCTAATGCGACCAAAGCGTCGCTGGCGACTGCGCTGCTGCGAGTGAGCTTGAGAGGGCGACTGCCCAGCTGCAATGTCTAGATATAGAACAGGCGAGGTAGGGAAATATGAATAACTAGAGCGAGTATCAAAGCAAAATAACATAATTTGGTGGCAGATGGCCATTGATTTGAATGACATTAATAAGTTATAGAAACCTTATATGGGCGACAAAGCGCAGGGGGTCTGGCCCGAACAAGTAAAGGGTGATTTTTTAAGAGCTATAGGAAAGTTTAAAAAAAAAAAACATAAAATTCAGAAAAATGCATGAAATCTTTATTTGAATCGATGGTACGGTCCTTATAATTTAATGTTTGAAGATTATTTCATGCAAATGTTGACCGTGACTGCGCCTCAAATGGTCTATCCGCTTAGTCCAATTTTGGCATACTCTTTCCAACATTTCGGCCGGTATCTCACGAATAAATGCTTCAATGTTGTCTTCCAGTGCGTCAATTGAAGCGGGCTTGTCTGTATAGACATGAGCTTTAACATAGCTCCACAAAAAATAGTCTAAAGGCGTTAAATCGCACGATCTAGGCGGCCAATTGACCGGTCCCGAACGTGAAATAAAATGTTCACTGAACTCGCCTCTCAATAAGTCCATTGTTGCGCGTGCTGTGTGGCATGTGGCACCGTCTTGTTGAAACCACATGTCATGCAAGTCAAGCTCTTGCATTTTGGGCAAAAACAAGTTGGATATCATCTCACGGTAGCGCTCACCATTCACAGTTACGTTACGATTCGCATCATTCGCCCATACACCGCACCAAACTGTGACTTTTTCTGGATGCATTGGTAGCTCTTGCAATGCTTCTGGCTGATATTCACTCCAAAATCGACAATTCTGCTTATTTACGTACCCATTGAGCCAAAAATGAGCTTCGTCGCTGAACACAATTTTTCGGTAATAAACTTTCCAACAGACCATTCACCAAAAATTCTACGTTGCGGTAGGTCGTTCGGCTTCAATTCTTGCACCAGCAATTCTTGCACCAGCCACGTTGTTGAGTAACGGAGGCCCAATTGCTGCGTACGTCGACGAATCGATAATTGATGGTCATCATTAACACTGGCTGTTACAGCTGCGAAATTTTCTTCAGTTCGTACTCTACGTAAGCGGGTTGGTGGTTTAATGTCCAACAATGTAAATTTGTGGCGAAATTTAGTCACAATAGCCCGAATAGCCGCTTCAGTGGGTCGATTAAACTGACCATAAAATGGAAGAAGCGCGCGACGAACTTTCTTAACAGAGCACGCATTTTGATAATAAAATTCAATAATTTGCAAGCGTTGTTCGTTTGTAAGACGATACATGGTTAAATTATAGACCAAACTGAAGATGTTTGACAGTGAAACAAAACACGAAACTTGCGTAAGCTGTTTAAACCAGTGTTGCCAAAAAGATAATAGATAAAAAATTACCCTTTACTAAGAGCCGGTTTTTGGAGAATTTTGTCTTGAAAGGAGGTTAATTCGCAGAAAACTTTTGTATGCAACTTTTTTTTTGTTTTTCATCGGATAAGGCTCCAAACTCGTTTTCAAAGATCTTGGTGGAAATTGGTTGGTAATGGTTGTATGGGATGAAACTTTTTTGATTTTTATCCAATCAGGCTTAAATTCATTTTTAAATATCAATTTGAAAATTCAACAGACGCATACCATTCTTCCGAATGGAAACTTCCAGAAACCGTCAAAAAACCGCGAAATTAGTAAAATTATAGCGATCATAAGATTGCGATGAAACTTTGGGTAATGGTTGGACGCTTGCCCGCAAAGGTTTTTAAGATAAAGATATGGGCGGTAAATGGTCCAAAAACCGCGAAATTTTTAGACTATATCGTTCATTCGATTGCGATGAATTTTTCGATATTTGCTGGACGCTTGCCTGCAAAATTTTCTAAATTAAAGAAATAATTGAAAATGGTCCAAGAAGTCGAAATTTTGTAGGATTATACCTTTCATCCGAATGCGATAAAACTTTTTTTTCCTAACTGAAATGTGAAAAAAGGCCTGTTTAATTTTGAATTTAGAGGGGCACCAAGTGACTTAAGTCCACCTGTAATAAAAGTATCAAATCATATTTTGGTGATTTTGATGGCACAATCAAAAAGTTTACATTATGACTTTGCAACTGGACGCTGCAATTCGAGTTAGTTCTGCTTTTGTTGAGATAATATTCTCAGTCGCACTTTAACCCATTTTTTTCAAGTAACATTAAAATAGTCAATAGAAACGGGCTTACGTTTACTGTCTTCTTTGTCTTTGAAAATATAATCAATATTTGAATCTGAAATATCCGAGACACTTTCTCATTTGAGCACTTCTCGTATATCATCTTAGTTAAAGTACGCCATTTCGGATGTAAATCACGTCCGAACCATTGCAAGCCACACACGAATTGAACGATGCACAGCAAATATTTGAGCTATTTTACAGAAAAAAGCCAAAAAGGGGAATCCTACAATTGGTTTTTACATTAGCTTTGTTGAGTAGGGAATAATTGAATAATATTTAAAAAGTACTGAACCAAAATGGATACAAAGAATTAGATTAAACTGTTATATTTTATGAAAACTGCATCATGGACCAAATGATTGTAAATTTCTAATCTAACAGTAGTATGAAAGTCCCTAAGACTTAAATTTATTCTTAGGTCCATGTATAATCCAAATTCAATATCAAGTTTTAAGCACGATTGTTTATATAGAATATAAGATTTTAGAACCAAAACTGTAGAGCTTTTCTTGATGACTTATGCCTGATTTACACTAGTTGTTTGTCAATATACGAGACTTGCATTTATTCAATAAAACAAGTGTAAATATGTGTAAGTCGAGTACACCCGCACTTACCAATGGTTTATATTTATATTATTTGCAATAACAATCAAAGTTATTTAAAACTGAATTCTTTGGCTTAACTATGCCAAAATCCATCACACACAAACATATCAATTCTTCCACTTATGACAGCTTTAGTTTTGCAAGTCAAACAACAAGCACTTCAAAAAGACACTTTTCATTCTCTCAATGTCCTCGTTCTCGGCTTAAAGGCGAGACAATTTTTAAGCTGAGCAAAAAGAGAAAGGGAAAATGGCAAACAACTTACAACGAAATATACTTACTGTAGTACAACTAGCTGGGTGCATGTATGGTAACAATGTATTCTATTTTAACTTCCATGCGAGTAGTATGTATGTGTGTGTGTTGTATGTTATTTGTGCTAAAAACGTCTGGAAGCAGACAGCATGATGCCAGTCAGCCGGCAGCTCTAGCTATGGCCCGTATAAGTATGCTACAAAAAGCAGGGCGTATGGCAGGCTAGGAGGAGCAGAGAGTGGGCTTGAGCAAACATTCGAGTAGTGTGACATATTACCACCCTCGCAACGAAACCACTTACCTTCACCCCTCTCAGGCTCCGCTCTATAGTATTTTATTTCGCATTGTGCATGGCTGAAAATATGTCAATTTTATGGATAAAAGCCAAAAGCATTTTATTGTTATTATGTATATTTTTTTTTGTGGCCAGACTGCAATTGCAACTGCGGTTGACCAAAATCCCTGAAAATTATTGGGACTGTAATAAAAATTAAGTTGTTTTGTTATTTTTGGCTCAGATTTCCCTTATTTGGGTTTCATATTTCTCATATTAGTTTAACATTGGCAGGAACCAAAACAATAACACACTTTGTCCTTGTTTTGGATGTGTACATTTTTTGACAGGATGTTTTTATATATTTTGTATAGAAAAGTGGAAGTGTGCTTGTGCCTGTTTTCATTTTTCGAAGGCATTTGTTGTGATTATGCCATGTAAACAATGTATCAATTTCATGATACCAGAAAAATAAACAAAAATAGTCAAATGGTTAGTTTGACAACAGGAAATGGTTCGACTCTATTTCCTGCCTCCTTTTCTCTCTCTCAGATTTAACAACTCAAGCCTAAATGGTAAGGAAGACAAAAGCCAGCATTATCATCCTCATCATCATCAACATTATAATCATCATCATCATCATCCGATGTGTGCTACGTACATATGTGTTATGTGTGTCTGTGTATGCGAAAAGCCTCCTGTGTGTATTTTTTGGGCGTGGTGTTCCGTTTTTATTCTGATGCTGCCTCTCGTCTGCTTCAACGCACTTTTCTGGCTGAGAGCATTTATCCTGCTACCGAGATTTTTGCGCCTACTAAATAATTTATTATTTTCTTAATGGGCATTGGGCGAGAGGTGCGTTTATGTAGCACTTTAATTTAAGTTTGGCTTTCATCCCAAAGCGGAGAGCCACAAAAATATCCAAAAGCTTATAAAAATGTTAAAAAGTACTTAAAATTTAATTACGACTCATTATTCGGAAAAAAACACCGAACATTCGTAGAGCTCACCAAGTCGAAGCTCCCTGGTTTCAAAAATTTAAGGTCTATCTGTTGCATTTTTGTGTAAACCAGATTTTTACCATTTTTATCCATTATATGTACATTTTATATGTATGCAGTTGGCTTCTTGAATTTTAATTCTTACAATTATACAAATGTTTATCTGGCCCACATGTCGTATTAGTAAATTTCTAACCACATTAATCGCCACATCACGTCTGTTTTTTCTCAATTAAGCATCAAAGTTATACTTTAGCATTGCTTACCATAGCTCTGATTAATTTAATGTTTTCGGGATACAATTGAGCCTATTAGTTGACTTTGTATTTGCCTCAGTGTGAGTCAAATATTTTATGTTATTAATGTGGTTCTAATGTATTAAGTTCGACTTAACAACAAATATACTAGAAAAATACTTTGACCAAAATGTTAAAAGATATATCGATTTCGATTTCCAACGACTGATAGATTATATTTTCTTATAGCCCCATTCCCACTGGGATAAATAAATCGTTTTGTTGTAAAAGTTATAATATTGTTTAAAATCTTAAAAAAATACAGCTGTAAAATAGTAAAGTATAAATTTACCACACAAGGGCTACTAAGCGACCCCTTGTGATTCACTGTAGTAGTTTTTGTTGAAACCAGTTGTTTAAACGAGCTATTATTTCAGTGCCAAAACTTGTCTAGTAAATAAAACAATATAAAAATGCCAAGTCAAAGAGTGCAACAAGCTTCGAATATGGGAAAATTTGACTTGGCCCATTATGAAATAGTATGCAAAATAGCTGCATCAACAAGGAATATTAAAAAAAATGTTTGGAGTCAGACCGGCGAGAGGAAATAACGGGCCCGAGGGGTACAGCTCACGGGCAACCCTTTAATAAGAAATTTTTTTCAACATAACGAAAATCATGTTGAGTTTTGTTTATGTATAGATACATATGAAATGTATGTATACTGATGACCAATATGAATTCCGTTTCAATACATCGGCAGGGACTTGTAACATGACGGTTATAAAAAAGGACTAATTTTCAAGTTATCGCCTATATTGCGGTTAGTTGTTATTCAATTAAATTCGCTACTCGCCCTTTTGCAAAGGCAAAGGAATCGATTACTACACTGACATCCAACTGCCTTGCTAAATCGGACTCCAAACATACAATCGCCAGAACAGTTAGACGCTTTTGTGTAGAACAAGATCTGTGAAAGTTTTTGACTCGCGATAAAACACTGAAGGAGCGTGCTCCACTAGCGACAGATACAGGGAGAGTACAAAAAATTCAAAAAAACTCGAAGACATTTGTAAAAGGTTTCTGAAGGTTTTTTGAGTACTAAGCGTTGAGCAATCCAAATGGAGAAAGGTTCATTTCAAAATTATCTACATATATATGTTTGAGGTGGATGGTTTCATCTCTCAACTCTTTGGAAACATCAGCTTCGTACTTCTTCGTAAATTCTCCGGCATACGTCTGGAGAGTATCTTCAACCACCATAAATTAGAGAACACTTCATTCAAATTTTTTACTGCTTTGAATCTTTTCATCATTCTTGCAATGACCGAATCGATGATGCTGAGGAAAGTGCTGGTCTTGAATTTTTCTTCTTCAGAAATGATGTCGATTTCTGGACTTGCGTCATCATCCAAAAATACTTTTGAGAGAAGCTCGGCATTAGCCCTTTGGGGCTGTGTCAAGGCATTTTACATTTTTACAGTTCGTGAAGTGCTTCTTGTATTCCAGAAAGATGTTTCGCGAAAGGTTTAACGGCGTCAACTCTTGCAGACCATCGCCTATCTGAGAAATTGTTAAGGGAAGAGGAATTTTCCTTTGAGGGCTTCCTCTGAATATGTTATAACATTTCTGAATGACTCCGAAAAATTGTATAGCTTTTGGACAACATTCAGCGGAATCGACACCACAAAGGTTCAGGCTGTGTGATCCGCACGGCGAATAGATAGCGTATGGATTTTCTTCATAAATGATGCTATGCGCTCCTTGGTACTGACCACTCATGTTTCCTGAGTTGTCATATCGTTGTCCCCGGCAGTCGATCAATGGGATATTACATATATTTACCAAACGTTTCTCGGATCAGGTTCGCGATATCTCGCCCAGTTTTTTTATTACAATATTTCAGAGAGATAATTCAGAAAGATAATGGAGGAATATGGTTAGATCAAAAGAACTTTTAAATGACCTACCTTCTGATTGCGATGAAGAGAAGTTTATGAAAACAATATACAAATATCAAATACAAAAGCTATGGGCAAATGTTTTAATATTCTGGAAAGGCCGATAAAACGAAGAGCTAAAAAAAAATATTGACTTAATGTCATGTTACAGACAGAGTTTTATTGATTGTTTTTTGTTTGTTTTTAAATCTTGGGTATTCACGACCCCCAGTTAAGCTACTGAATTGAGATATTTAAAAATTTTTTTTTGTAAACATGTCAGTAGAATTTTTATATTATCTTCTTGTTTTCGAATTGATATCGTACGAGTTGGAGGAACCTTTTGCAGCATTGATCACCTTATCGGCCAAGCACTCGGCAATGATCTTCGTTTTCCTGAAGGCAGCCCCACGTGCTCCAGTGACGGCCTGGTTAACGCGACGCAAGGGCGACACATCTACAATTCATGATGTCGAGCGAGCCCTTGACAGTGCGACAGGAACTCAGCTTTTTTCTCATTGTTGCGTCCCTTCAACAGCAGCGTAAAGGTCTTCCGCTCCAAAATGGAAACAGTCTTTTTGACATACCCATCTTTCACGAATCACGTCAAATGCTAGGTCGGTAGGGATACTAGGGAATAGTGATATTACGTCAAAATAAACCCCTTTTTTCTTCATCAAAAATTTGGGAGTGATTAATCTTCTTTTTTGTTTGAAATTTTATTATCTATAAAAAGGAATCTTCTATCTTCGTCCTTTAAAATTTAAATTTTTCCTTAAAAAGTGCACCCTAATGAACAATTTACCTTTACAACTTTCGGAAAAATAAGGTATTATTCAAATGGTAGGAGAAGGCAGCAAGTGTGGCAAAGTAAGCAAATATAAGGAGTCTACGTTCCTTACACCCAGAAAAAAATAGAACGCTCTTGAAAAACAATTTATTCATTCTTGAATTTTAAGAATTTTGCGCTTAAAATCGAACTAAATTTGTTCTGTTTCTTGTTTTTAGCCGAGGGGAGTAAAGAAAAGAAACTGAGAAGGGAGAGCAAGAACATTTGAGAGAATAACTTGCGATTAACCTGCTCAAAATTCCCATGCAACCCCTTCCCTCCGAAATCACACTAAATTCCACTCCCTCCCCCAGAGTCAAAAACGATTTTTCAGATTGAAATTCTAACAAAAACGAGCACAATTTAAGATAAAAACTTTACATATATCAAGTAAGGCCCAATATATATCTATTCTGAAAAGATCACTAAGATCGGACAATAAACACCGAAGTTATTTACCAATCAATTTTTCTTGTGGGAGAGAGGGGGGTCTTGCATTGTCAGTTATCGCTCGCGGCCGCTTGCCATGCGTTTGTGTGTATGTTGGAGTGTGTGAATGTGTGAGTGTGTGAATATGTGTATGAAAAACACAAGAAGTCTTAAATTTTTGTAGTTTACTCGATTTGGATCAAGAATTGAAGCTCTTGGATCAAGAAAAACGGGATAAAAAATTCATACTTGGATCAAGAATTTCGTTCTTGGATCTAGAATTTTCACTCTTATCGATCTATTGAGTACGAAAATTCTTCATCAAAGTATGAAATTCTCAATTTTTTCTCTGAGTGTACACTTTAAACTTCTATATCTTACCAACTCTAAGATTTGTCTGTTCATCGGACAGACGGACAAGGCTGTTGATTCTCAAACATACTTTTGTACTAACTAGATTTACTTTTGTGCCTTTGGTACAGAGTATAATCAAATCCATGCTGACAATGACCTTTCATTTTCCTCTAATCATAATACAGAAATAATTCTGCTGTTTTTTTTTTTTTTTGGTTCAAGCTGCTGTCAGTTTTTGTGTGTTCGGCATGATGCTTATCATTGTGATTACTTGGCGGTTTTTGTTATAAAAAGAGAGAGCTCAAGGGAAGTTGGGTATTAGGGATGAGCAAGTGAAAACATAAAAATTTGAAATATTTTATTGCTGTACTTTTTAATTGAAGCGGACAAGGAAAGTTCAAAGATTTTAGAATACAAATTGATGTTATTCCATTTAAAGTTTCATATATTTTTCATTTTAATATAAAAAATTAAAAACAATTTGTTGACCTCACCTCACTGGCACATCTCTAGCTGGGTAAGTAGCAACTCCACAGCTCATCAACGCAGACAATTGCGCTCTGATTGTATCAGTGGTACACACACCCACACATACAGGCAATAAAGTTGCCACTGTGGTTTGCCTTTCAACACAAATACATTATACTTAGTGCCGGTTGGTTGTTTGTGTTGTTGCTAATGTTGCGGCTGTCGCCATTTTCTTTTTGGTGGCCTGGCCTTTTTGCTATTGTTGTGGCTGCTGGTTTTCGCCTTTCAATCTTTTTAGCCATTGTGTGCGAATTAAACGAAATGGCTAATGAAAAGTTTAACAGTCAATAAATAAACTGAGCAGCAGTCGCATCCGCCATTAGGCAAACAAAAGTATGGCAAGGCAGGGGGATGGTTGAATGTTTGTTTGCAAGTTTGATTCAATTTTCAAAGAACTTTCTTGTTAGAGTGCCAGAGAAAAGGAAATTGGTTTAATTGGAAAAAATTGAAGCTGAATTGGAACCAATTTTAATTGAAATTGAATTGCAAAAGTTGGTTCTGAATCTTAACAAAATTTAATTCAATTCAAGTTTGGATATAATTTTGATTTTACAACAGACTCTTGTGTAAGACTGCGTGTATATTAGGTCTTCTCTGTTATTAGAGTCAAAAAATATAGCGTAGGCATTGAAATTTTTATACTGTTTACTCACACTTTTTCAAATTAAAGACCGTTTGCTTATCTTCTAGTTATGTAGCACTATTTGTCACATAAACTTACAGATAACTGAGTAAATTCGTTGCTTAATTGTCACAGGCTAAGAATCTTAAAGTTTTAAGACTTATTCGACTCAAATTCAATCGCATTTTAATTTATGATGTTTTTGGTAGAAGTATCACACAAATTTCATTGCCATTCCTTTTATATTTTGATTTCATTCAATTTCATTTCAATTTAATTTCGTTTCAATTTTAAGTTGCTTAAATTTAATTTCAACTTTATTTCAATTTTATTTTAATTTTACGTTTCTTACACTTCAATTTAGTTTAGTAAACTTCTCAATTTATATTTTAAATATTTTTCTAATACTCTTTAATTTCAATTCAATTTTAATTCAGTTTCAATCAATTTATGTTCAAATTCATTTCAATTGCTATTGTCCATCATCCCTAATAGAAACATCACTACAACGAATCCCACAACTATAGCCAAAGTATTCATTGTCCACACCCGCAGACTGGACCCATCGAAAACAAAAAGCAACAGCTGCGATAAGCATTTTGCGGTATTCACTGCAGCAACAAAAAACCACAAAAACAATGTGAATGCAGAGTGCAAAGCGCTGGCGCCAGTTTCACAGCTCAAGCAGCCGCTTAGAACCAAGTGCCAAAGACAATGGTATCAGGCGAGCCCCAAAGACAAAAGATTTTGTGGCGTCTGACTTACTCAAGAAGCGGGCAACAAAAACTGACAAAACCACAATTTAAAATCAACAGCTGCGCGTGTCCTGCACAAACAACAACAAGAACAACCACAGTTAAGTGGCATCTTGAAGATTTCTTCTCGTGTTTTTATATATTTTTTTTTTTTGGAAGTAGGCAACGCACTGAAACAATAGGCGGAAATAGCAAAGTAATAAATAAATTTCCTGCTCCTTTGACTGTTTTATGTTTGCCTCTTTGTCTACTTTATTGTGGCTTGGGCCTAACGCTTCATTAACTTTTTGGCTTTTAATATACTTGCAGGACGAAAAATTCCACAAAATGTTTTTGTTGCCTGTTGTCACTCACTCAGGCGTTCATTGAGCTCCATTTGGTAATTTGGTGAGCCCAAAGAGTGTTTGGGGCGTGGCTGAGGCGCGACGCGGCTTTGTGTGGTGGCTGTAGAAATTGGAAAACGTTTTTTTTCTTGCCAACGCGAGCACAAAAAGGGCTATAAAATAAATAATCTGTGGGAAGAAAAAAAGCACGAAATGAAAACCTGCGACCGTTTGCAAAAAAAAAAGAATAGTGGCTACCTTAACCCTTGGGGGGTTTCGAGGTGTGAGATTGACACGGGTAATTTTTTTTTAAAGAGAAAGTGCGGCTGCAATTGTTTGCGAAATGAACCCCTGGGTGCTTTTTTTGATAGTTGGCAATTTCATAGAATACTGAGAGCGAACTGAAAGCTTTTATTTAATGCAGTTTTGTGTAAATAATAATTGGAAATAAATTGTTTTGTTATAATAATGTTCTGGGTTGATGTCCAATACTTAGTTTTAACCAACCTTTACTAAATTCAAATCAGATCATAGATATTTTATATGATGCGAGCGACACTTTTTTTTTTTTTATTAAAAGAATGTATAACTATTTAGTCACCTTAAGCTAAACTTTACAACCTGCTGTTAGTTATATGGTAACTTATATTGTAGGGGGAAGGTTATTTTCTAAGTTTTATTATGTTACATATTTGGGTTTTGTTTTTGTGAGTGCTTAGCCGTAAGGGTTTTAACTTCTAAGTTTAATGCATTATTATTAGTTTTTGCGTTTGTATTTTGTTTTAGATAGTGCTTAGCTTACTGGTATCAGTTTTTGTTTTGATCGTTAACTGTTTACTTAACTATAACAAGGTTTTTAAGTTGTGCTAAGTTGGTAAAGGTGAGTATTTGTAGTGAGTTGTCAATCCGGTTGGTTCAAATCTTAGTCAGGTTGTGTATGTTCTGTTTGTTGTGTGTTTTAGAGCTAAATCCTGCGGTTTGCCAGGTCACCTGGGTGAGTTCTTTGCAGCCTGCGTCTTGCCCTTATCCCGTTTATCCAACGCGTGCGGAGTAGGCGCCTGGCGAGGTTGTTTGGGTGTGCGGCGACTTTTTCCAGGTACCTCGCTGCCTGGTTATTTATGGTATCTCCTATCATTGGTACACCATTCACGTTCGATGTCCCGAGTTCGGATGAACCACTCAGCTCCAGTGATCCTCCTTATGAATTTGGCCTGGAATACTCTAATCCTATTAAGATGCGGCGAGCGACACTAAGTGGAAGGGTTTAGAAAAGTTTTTACAACAGGTACTTTGGCCACATAGTAGAGGAAACGGATTTTAGCGGAATCTTTTGAAAGAAAACAATACCATGCATATAAAAACACAAACATAATCTACCGGCCTGTTTGTGGAATTTGTCGAATTCGAATTTGCTTAAGTAGTTGTAGTACAAAATTGACAGACTTAATCGGCTTAAGACCTTTCATATTAAGTCCGTAGTATTAAAAAGATGTACAAATTTTAAGATTTGATACAGATTACCCATCAGGCTTACATGCCAGATAAACTCTTGAAATTTGGAGGGCCCCTAGTTCGACACTGTGTCCCAAGGATCCTGTATCGCGCGACGAGCGATGGAGCAAGTAACAATTGCGTGACTGCAATTAATTTGACTTACAAAATAGCATATATTATTATTTGAAGTCCAAATTAAAATACTGTAACATTGAAAAAAAAATTAAAGAACTGGTTTTTCTACTTTGTCCCATTTCAGACCGATCGTTCGTATGGAAGCTGTAAGCTATAGTCATCCGATTTTGACAAAACTTCGTAAAATTATGTGAAAGCATTTTAAGGCGGTACCATTAAAAACAAAAAAGTTTTTCTCACTAAGACCATTTTTCAGAAATATCTTTTCGATAGTTCGATCTTCCGTATAGTTGTCCGATTTTCACCAAATTTGGTAGAATTATGAATAGGCATAGAAAACCGATAAATACGAAGTTTGGAGACGTTTCCATTAAAAAACAAAAAGTTTTTCTAAATAAAATTAGTTTTTCGACCGATCGTTCCAATGGGAGCTATAAGACATAGTCATCCGATCCGGTCGGTTCCGACATATTAGCAGCGTGCAGTAAAAAGAAGACTCTGTGCAAAGTTTTAGCTCGATAGCTCTAAAACTGAGAGACTAGTTTGCGTAGAAACAGACAGACGGACAGACACACAGGCGGACAGGACTAAATCAACTCAGCTTGTCGCCCGGATCAAGAATATATATTAGGGTGGGTCAAATTTTTAACCAACTGGGAGTATAGCAAAAACGCTATCTACGGTAAATTTTAAGAAACTTTTTCCAAGAAACCATGGGTCTAAAATCAATTTCGAGCCAGCGGTGTTTAACGGGAAAATTTCTATATATGAAAATGCTCAAAAATGTGACATATCATTAAAAAATCTGTTAAAAGTGATGAAAAACTGGCTTGCATTGATTTCAAAACAACTTATTTGAACAAAAATTTTCTTTTTCTTTCAAATTAGGCCCAAATATATAGAAAAATAGGTGCTTACCTGGTAAATAGCCTCGAAATATAAAAATGATCACTATCTTTACAGAAATTATGACCAATTCTGTTAAAACTGATGAAAAGCCGACTTGTATCGTTGTAATAAATATTCTGAAACTATAAAAAAAGTTTCTTAAGAATTGGACCACAAGTCTCTTTTGCTTTTCATTCTTGGTATTTTGGCTCGGCTTTGTAGAGTTACGGCCATGTCATAACGACTGTCTGGATACATTGGTACACAATTGCACAAGTCGCTCAGTTCCCTGTATAAGAGCGGGAATCCTCGAAGCAGGTCTTGGTGGATCTCCAAATTCTAAGAGATGCTCATAAGGAATATTGGCAGTAAATGGCGGCTCAAATAAAATGCTGTCGTCATCTAAATTAATCATATCCACAAAGTCCGAGCAATCAAAGTTTATCAACGGTTTCGTGTAAGTCCTTACTACTTCGGGGGTTCAAAAGCTTATCTCAATAGTACATCATTTTTTTTGATGCATTTCTCACGTATGGATTTTCTGCTATCAAAGAGCATCGTTAATAAGTAGCTTAAACTTTAAGTTTGCCTAAAACTGATAAATTCGTCAAATCCCATAAATTTATACTGTAATACACAATTAAATAACTATAGATCAAAAGAGAATCGAACGAGTGTGTGCGCCCGCACTTTGAAAAATTTACACTTCCGGTCACCTTCACTAGTTGTTGGCGCCAGCTTTGAAGTAACTAGCCACGAAAAAGCGGCGTTGAACTGTAGAAGTAATTAGAAGCACAATCCAAGAGATTGAGAGGAGCTCGGTTTTGGCCCCTTGGGCTGTGCCAAGCCAAATAATATTATTAGATCGAAAGAGAAAACTTTTAATACAAGAATTTTTCTGGGATTTTTCTAACCATTTGCAATTAGTCTTTAAGATGCTAAACAATGTTCTCTAGGCTTAGCCGTTCTTCCCGGTTGGGGGGCAATAAATCCGTCTCGCAGTCAGTTATTTAGATTCTCTCAGCATACTGTAATTGGCAACCTCGCTGCTTGTTAATAATCTATTTGCTTTGTTTTTGTTCACCCATTTCTAGGGTTAAACATACCGCTATTACTGCCATTTTGTCCGTTGTTTTCGCATCTGTTGGTTTTTTTTGTCTATGTGCATGTTGAGTTTTTTTAAGCGTAGAATATTTTTGAAAGAAAACAAAAATGAACAGAACACAGCCACAAAATCATGTTGTAAGCCTTGTCAGCTGCCACACACACACACACCCCTAGCCATTTTCTATGGGTTCTTGTGTCAGGGTTTCATGGCACTTCCTTTGCCGCTCGCCGAGTTGTGTGTTCTGCGTTGTGCGTGTGTTATTTTAACAGCAATTTTAATGAAGCGCGAAACCGTTGAAACACAATTTGTAAAGCAGAGGAAAAGCTCAGCGGTTGCTGCTGGTTTCCACCAGCCCAAGCAGAAGTGAAAGTGAAAGCATTGGGCATGGCCATTGCCTGCTGCTAACAACAAATAAAAACGGCTCACTTTCGGCCTGTCTTTTGTTTGCGCGTTTGTGCGAGTTAATTAAAAAGGGTTTTTGGAACAGGCTCAGAGAGAAAGAGAGAAAAGGAAATATTGTTGTAGATGTTGAAAGCCTACATAAATTTTAATGTAATTTAATCTCTGGCCAACACCCCACAAACAGAAGTTATGTGTAAAGTACTGAATTCTGCATGAAATTAGAAAGTAAACGCATTATTCTTATTAGGAAAAATATTTACCAGTGCCTATTGCATGTTTATGGAAATGAAATGACTTTATATATTTGATTATTTAAGGACTGGCAAAATAACTCGATTTTAAACTTATAAAAAATTTGTTAAAAACAATATAAACATTGTCTTTTATTACTTGATTACTTGATGGAATGATTTACAAAGCTCCAGAAAGATATTTTACAATTCAGTAAAATTATTCATCTATTTTCCTGAAATGTCTTTTTTATATGAAGAAACTAACTCTTTGATTGTGTGCAAAAGTGTGTGCTAAATGGTTTTTCGCTGTGTCGTTTACTTGTCTCCATCTTTTCTAGTCTTGCTGTCGAGTTGGTTTCTATTAAAATTTTGATGACTTGAAATGTCCTTGCCGCATTTCACCTCGTTTATATAAAGTCATGATGTTTGCCTCCTTACCGGGACATTTTATGTCTTTGACTTTGCCATTTTGTATTTTCTCCTGCCGCTCTTTGTTGACTTTGCGTTGACTTTGTTTGCTGTTTTTGGCGTCGTCTAGTGCAATGCAGCGCGGTTGCCTAAGCAAATATTTGTACAAGTTAATAGCCAAGAGCGTTGCCAATGCAATGGCAACTCATCAACATCTGCGTCTGGCTTTTTAGCCTCGAGGCCTATCCATGCCGAAACGCCGTTCGCCTTAGTTCTCACGCCAATGCACAATACATTTCCACTTTTATGCACATTTCCGGACTAACGCGCCACGGCCGTATGGCAACATGTGTAAACAGCACAAAAGAGTCCGCAATACGCGTGCTCACATGTTCATGTTCCTTTAAACGAACACGAGAGGACGACAGTCTGATGCATCGTTGCATTTCAATTTGGAGTGGCAACAAAATGACGGCGAGGCACTCGCCATCATTGTCAACCCGTTGGTTGTCGGTTGTTGGTTGAGTCGTTGGTGGGCAGCAAGTTTATTGACTGCGGCAGCAATTTTTTGCGCATTTTCACACGATTAGCGTTCTGTGGATGGCACAAAAATCGATAGCATCTGCAATGCATAACAAACCTGCAACGGCATATTGGCCCAAAATAGATAATTTGGTTAAATTATTAATTGAGTTGCTATTTTTGAACAAAAATTAATTATAAATCTATAATTAGATATTAAAATATAAAAAGAATGCAGCCATTATTAAACGAAAATCGAATAAAAAGGGTAATGAATATATATAGGGAAAACGGCCAATAAATAAAGGTGCATTTGGGTGAACTTTTTAGTGCCACATTGGATGTTTGGAGTGGGGGCCCCCTTAACGGATTACTTTAATAAAATTTCAAACAAACAAAAAAATTTCAGTCTAAAAAGATTACCCATACGCCTCGTCAGCTCCATCATAATTTCAACAATGAAAATTGTAATACATGTATCGGATTGTAATTTTTTTTCGATCTGGCAAATTTTTGATATTGTTAAAAATTAATATGGGTATATAGCAGAGATGGGCGCGTCGCGACGTTCACAATGCACACGAAGGCAGCGCAGCCTTGTGTGCATTGTGAACGTCGCGACGCGCCCATCTCTGGTATATAGTGACCTTGTATGATTTTAGTCAAAGTGGCTGTTAACCGGCTCAAGGTCAAGTTTGAATATAATTCAATAATTAACCGAAGTCAACAAAGATTACATATAAACAGCAGCAGTCGTTGGGAAGAAAGTAGTTTCGTCTGCCACCACGCCTAAGCCTCCTCAGTACGCTTTCAATTGCTGTCACACCCTCAAGCCATTTGCAATTTCCTATTTACACATCGACCCGGAGAATTAAAACTTGAGATATTGTGCTCCATTTGTAGGGTAACAGCTGCTGTTCATATGTAATCTTTGTTGATTTTTGCTGATTATTGAATTATAAGCAAGTCGTGACCTTGATCCGGCTAACAGAAACTTTGACTATTGTTAAAAATATTAATAATAACACATGTTTCTAATTAAATGAAAAAATGGAAATCGAAGATTTGGTCTTGTAAAAATGGCTATACCGAACACTACTAGTACCGTACTCAGACAAGTACGGTACTTTTTCGTAACGTACTGTTCAAATAATATCAAGTAACGTACATTTTTCGTAACGTAAGAAAGCAAGTACCGAACTATTAGTGTTCAGCACTTGTGCGTACAAAACTATTTTTGTTTTAAACTGTTTTGTACTTTTAGTTTTGTGCGCCTAGTGGAAAACGGATTTAAACATACTTACCATGACTGATGACATATTAAAACGCGGAAAAATACCAAAGAGGATAAAAAATATTAAAACTAATAGATTTTTAAGTGGAAAATCATGCCAGGTATAAACCATAAGCGGAATTCCCAGTTGGTAGATATCCATTGTACTAAGCCCGCTAAATGCTTAAGATACTGCTTTTAAGGGGCACACCTAGTGTGATGGCCTAAAAAAAGGTGATTTTTGGGAATTTTTATTAAAAAAACTCCTTTATCAATTATTTCAAAATTTTAAGAATATATTTATACATGTTTCAAGAATATACAGTGAAATTTTTGAAGAAAAAAATTAAATATTTTTTAAGTTATAGTCGATCTCCAACGGCGCGAAAAAAAAAGTTCCTTCACTGCTGCAGTGATTCCGGCCTTCTCCGTGGATGAAATTTAAAAAAAAAACTTCTCGTTAAACTAGATAATATTGTCTGTACAATGACCTACGATAAAAAAAAATCAAAAATTGACAATATGGCGGCGTTTTAAAAAAAAAAAGTCGAATTTTACCCCAAAATTTTGGTCGTTTTTGGCCTGCCAAATTTTGATTTTTTGATCAAATCAAAAACCGATAGGTCATTGTACGGAGAACTATATATAGAACATGTAAAAAAAATTCGCTAGTGATCGGATCATTTGTTTTTGAGTAATCACTGCAGCAAATTCGGAAAATGCTGTTTCGAGAAAAACGCGTTTAAAGATAAAATGATCGTCTCTCTAGCTGCCGAGCGGCTGCTCTTTAAATTGCTATAACTCAAAAACTATTTGAGATATCGATTTGAAATTTTAATATGTTATTTTTAAAGGTGTAATCTACCGAAATATAAAAAAAAAGAAAAATCGATTTTTTTGAAATTTCACAGGTATGCCCCTTAAGGACCACAATTGACCAAGGATAGTTATCTATTATCCAGCCATGGTTATGACAATTTTAAGACGTGTTTAATACCAAGGATGATCAATAAGGAAAAAAGAAAGACCACAAAGTCCGTAACAAAGTCCGTTTTCCACTTGGCGTACATAACTAAGAGTACAAAATAGTTCAAAACAATAATAGTTCGGTACTTGCTTTCTTACGGTCTGTACGTTACGAAAAGTGTACAGTACTTGATTTTTTTGAAGGAAAAAGTACCGTACTTGTCTGAGTATGGTACATAGATGTATATATATTCTTGATCAGCACGACAAGCTTAGTTGATTTAGCCCTGTCCGTCTGTTTCAATGCTATCTCCTCCGTCAGTTTGAAAGCTATCTTCACCAAACTTTGCACGAAGTTTTTTGGTACATATACGCTGCACATTTGTCGGAACCGGCCGGATCGAATGACTATAGCATATAGCTGTCATAGGAGCGATCGGTCGGAAAACTAGTTTTAGTGAGAAAAGCTTTTTGTTTCTCTCAGTTTGCAATGCTTTCCCATAATTCAAGTAAGTTTGGTCGTAATCGGACAAGTATATAGTATAGCAGTCATAAAACGGAACGATCGCTCGAAAAACAAGTTCTAGTGAGAAAAACTTTTTTGTTTTCAATGGGATCGCCTCCAAATTTCGTAATTAACAGTTTGATTTGCTTTTCCATGATTCTACTAAGCTTGGTCGAAATCGGACATCAATATAGAATAGCTCCCATAGAAAAGTAAGGTCCGAAAAGTAGTTTTAATTAGAAAAACTTTTTTGTTTTCAATGGAAGCTGCCAGTGTATACAAAACTTAGGCCGAGCCGGAGATAGCTTCCCCTATTTTTAATAATAAATAATAAAAATAAGATGTGTTACCATGCAAATATGCAAAATCCGCTGTGTAGCTATAACTTAAACAATTTTTGCGTTGAATTGATCTGATATTGATCATAGTGAGTCCCATTTTAGATACATTTTAATCTATTTAATTTAACTTTAAACAGAAAACTCGCTTAACCGTTTTTGATGCAGAAATTCTGCTTATTCCATCCCGTATCTCATATCAGTTTCCTTCTTCTTAAATAGTTTTCTTTTCCCACAGTTTTCCTGCTCAGTTGACTCCCACTGTATTGAAAATCGCATTACAACCATAAAATGGCGACGTGTCTGTAAAAGCATTTAGCCTGCTTAACTTAGGTAATAGACTAGCGGGGTGTGGACAGGAAGTGGTGGAAAATCGCAGCTTAATGCTGACACACACAACTGGCGCGCGCATTTTATAGGCAGTTTATTGGGTTAAGTGTGCAGCAATTGCATTTGTGTGTGTGTGGGTTTGTGTGTGTTTGACATTTGTGTGCCAGAAAATTTGATTTGCAGCTTAAGCGCACACACACTTAAGGCACATTGTCGCTGGCGCGCTTTCAGCGCGTTTTAAGACGCGTGCTTAGCAAATGGAAATTTTTAAGGCATACTTTCAGGCTGAGAGAAAATGTAAACTACGGCTAAAAAATATTTAATCCCTCAGCGTAAGCCTTTTTGCTTACACTTTTATGTCGTCGCTGTCCTTTTTTCACATTCTCTCCCTCTCTTTTATTATTTGTCTCTTGGCTTATCTGCTTCGTTTTCGGGGCCATTTTGCGTCTAATGATCAAAGTGTGGCCACTTTTTCGTAGAAACATTTTGGCAGCCCTCTTTCATAACAATGAAATCGAGTGTACACAATGCGATAAAGTCAAATTGCTGGCACTTAGTGTCAGACGGAAAAAGAATGTTACAGCAAATGTTATTTTTGCTCTCCCTCCCCCCACCCATTTCAATGAAGTGCAAACACTGAGTTATAGGCATGTCATAACTGCATATATTTCAAGCTTGACAGGATAATTAGGAAAGAAATTCAGTGTTGTTTTTAATCTAAAAAAAAGTGATTTTCAATTATGCTTTGCACTACATAAAAACAAGCATGCTCGAGCGCACCTGTGCACTCGCCTCAATGCGCACGGCTGCGCTTCTGAGTATCCTTTTTTCTTAGCCCTTTGCAACTCTTTTTTTCTGTTTCTGGCCACCTGCCATTTTTGGGGGGTATTACAATTGGCCATGGATCATTTGCAAATTTTTTACCATTTTTGGTTTTTGCTTCCGTCGTCCATTTGAATATGTATGAAATTTTGTTTTGTTGCAATCAACTGAAAATCAATTTACAATTTTTGCATAAAAAAGAAAACACAAACAATTGCGTATACGCCATGTAGAAGCTTATTGAGATTTCATGGCAGCTAAAATTGAATTAAGTGTGAAAATTGCAGAAATTATTTGAACTTTTTTAGTAAGCAAAAATAGGTTAAAATGGTCAATAAAATAAAAGCATTTCCAATTTTACAATAATTGTCCACTGACCTTTTTCAATATTTGATATCAGAATTCTGGATTCTTTTAACAGAAAAGAGAGAAAGAAGTGAATCTCCTTTGATGTTCTCTGATGGCCCCTTTTTATTGCCTTCATATCTTAATCCAAAAAGATTTGAAAAAATACGCATATTTCCTTTTTTCAATCAATAGTTCAGCTGCCTTCGACGCTGCAACACTTGCTTCCTCTGTCTCTGCACATTTGTTCTGCCTTTTCGGTTTTGTTTATGGTACATTTTGAACCCAATGTCATTATTTAACTCAACACACACACACACACTTACAGCATGTCAGCTTGCAGCACTGCAAAAAAAAAAAAAAATATTGACTACTTTTTACACAACAACTACAAGCATTTTGTTCGCCCAACCGAAAGGAAAAAGCTTAAATTTATTTGCATTTATTGGCGTTTGCTTTGGCCCTTTTATCCTTTAGAGTAGCCATAACAGAAAAAAAATGTGCATGACATGTACAGCAGGAGGGATTTAGTTATACACTAGGACACACTCCCACACACACACACACACCCCCGCTCACTTACACAACTCAACTCCATCACCGACGCCAGCTGAGCGTGTCAAGTGCTTTGCGGTTACGACAAAGTTTTTTCTTTGCCTATTTTATTTTTAAACAAAATTGAATAAGCGCATTTGTATGCAATTTATTTAAAATTTTTATTATTTTACTATGTCAGAAAATTGCTTTTGGCTTCACAACAAAAGATACAAAGCACAAAATGCATTTTGAAAAAGGCCAAAGTGCTGTTGGTTTGGATTATATTTGATTTATTTATGGAAAGGAGAAAAGTGAAGGGGGGAAAAGTGCAGAGCAAAAAGTTGCCACTGCTTGGAAAGTTGCATTTTAAGTGAATTTGTTTTCTGTTTGTAAAGATGTAAGAAATGGGAAAGCATTTTTTAGATGAATATTGAAGCTAATTTATGGAAATACCATTTGAATGAATCCAGATTTGAGGGGGTACGTGGCTGTTAAAATGGAAACGGGCTCGGTACCGAACCAAGACGAAACATTAAATAGTGCTTGAAAGTGGAATCAAATGCTTTAAATATTTCATAAAGGAAATTCAAAAACAATTGTAAAGAATTTTTAACAAATCATTTGCTGTCAAAATACTAAATGAGATCGAGCTTACGTCAAAGTCAACCATGCACGACTTCGATATATCCGTTACTCAGGGTAAGAAATGCTTAATAGCCTTTCCATATGTTAATTAACAGAGCATTAACATTTATGTTAAGATATTAACATTATGTTACCAGTCAGCGTATGCAGACTGCAAATATGAATATATAGTAAACAAGAAAGAAAGTCGGTTATGCCCGTCTATAATATACTCTGTACCTCCCAAACTTTGTGTTAATGGGTGTGAAGTGCTGGCCATCGTCGTTGCGGCCGGTGCTTCCCATAAAATTGTTTGTTTTTCTTATAACTCGACAATCGTTCATCCGATCTTTGCAATTCCTTTGGCGGATCGATAAAGAATCCCATTAACTAAATATTAGAAGGAACAAGCCTTCTATCTATAAAACTGTGGAAGATATGACGTTTTTTCCATTTTAAGGGGGCGGGAGGGGGCGTGGCAAACATTGAAAATAAACTTGATCTGCCTGCAAGTATAAGAAACATATGTTCCATACAACTCAAACCTCTATCTCTTACCATTTCTGAGATCTGTGCGTTCATACGGAAAGACAGACGGACATGGCTATATCGACTCGGCTGTTGATGCTGATCAAGAATATATATACTTTATGGGGTCGGAGATGCTTCCTTCTGGCTGTTACTTACTTTTCCACAAACTTATTATACTCTATGCACCTTTGGTACAGAGTATAAAAATGCTTTACCATCTTTGGAATGTATATGTCTAATGAACTTATTAAGGAAATCACTGAGTCGGATAAGTTATTTATTAGATCTCACATATAATTTTCCTTTAAAAAAAAACATTTCACCAATACACTACAGAAAAAAGACTAAATTTTTGAAGCAGCTCGAGATATGCTTAGAGCTGTTTTAAGGCGACCAAGAATATCACCGCAGAAATTACTGAAAAACTACAAAGATGTGAATGATGTCACAGTAAGCGATGAAAAACCACATCAATAGGGAAAAAGGGCATAAGCACCATCTTCTTCAATGCATCGAAGAGCACAGACAAGCTAATCCAAAAAGCTATAAATGTACTCTTATGAATAAATTTGAATAACTACTTTTACGTCATTGTTGTTATACTCTGTACCAAAGTTATACAAAGTAAATTAAGTGTCTGCAATGGTATGTAACAGCGAGAAGGAAGCATATCCGACCCCATTAAGTATATATATTCTTGATTAGCATCAACAGCCGATTTAGCCTTTCCCGTCTGTTCATCCGTCGGTCTGATATGAAAAAATTATATTTGCCAAATATCAAATTAACCAGCCCGGATCGAATTGATATTGACTTATTTTTTTTTTTGTGTACTAGCAGACAGATTAAGTTTATTTAAGATCATACTAGTCTCCTGATTTGTAAGCTACTTAGACAAAGGCGTAACAGATAATAAACAGTCTCTATGAAGAAGATGAAACGGTAGTGTGGGTTGGATGTAATCTTTCGTCCTGGTTCTCTATAAATGGTACACTCAGAAAAAAACGGCTGCCAGCGTTCTAAATGAAACGGGATTGAATTTAACCCGCTTTGTACTTACAATTTTAAGTATGATTTGATATTGAGTTTACTTAAATTGAGTACGAAACATACTAAAATCGAAAATTAAGTGCTATTATTATTGAAATGAGAACAAATGTTCTTGAATCAAAAACATTACATTTTGTACTTACAGTAAGTTCAAGTACAAAATATGCTGAATTAAGTACAAAACTGACTTATAATGCTAGCTCCAAAGAGTGTGCAACGTAAAATGTAAATTATTTTTAAGCGTGTCTGCTCTAGAAATTCCTAACTGATTCTAACTCTTTTGCGTACGCTAATGGAGTCCGTGTTAAGTTTATTCCGCGGATCCCACACGCCACAACATACCCAGACCAGAGCCAGAGTTATCAAATACTCAATGAGGACGCCCTGCCAAACATCTAAGCCCGGAGCTAGTTTCAATATACAAAATCCTAAGCCTTTGTTTGCATAGTTTAAAGACACCGCCACTATCAGGCCATAGCCGGCAAGAGCCCCCTACATCTGGGCCAGAAAATAGAACAAAGCCTTGGGTATCGACACCATTTGAAGGATGTCGGCTGTAATTGTAACGGACGGATTGATATGTGCCCGGATATGCAGCCAAAGCATTGAATGGTCATCAATAGCAAAGCCCCAGGCCAGGGAAATCGTCACCAGAGTGTTTTTAAATTTGGGTGCAGTTATACAGCTGACGCAACCTAAGAGCACAAGCAAAGCGGTACCCAGGAATTCGGCTAGAAAGATTACAAATTTCTGACCTACAATAGTTCTACCGAAGAGGGTTATTTATGGCCTTTAAATATTTCTAGCCTTTTTTGGCTCAATGCAGAGAACTCGTTTTAGGAGAACTTAAGAATGGGCTCAAGCCAAAAACACTTTGTAATTGTTTGAAAATCTCATTCATTCTTTCTATAATGTTTTTGTGCTGACATTAGAAATTACTGATATTTGAGTAAGAACATTTTGTACCTTTTTTGAGAGTTAGTCGGGCTTGACTTAAGGCCATTACAATCTAAAAGTATGATTCAAAATATTTTAAAATAATTCGAAATGTACTTAATATAACCCGAAACTGTCTTAAATAAAGTATTTTGGGATTGAAAAATCGTACATGATCTAAGATATTTGTACTTGGAAGAAGTATTTTCGTACTTACCATCCTATCGACACCGTTTGTATTTAATTCAAGTACAAAATTATCGGTTTTTTCTGAGTGTACAATCAAGCCGGGTTTTTGAGCTCATTTTAGAGTTCAGTGGTGGAGCGCAAGTAGGTGATAATTTTTGTACGCGGACGACATGGTCGTCCTCGCCTTATTACCAAAGATGCAATAGGAGATTTCCAATGAAGTGAAAAGAAACTGCCTTATAAGGGGACTGCCAAACGCGCGGATGGCAGGCACAAGTTGATAAATTGACTCTGAATATAATAAGCAGAACAGCAAAAGTGTGTTTTTTTTCTATTTTTCAGTAGAGCAATTTTTAACTTTTTATGAATTTGTGAAAAATGAGATTGGTCGTTAGTTGGAAATGTTTAACAGATTGGAAGCGTTATTGCTTGAAGTGTATATGTTTATTTTAAATAATCAAGTTGTCAGGTTGCTATTTTGACTTCCAGAACGTTACTTATTTGGACTTTTCAAAACTCCTGATGTTTTGTTTTTCCGTCATATCTTTGTAACCACTCATCCGATTGGTGTGAAAATTTGACACAATAAACCCAAGAAATCTATTGGTATTAATATCTCAATTTTGACATAACTCGAGTTATGCTATTATGCCTTATTGCCAGAGATATGTAAAAGTAGAAAGGGTAAGGCCTATGCTTATTGAATGTTCTATGAAGGCTTCCTTCACACTGCTCGACACATGAGACATGATAGTCTAGTAGGCCTACATGTTGGTTGTTATAATGTGAACAGCCCTTCAAATTCATAGGCAGGCCTACAAGAGGCAGCTTAAGGAACCTGGAATACTACAACTACTACACAGAGGGAAGAAGCCGAGAGCATTGGACTCAAAATGAGTACTTTAAGAACCATTTCTCACTTCAAGAATTTTTTTTTGAGATCGCAATGTGAGTAGATGTGAGTTGATGTTTCGTTTTTGAGAACATTTTAAGCTCAAAAGGTCCTGGGTCCACCGTCCACCGTCCAGGTCCACCGTCCACCGTCCAGGTCCACCATCGTCCAGATCCACCGTCCAGGTCCATTCCATCCCACCTGCCTTGGTTAATTTTTAAAGAAGTAAAAATTTGTAGGACTTACTTGGAGTAAAGACTACGCACGCAACGACGGCGGATGTCTTAGACGGTTAGGCTATTGTACACTTCTGAAGCCGCACGTCTGAATGGCTACTTATACTTTTCGGTGCGGTGGTTGAGGTGAGCTGAATAGTGCTCATTTCATAGACATTCCAAGCATTTATTCTCAAAAATTTGAAAGAACATTCTGGTTATATTTTGAGATGAAGAAATCTTATTTTCCGAACACGTTTTTTCCCTCTGTGTAGGAGCTTTGCTCAACTGGCTCCACATAGGAGGGCCAACTTTTATATTTCTTGCCTTAGCTACTTTAGGAATAGCCTGGTCCGGGTGGCCACTTTTATTAAATAGTGCGACATTCTTTAGCACAATCTTACTAAGTACTTAATGTTGAAGAGGCTAGAAAGAGGACTTTTTATTGTGGGGCGGGAGGCTGCGTGCCAAAAATTTCAAACGAACTTAATCTGCATACAGACTTACGGAGAATGCATACAAATTTGGTGGCTCCAGCTCTTCTAGTCTCTGAAATCTAGGTGTTTATACAGACAGATGAACGGACGTCCGTTGCTGATCAAAAATATATATACTTTATGGGGTCGGAGATGCTTCCTTCTGCCTGTTACATCCTTTCATAAAAGAATAATAATATTTAGGACCCAAGCTAGTTTTTGTAAATAAAATATAGAAATATATATAACTTTCCTTTCATCTTTTCGTTTACTTCAAAAAGTTGTTGATCTCATTAAATCATTAGCCAAATGTACACAAAATACAAAAACCTGGCCATGTTCATATATTTCATTGATCTTGTTTATACTTAGAATTTTAGATCGAGTAAATGTTCATTTTCTGCCTAAGAGTTCTTTTGCGCCACCTTAACAATTACGCTCTTGACCTCCGTGTAATTGGACAGGGCATATTCGCCGTTCTCACGTCCATGACCGGACATCTTGTAGCCTCCAAATGGAGCCTGAGACGATAATGCATTGTATGTATTCACCCAGACGGTGCCAGCTCTTAGTCCACCCACAATATAGTTGGCCTTATCCAGATCCTTAGTGAACACAGCCGCTGCCAGACCGTAATCCGAGTTATTGGCGCGTTCTATCACCTCATCCATTTTCTTGAAGCGTATCAATTGCTGTACCGGTCCAAATATTTCCTCACGGGCAATGGTCATGTCATCCTTGACATCAGCGAATACAGTGGGCTCCACAAAGTAACCACAAAGATCTTTCGGACGACTGCCTCCGGCCACCAGCTTAGCTCCCTGCTGTTTGCCTGTTTTAATTAGACACAAAATCTTTTCCATCTGCTCCTCATTGATCTGAGGGCCATGTTCAGTTTTCATTTCGAAGGGATCGCCCATTGTACGTTTCTTGGCCCGCTCCGCAGAACGCTCCACGAACTCGTCATAAATCGAATCCTCAATGAAGGTACGCGAGCCAGCACAACAGCACTGACCCATGTTAAAGAACAGACCAAAGTGAGCCGTCTCCACAGCATAGTTCATATCCGCATCAGCCAGGATGATATTAGGCGACTTTCCACCCAACTCCAAGGTGACCCTCTTCAAATTCGTATTACCCGATGCCGTTTGGATTAGCTTGCCCACCTCAGTGGAGCCCGTAAATGCCACCTTATCCACATCACTATGATTGGCCAGAGCAGCTCCAGTCGCACCAAAGCCAGGCACCACATTGACCACACCTTCTGGGAAGCAAGCCTCCTTCACCAATTGGGCCATATACAAAGCTGTCAGTGAGGTCTGCTCGGCCGGTTTGAGGACAACTGTATTGCCCGTGGCCAAAGCTGGGCCCAATTTCCAAGCCATCATGAGTATGGGAAAATTCCAGGGAATAATCTGAGCGCAAACACCCACTGGCTCGTGCCGAGTGTAGGTAAAGAATTCACCATCCATTGGAATGGTCTTGCCGTGGTTCTTGTCGGCCCAGCCTGCAAAGTAGCGCAGATTCTTAATAGCTGTGGGTAGATCCACATTATACGACATGCTATAGGGTTTGCCATTGTCCAGAGTCTCCAGACTCTAAAAAGATGATGATAAAAGGAAATCAGTAGGACAATATTATGTTTTTCTGTTTATAAGCACACTCACAGCCAAATAAACACGATCACGTTCCATAAGATCAGCCAGGCGGTAAAGCAAACGACCGCGTTCTGAAGCATCCATACGACGCCATGGGGAACCAAGTCTAAAAAAGTTAAAAGAAAACAGTTAAAGTCGCAAAAAAAGTGAGAACCAAAAATGTCGGCCAAGCTTGGCCGTAATTTAGGCTGTACCTTTCAAAGAATCTCAAAAAAGTTAACAGTGTCGAGAACAAAAAATTCTAAAAGGGTAATATGGTCTGTGGTCTGGTTAGCTGCCGTTTCCTTTTTGTGGCCTTTTTTGATGTTTTCAGATAATGATTGGAAAGTTTTAAGGAGGTTTTAAAAAATGTGTCTTTAGTTTCTTCTAGAGTTGCACCCGTGACGTGATTTTGATCGTGTCACGACATGTCACGACGTGAGCATGAGCAAACATAGTTGCGATCTCGAACAGCTGTGATTCTTGCGTTTTTCGTGAGTGATTTAAGATCAACTTTTGCTTTTGAACTTTTGATCCTAGAACAAAAAGAAGTTGTTGACATTTTGTCTTGACATTAAGAGTTGGATTAGGGTGAAATTAAGTTCGATCCAGGAAAATAGTGGAGTTTTTGAAGCGCAAACTGGGACTTTATACTTAAGGAAGGTTTTAAGACTTGAAACTCGACGAAATTTAAGCCGATCCTTGAACAGAAATGCGATTTTTTAAACTTTTTGGACTGTCTTACCCTCGAAAGTCTGGAAAAATTAACTTTCCGAAGACTTAAGCAAAATTCAACCGTTATCCTAAAAGGCAGGCTTTAGAACAGAAATGAGTTTTTGGACATTTCTTTTAACTAATCGTAATTTCAAAAGTCCAAGAAAATATCGGGTTGTTATACTTAAGGATAGGTTTTAGGGATTGAGATTTGACAGATTTTCTGCATCCAAGAACATAAATTGCGTTGCGAACTCATTTCCGTGCAGATTTGAGGGAAGATAGGGATTATTTGCAAAAACGGAAGCTGGCCTTCATTAAACTACTAAATTTAGACTGAACCGAACCGAAACCGCGGTTTAGGTGGCTTCAAAAACCATATAATAAACCGAACCGGTGGTTCAAAAACTGTGTGAACCACTAAACCGAACCAGTCCTTATTATCGATCGGTTTGCATCCCTGTTAGAAAGGCTCAAAAGTTGGTTTGTAAGTTGGGAATTTGGAGATGGATACTTTACTGGTATAGAACCGACTTTGAACCGGTTAAATGTGGAACCTGTTTAAAGAAGTTTAGATCCATTTCACAGAAGCTATTCAAGCTACGAACTTGAAATTTGGTAAGGATGGTTATAATATGGAGTTGGATATTTTACTGGTTCATAACCGGTTTAACAGTGGTTCACAGCAATATCTCAGAAGCTGTTTAAGCTAAGAACTTCAAATTTGGTTTGTAGGTTGATGTGGAGTTGAATATTTTACTGGTTCAGAGCCATTTCTCAGAAGCTATTCAAGCTGCTCACTTGAAATTTGGTATATAGGTTGGTAATATTGAGTTGGATGTTTAACTGATTCAGCGCCGGTTCAAAAATGGTTCTTAGCCTTATCTCGGAAGTTTTTTAAGCAAAGAACTTGAAATTTGATATGAAGGCTGCTACAATGAACTTGACATTTTGGCGACTCCAAACCGAAAGGCTGAACCACTTCAAAAGTGGGTCAGGTCCACACATTTTGATTGGAAAAGTGATCTGAGCGTTGATAATGTGAATTGATGATGTGAATTTTTCCAAATTTCAGTATTTATTTAAGCTATAAGCTGGGAAGTTGGTGTGATTGTTGGAAATACATTTAACTCATTTAAATCTGGGTTCGAAGAAGTTTGGACGAGCTCAGATGTTAGTATCGATTGGCAATCAATTAAAACTTGAATCATATTCTTATAATACATACCAAGGGCGTGTTAAGACGGGTATTCAGCTAGTATATATAATTGTTATTACCTTATGCTCTACAATTCTCTTTGCTTTAACTTATCATTTTAAAATTATTTTTTGCTGTCTTAAGTGAAATTTATCAGCACCTGGATGCATCAAACTTTTTAAACCTTTAGTTATCTTTTCTTTTTTATGTTCCACTGTTGTCCTTTCGTAAATATAAGTTAGCAGATCACGCTAGTGAAGAAATAACAGAAAAGATAACTACAAAATACAAATACCCATCCTGTAAATTAGCTTTAAGCCATTCACCCCACCCTGTGATAAATGTTTAATGCAATAAAATACATAATTGTGGTCACGTGTATGCAAGTACATATGAAATCAATAATTGGTTTTCCAAAAAGCGTTTTTCCAAACTTACTTGAATGCTTGACGAGCTGCCTTTACTGCAATATCAACATCCTCCTTGCCACCACATTGAATTTCGGCAATGGGTTGTTCTGTGGCCGGATTGATGGTTTCAAACGTTTCACCAGTTTTGCTCTTGTGCCACTCATTGTTGATAAAGAGCTAAAAATGGGGGGTTAACATATTATTAATAAATACTCCAAGCACTTCACTTAAATCTCATACGGCTTTCAATGCATGTACGAAATACAATTATTTACCCAAGCCACTCCCAAATGGGCTTGATAAGCATTTGATAGCGGTTCATTACACTAGTCATGTCAACGGCTGATCGTTCAGTTGGCACATACATATGTATGTGTCATTAGTATGGATTGATTTAAAATATTTCAATTCTAACACTTAATTTTGTCTAGTCAGCATAACGTGACTTTTTCAAACTACAATGTATGTTGCTCTTGCTCTCCTCTATATAGAAAGATTGCTCAAATTTTTTTTTGGAAAATGTTAAATATTCCGCCAAAATAACACTACATTTTATAATTAATTCAATTAAGATATCACAAATTATACCAATTTGCATGCAAAAAGCGGCAAACCTATGTAAGAAACGAGCAGAGAAATCGAAAGAGAGCGAATATGTTTGGCCGCGTCGAACGTCGGGGAGGGGCAAGTGACATAACTGCAAAGCGAACGAAAAAATAAATAACAACAAAAACAGCCGGCGACTGTGTACGCGATCCATATACAAACGAGTATATACTTTTTTTTGCGGCTGCCTTTGTCTATTTTATTTTCATGCCGGTTTTTGCGGTTTTCTAAGGCTGTTTAATCTCCTTTAGACTACTTTTTTCCCCACTGATAAACATATGGGCAAGAGCCTAAGCCAAATGATTTGCGTGTGTTCAACAAGATAATAACCAGCTGCCCCTTCCACCTCAAGGTCAAGCAAACAAAATTTGTTTGTGCTGCTCTCTTCTCTTCCACTATCAAAGCTTATAAATTTGTTGTTACTTTCTTTCTTTTGATAACACTTAAGTATTTTTAAATTTGCACGTACTTACCCCCGTGTATAGCACATCTGGTGTGGTCTGGGGTGCAGGCAACGACGAATAATTTGCCAAAGCAGCAGCAAAGTTTTTGCTCTGAGCACGCAACAAGGCGCCGCCTTTCAAAACGCGCTGCATTTTACTTTACTTTGTTTTTTTTTATGAAAATGTATATAAAAAGGTGCTTGCTAACTGCTCAGCAGTCGTCAGGCAACTGAGTGAATTTCAACTCATGAATTGCTATGTTAGAGCAAAAACGCTTCAAGCGAGCTGAGGTGGAATTTTGTTGTCCGCTGATAATGCCGAAATGTGCGGCAGAGTAGATGCTTAAGAGAATACTCTTAAGAGTGCTAAGGGAGTGAAGTACGAATAGAATTTCTAAGAGAGTTGTTGAAAATTGCCATAACGGCTAAATACGAAGACAACCAAAGATGAAATATTATAAATGTGAAAGATTTGTATAAAAAAAAGAAATGTGATGGGATAGGCGATATTTCCAGTCAATTCTCATGTAATGATAAGTATAGTACGAATTTCGACTTGGATTATTTTGGCTGCTTCTTTTTGAAGAGGCCGATTTCCAAGTGTTCCTCCTCCGCAACACCCAGTACCTTACTTTACTGCCAATATATATGGATTTAAAAGCGGCTGATAGGTCCTGCACTGAAAAAAATCAATCCGAACGGGATTGAAAACAGATTAGTCCCGGATATTGTTGATCCGAGCCGAAAAAAAAAGATTTATCCCAAAAACCCCAAATTTAATTACAAAAAACAGGATCACTTGAAGCCGCTCCGGGACTACCCTGTTTTCAATCCTGTTTCGGATTGATATAAGATTGTTTTTTTTTCTGTGTGAAGTTAAATAAGGATTGGTCACTGCAGGGGCGTCAGGGCCAATGGAAGCCACCACAGCTGGCGTGGACAGAACGGCCGCCTGAGGAGGCGCCACTATAATGGGCAGTGGACATTGCGGCTCAGGTGGTGTGTTCATGAGTAGTCCAGAACTTTGTGGAAATGACAACCAGACACACGGGGCGTTACGCCGGTAAGCAACGAAATGCATTGTAATGGCCAGATTCAAATTTTTATCAGCGACACTTGTTCGTCCTCCACAAGATTTTTGTATTGTTTGTTTGTCTTTGTTGCTTCCATTTTTTCTAATAGTTACCTCTGACAATTATCAAACATTCTTCAAAATATATATGAATCACTGCAAGAGTTTATCAGCTGTTTGGCAAAAAACGAGTAGACAGACCATGCTGATTCTCAGAGCGCATTTGTGGCACCTCCGTACTCGCTCTGAGAAGATTTTCTAAGATTTTTTTGTGCGTATTTTTTGAGCTATGTAATTAGATGGGTCCGAGACCAAACTTAGTTTAATCATGAAAAAGCATAAAACATGCATTGCCCCTTATGAATTGGTACAGGGTCTTTAAATTTGCCATATGAGCCATCGAAATACTTTACAATATATTGCATACAAGATTTTTAAGTATTTTAGGTACTTAAGGGGGTAGTACAAGTTGCGCGTTCTTTTTTTAGATGCTTTTTTAATAATTCACAGAAACAAAACGAAAAGATATTTTCAAATCGGTTTTTATACCCTTGCAGAGGGTATTATAAAATTGTCCGGATGTTTGTAACGCATAGAAGGAAGCATCTCCGACTACATAAAGTATATATATTCTTGATCAGCACGACGAGCTGAGTTGATTTAGCCTTGTCCGTCTGTCCGTCTGTTTCTATGCTATCTTCTCCGTCAGTTTTAAAGCTATTCTCACCAAACTTTGCACAAAGTCTTTTGGTACAAATACGCTGCACATTTGTCGGAACCGGCCGGATCGGATGACTATAGCATATAGCTGCCATAGGAACGATCGGTTGAAAAACTAGTCTTAAAGAGAAAAACTTTTTTGTTTTTAATGGAAACGCCTCCAAAGTCCGTATTTCTTAGTTTACTATCCCTTCCCATGATTTCACTAAGTTTGGTCGAAATCGGATGACTACAGCATATAGCTGCCATAGGAACGATCGGTCGAAAAACTAGTTCTAGTGAGAAAACCTTTTTTGTTTATAATGAAAACGTCCTTATCATTGGCATACACTTATTTTATATACTTTTACACAGTTCTACAAAGATTGGTGGAAATCGGATGACTATTGCATATAGCTCCCTTAGGAACGATCGGTCGAAAAACTAGTTCTAGTGAGAAAAACTTTTTTTTTTAATGAAAACGTCCTTATCATTGGCATACACTTATTTTATTTACTTTGGACACATTTCTACAAAGTTTTATCAAAATCGGATGACTATAGCATATAGCTGCAGTATGAATGATCGGTCGAAAAAGAAGTTGAAGTGAGAAAAACTTTTTGTCTTAAATGACATCGCCTCCAAATTTCGCAATTAACAGTGTGTTATGCTTTTCCATGATTTCATCAAGTTTAATAGAAACCAGACATCTTTATAGTATAGATCCCATAGAAAAGTAATGTCCAAAAAGTAGTCTTAGAAAAACTTTTTTGTTATCAATGAAAGCTGCAAGGTTATACAAAACTTCGGCCGAGCCGAAGTTAACTTACCCCTATTTTTTTTATTTAGATTAGTTTTCGAACCAAAACCTTCTCCCGAAAACCACTAACCCTAAAATTTCGAAACCTTAACCATTGGTAAATTTTGGTTCAAACTCGCGGACCGGAGCTTCGAACTTTTTTCGGGTTTTTAGCGCTGATTAGAACTCATTTCGAACAATCCTGAAGCGTAGTATGTAAAGCCAATGCATTAATCAAAAGACTAGTTATAACCAGAGCAAGCAAAAAGAGGTCCCTTTTTACAGGCAGCTCAAAAAAATCTGTTACCGTAGGACACCATGAAAAAGCGTCTTTTCTCAACCAAGGACAGTTTTTGTTCGCACTTTTTGTGCATTTGTTTCCATGAGACACTTTGTTGGGCAAAATCTGCACCAAAGCTGTTTCAAGCTGTTATTATATTTTGCGAGGTCTGTTATATATTATACTTTCGATATTTACCTTAATCACTAGCAGATCGAAATCTAAATCTTGTGGCAATTAAATATAGTAAAAAGTGCTAAGAAGCAGAATTTCTCTTAACATTTTTAGTAACTTTTCTCTCCTCATTGACATGTTCCAACTGACTCTCTCTCTCTTTAAAGCTTTCCGACAATTATCCATTGCCTACTTTTAGGCTGCCAAATAGAATCAGACTTATTTAATTTATTTCATTCGCCAAATTGAAATCCTTCACCACGTCTGTCAAACTCACACAAATTCCCGTAACCGAAAACTAATTCAATGCATGTTGTATGTACTTCCAAAATGGCTGCAATTCACAAACATTTGTGCTCCTGCCATGGCCAATTACCATCGTCAAACAGCAGAATGCCAGCAGCCGTCCAATAAACCTTAATGCCAATTGTTATGTGGCGGCGCGATGATGGTGGTGGTGGTGTTGGTCCCATGTTATTGATGATGATGCTGTCCTCAGCCGAATAAAATATTTAATGCCCGAAACACAAAAAAAAAAAAGAAAATCAATTTCCCAGGAACAAGCCAGCTCAGCAGCAGCAGCAGCAGTCCAGCACTTAAATGTCAACGCGCATAAAGTTTAATGCACTGATTTGTCCAGCCTCTTGGCTGGCTCTGCCTGTTTGGGTTATAAATGGGAGAATGAAATTTAAAATAAATTTGCTGGAAATTACTTCAATTGAATTTAATTATGCTTGGTGGGCGGCAGCTGGCAATATAATATTTTTCTTGTGGGATGATTAAGGAAATTAAGTTGTATTTACCGACTTAATGGCTTATACGATATACTGGCACTTGATCAAAATGTTGTGTAACTTTTTCACGAAGAAGTTAACAGCCAAGCAGTCTAAATTCCATTGAAATCAATTCTATAATTTCCTGAATATTTGTATATATTAGATGTTTTTACATAGTTTGGGCCTTCAAATTGATGGTCTCACCCCCGCCCCTTACATCATCTACAACAATGATTGAAAATCCATTAATTTTCATATATTTGCTCAAGCTAATGCGCTGTCCTATCTTATGCAAACATTCAAATTTATAGTTGCCATTGAATGGTCCATACAAATTCCAGTAACGTGACCCACTTTATGTTGGCCAAAAGAAAAAACTCTCAGCAAAAAAAGGGTCAGCAAAAATATATGCAAATGGCTTATGACTGGACTTTGCTTACACTTTTGCCTTTTTTCCGCTGTGTGCGTTTTTTTATCACTCACTTTTAACCCTTGAAACCCAACCGCAAAAAACAAACAGGACAAGCAAACACACACACGCAGCACTAAGGAAGTTATGGTTTAAGCAATTTGTTAGATTATTTCGATGCTCACACACTGACTGGCCACTAATCTCTATGCAAATGTTCCCCTTCCTTTTTTTTGTTGGTCTTTTGCAGATATGAAACCTACAAGGCCACGCTCAAGAAAATACCCGCAACGCGTCTCTCACGACTGACCGAAGCGTTGGCCAACTATGATCCGGTGCTGAATGAATACTTCTTTGATCGTCATCCCGGTGTGTTTACGCAAATACTCAACTATTACAGGTAAATACATACAAAATGCAAGTTTATGAGAAATCTACGTGCCTTAATTAGGACACAAAAGTTTCAAAAAGGTGCTGATTACATAAAAAAATTAGAATTATCATTTAACTTTACTTCCTGTCAAATGGTAAATGAAATTTAGTCGCTTGTCTGACTGCATAAATTATAATTTCTACGCTAAAATCTTGTTAATCATATAAATAAGGGAATCACACTTAAAGTTATCATTCCAAGTTCAACTGTCGTGATATCAAAATGTCTGCCAAAGTTGTCTTTCTTCTAGTCTGTGGCCTTTTGGCTGTAAACGGTTACGAAAAAGACTGCGTGATGCCTCACTGTATTGGGTGGCGTAAATCAAATAATTGAATGAAATTATTCGATACAAAAACAAGATAATGCATGAGCATACTTTAATGAAAATAAAGATGAAGAAGTAATTTTGTTAATTTTTATTTAGTTAAAATGTAAGCTAGAACCGTTCTGCGCCGGTTTGTTAGGGCTTAATCATTTCGGTAAATTGCTTGTCCTCAAAATTTTTGCTTTAGGATAAGTTACTCTCTTTGGCTATTTAAAGACAAGTTTGAGATGATTATGGTGCTGCTCTCGATTATACTATATAAAATCGGTATCCAGGGAACACCACGAGGAGGCCATTGCAATAGCAATGGGGTCGATATATGAATAAAGACCTACGAGTCGACTTGAGTTGCTTAAATACTTATCATTTAAGGTGCTGTTACATACTCGCGCACAAACTTATTATTCTCTATGTACCTTTGGTACAGAGTATAATTAAGAGAGAAAGGGAGAGACAGACAAAAAAAAACCTTTGCATTTGCCAGAGGTAGAGATGGGCGTACATCGAAAACTACGCGGGACTCTGGAGTGACCAGAATGACTTAACATCATTGTGATTGCTTGATATTATGTTAGAATTAAAGAACTAGATTATTTTTATAATATGCAATTTAAGCAATCCTCGTCTTAGTAGTCAGATGGGTATCGGGCGATATATTTGTCCCGCGACCATCTCTAATTTCTCTCTCTCAATATTGTGTATACGGGAAAGGAAAGGGGGAAAATGAGAGCGTCCCAGTTAGCTGCAAGAATCCATTTGGATCTAATGAGCTTGTCATAGCTGTTAGGTTTTGTATAGGATTTCGTTGTTGGAATTACTCAGACAATATATTTGCAGGTTTAACTCATTTAAAAGGTGGAATTTTTGGCGGGGCGGGGTCATCACAGAGTACAGAGTATAACACAGAGTATAACAAACACACAGAACACTGAGTATCTAAAATTTATCATCGAATACTTAGACCCGAATATTTAGAATCGAGTACTTAGTATCGAATACTTAGTCTCTAGCACTTAGTATCGAATACTTAGAATCGAGTAGGGAGTATCAAGTACTTAACAACGAATTATAAGTATCGAGTACTTGTCATAGAGTACTCATTATCGAGTACTTTAAATCAGTTCTGAGTATCAAATACTGAGTATCGAGTACTTAATATCGTGTACTTAGTATCGAATACTTAGAATAGAGTACAGAGTATCGAAAACTTGGTATCGAGAACTTAATACTGAGAATCAAATACTGAGTATCAAGTACTTAATATCGAAAACTTTGTATCAAATACTTAGAACCGAGTATTATTATCGATTACTGAGTATTGAGTTTTGAATATGGTGTATAAAGAAACGCACAACCGCAAGAATGTGAAAGGCGGAGCATATCGTATACAACACGTTTCACATCAAAGCCCCGTGAGTGTTAGCCTTTTTTTCTGTAGATGAGGAGGGATCGAACCCACGACCTTCTTGCACTGAAGGCACACACACTACCCCCTGAGCCACATCCGGCCACAATATTTACCTATAAAAAATCAATCTTGGCTTGTAAGTGTGCTTTGTAAGTTCTGGCTTGAAAGTTCCTTTGTAAAGTAGTATCTTACGCTAGGGTAGGACTCAGTCCGTCCATGCCACTTTGCAGAAATATTTGTAAAGTGCTGAGATCACTGAGAGTTGAGCATGTGGTTAACAATAGGTGGGATAATTGAAATTAATATGATTTTACCTACACAAAACTTAAGTGAGGGGAAATTCACTAAGAAATGGTCAAAAATAGAGCATTTCTCCTCGTCTCTTTCTCTCTTGGACCTGTGCTCTTGCGTGTCTAGCGGAGCACCCCGTTAACAGCACGAGAGAAGCGTTGTGTGTAGGATATAACAGGTGACATTCAAAAATCTGCAGAAGCCTTGAGAGAGCGCGCCCTTAGCTGAGCTTTACATTAAAGCTTTCGGGATGACATTTCATTCTCTTTGTTCTCCTGCAAACACGTTTTCATGCCCCCCTCATGGTGGAATGAACAAGGTGAAGGGCCGGATACGCAACACACAAGCAAAGGCAAACAAATGGTCTGCCGTCTCTTTCTATACCACAGGCATTCATCTACTGGCCCTCAGCATATACCGACGGCTTCACGTTGTTAATTCCACCATGACAAAAATTTTGACAAGTAGTCACATCATGCCTTCCGAGCAAGAACGTCTTCGTGATCGCGTTGTAAAATTCTACGAAATGCTCGCTGACAAAGGTTAAGTGTTTACTGTAAGCCATTTTACCCAAGAGGGCAAGACTAAAAGCACTATTTATAGTATTTTGCAACAAAAAATAATAAAAGAAAAGTTGGAAGTTGGAACTCCAACTGACCATATTTAGTACCGCCCAAATGAACATATGTATTCAATATGGTATATCTTTGCTTAAAAAAAACGCGGACTTTTTGCGATTGTTTATTTTAAGGCTAAGAATTAATACGTTTCGATATATATCAAAGATAGTTCAATAATTAGTAAAGATTTCCCCGAAAAAGTGCCGAAAATGGGTCAAATTAGTCATATTAAGCAACTAAAGTTCTAAAGTCCTTTTCAATGATTCATAAAAAAGGTTCTATCATCATTATGCTTCGAAATCTTTTTGCTGTGCAATGGAACCCGACTGATTGGACAATATGGAATGGCCGTTAATGGAAAAAGAACGATTAATTTCATTTTAAACTTATTCGGTTCCCAGTCAAACATGCAACACAAACAATTCACAACGGCAGTCGCTGGAAGCGTGTGTCATAAATCTGGAAATGTCATTATACAACACGCGCCCTCTCGCCCGGCAATAAAAAATGTCGAATAACTCCTACAATTTTAAAGATGTCGTATGTGTGTTGCTCTTAAGTGTATGTGACAAATATCTATTATATCCAAAGTTTTCATAAAGATCGCATAACACTACGACACAAAATTTTGACCCACCCTAACTGACAGTTGATACCCATGTAAAATTGGCCGCTGATTCCGAATGGTGCGTTTACAAACATATTTTAAGGTGTCAGTTGTGAACGCCTGCCAGAGGCAGTACCAGTTGACAGCTGCCAAATATGTTTAAATCCATTATGATGGATTTCCCTTATTTTCTACTCAATGTGAACAGAATGCCTACTAACTAAAAATCTATTTACACCACCTGATCGCTCAGCTAAGTTTTCGTCAGATCTGAGTGTTATAAAACTCAACTGAGCCATCAGATCTTGTAAATTGTGCTTAATACACCAAATCGGGCAGCCTGGCAGTGTTATCTTCCGATTTTCATTTATTAAATAAACTGGACTATTCATGCTTTTAGTACACCCCTCTGGAAGTAATGGACTTCGGAAGTTAAAAAAAAAACTGTGTGTTTTCAAAGGCCTTTTTATTTAGTTATTTATAACTTTGAAAATATAGCCAATCTCTTCCCAGCACTTTACGACTGCAATTTTTCTTAAAATTATTTCATACAAATTAAGTGAGAAATTACACAATAGATGGGTTAACCACCCGATTTTATTTCGCTGCTCTGCTGCTAATTTTAATATCTACATCAACTTGTTAAACAAATTGTATGAAGCTACCGATTTTTATTTAGCTTTTCGCTGTGGTGGTTGTGGTAGTCGGTTGCTGTTGGCCACCACCCAGGTAAATTGAGTTGATAAACAGTTGTGCCAAAGCCTTTGGCTATATGGATCCTTAGCTGCTTTAATCAATATTCCAGCAGAGTAGAGATGAGAATGAGAATAAGGGAAATTGGTCTGCTGACATTTTGTTCTCTTCATTTGCAGCTGCAGTGTGCTGCTAGGTAGGGAGAACAAAACTTTCATTAATTTTAAACAACTTAAGTCATCACGACAGACAACGCCCGAACACCTCCAAGATAAATGAGCCTGCTAATGAGCGGGTCTAGTCCTTGCCAGGACCCGAAATAATAAAGTTTGTAAACTCAAAAGTTTGAGATTAATGGGTGCCACGGTACTGGCAGCTTTTTTTTTTTTGTGCGCACTGTTTCTGTAATTAAAATGTTAGTTTGTTTATTGCTCTGACAGGACAGAATATGTGAAGACATCAAATGCTGCGTACTTTTCATGTGTTTATAATTGTTATATATATTTCGATATTCTCATCAACACTTGAGGGGTGACTCTTGAAACAAAAAAGTAGTTCGTTGTTTAATGAATAACTTTTAAACCTTAAAGTTTCAAATCAAACCAAATAATTAATATGCAAAATTGTGCGAAAATTTATCTTAATTCTATTTGAAACTTCACAAAGGTTCTCCCGATTTCTCAAAGGTTCCGTTTGGCCAACCGCCAGTCGGATTTGTTCCTCCAGTTGAGTCATTTGGTCAAGTCATTTGATTTTCTCAACAGCAATTTCAAGTGATATCGATAAATTCCTATCGCTGCAATAGGGTGACCAGACACTGTCAACAAATTAGGTATTTTTGCTATGGACTTTTTAATGCTATTGAATGCTGCTGGTAATATTTTTGCGAAAAGTTATTAAAACTGCAATGAATCAAAAGCAAAGCGGGGGACACTTGTTTAACTCTACAGCTTATCAAAGGAACGCTGACTTCACAGAAGTCACCCGTAGTGCAGCTCCACCAAAAGATTGCTCTTTGACAACAATGCATGATTCCTGTTATCAATCCTAGTCACAATAAATTGAACCGCAACTGAGGGTAATGTTAACATGTTTCTTTAAAGAACCCAATCTATCACAAATCCTAGCAAGAAATATTGTAGATGTGGATTTTTTCTACATGAATCATTGAATAAACTTGGCCTCATCCAGTTCAGTAAAATAATTAGCCCTCTTCTCCCTGTACGTTCCTGCAGTATTTAGCCTATTCAAATTCCATTTCCATTGCGTGGAGTTGAAAAATAAAATAAATAAAGTAATTAAACAGAGCCAACTGTTTGTAGATCGATAAAAATATCGATAATTCACACGGGACTGAACTTATGGATAACTTTAACCAGTGCTCGAGCTGCGGTTAGTGCTGTTCCTCCGGTTAAGCCACACACAGCATGAGACACTCAAATTCGGTTAACCTGCCGGTCAAGTTGACTAACCGAGCATCGATAAATCGGGCCTTAGTTGTTTAAATATTCCGCTGAAAAGTTAATGTTTAATTTGCTTTCAATGCATTTGCATATATCCTTGATTTTAATTATTTATATTTTTTGGGTATGCCCAAGTTAAATACTTCAACTGTTTCTACAATGAAATCAACTTTAATATTTATTAATATTGGCCATACGTTGTGCACAAGCCAATCGCTGAAAGTGGAAGTTGAACGAGAGAGAATTCAAAAGTAGCCACACACCATAAAGTAATTGAAGCTCATGGAATATTTCATGCTGCGGCGTTTAAGTCAATAATTTGCACGGCATTTTATTGCCAGTATTTTTTTTTTTGGTTTTAGTGGTGTAAGTCAGAGACAATGCATGTGAAATGTTCACGGAGAATTCAATCAACGGTTTACGTGAAGTGTCATGACAACGACTGCAATGCGATTGCAAATTAAAACACAGTGTGGGTGTTACAACAGGAATTCGTAGAAGGCTCGACGCATTTGGTCGAAAATTTGTATACCCTGGCAAAGGGTTTAACATTTGTACACTCAGAGAAAAATAGATTTTTTTATACTTGAATCAAGAATGTTTAATGTCAGAAGTTCGATAAGAATGAAAATTCTTGACCCTAGAGCGAACTTCTTGATCCAAGTATGAATTTAAATCCCGTTTTTCTTAATCCAAGAGTTTTAAAACTTGAACCAAGTACGAAACATTCCCAAAACAACTAGAAAAATTATTGAATCAAGTGCTAAGCGAACTCAAATTCTAGGTTGCTCATTCTTTAATCAAGCGCATTGTGCATTGTAAAACACCCTCAAGCCGGGGCGACCGAAGCTGAGATGGGGCGACCAGGTGGAGAGGTATATTTCGCAGCAGGGTGTGCCCTCCTTTTGGGAGGTCGCTCGGGACAAAAGTGAGTGGTGGGCATTAGTCCCAGCAGCCAAGACCGTAAAACGGTTGTGATGCTATCATCAGGACAAAGAAGAAGAAGAGTGCATTGTCAAAAACCAAGAATGTTCGTTCTTGTATAAAGAGCTTATCAGGTTCAAGAGCAAGACCGTTTACACTTGAATCAAGAGCTCCACAAATTCAAAAGTAAGGTAGCCTTCTTTGCAATCAAACAATTCAAAATTAGTTGATTTTTTCTTTTAGTTTATTTCATAGAAAATGAATTGTCATACTATGTAGGAAGCTTTAGCCGGCTCTAGAAACACAACACCATAAAGCGGCAGCAGTTTTTGCCTGAAAACTGTCCGTCCAACAGCCGTCTCTCCATGCCAGCAATGCCTTAACTGCTTGGGTATTCCAAAGCAACATGAGTGCAAAAATCGATTGCGTTTCCCCACACACCATCGAAATCGAAACTGTGAGAGCGGACTCTACGCCCGGGTTCCCCAAAAAGAGAGGCTCTCTGTCTCTTTCTAACACACACTGATGTGAGTGTGTTTGGCCCGCCGAGGGCATGTCTGGGGAACACTGCTCTACGCTATTCTATCAAATGTGCTTGCTTTCCTGTCTCCATACCAAATTTGGCTCGATTTGCGACACTATTTTATATAGCTGCCATATGATCGATCCGTCCGACTTGTACCAATTTTGTTGATTTTAAAGCAATCGAACTAAAATTCGGTTTGTATACGTATTTTTAGCTCCCTATACGACTTGACAAGTTTGGTTCAGTTCAAAACTCTATTTCACATAGCTGCCATATAAACGATTTTGCCGACTTGCAGCATATTTGATGTTTTAGTCGATTTTTAAATGCGATTTTTACAAATATGTGCAAATTTGTGCAAAAGTGTTAATAACATGTTTAGAATCGCAGCTTAGGGTAAACATTTGCTTAATTACTTTTTGGCACATATTGGGAGAAACTAGTTTTTTACTCCACTATACACGAGCACTTTGGTTAGATTTTTTCTAAAATAAGACATAACAAAGACAGTCCACAACAACAACATTGAACGCATAATTCGAAATCATTTAATAACAGTTATATTTGGCAAACCTTGACCTTTATTTTCCATTTTGTCAACAAAGATTTGGATACCTGGCTACAACAGAAGCGCAACGTTGAGTAAAAACATCGCTCCAATTTTGAAAAAACAAACATCTGACCATACAACTGACATTGTTAGCGCGTGGCAAAAATGCAGCGTTGCCAATAAAATGTTTATATTTATTGATTCGATGTATGCCCTTTTAAAATATTAAGCTAAATTAAAAATAGATTTCACAAAAATTTACGACTTTATGCAAAAAAAAAAAAAGGGAATCTGGCCCAATGTGCAGTGGACGACATGGCCAATCTGGCGAATTGCTTTGGTAATTAGTATTGAGCTAATTGCTTGGTGTTCAAACTTTTACCCATTTCCCACCCAGGCAAGTGAATTTTTCAGGAAAATGGTGTCTAGCCATTGTTGAGATCTTATAGATTTATTACAACAGATATCTGCGAATTGTCCACATAAAAATTTATTGTTTTAGCTTCCTATATCATTCTTACCTATCTCTTATTAATGGGGTTGTGCCTTAAGTTTGGGCTGAAGTTTTAATTTCGCTTTAGGAAGTGAAGTTTTTTGTACAATGCAAGTTTACTTAATCTAGAGCCCAAATTTGAGAGCACAGGTGACCAAAGCCTAAGTATGCCCTAACAACACAATTGGTTTTGCTCAATTGTTCTTGATCGTCATCCCGGTGTGTTTACGCAAATACTCAACAATTTCAGGTAAATACATGTACTATGCAAGCTTATGAAAAATCTACGTGCCTTAATTAGGACACAAAAGTTTTAAAAGGTGTTGATTACATAAGAAAATTAAAATTATCATTCCTGTTAAATTGCAAATGAAATTTAGTCGCATGTGTGACTGCAAAAATTACAATTTCAACGCTAAAGTATTATTAAAAATATAAATAAGGCGTTCAGACTTTAAGCCATCATTCCAATTTAAACTGGTTTGTTATTTAAATGTCTTACAACGTTGTCCTGCTCCTAGTCTGTGGCCTCTTGACAGTCATGAAATGTTACCGACCGCCTTGTCACGGCCCTTTTAAATTAAATTAATGTATGAAAATATACGATACCTGTACAAGATAATGCTTGAGCATACATTTTTATGAAAATAAAGATGAAAAAGTTGTTTTGTGAGTTTTCACTTAGTGAAATTGTAAGCTGAACTCCCATACCTTGTACTCGCCATTGTTTTGGTACACGGTTTTTGGGTCGTAAAATGAAAACGAATGAAAATTTTTCAAAACTTATTCCTTGTTTTTATTCGGTCACATAATGGTTACAAATGGTAAAACAACGTATTTATAATTGCCGCCTTGTGTCTTCCATCTGGCCACGCATCGAACGAAGTCCGCACATCATGCGTTGTAATCAGAATTCGTCAGTGGGCATTGTTCGTGCACTGGCGACGCAATGACTTTGATTTTGTCTTGCGTTTTTGTTTCAATGCAGTTGTGAGAAAGTGGCCGGTGTGTCTCTTGTATGCACTGAGTCCCAAGTCACGTTTTATGATGCGCGGCATGCTGTCCTTGCTGGTATTCATGTCACGAGACACGATTTTCTGCTTGCGCAGTCGGTTTCGACGAATTCTATTTTGCACGGCTTTGATGGCTTGTGGTGTTTGCACAGTGCGCGGACGGCCATAAGTATCCTCAAATAACTTCACGAATTCACGAAGTTTTGGGTGATTTCCAGTGGGCGCAACATTAGAAAGATTTCAGTTTTTTGTAGCCGCATTTTTGCACGCAAAAATTATACGGCTGTGTCCCAGAAATATCTTCCAACCAAATTCCAACCCAAACTCAATTCTCGGTGTCCTAGAATTCTCTTTCGGTTGGTTTTTTAAACCTCTCATATCTTGCTGGGAGATTTTGGCAAACCCACCAATACACAAACCAGCCAATACACAAACCAACCAATAACGACTTCACGAACCCACGCACTATATCACTGTTTTGGTTGTAGGACCATAATCTTACACACACCTTTCTAATTTGACTTTCGAACTAGACTTTCGAAGAAAACGAAATCTCTCGAAGTTCTGGGACACCGACGGATTTCTTGAGCGATTTGCAAACCAACCGAAGCCAAAATCTCTCGAGAGTTTCAGGACTACACCGTTAATGACCTTTTAAATGGAAAACCAACGCAAATTTCCGCATTCCGCGTATAGCTATATGACACTAAATCTAGAGTTCAAATTCGAGAGAACTGGTGACCAAAGCCCAAGTATGCCCTAACAGCACATTTTCTTAAGCACAAATGTTTTTGATCGTCATCCCGGTGTGTTTACGCAAGAACTCAACTATTAAAGGTTCTCAGGCTCGAACACACGTATTCTCTCTCTCTATGCATGTGTCTGCTGCAGCATGGTATAATCATACCAGGTACGGCGGAGAGCTTTTTTTTTAGTACTAAGTTTTTGCTTTTGCACCAAGACTACACAAACGTTTTGCGTACTTTTTGAGTACTTTGCTGAGGGGAGCGCCGTACCTTGCTTGTTGTACCATGATATTTGTTGCTGGAATAACACTCACAATATCGTAATAACATTGCGCATCACTCTCATTTTCGTCTTCTTCTCTCTCTCTGAGGCACTGTCGTCGTCTTCATCGTCATCTCCGTCGTCGTCGATCTTATCGTTTTCCCCGAGCAAATTTCCGAGAAGCAAATTACTGACTATGTTCAGCTGTACATTTTCGACGTTGTGGCTTATGCCCAGCAGACAACAGATTGATTCAAGGACACGCTCACTCAGCTTAGCTTGTATGGACACCAGAGCTCGCAAAAAACACTCAACACTTTCAACGTGTTGGCAAAAAACAGTTTAGTTACGGACACAAAGAAAACAGGGTGCGAAAGACAGTTTCAGTTCTGTTTTGCTCAATTCAGTTGCGCTCAGAGCAAAGACCGCTTTTTTCGTTTCTGGTTCTCTCCTGTCTTTCACTGACACTTTTGCCGAGAGCTTACTTCCGAAGTATTTTTTGCGGTTGCATATGTGGTTGTGTGTTACGTTCGTGTGTGTCTTTGTATAACGAGCGTACACACATACTTACAGCATACCAAACGCACAAAACAAACGAGAGCGTAAGTTAAAGTCAGTCCTGCCCGACTTCGATATACCCGTTACTCAGGGCAATTAGTGTTTAATAGCCTTTCCCTATGTTAATTAACAGAGCATTAACATTAAATGCGTAATGTGTAGAAAACGCATGTAGCGCCAAAAAGTATGCAACGTTTTTAAAGCCTTTACAACTCTGCCATTTATTATGCGTTTTTAATGTAACTTTCAGAGCTTGATCTTGACAGCTTGATATCTTAAAAATTGTAAGAGTTATTCAAAATATTTTATTTTGGGGGCGGGAGGGGGAGTGGCTCAAATTTGAAATAAACTTGATCTGCGTAGGGCCAATAGAAGTCTACATACAAAATTTGATGGCTCTAGCTCTTCTAGTCTCCGAGATCTAGGTGTTCATACAGACAAACGGACAGACGGACATGGCTATATCAACTCGACTGTTGATGCTGATCAAGAATATATTCTTTATGGGGTCGGAGATTCTTCCTTCTGCCTGTTAAATACATTTGCACGATTAAATACATTTAGCACGACCCTTTTTACTCTACGAGTTACGGGTATAAAAACACTTTCCGCAGACACTTATTGTGTTCTACTCATTTGCAGACAGTGGGAGCTCGCTCCAAACAGTTGCTGTCGGAGGTTGTCGGATGATGGAATCGTTTGATTTTCTCAACCGAAAACACGAAACAGAAAACACTTGAGGTGCGAGAAAAGTGTTCCGCTCAGTGAGAGACCGCTTGTCCTGCGTTTGTTTCTGTTTTTCACAGTGGCGGGTCGCATTGAAAAAAGGGTTAACAGTTTTTTGCGAGCTATGATGTACACACATTTTGCTCTGTACACTGCACTCAACTCAGTTTGTTTTTTTTATTCTCGTCGTCTACAAAAATTATACTGCGTCGCTTACAAATTTTTGTACTGATTCGTTGAAAATTTTTCACTTGCTATTACGTCACTCACGGCAATTTCACAACTTTTACCAATCACGGGCGAGTTTTTATTGAAGAATAATGTTTATTAAATGTAATATTTAAAGCTCAGTTAGCTAGAATGTGAAATTCGTCTGTAGTTAATCGTTTTAGTTCAATCGGCACGGCTTTCCAATGTCACTCGTCTTTTACTCGACTCAGCGTTTCGAGTACACGTCTTTCTCAATCGGCAGAAACGGTTCAACTCTTCCTCTGGACTGCTGGCCGTCTTCCTGCTGCCGATCATCGTTCACGTTCTCTTGAGACTTTTCTTCGTTTTCTCGTGGTACTGCTTAATGGCTACGTTAATGTCAAGGGATTCGTAAGATTATTAGGGATGGGCATGCTAGCAACTCGTGAGCAAACTACTTCCCACATTATGCAGGTTTATAAGAAATCTAAGTGCCTTAATTAGGACACAAAATTTTGAAAATGTGTTGATTACAAAAGAAAATTAGATTTATTATTTCTGTTAAATTGCAATTTGCAAATGAAATTTAGTCGCATGTGTGACTTCAAAAATTACAATTTTTACGCTTAAGTATTGTAAAACATATAAATAAGGGTTTCATACTTAAAGATATCATTCCAAGTTCAATTATTTGCTTATCAAAATGTCTCTCAAGGTTGTCCTGCTTCTGGTCTGTGGCCTCTTGTCGGTAAACGGTGGCGCAGCCAAGTGCGTGATGCCGCACTGTATTCCATGGCGTAAATAAAATAATTGTATAAAAATATACGATACAAATACAAGATAATGCTTGAGCATACACAAAAATATACTACCAAATCTAAAAGTTGAAAAAATTTAACGCTAGAAAAATCCCAATACACTAAAAACTGTATAATTTGGTGGAGATAAATACTTACATTATGCAAGTTTATGAGAAATCTACACGTACCTTTTAATTAAGACACAAAAGCTTAAAAAGCTGTTGATTAAGTCCCAGACGGACTGACGACGTAACGAGTAGTTTCATACAAAAATTGAGCGGAGAAGAAGCATGCGTAACGATTTCCTTGCACTTTACATTTTCCCCTGCTGGAGTCAAAAAATATTTTTGCGCTTAACAGCGCTAAACAGAGCTTAACATCTCATACGTGGACTCTATGTTAATAGGCTGTGGGCCTTATTGTGCGTTGCTCAGATGTTACGCGCTGTTACTTTACATGTATGCCATCGATCATCTGGACTTCTAAAATAAAACAATGGTAGAAAAAACAAAGCGAAATAGCCGATTGTAAATGTTTTCGCTTGAAGACAAGGTTGCGCTGATTTTGGCGGTGAGAGACCGGGATGCCATATGGAATTCATCTCACCCCAAGCACTCGGACATAAATTATGTTAACAAGGCTTGGTTTGAGTTGCATGAGCTTGTTCAAAAAGAAGGCTAGAAACATGTGTGAAGAAAGACTAGCACTTTGGATAAATTGATTAATATTTCTACCAATATGTGACAGTTGCTGATAACCGAACTGGATTTAAAGCTTTGCAGGAGAGCTATTGCTATCATGGCAGAAGCACAAGCGTAATCAAAACAAAACACACCTGATTGAGCAGTGTGACCCTCTACCAGCTAATTTAAAAATGCCATGAACCCGAATCACGCGATGCAGCGGCGTAATTTTTTTTGTTAGTTGACGCAATATGTGGTGGAGTAAGCTGAATTACTTACGTCGTCAGTCCGTCGGGGCCTTTACATAAGAAAATTACAAATATCATTCTGTTAAATTGCAATTTGCAAATGAAATTTAGTCGCTTGTGTGAATGCAAAAATTGCAATTTCAACGCTAATGTAAAAGCATAAAAATAAATAAGGTGTTCAGACTTCAAGCTATCAATCCAAGTTCAATTGTTTTGTTATCAAAATGACTGCCAAAAGTGTCCTGCTTCTAGTCTGTGGCCTCTTGGCGGTCATGATTTGTCGGCGACCGCCTTGTCCGAATTTTTTTAATAAAGTTAATGTATGAAAATATACAATAAAAGTACAAGATAATGCTTGAGCATACGTGTTGATGATTTGGTTAAACTTGGTTGAATGATTATCCTCAAAATCATCGCGCATACGGATAATTTACTTTTTTTGGCTTTTCAAAAACAAGTATGAGATGATCCAGATTTTGATGGGCCTTTTAATTGAGCAAATCGTTGATGAGGGGTTGCTAGTGCTGGTAGATCTGGTAGGTAGAGCCTTGAACTTTCCCTGGTAAACCAGGTAACGGTCTGAACAATTATTCTATTTTCCAAATCTTTACACTCAGAGAAAAGACCAAGAAGAATATTTTATGTTGAAAGTATGGCAAAAACGAATATTCTTGGATCCAAGAAGAAAAATACTGAAATCAAGAATAGTATTTCGAGAAACGTATTCTTGGTCGGTGGTCGGTGGGGGTATTGTGATCTGACGGTGGTAAGGGGGAGTTGTGGTAGCACATTACCAACCACCCCACTTCCTTTTGTTGTGATTATTTAAAATTTTTTTTTACTTTATTTTATTTTTTACTTACCCTGACTGTGGACTCGAACTCGGGACCTCGAAAGCCTGCACTCACTGACACCACCGTTCAGTCAACACCACCACAACTCTGGTGTTCACCGCGGCTTCTAAGTCGTATTATAAAGCGAGAGAAAGAATTGTTCTCATTTGTTGCTCCCGCTCTCCGATTTTTGGCTCCCCGCAGTTCCCTCGCCATCAAGCTCGAAGTCCAGAACGATTGTTTCTTGGATCCTTGGATAAACTACTAAAACCAAGAAGAATTCGTTCTCGCCGATTCATTGTTAATTGTTCTTGCTAGTGAGCTTAAAACTTGAAATCGACTGGACCAAATTGGATACTTCCATCAGCGGCATTCAACTAACAATATCCTACACCCAGAAAAATTTCTTTCTAAAAAGGGCCAAAATCGCCCTAAAATTGAGAAAATCGCCCTTATTTTTGCGCCTAGGGTTAACTATCTTTACTTTTAGAAAAGGCTTTCTAAAAAAAATACAACTTTATTTTTCTTGAAACAATGGTTTTGGGTGGTGGTGGGTGGGTGGGTGGGTGTGTTGCTACCTACCTACTTTTGCTGTGATAATTTTTTAAATACAATTATTTTTATTTATTTTATTTTTTACTTACCCTTACTGGGATTCGAACTCAGGACCTCGGCACTCTAACACGAACGACGGACATCTTAACGCTCACCGATACAACAGTGTCGCGCGAGACGGTGGCGAAATGACAGTAAAGAATGCAATCAAGACCGGTGGTAGAATGGCAAGGCATTTGCCGGGCAGCCGCCAGGTCGTGGGTTCGAATCCCATTCAAGGCATTGACATACAAATTATTTTTATTATCTCTTTTTTTTTCTTTTGTTTTTTAGTTTTATTGTTTTTAAAATTTTCTATATTTTTCCGATATTTTTTACAATGCACTGAGGTCTCAAATACATTTTTTCTGCAAACGCGAAGCTCGTTACTGCAAGCATCTTTCCTAAAATTTAGGAAATTATTTTCTTGTTTTTAGGTAAAGTCGAGTGCATCGTTTTTTCTTATTTTTAGGAATTTTTTTTTCTCAATTTTAGGGCTTTTTATTTTAATGGTTAGTTTTTTTTAAAATTCAGGTCAAAATTTCACCAATTTAGGAAAATTTTCTTAAATTAAGGGCAAAACCATTTTATGGCTAGATTTTCTGAAATCTAAGAAAAAAATTTTCTGAGTGTAGTTTTCTATATCTAGTAGTTCTTATTATTTCATTTCTCAGTATTTCATATTGGAGTCGGTCCTACCAAAGGCACTCTAGTAATGTTTCTGAAGAAAGTGTTTCGTGGGTTTAAAAAAAATGAGTTTTAAGTGTTTCGAGGCGGGATAGAGTAATACACCCCTGCTAAATAGGCACCAACTAATAGGTAGCATAGGAACGAATTTCATTTATAAAATAAAATGACCCTGGAAATTGCTGGCGGAACCCACACACACACACACGGCTGATCCATTCACATGTTGGAACTAAAGCCACGAACTGACCACTCTTCATAACGCTTACGCCTCGACTCAGAGAGTCCAAACAGATCATGCTCTGTCCACATTTCGGGGCAGCACCAAAAGCAGCGAGAAAAAGTTGCATAAAATATTCAGTCAGCAACAAAAAAATTAAAAAGGATATTCAGGATATGCACACGTGAAACAGATGGCCGGGGGCTGAGTTTAAAATAAAACCAGGCAAGAGAGGCTGTCCACTGGCTGATATGGCATCACAAGTTGGCCAGCAACTGCAGACAAGGCCATTCCCTGCCCACCATTTGCTGCAATTTGCACACGACACAAAAATGAAACAGACCCAAAAAAAAAAAGGACGAAATATATATAATGCTTGCACATGCAGCAGCAGGCCAAATAGTTGGTGAACACGAACAATGGGCCAAGCAAGGCAGCAGCATTATGAATATGGCAAAGGGAGAGGTAGTGTTGGTGGTGTGCTAACCATGTCCGTCTCTTTACCTTTTGTATGAGTGTTCCACATACATTTGCTAGTGATAGGAGAAGCAATTTCATCGCATTCACAAACTCTTACTTCATGCTGCCCATTTTGGGCCAAATTTATTTGAACAGATGTTTGGCTTGGTTCATGTGTTAGACAAGTTCATAAATGCAGTTGGAGGTGAAGTGCATTATTTATGATTAAATTACAATGACCCTGGGCAGCAATGAAGTAATGAATGAGATAAGTGAAGGAAGTTAATTGGCACAAGCTAAGATCTTAGCAATAAAGTGCTGTTAATTAAAGATTGTTAAGAGTACAGCTGATATCCTTCATATTAAGCACGTTTCCAAGGTAAGGTAAGAGTTTTTAATTAGTGAGTGAACTAAATTGGGTTTACACTAAACTGAACAAGTGAACATGATCTTCTTCAATTGCTATTTTATTAGATTTTGTTACTCATTGCTCACTGCAGCTGGGCTGCCGCACTTCGTCTGTTCCTCGAACATTAATGAATCCGACTCTTCCATCCTCAGGGCAGCCATTTCTTTCATAGCTCTGATCCAGCACTCCAGCACAGTGACTTTTTGAATGCACTAAAAATGGGCACAAATCAACAAATCAAGCAAAAATCCAACTGGACCCAGAACCGAAATTTGTAAATTGTTTTTAAAAGTAAGAACATAGGATAGAAACTTCATGTTCACCAAAAGTTGTTCGGGACTACTCCCGATCCTTGGATCCTTTAGGATCATTGTGTTCTCACAATGACCTGAATTTGTCCCTTCAAAAACTCGGACACAATGAGGTCGCTGTTTTGGTCGCTGTTTGGTCACTGCTTTGGTCACTGTTTCGGTCACTACATTGATCCTTGTTTTTGTCACTGTTTGGCCACTGTTTGCTCACTGATTTGGTCATTATTTTGGTAATAGCTTTGGTCACTGTTTAGGCCACTGTTCGGTCACTGTTTTGGTCATTATTTTGGTCACTTGATCACAGTTTTGATCAATGTTTTGGTCACTAGTTTGGTCACTATATAAATTACTGTTTCAGAAACTGTTTCGGTCACTGTTTTGGTCACTGGTTCGGTCGCCGCTAATCCACCACCTCCTCCCCACCCACCCACTCTCAACCCATCTGCTGCTATGCACACTGGGACAGAATGCAAAACTGACCGGCAGAAATTTCAAAAATAGCGGTTAAAATTCTGGTGCATTAAGTAGCTTAAACAGTCGCCTATTTATTCATGAGTTCGATAATGTACAAATTTGAAGGTTCTGTGAACGGTGTTCCGCAGTGAAGGAACCCAAAGTCGAGCATAGCTGCTATACCTGTACGGAGGGTAGTTTTTTTTACTATTTTTAGCAGATGCGAGCTATGTGGTGGCAATGTTTCTGGTTCATGGTATCTTTTTTTATAAATTATATGTTTTTTGAGCTATGAAAATGCGTATTAGGTTAATCGACTTTACATAAGATTTCAAGTAAAAGTGTGCTGGAAGAAAAGCACTAAAAACAATTTTTTCATCCTTTTTGGGCCGGAAAAAAAGCTCCGGCTACCTCCGGCATATGATTGTAAAGTTTTAATACTTTGGATCTTTACGGAAGTCACTAATCTTTTTTATAATCTATACCAGAGGTACACAGAGTATATTAAGTTTGTGCAAAAGTGTCCGTCTGTCCGTCCGTCTGTCTGTCCGTCTGTCCGTTTAAACAAACAGATCTCAGAGATGGTAAGAAATAGAGGTTTGACATGTATGGAACATAAGATATTTATACTTGCAGGCAGATCAAGTTTATTTTCAATTTTGGCCATGCCCCTCCCGCCCCCGCAATATCGAAAAATCGTCATATTTCTCACTGTTTTATAGATAGAAGGTTCGAATAGAAGGTTCGAATATTCTGGAATATTAAAGACCGGATGAACGATATTCGAGTTATAAGGAAAACAAACAATTATGGGCAGCACCGGTCGCAACGGTGATGCGCAGCACTTCACAGGTACAGAGTATGTTATAGCGGGCTTGACAGACTATCTTTCTTGTTTTTAAATGTGCCCATATATTTTCGCTTGTTTACTTTGTATGGGGGCTACATATAAAAATTGGCCGTTCTCACCGAAACTCTGCCAAAATGTTAGCCTTTACATAAAAAAAGCGCGTACCAAAAACAGTCCAGATTGCAATAGTTGTGGGAGTTCCCCATATGGATCTTTTTTTTTTGGGAAATTATACAAAAACCCGCGACCTTCTTTTCCTTGGGTTGCTCATCGACTTCCTGATCGAAAAAATATTGCCAGGAAACAAATTATAGCACCCAAAAACCGATACACCATTTGGGTTTTCATTAGATTTTATCCCCCTTCCCTTCCATAAGTCGGCCCCCTCACCACAGATAGGAAAAATATTTCCAGAATTGAAATTTGGAGCATTTGTTAGATTTTATCTCCTCCCTTCCACCCGATCAAAAAAATACAGAAATGAAATTGGAGCACCCAAAAACCTATAAAACAATACCTCATTTGATTTTTTGATTAATTTCACCCCCTTCCCCCCCTCGAAAAGTCAGCCCCACCCACCCGATTGGAAAAATTCGGACAGAAATGAAATCAGAGCACAAAACCCCCTAATTTTGACACGTTTATGCCCAAAGACAACGAAGTTATTAATCTCTGCCGGTCAGTTTTCTATTGACGGACTTTGCAAAGTCAAATGCGTAGCCAAAGAATCAGTCCCAAAGACAATCGTTTTCTGGGTTTACCCCCCAGTCGACCGTCCGTAAAAGAGCTTCGCCAGCAGAGTTTTAAGACTGTATGTGGCGACAAATTCACCAACTGATGGCTTAAAAACACTTGCAGAATACATTATGAAAGTTAACGTACCAATGTAACGGGTGACAACTAAAAATCTGCATCTCTTATTTCAATGTTAAGTTCTACAGTTCAGTTGTGTACGGAAGTTCTTTGTTATTTAACTTTATGCAATCCACGAAATATTTGCCAGAAACGCTTAGATATATTGTAATTAATGTTGTGCAGAACAATTCTTACTTTGCGCATTCTGAAAATGTATATAGCATATAATCCATACGTGAGAAAAAATTAAAAAAAATTATGTACTATCGCGATAAGCTTTGAAACCCCAAAGTAGTAAGGATGAACAAGAAACCATTGATAAACTTTGATTGCTCGGACTACGTCGATATGATTAACTTAGATGACGACAGCATTTTATTTGAGCCGCCATTCACTGCCAATATTCCTTTTGAGCATCTTCAAGAATTTGACGATCCTCCAAGACCTGATCTGAGGATTCCCGCTCATATACAAGGAACTGAGCGACTTGTGCAGCTGTGTACCAATGTATGCAGACGAGCTATTAAAGAAAATCGTGATGACATAAGGGCAGTAACTCTACAAAGCCGAGCCAGAATACCAAAAATGGAAAGCAAAAGAGACTTGAGGTCTAATTCTTAAGTTTATTCTTCGAAAAGTTGAAGGCTATTTTTTTTTTTTCGTTTCTTTTTTTTGGTATGACTATAGTATACTCTGTACCTGTGAAGTACTGCCCATCAACGCTGCGACCGGTGCTGCCCATAATTGTTTGTTTGTGTTATATTTAAGTGTTATATTCTCAACAGCATCCGGCTCGAAGGATCAAAGGTTTTTTGTGGGATGGAGTACTTCAAAGTTGGTGAGGTAGGATTCGTCTTCCCGATAATGGTTTTGAGAATGTAGTTTTGTGCTTTATTCTAAGTTTCTTATGTACTTCTGAGTGACTCCACTGGTCGATTTCAACATACTCTTGCAGAAATGGTATAGTTTTTCCAAAAAAAAATTTTTGTTTTGTTTGCATTAAAATTTCAAAAGCGTAAAAAATTTAACAAACGATAATTCGCGATATTTTATGTATGTTATTAATATTCAATGTCTAAATACTTAGGAAATAGTTGTTTTATAACTCTAACTATTTTCCATACTTTATTGCATATGCCTACTTTACAGAACTGGCAAACTGCATTATCCCACAGATGTTTGTGGCCCCCTTTTTGAAGAGGAGTTGGAATTCTGGGGACTCGATTCGAATCAGGTGGAACCCTGCTGTTGGTCAACTTATAGCATACATCGCGACACACAAGTGAGTATCTTTTCCAAAACGAAATTCTTACCTCATTATATCTTTCATTTGTCCACCTCCATTACCATCAAAGAACACCTTAGCCATATTAGATAAACTAGATATTGAAAATGAGAAGCCCACTGATGAGCAAATAGCACGACTATTTGGCTTTGAGGAGGCTCTAAGCAACGGTGAGCTTAATTGCTGGCAACGTCTGAAACCGAAAATCTGGGCCATGTTTGATGAGCCCTCCAGTTCAACGGGAGCTAAGGTACTTGATACAATGAAAATAGGAATATGGATAGCTAATAGAACTCATTTTCGTCAACAGATTGTGGCTGGCATGTCGGTATTTTTCATATTTGTTTCTGTGATATCATTCTGCCTGAAAACCCATCCTGGTTTTCGTGTGGATCTGCCCACCAGCTATCAAACCGCTGGTGGAGCTGCACCGCCTGGTTTTGATCCCGGCATGCCTCAGCACACGCATCAATATCATCAGCATAGTATAACGCCACCTAGCGGTAGTATTGGGCCCACATTTCGTGTCACGAACTACACGAGCTACAGCAGTGGCAATTTTACCGCCCAGGCCACGCCCATAGCCAGCATGAAGGGTAGTAATCAGCGTCAACGACTGAAAAGAGACACGAATGAGAGCACATTTAACGAGTATTTTGATGAGAATCTGGGAGGCGACAACAATGACGAGAACAAACGTCGACATGGGTGGATCGAGACCTATGGTCAGCCGCATGAGGCCTTCTTCTATGTGGAGTTGGTGTGCAATGTGTGGTTCTTCATTGAGGTGGTCATCAGGCTGATTGTGAGTAAAAGAAAATGGAGACTAAAGCTTAAGAAGATATTTACATTTACTGCATATTTCAGGTCTCTCCCAATTTGTGGCAGTTTGTCAAGTCGCCCGTCAATATCATTGACTTTACTGCCACCTTGAGCTTCTATACGGATGTCATGCAACGCATGGGCGAATACACGGGCTTATTGGAGGCCTTCTCAATAGTCAGGATCATGCGCTTGTTTAAGTTGACGCGACATTCGCCCGGCTTGCGTATACTGATACACACCTTCAAGGCTTCGGCCAAGGAATTGACTTTACTGGTGTTCTTCCTGGTGTTGGGTATAGTGTTCTTTGCCAGTCTGGCTTACTATGCCGAGAAGCTGCAGGATAATCCCGACAACCAATTCAAAAGCATTCCGTTGGGTCTTTGGTGGGCCATTGTCACAATGACCACAGTGGGCTATGGCGATGTGGCGCCCAAAACATATCCGGGCATGTTTGTGGGAGCCTTGTGTGCTTTGGCTGGTGTCTTGACCATAGCATTACCCGTACCTGTTATTGTTAGCAATTTCTCCATGTTTTACTCGCATACACAGGTGAGAGGAAAAGGTAGCGGTCGTCTCCTTTATACCATTTCAACACTCAATTTCAGGCCCGTTCCAAGCTGCCCAAGAAACGAAGACGTGTTTTGCCTGTGGAGCAGCCGCGTCGCAAGCGTGAACCACCGGCGCCGCATCGTGGTCGAACGAACGCCATTAAACAGACGCCACCCACAGTGCCGGGTTTGGTGGCTGGACACCATTCGGGCGGAGGTCAACCTTCTGCAACCACGCCCATGTTCAAGGATGCATTTGGTGGGGCTAAAATTGGTGAGTTGACCCCCTCCAAACTGGGCTACTCCTCTCACTCTTTGTTAATGTTATTATTTGTGGTTAATTGTTGTTGTTGTTGTTGCTGTTGGCTTTTTTTTTTGCGTGCAGATGTTTAAAGAGCAGCCTCAACTTACACGCAAACACACACCCACACACACACTCATACACAAAACAGGTCACACACACGCACACACATATACTAGTACATCTATTTGATGCCACATGCTGAGCTGCTTTTCTCTCTCCCCCACCCCCGAGGCGCAACTAATTTCATTCAATTTCTTGTTTAATTATTTTATTATTTATGCACCCTTCCTGCGTTAAATGCCTTCAGGGTCTTTACGGAAATTTCCATTTTACTGAGCATTAAAGTCACATCACATATGCCGGTCAGCCCAGAGCAAACAAACTGTGATTTAAGCTGAATTCAAGTGTATCAAATTTAATCCTTATTGAAAATGATTTCGGATAATTAGACTGCACAAAGATTTAAGACTTAATTTAAGCATTTGTCATTTGAAAGGCAGAGGAAAGCCTATAAATATCAATGAATTGTTGCATAAATTTAATATGATTGATTTCGTTCAATTTAAAATTATCTGCAAGTAGTTTAATTAGAACAAATAGAATCCAAACAAGTATAATTTCTTCAAAGATATCAAAATTCCAAACAAATTTGCCGATTGACGTATAGTCCAGTCAAGTTAGACAAAAAAAGAGCACAATTCATGAATGAAATATAGACCAGCCAGATTTTTTATATGTGTTAGGGGACTGTCTAAAAGGCTTAAGTTTAAATTTGTGTCAATTTGTGGCATTGGGAACGGCCGCTATATTGCAAAACGCGAATTGGTTCATAACTCAGAAACTATTTCTTTTAGACAAAAAGGTAAAGATATAAACATTACCATTCTTTTTTGGTCTCGCAAATTTTCTGTGCGGACAGTGGTTTTCAAGTTATGTACGATCAAAAATGCATTTCTCACTTTTCTCCCATTTTTCTTGTTTCCGGTGTAACCTACGCACAATTGTCTCGTAATATCAATAAAAGATAAAATTTGCAACAACTTTCACATAAAACAATCAGCTGTGCGAAAAAGCGTTACAAAACTATAGCTTCAGAAACTTTAAATCGTATTGAGTAAATTATATTGAGAAAATAGAGAAAATCCAAAAACTTTAAAAAGCCTATTAATAGGCGTACAGACAACATACCCATTTGCATTTTTGTTTGATATAACTTTTAGTTTGTTGTAAGTGATGTTGAGTTGTCGATTTTTCTCAAAATATCAAAGTCGATAATATAAAATCTCGAAATTTAAATAACGATATTTAATATACCGAGTATAAAGAATCGTCATCGATATATCGATTATATCGTTGTTTTCTAAAGCTTACAAAATAACGGAAAAGTTATTAAAAAACGTCCACAACAGAAAACTGGAAGAAGCCTCTAATGTTCGATCACACTCGTGCGTTTACTTGGCTTGGTTGGACTCGTCGCCTTGGTTCGACACACTCAAAATTATCGCAAGCACATTAAGTCAGAACGAGTAAGCTGTTTGCTTCGTACGAGTAATAATATGAACAAGCTTTTCATAACACGAGTCAAAATAAGCCTTTTCCACACTCTACTCTTGTTTACTAGTACGCGCAACGGAATTTACTTGTACGTACTCTACTGGCTGACGGCAAGCTTCGACAAGCCTCTTATGCAATTGTTGTTGTGTTTTGAAAACTTCGAACAACAACATGCCACAAGAAGGAAAGAGAAAGCGAATGCAAAATACAAATGCAAGAAATAGGCCATCATGCTATCTCTTTTGCGCTCACAAATTGTTGTTTCTTGTGTGCTTGTTACGATTGAGTACAAGCGTTGATCGTAACAGATCGCTGCAGATCTTTGACTTCGGAAACAAGTATTCTCGGTGATTCGAGGGAGTAGGCAGGAGTAATCGCGAGTATTTGTACCGAACGAACTTTACTCATGACGGCTCGCATCACAGCTTCGATTTTGTAACAAGGGGCTCGCGGCCGAAGCGATGAGTCAACTTGAGTATGAGTAAGGGCAATACTCGAGTCAGACAAGCCATGAGCGCTAAGCGATTGTACTCCTGGCGGATCATTGCAGTTCTCTGGTCCACACCATAAGACTACTAATGAACAGTGAAAATGGCCGTTCTGATCTGATATTTAAATGATGGTTTCTGAACCAACAGCTAGAATTTGGTTAATTGGCGTCCAAAGATTATAGTTCCCTCTATGGATCTAAATTTTCAAGCGTCTCATTCCTTTTAAGATGGCTTTTTAATACATTTTTAAAGTGTCATTATGGGCATTTTTAAAAACTTCGACCATTGATTTCTTTAATTCCTGGCGTGCTAGAGATATTCTGAAAATTGAGCGGACCTTCAGAGTAAGACATTTTAAGGTCATGGGCTCACCAACCATTCAAATGGACTCAATACTTAAAAAGCTGCAATAAGTTTTATTTCGACTGCTTTATATTCTGCCTCTGCTTGAGACAAATGGCGAAAGTCAATTTCAAAGGCAAAGCAAAAAACAAATTTAAAAAAACGAAGCAGCAGTTTTCGTGATTTTTCTATATTTCCTTGCCTCTGCTTTCGATCAGGAGCGCAAGTCGGAGCTGCAGCTTTTCAATCAAAAGCGCCTTCGCTACAAAAGTTGCTCACGACTGTTTTCTGTTTTTGCGTTTTGCATGGCGCCAACAACAATGCTATGACGAGAGCTCAAGAGAGCGGGAGACTTAGCGAGAGACGTTATTCAATATTTAATATTACGAAGACGGAAGGGTGGCGTGGCCGAAACTTCAAACTAACTTGATCTGCGTGCTGATAATAAGAGTCTACATTTGTACGACTTAAGTATCAACAGTGGCGATCAGCTTGTGTAGCGACGGGGCTGCTGTCGGCGCTGCTTCGGTCTTGCAAAATCCGCAGCTCCAACTTGCGTTCCTGATCGAAACAGAGGCAAGGCAATTAAGAAAAGTTACAAAGCAACGACTGCTGCTAGTTCCTCGCTATTTGAAGAATTTGTCAGTCAGAGCAGTGAAATGTAAAATGTTTGCGTTTAGTATTTCTATTTGTATTTAGTAAACGAGTCGTATGAATAATTTCTTTTAGCAACCTTTTTTATACCCTTGCGGAGGGTACTGTAAAATTGTCCGGGTGTTTGTAACGCATAGAAGGAAGCATCTCCGACCACATAAAGTATAAATATTCTTGATTAGCATGACGACCTGAGTTGATTTAGTCCTGTCCGTCTGTCCGTTTGTTTCTATGCTATCTCCTCCGTCAGTTTTGAAGCCATCCTTACCAGACTTTGACCGAAGTCTTCTGGTTTCTCTTTGTTTTGGTTTTCTCTTTGTTTTGCTCTTTCAATAACAATTTATAGACAGCGATCCGACTGAGCGCTCGCACATTAAGAGTCAGTAGATGAGCAAAAAGCCGAACAACTCACCTCAAAAGGATTTCTTTTTCACTCACATATACACACACACAAACGCAAATGACTTTTATCTTCTTCGCTCGCGACGATCTGCTCAGTCAATGAGCAGAGCAAAATGTAAACAAATCCATTTGTTTTTCGTTGAGCACTGAGCGATTCGTTCATGAGCCGATATGAACGGTTCATCTCTGACTTTTTGATCAAAGGGTCCGTAAATAACTGTTATTTTTGGACAACGAAAAACGTTCAATTGTTATTTGCTAGCTTTGGTTTACAACGCTTTTTCATGATTCCACCAAATTTGGTCGAAATCGGACATATTTTGTTTTTTTTTTGGTTTAAATGGAATCGCCTTCAAAAAATGTATGTCCTCTCTGCTGTTGGCGCCAGCTTTGTAGTGATTAGCCATGCTTAAGCTCCTCAAACTGCCGTTCGGACTCTGCCTTCAACTGTAGGTCCCTTTCACTTGTGCGAAAATTAGAAGCGCACAAGCCAAGAGATTGAGAGGTGCTCGGCTTTGGCCCTTTGGGGCTTAGTCAAGCCATAGGAACGATAGGTCAAAAAACTAGTTCCTGTGGGAAAAACTTTTTTGTTCTCAATGAAAACGTCCCTTACGATGGCTTATATTTATTTTATATACTTTTTCTCGATTCTACAAAGATTTGTCAAAATCGGATGACTCTTCGAAAAAGAAGTTCTAGTAAGAAAATTTTTTTTGGCTTAAATAGAATCGCCTTCAGAAAATGTAGCTTGTTAGTTTGATATGCTTTTCCATGATTACACTAAATTTGGTCGAAATCGGAAATCTATATAGTATAGCTCCCATAGAAAAGTAAGATCCGAAAAGCAGTCTTATTTAGAAAAACAAACTGCAAGGGTACACAAAACTTCAGCCGAGCCGAAGTTAACTTTCCCCTATTTTTTGGTCTTGCTATGCCAACAATAAAATGCGCAGAGATAGATACGAGATAAAATTTAATGGCAAAAAACTTTTGCCCTTCTGTTTGATTTTGGTGCCCCCCACTGATTTACTTTGTCCATGTATGTATATGAATATGAATGTACGTAAGTACGTGCTTGCATTTCCTAGAAACGGTTGCAGCTGCCATTGTAATAATGTCGCGTATTGCAGCATCCAAATGATTAGTTCTTAGATGCGATTTTAAATTGGATACATTACCCTTGGTTTTAACAGTCTTCTCACATAAATTGCACGTGGTACAGTTGGTATACTCTATACCAAAGGTACACAGAGTATATTAAAGCTCGTGCAAAAGTATGTAACAGCCAGAGGAAGGCATCTCTGTCTTTTTAAAGTATATATATTTTTGATCGGCATCAAGAGCCGAGTCGATATTGCCATGTCTGTCTGTCCGTCTTTTGGACTTCTTTGCACTTTAAAGCAGAGCACGTAAATAGCCTTGAACAAATATTTTAAAAAGATGTCCACACACATTAAAGACAGGAAAACTTAAAATGGAAACAATTTCGATTATTGCAGAACAATTCTTTTAGCAGACACTGAAAAGTGGCTCTGAGTGGCGCAAACCATACCACACACAAAAAGTGTACTTGTGAGAGAGCCAAATTTATCAAGCCTGAAGTGTTTTTCTTTATTGTTGTGGTGTAGCGTGAACGGAGATAGTAGAGTGGTAGTAGAAAGACTTAAGCAAAGAAATGAAAGAGAAACATAACTGAAAGTGTTTTTGTTCTCCTTTTTTGGGACCTCTGCGATTTTGAGCATGGGTCAATTTTTAAGAATTTTTTAAAAGTATTCTTGGCTAGGGTATTTTGGATTAGGACACAACTGCAAATAACATGAGAGCAATCTGCTCACTGAACCATTTTATTTTTTGCCTTTAAATTTTGTATACCATAAAATCGTTTTATGTTCAATTTTCAGAGGTTTTATTTATTAAATTTCAATTAAGTTAATTTTATTTCTTGTTTATTTTATTGGCCATTTAATTAAAACAACCATTTTTTTCTCAACCAACTCCAGTTAATTTTTTATTGAATGAAAAAAGCCGCAAAGAAAATAAATTGATTAATGGGAACCCACGCTCACCATTTTGTTTGTGCATTTTTATATTTTGGTGTATTTTTTTCGAAAATGGAAATTTCCACGAATTTTCGGTCGTTGGGTTTTGTTTGTTTGTTTTTTTTTTGCTTTGTCTCTCTGTGTATGTATAGGTATATATGTATGTGTGTCTCGTATATATATATATAAATATTTACTGTACTGTCCACTGTATCTGTATGTGTTGTATTGGTATCAATGTATTGTATGTGCGTTCGTATGTAAGGCAATGTGAACGGTGTCAATGTGATTGGCCTGCATCATCTGCATAGGCCAACTCAGACGTCGTCGATCCAACAAGTGCCTGCCCCGCCTCCTCTACATCAACATCAACATCAAATACAACAACACCACCATCCACCCGCCCATTCACTAGGTTGTGGACATGGCCAGTCATTGATGACGTCATCATCGCTGACCGGGTCAGCTGCCTCGGCAGCAGCCTCAACAGCCGCTGGTCCTTCGTTCATCAGTTGTAAGTGCTAGAGTCGTTCCTCATCTCCCCACTGTCTCTCTCTCTTTCTGTCTCTCTCTCTGTCCACTTTGTGCATGTCATTTTTGGCTACTTTTGTACGTATACGAATTCCCCTGCCTTGTTAAATTTATCGCATGTCATAAATTTTGTTGAGTGCCATAATAACTTTGTCACTTCCAAGTCCACTCAATAAAATGCTCGCAAAATGTGCAACTTTTTATGTTGGTTTGCATATTAAAAGCTTTTCTCCTTATTTTGACTCTTTTTATTTATTTTCCTGGCATTTAACTTTAATTACAATTTTATTACGCTAGCCGAAAAGCTTGTTCTTTTTTTTAATGTCATATTTCATACGTTCACTTATCGTCAAGCAAAATTGAAAAACTTTTTCCATTTGTCCGCCCCGTCCAGCTCAAGCACTGGAAAAAGTGTGGAAAATCCTCTGACTAACCTGTAGAAAAAGCATAAAAATATATTCAAACTCTTCTAAAAAAATTTTGCGCTTGATGTGCATTTTAATTAAAGTGGCCAAAACGGCTCAAGGGTGCAAAACTTACGAGCTGAAAGTGAACCCTGAAGGGGCCGACATTTTGCGGCTCTGATGATGATTAATTTTTTTAAGCTACTTTTAAGCTCTGCAAGAAAGGAGAAGAAAAACTTGTACAAGATGCCAGTAAGAAGTTGGCTGATTAACTCAACTTATAAAATGTTTGACATGGCTTGAAAAGCTAAAGCTTATGAAAGTTTTATACCAGAATAATAACATTTTCCAGAGCAATGCACACTCAAAATCATATAAAAAGACTCATCAACTTACTAGTATACGAGTAAGAGAACCTGCAGGATTGTGATAATTTTATTCTGATAGTGCAGAGAAGGAGGATATACATTTAGTTAACTTGCACTTGCTTTCCAAGAGCGTGAAAGAAATGCACCTTTTCGTTCATTCTTCGTTCGTTCTTCAAAACAGAACTTATGTTGGCCAATCGAGATTTTCAAAAGCAAAATCGCCCACGCATAGCTTTTATCATTTGGGTACTTATTTTGCAGATTTTTTTTTAAGTCCTATAGATTAGATTTGCTTTAAAATCGTTACAACGATATAGAATAAATATGAAACCATAACAAACCGTGTGATTGCAATTATCTTTACTTTTTGCTTTGCATTATAACAGAAATCACATAAATATCATGATGAAAAAATATGTCACGTGCACAATGTCACGAATAGAATTAAATTTTACTTAGTATGTTGTGGGTCTTAGCGACCCGATTTGATTTTAGTCTCAAGGTCAAGGATTGATTATAATTCAATAATCAACAAAATCAACAAAGATTTTACCTTAATTGGCAGTATGTATTGGTTCTTTATTTAAATTGTTTCAAGAAATTTTACAATATGGGGTATAAAAAGAACTTACTAACAATGACTGAATAGTCTTCTGTCGGCATAAATGTTTAAATAGGTAGTGTGTTTTACAATTTGTATACTTTGATTGCTTTGATTACTTAGATTATTGTTTGCCTTATTAAAACTGTTTAGGAGAAATGATCTGTACGTTAATGAATATTTCATCAAATTAGCCAATTGATACCAGTTTGGCCCATTTAATATATTAATTATTTCAATTATCTCTAGTATGGTCTTCCCTAGATACAGCACCGTAAACTCTCTGAGAACTGGACATTGTGTGAAGAAATGGCTAAATGTCTCCCTTTCGTTTAAGTTGCACATTGTGCAAAGTCCCGATGGGGTCAGGTAAGTCCATCACCGTTCAGTTCAAGAGACCACTCGTGCTTTATAAATCGAGTAATGTTTGTAAGCTTCATACGTGATTACGGTCCGTTGGTATACAGATATTTATAGTACGACGCGTACGCTGCTCTCGCGAATGCCTCAGTTTTTAATCGGCTTACCAGCTCGTTACACCCGAAACTCCATGAATCTTTGGTTGCATTTTCCCATTGCCAATCAAAATCGTGACCTTCTTTTAGAGATTTTAGTCGCTTTGCCCAAAAAACGTTTCCTTGGATCATTCGAGGTAATCTATGCTCATGGTAACCAAATAAGGTTTTGCTTATGTATTTAGTTTAAGTGTGTCATGAGTGTGAAAAAGTGGTTGTCTTCCATGCCAAGTTCGATAGCCAATGCGTAATTAGGCGTATTGTCGGGTAGCCTTTATACCCTTTTAACGAAGTATCATTGAAGTTTGTTTACTTCTTCAAAATGTTGTGATCCCCATATTTGAGCTGTATACGATTGAGTGGAACGGCACACAGCAAGGAATAATTTTCATTTGGAGCTTATGGGTACATTTTGGTTGCACAGATTATTCTTCCATGTACTGTTAATGCAGTTTTTCGCTGACCTGTTTCGCTGCTCCACATGTTTAGTAAAGGATAGGTTTGGTGTTAGTGGGTGAACTCTGATACAATAGGTATTGGCTCCGAGTTGTAAGTCCATTTCTCGTCTGATGACGGGCGACCACCTTTCCTAAATACCATTATTTTCGACTTACCGGTATTCACTTCCAGATTCCACTTTGTACAATATTATTCGAGCTTGTAGATCATTCGTTGCATCATGTCTTTATCGTCTGCTAATAGCAAGTTATCGTTTGCGTACAGAAGTACTCGGATGTTGATATCGCCGATCCAAAGGCCTCCTTCAACTTCATCATTAAGATCATTTAAGAAAAATATAAATAACAACGGGGAAAGAAGGCATCCTTGCTTTACTGCTAAATGTGTGCGGCTCACTTCCAGTCCATACTGCAGACGATGTGTTGCAATAGATTTTTTGCAGGATATTTTGTATTTTTGATGAAATACCTAATGGGCGGTAGAGCGGATGCCGATAAGGTGCCATGAGAAAATTTAACAACATCTGTAATAACTCGGATTTGGAATACTTTTGGGAACTTATTTATTTGGGAATATTATTTCTAGAACTGCCTAGCTCTGACGCTCCGACTGAACTGAACTCCCTCTCGACGACACATACGAACATATACTTTTGTCGAGTGTCGGTCCTTTCACCGCACCCAATTTTTTTTTTCAGCTATATGAACTAAGACCCTTTCTAAAAGGGAATGTTTCGTCGGTCCCATGACCAGAATTGTCAGCTTATCTCGGTGACATTGAAGTTTGGAGTTAACTTGCATGGAAGACTGTTCTTGACCACGACCCTGTCACCCACTTCTATAGTATTCTCCTTTGCCCCTCGATTTTTATTGGACAGTCTTTCCATTTTGTTTTTCTAATTAGCTCGTTGTCTCTTTCTGCCGAGTCCAAATATTTCCCCAGAATCTCTTGGATACCAGGAATCTTGTCCTTTATCACCCTATTAAACATTAACATCCATAAAAAATGATTGCTTGCGCCTTTTCTTCAAAGTTTCCACAAATATTACGTATACGACATCAACACATTCTCCGTATCATTTGAAAAGTTGACAAATTTGAATTTATTCGATCAACAAATAAATATGGAGCAGGAATCAAATTTAAGGTGAGGTACATACAGTCGGTGTGAATGTAGGTGGTGGCTCGCGGGGCCGGCACCGTCGTGGAACCACAGTCCCCAGCCTAATCGTCAATTCGGCAGAAAAACCCGGTTAACAGCCCTATAACGCGCACCGTCCACTTTTCGTTTGCCAGCGGTGTTCCGAAAAATGGCCCGAGACTCCTCCAGCGGAACACGCACCACGTCACTTGGGCGGGTGTGGCCGTCCGGGTTTTCGGGCCCCAAAAGGTAGTTTTCGAGACCCGTAGGTGGGGCCTCATCGCTCTTATGTTTGGTCGAAAAATCGATTATTCACGATTCTGTAAGTCATTAAACAGATGGGTGCTTGAATTTTAAAGAGCGTCTTATGATTCCTTCTTTGCGTTACAAACATCTGACCAAAAATATAATGCGCTTTGCAAAGGTTAAAAAAAATAGGGGAAAGTTAACTTCAGGTCGGCCGAAGTTTTGTATACCCATGCAGCTTCCATTGAAAACAAAAAATTTTTTTTACTAGAACTTCTTTTTCGACCGATTATTCATACTGTAGCTTTATGCTATAGTCTTCCGATTTTGCTAAGACTTTGTAGAAATGTGTTAACGTATATAAAATATGAATTTGCTAATAAAATGGACTTTTTCATTGAAAACAAAAAAGTTTTCCTCACTCGAACTAGTCTTTCGACTGATCGTTCCTATGGGAGCTATATGCTATAGTCATCCGATTTCGACCAAACTTTGTAGAAATGTGTAAAAGTATATAAATAAAGTGTGTGCCAATGATAAGGACGTTTTCATTACAAACAAAAAAGTTTTTCTCACTAGAACTAGTTTTTCGACCAATCGTTCCTATGGTAGCTATATGCTATAGTCATCCGATTTCGACCAAACTTAGTGAAATCATAAGAATGGATAGTAAACTAACAAATACGTACTTTGGAGGCGTTTCCGTTAAAAACAAAAAAGTTTTTCTCACTGGAACTAGTTTTTCGACCGATCGTTCCTATGACAGCTATATGCTATAGTCATCCGATCCGGCCGTTTCCGACAAATGTGCAGCGTATATGTACCAAAAGACTTCGTGCAAAGTTTGGTGAGAATAGCTTTAAAACTGACGGAGGAGATAGCATAGAAACAGACAGACGCACAGACAGACAAGGCTAAATCAACCCAGCTCGTCATGCTGATCAAGCATATATATACTTTATGTGGTCGGAGATGCTTCCTTCAATGCGTTACAAACATCCGCACAATTTTATAATACCCTCTGCAAGGGTATAAAAAACCGAAACAGCACCGGTACCAACGTTTCGGTTTCGATTCGGTTCTATCGGTTCCAATAATAACGGTAAACGGTATCCGGTTCCGGTACATGATTTGAAACGGTTTATTTCGGTTAACGGTTCCGGTTCCGGTATTTATCCCTGATTTACAATAATAAGGTCTATAGAACAGGTTCACAGAGTAGTTAATCATATCCCCGATGCTTTTGAGAAAAAGAAATACTGTTCGGCAGTATTTTTAGATGTACGCCAAGCCTTCGATAGAGTCTGGCATGAGTGTTTGATGTATAAATTGAAGCCGATACTCCCGGAGTGTCTGTGGAGACTTATTGACTCTTTTTTGACGGACAGAGCTTTCTCTGTTGAAGTGCGTGAAACGCGATCCTTGTTACGTCCTATTCGAGCTGGTGTCCCGCAAGGAAGTGTTCTTGGCCCTGTTTTGTACACAGTGTATACTGCTGAGCTTCCATATCTTGATATCGAAGGTTCACTTACTGCCACCTATGCCGATGACACTGTCTTTTTGGCTTCAAGCAACAGTCGCAGATCTGCCTCTAGAAAAGCTCAGGAATTTCTCGACGAATTTGAATGTTGGGCCTCACGATGGAATATAGGTGTTAATGTGGAGAAGACGCAGCATGCTACTTTTACACTTCGTAGGGGCAATACTTCTCGACTCACTTTGGACGGAGCTTGAATTGCCCATAAGAACACCATAACGTATCTAGGTGTTACACTGGACAGGAGGCTCACTTGGAGACCCCACGTTAACCGGGTGTAAGGTCCTTTTTTTGGAAGATATACTCATTTTTATAGAGGCCTCTTCGAAGCGTATTCTTTTGGGCCTTCTTCACGCGAAAAAGGAATATCTAGTAAATTTCTCACCTCACCTTTAAGAAAAAAATGTCTAAAAATAGGAAACTTTCTTTAAATTAAGAAAAAAAATTTAGTTTAAGGCGAGTTTTTAAAAAGTTGGACTCACCAGTACTTAAGCGGCAGCTTTGCAATCAACTGGGGCATGTATCAAGAATGAATAAATAGTATTTGGTAGACGACTCTTACTTGTTTACTTTTATGCTTTCAAGTGTGTTTACAAATACCAAAGAACAGAAAAAACATTGAAAAATGAGTCTGGCAAAGATATTTGAGCAACGACTTCGAAGCTGTGGCGGTTAATAAAAAATTGTCAAACATTGAGGAGACACAAAAAGCCAGCAATAATAACTGGACTCTCACAGAATTTGATATAGGCAAGGACGTAGGGAGAGCCTACGCAAGAATGGGCAATAAAATACAACCGCGGCAATCGAAGCAGTCACAAGAGGAAACACTTAAAGCCAACAGCGGCTGAAATGCAAACCTCTCAAATGTCACCTGACACCTTTCGGTTCGGTCAACTTTTCTTCCAACAGAACTGAACGTGGCACCTCACTTAAGTCAATAATGAGGTGCTATGATAGCAAAATGCCATGACAGTTTAAAATTCAAATGGAATGCAATTATGAATCTCTTACTTAAAGTTTAATGTTCCCCGGCGGATGTTGCTTTTTTTTCCTTGCTTGCTTCTTCCGTGTTAAAAATGCATTAAAAAGTGTTGCATACTTTGGCACGTCTCTGTGCATATAAAATGGACACAACCACCACCACCTCCGCGCCAAAGGCGAATGACATTTCTGTGTTTTTCTGCCGGAAATGCTGGAGAGCGCGAACATACGGCCACAGGGAGGTGCGCAACTTAAGTCAAGCATTTGCTGCATGCAAATTACTGCGGTCAGACCATTTTGCTCCATGGAGCATAAAAACACTGGCAACTAAATCATTAGCAGGCATTCTTTTGTAGGCAGGACAAGAGCCCCAACAACAAGTTTCTCTAGTGGTCATTAAAAACAAGAGTGTAGCACCAAAGGCGTGAGGAAATTTATGGGAAAGAGTGCAAGAATTTCCATTAAAAAACACCAAGCTGCAAGCGTGTGCAAGGCGCGCTGTTTAAATACCTTCAGTAAAAGTCAGCGTAAATTAATTTTAATTTTTAAAATTTTGCCGTTTACTCAAATATAAACTCTGCACAAGGTAAATATTTTCACACTTCTCCTGAGGGGCAATGCAGCTCTTTTTAAGTCAACGTATAATTACATTAAGTTAAATATTTTCACCACTCACCTGAGGCGCGAAGCAGCAGCTTGAGTAATCATTAAGTTTTGGGGGAGAAAAGGAAAAAGTTTTTAAAGGCACAAGACTTTTGTCATTCCTGGTCCGATTTCTGGTTGAACTAAGAACTAAGAGAAGTGGACAAATAAATCGACTCATAAAATCTAAAGATAAGCCACCAATTAAGAGCCATTTAATTGGAGCCATCAAGAGCCATAGACCGTGATTTAAATGAAATAAAGTTAGTTGCTAATTTTAACTAAAAACGGATACAGAATGCATTAGAAAAGTAAGTATTGTAAGTTTTCCATACCGGAATTTCGGCCCAAAAAAGTATGCTACATTTTTGCTATAACTTTTCTTGCATGTCTTCTGCTGCCATTAAAGCAAGTTAAAAGTTTTTTTTTTATTCAGTCGCTCGTCAAGTGCCTTTTTGTGATAGAAAAGATAAAAATTGTATAAATATTAAAAATGATTTCACAACTTTTCACTTTTTTTTTGTTGGCACAAAACTTTTTATCAAAATGTTAGCTGCGTTGCCATTTCTTTTGAAAACTTTTATTTTCACTTTGCTGCCGTTACATTGTTGACTTAAGGAAACGCACTTTTTCCCCTTATTCCAGCGGACTACTTGAGTGTACCGCCCGTGCAGAGTCTACAGCCCAGAGCGGCAACAACCGGACATGATTTTATGCTGCCGCTACAGCCAAAACTTTTGGGTCCGCTGGGTGAGTTGATAATTTTTTTCGCAAAGTTTCCCTTGTGTCTGATAGATAATTGCGTTGAAATGTGGAAAAGGTGGAGTTCAAAACATAGTTGAACCCACTTGTAGGCGCACGCATCCACACACCCACACCAACCATTGTGTGTGAAAAACTTTTCTCACTCGACCGCAGATAAATATGCACTTCAAACCAATATTAGCCCGGCGGGAGACCGAGGTGAAGACTTTTCCCCACTCACTTGACTGAAGCATTTACAGATGCCTGCACATTGTGTGCGGGCGATAAACCAATCGCTGACATGTATGCACTTCCGTTTCCGTGTCCGCTTCCTTGACTATTCGCTTGACTACTTTATAAAGTGAAGTGTTTATTGTGTGTTAGCTGGGCCCATATTAAAGTTGGAGAATTTAAAAGTGTTTTCTCTTACAGAACGCAAGGATCAGCATCCACTGCAGTTGACGGCTCACAATTTGGTCTCGGATACACATCAATTATATGCTGCCGGTCATCCTCATCCTCATAACACTGGCACCGTTTTGAGTGTGCCGCCCACTTTAAGTATGACCCACACCCAAATGCCACCTGGCATGGCCAGCATGGGTCAACGAACACCAAATCTCAGTTATCGTGCCACACATGCAACACAGTCGATCATACAACAGCCCATACCTCATCCACACCAGGCGTCCGCGAATTGCAACATCAAAATCTCAGTGCCCGGTGAGGACTTGCGTGCACCTAAGGTCACTTTATTGGATGATCTCAGTGACGAGATTAACTCATCGACGGATGATTGTGGTGACTGTTGTTTGGTGGAGGATAGCGATACTTATGAAGCCGTTGGTAGTGGTGTTATTGGTGGTGTTAACAATGGTCGCTTAGTTGTGCAGCATGTAGAAGATGAGGATGGTGAGGATGGTAGTGGAGCTGGTGGGGACAGTGGAGATAGTATGGGTGGCATTTATCTAGGTCCCAGCCATTGATTGTCAACCATTAAGTGGGAGTTTCCCAGTTAAGAGTCAAGATAGTTTATAACTAGTTAGAATAATGCTGTACAGCCAGCTAGTGCTTCTAAAACTGTAAGTGGTTTCAGTACAGTTGCATAAAACTGTTATGCTCTTAAATTTAAAAAGAAATAGAGATGACCTCAAAAAGTTTACTCAATTCCAAAAAATTTAACATAAAACACGGAGCTTTTAAAACAGCCCGCTCACTTTGTCTTTTACTCTTTAAACAGTAATCCTTGTCACCTTTCGCGTAAAAAGGGCAATTCTTATGAATTGAGATGACCTCAAAGAGATAACTCAATTTCAAAAATTTTAACATAAAACCAAAATTTACTTAATTTCTAAAAATTAAACATAAAACACCGCGCTTCTAGTACCGTCACTTCACTGAGTCTAAGACCTTGTACCTTGAGCGAAGAGACCCTTGTCAAATTTCAAGTAAACATCCAAATTTTTATAGATAGAAATGACCCCTGCTCGGGCGCCAATGTTACGACCTATTTTGTTGGCACGGATGTAGTTCGCCGATGCCAGGGTTTGTCACAGATATTATTTGTGTCTGGAACATTTGGCTCTTCTGTTTGCTGGAATCGTGGATATATTCTTTTTCATTACTATTTTCTCAATATAACAGGGCGAAATATTTCCGCTATTCACCCTCGAAACTCGCACAGCTTGCCTTCAAATGGCGACCGTGCTTACTTAAATGCATGGGCTAAGTCGCTTGCAATTTCTATTATAAAAAACCCTTTAAAGCCGACAGCAGGACACGGGTCCATTATGAATCAAAATTTCGGTTTCGATACGGTATCCAGTTTTTTATTTCGGTATACCGGTACGTACCGATATAAGTACAAATTTTTTGAAAATTGTAAATAGTAAATTGTGGGATAAGTCCAACTTATTTTATTCTTTTGTAATTAAAGAAACAATATTCAACATTAACATTTAAATCGTTAATAAAAAAGGGATTTATCTCGCTTTTCTATATTCTGAACGAGTGATTTCCAATTTGCAATGCATCCAAATGGATTAAAAATCACCCAAAACTACATTTCCGGCCTGAAAATCAGCTGTGGCCAACTCAGTTTTTTCTAATATGCTTACAATTTAGCGATCTGCCGACGCAAAGGTGGAGTAAATGTTGAAGACGTCTTCTGCCAGCAAATGTTTTCGCTCCAACGCGTGAGGCAATCATGTGGAGCAGTCATGTTTTTTGAGTGGCTTGCCAGCCAAAAGGTTGCTGATTGATGGTGTGCTCAGCTTTTTAAAAAAGGCTCTAACTGATTTAAGATTGCAATGACTGCTAGCTGCAGTATAAGCGCAGCTCTCCACAAGCCAAAGTTTGAAGGAAAGACGAAGTTATTGTGTGATTTATACACACCCAAGTATGCATTTGCTATCCATGACTAAATTTTCTAAATTCATCGACACTATTCTCATTGTCGTCACTCTAGTCATCGTAGTCCGAAGCAGGGTCAATGCTAAGAAGCTTCACCATTTTCACCATATTTCTGCCGTTATCCGAAGTACATGACTAAAATTACATGGACTTGTCGATTTGACTTGTTGTTGCTCTCATTATTTTGAACAACCTCGTCGTAAGAACGCTTAATATGCTTTGTCAAAGTAGTGCCATCACCGCAAAAAAGAACAAATTAATTTCAACAGAAACCTTAGATTACATACATACACATACTTTGCAAAGTTACAGAAATACATGTGTACATTTGAAAAAATGGCATTCGCATAGGACTAACGCAAAACAAATTTGTAGCAAGAACTTCGAATATATCTCTCTTCTCTTTCTCTCCTATGCTCTTGCGAAACTGAAGGCAACAACAATACATGCTGACAAGGCAGTATCGTCGATTGTGTTTTTGTAGTCGAGCCACAAGCACTCACACACCCAACCGGTTGCAGTTTTTCTTCAAGTTCTCTTTTGCTGATAATAAACCTATACATTTGTCTCTTTCTAACAATTGTGTATACAGAAGGAGAAGCAAAAAAGGCGCCAAGCGTTTGATTACATATACATAAAAAAATAAAAACAAACGATGAAACACAACTGAATTTCTTATGTATGTACGTATGTATGCACATGTGTAGGCATATTAGTAAGGGGTACTCTACTAATACTGCGATAAGAGCACTCGTCTAACAAAGGAAGGATCGACAATTTGAACATATGTACATATGTATGTATTTATGTACATGTTGATGTTCTCGGCATATGTAAAACTGACGTCCCAGTCACTGGTTTTAATGCATGCACTTGTACAACATGTACAGTACAATACTTGCACATATGTTCATATTTTATTTTATTGCCAATGTAAATACATATGTATGTATTTATGTATGTTAAATAAATCAATCAATCTACGAACATACGTTATCCGCCTTATGAGCTCGAGATTTTCATGCAGTCATTAACAGAGGGGTTCTTGAATTTACGCCTTCCCGAAAAGTGGCAAGAAAATCTAACAACTAAAGGGCGTCTAGATCCTTCGCGTTAAAACATGACCAAAATTACTCGAATAATAAAAAAAAACCGAAACACCGGTACCTACGTTTCGGTTTCGATCGGTCATCGGTTCCAATAAAACGGAAAACGGTATTCGGTTCTCAAAAAAATTGTCGGTTCCGGTCGGCGGTTTGAAACGGTTTATTCGTTAACGTTACCGGTCGGTTCTGCTTACTGTATTGATACCAAAATACTCGAGCGATGCGTGGACAGGCAAAAAGAATGAACGTTCCAAGGTCGAAGTAAACGTACCCTTAAAACGTGGCGTGCAAACAGGGGTTAAGAATGGTTGAGCTGGCCAAAATCACCTTAGGATTAATTCTTTAATCATTTGGAACTCTGATGCTTTCCGCAGCAGCAGCATTGTCGAACGCGGCCTTACGTTTAACATGTCAAAGCCATCAGCTTCAAGCTTGTCCAAAATCATTTCAAATGATTCGACCACTTAGACTTCGTGGTTTTCGATGACTATATACCTTAATTCTTGGCTTGTTTGGTCCTTGTGAGAACGAAACGTCCATTGGGCATTGATGTGAAAAATATACAAAACAATTTATTAAAGCAAATAATCAATATACATTGCCGACCCTCAAATTTGCCGCCCCTAAAATTTGCCGCCCGGGGCGGTCCCCCCTCGCTACTCCACTGCTTGTAAAGAGAACAACTCTTCAGCGACTCTCGGTACATTTTAAAAAGAAAAACAAATTGTTGTCGCCTTGCCGATGATCGAACCCAAGACCCTTTGTATGCAACGACGGCGACATGTTAGCTCGTTGCACCATCGCACGTTTTTGTAGAAGCACCTCTAAATGGCTACGTATACCTTCTGTGCGGTGGTTGAGTTGAGTTGAATTGTGCTTATTTCAAGAACATTCTGATCATTTGTTCTTAAAATTTGAACATCTTGTCCTTATATTGAGTTGAAGGCAACTTATTTTCTGAACACATTATTTCCCTCTATGTAGAGGTTTCCATCAGCCACCCTGAATCTATGTTTTAGTTAGACAATATGCGATATTCTGATATTATATATTTTATGTGTCGATGAAAGCGATAATCGATATATGTGGTATAGTCACACTAAATGTTCAGCCGTGCTAATCTAATTGGCTCTCATATTCATTGGTCTTAGCAACGATCGGTTTAAGTACTTTAAACTTCTTTAAGAATGGTTAGTAAGCTATTTTCAAGCTTTATTTAACTTTTTAAAATAGAAACTACGATTTCTGGGTCATCTTATACCAAATAAGGTAGATTTTGTACGCTCCGCTTACTATTTTTAAGATCAACAATGATACAGAATCTGTTCAACCATATTAAGGGTTTCACTTAATCTTCGTAGAAGCAACAAACGTCAGATTTTCAAAAGTTAAATCCCCGACTCACTTAAAGTACTACAATTTTAACTCCAACCAGAACGAGTACTACAATTGATTCTTTAATTTTATTTTTGCTGATTTTAGAAGGCTCTAGGAAATAACGAGAAATCAATATTTCAATATTTAGGGTACTTCATTGATGTTTTGGGAATTTTATCTATCATATTTAGTGTACGCAGTAGCATTTTGGCTTAAACTTTTCATTTCTGATACTTCCAGAACAATGCTTCTCAAGCTATCACTTTCAAGATGCAGCTAGAGTATTTCCTGTATTTTGTATTCCTAAAAAATCTTTGCTTTTGGATTGCAAAAACATTTCTTGTCCTCAAGACAAAAACATCCGTTACATTTGAGTCTCAGTCTCCTGATAACTGTCATGTTGACAACTGTCATTGACAGAGATGTATATATATTTATCTATCTATATATGCAGACCACGTCCGGGTCTGGACAACAAGACAAAGCCAAACATACCGTTCGTATAAATGTGGCCACTTTTGTTGCCAACCAAGCAGCTACTGTTGGTCTGTGGCTGACACATCAAGGTGTTTAAGTGTGTGTGTGAGTAAATCTTGGTTGGGGAACAAACTATAAATTTCCACACTTGACTTTCAGGCACCATTCCCACCATCCACTGCCACTCCCACTCCACAGAAAAAGTGTCGCTGGGAATGTTTAGCTGACACATTGACTGCCACCATTTCAATGAACTTACACAACTAAAAAAAGAGCAAACTAAGTTGACGACAGCCAAAATGGCGTCGACATGGGTTGAACTTGTAAATATATATACATATACATAGTCTAGTAGTCCTCTGGACAATGTTAATTGAAAACCAAACAACTTTAAATCTCCCTTTCTTTCTCTCTGCTTTACTCTCTGTAAATAAGGCAAGACAAACAAACAAAAAAAACATATTTGACTTTAACAAACAAATTAAGGTTCAATGGTAATTTTTGGTCCAAATATTTATAGTTTTTTGATGTGCTAAAAAACAAAACAAAAAGAAGAAATTAACAATTTGATCATTCATTAAGTATGTAAAGTTCATTTCTCTTAAAATTCTTGCAAATGTTAAAAAAAAGAAAATAAATTAAAAAATTAAATAACAAAATAATTAAACTAGGAAAAATTGTTTCAAAACAAGTGAAAATAAATTTTAAAATTGAACAAACTAAAAATACCTTTTTGCTTAGCAAATATTTTAGTTCTTAGTTAAATCTAGTTGGAAGAAAAACCCATACATATACAAGTAAATAAAAATAAACAAAAATCACCCATCGATAAGCCAACTAAAACAGCAGGTGAATGAACCAACTTTTTGGATGTAAATATTCAATCTAACAAACACATTTCTAGGCAATTTATAATGAAACCAGAAAACAACTAAAGCGAATTTTTAAATGTTGAAATATGAAACTAAACTTTAAACAAAACAAAAATTGTGGTGTGTGAACAAATTTCCAATTTTAAAAAATAAATATGAAAATTCTGTGAAAATCCTTTTTTCAATTTCCCAGCCACAGCAGACTTTTTAATTTTAAAGGCAAGCACACACACACGCAAGCCATAAACAGAGGATCAGGACCCGAGGATTGAGTGAGGCCCCCTATAATCCTCACCCTCATTTACCCATTTACAGGAAAATTTATGTTGTTTGCCACCTTGGCAGGAAAATGGCCTTCAACAACCCAACACAAAAAAAAAGAAAGGAACGAAAGCGAAAAATATGGGCAACTGCAAGTGATGGCATCTAATATAGACACTTAACCACTTACAACCACCCAGCCACCCCACACACGTACACACTCAGCTGGCACATCAAAGCGCAAATCCATTAAGCATAAACCAGGTAAAGCAGTTAACTATGGACAAGAAATGTTAACATGGATTTGCCACCTGGCGAAAGTTGTATACCCTGTCTCCAAAATAATGCTTAACATGTGTAGCCAAATGATATGGCCTATGTCTCGGTGCTTTACAACAACAAATGTGCTGCTGGGCCTTTGCTGTGTGCAATACACAAAAGTAAGTTTTTACAATTTCTATTTTCTGTTTTGGTATACGAGTTTAAACAATTAAGTAAACTTAAAATTTTAAACAATTGCTGTTTGCTGTCCTTTTTAAATTTATGGTTACGTAATTTAGATTGGATTCATCGGTCATTGTCTAAACCCCCAATATGATGCTCTTTGGTGTAAAAAGACGTAAAAAAACACAAAAAGATAGAAAAAATTGAATTTTACTTGGCTCTCGGAAGATCTAACGTTTTTTTGAATCACTCATCCGCAGTGTTGCCTATTTTCTTATATTCTTTTTCATTTCAAAATAGTCAGCGTTGATTCAGTTTAAAAAATTGTATGAGCTCCAGATACAAATGAAGAAAACTATGGTTGCGTTCACCAGCATAAATCGATGACCAAAAATCGACTAATTTTGTTAGATTGTGCTGGTGAACAGGCATGATGTGGTATCTTGATTGCTAATTTTCGTGATTGTGTTAGATGTGAATCCATCAATGTATTTCTTTGTTAGATGGATTTGACTTTCGATTGTTATTGGTAGCACACTGCTGACTCTGGATAAAACATAGCACGTAAATAACTCTCAACCCATATTTTTGGTCTGCTCTACTCACGACCGCAATCGAAAAAATAAAAATAAAACGGGCTTGGTCTTCCCTCAACCGATTGTGTGCTGCTCTCGCGCTCGCTTTTAAGTGGCTGTTGTTGTTCACTCCAGCTTGGTCGGTCTGACATCAACCCAATAACAGGCCCATTTTAGCTAAGCGGTCCCAAGGTGTTAGATATTTGAAGACCGAGAGACCAAAATGTTATTTCAAAAAGGTAGCTGTGAAGTCAACTGGAGCAGAGCTTAACATTGCGAAAGAGAATGAGAGAGTACACATAGTTTGTCGCATACATACAAACGTGCGTTGATGTCGGTAGCCTAAGAAGCACACACTGATAGCATACATTCAAAAAAGACCTTTTCAGCAAGCGGTCTCTGCAAATAGGTTGGCAAAAGACCAAGAGCGAAAAAATCAAAACAAATGTGTTTCTCTCCTCACCCAACCGAGCACTATCAGAGAGCGTAGTTAAAGGTTGCTTCCGTCCTTCTTTGTCAATGTGCCGCACGAAACCAATGAGAGGACCGGTCGGTGCGACCTCTGGGATAAACAAACATTTAATTTTGTGAAAAATAAAAAAAAATCTTTGTTTTTAATAAATGAATTATCAGAGGCGTAGTTTCGCTGGTAGCCTTGCTGGTTGTTGCGGAGGAGCAAAGCTTGCAAAGCCGCCTTTTCAAAAAAATGATGCCCCGGATACACGGCCCAAGGATCATTCAGGATGTCCCGAGTTACCAAAGCAGTGGCCATGGATAAGCCAATTGCCAGCGTAACTTTGGAAAATAGTAGCTATTTGTAATTTGGATTTTAGTAAAACAGAAGTCCTTCTTATCAGTAGGTGACCGTTTCGACATCCCATTGGATATTCGAGTTCGTTGTGTACCGGACTGTACTTGCGACAACATACATCAAATGGCGGACATACATCCATCTTCCGAGCGTACACAGGGCCAATAGCACTTGCTGACGACCTCCAGGAGAACGACACTAATGCTGACGCAGCCCTCAATGGAGTAGTCAATGTTCTTAATCCAGGTGCCCACACATTTGACAGCTCGTATCACATTGCAGTAGGTCTCCGCGTCCCATTTACAGCTTTAGATACGTCTAGCATGTCTGCAACACCACCGGCACCCGCTTACCCAGCTGTGCCCTCAAGATGACTTTCTTCACCGAGATTTTTAAGACTTGAGCCTCCTCCTGTATGGTCTGCAGCACCTCCAGCATGATCCTGAGCTACACATCTGCACTGACATTTGGTATTGAAAGTATTGATCGTTTCCACCATATAGGCTGCCAGTGGCATGCACAGACGATTTCGCACAACCTTGGCTCCTCCCGCCAACTGTACAATGGTCTCGAGTGCTCATGCTCTGCATCTCATCCAAATCGGATAGGAGAGAGCTTCACTTCGAGGCAATCAAGAAGCTGCAAGTGGGCTCCCCAGTTGATGCCTCCAACCTGTCCGCATGAAACTCCTCAAAGGGGAGCATCTGCAAGGCGTTCTTCTCTTCACGCACCAATGGCCAATGTGGGATAGCCAGAGACAGCCAAGTCGCCACCGAAGAGGTCGAAATTTCGCCAAATCGGCGTTTTTGACGACAGTCAAACCCAAATTAATGGATTATATTATTTTTTATTTTTTATCAAAAATTCTAGACTTCCGCTAATAAAAAAATTAGGGGAAAGTTAACTTCGGCTCGGCCGAAGTTATGTATACCCTTGCAGCTTCCATTGAAACAAAAAAGTTTTTCAAACTAAGACTACTTTTTGGACCTTACTTTTCTATGGGATCTATAATATATAGATGTCTGATTTTGACCAAACTTGGCAAAATCATGGATAGCGTAATACTCTGTTCATTACGAAATTTGGAGGCGATCTTATTTAAAACAAAAAAAGTTTTTCTCACTAGAACTTCTTTTTCGTCCGATCATTCAAACTGCAGCTATATACTATAGTCATCCGATATTGATAAAACTTTGTAGAAGTGTGTTTAAGTATATAATATAAGAATATGCCAATAAAAAGGACGTTTTCATTAAAAACAAAAAAGTTTTCCTCACTCGAACTAGTTTTTCGACCGATCGTTCCTATGGGAGCTATATGCTACGGTCATCCGATTTCGACCAAACTTTGTAGAATTATGTAAAAGTATATAAAATAAGTGTATGCCAATGATAAGGACGTTTTCATTACAAACAAAAAAGTTTTTCTCACTAGAACTTGTTTTTCGACCGATCGTTCCTATGGCAGCTATATGCTATAGTCATCCGATTTTGACCAAACTTTGTAGAATTGTCTGGGAGTATATAAAACAAATTCAAGCCCATTTTGAGGACATTTCCATTGAAAACAAAAAAGTTTTTCTAACTAAGACTACATTTCAGACTTTTCTATGACAGCTATACTATATAGATGTCCGATTTCGACCAAATTTGGTGGAATCATGGAAAAGCATAATAACCTGAGAAATATGACGTTTTGAGGCGTTTCAATTGAAAACTAAAAAGTTTTTCTCACTTAAACTAGTTTTTCGACCGATCGTTCCTATGACAGCTATATGCTATAGTCATCCGATCCGGCCGGTTCCGACAAATGTGCAGCGTTTTGTACCAAAAGACTTCGTGCAAAGTTTGGTGAGGATAGCTTTAAAACTGACGGATAGCATAGAAACAGACGGTCAGACGGACGGACGGACAGACTATGTGGTCGGAGATGTTTCCTTCAATGCGTTACAAACATCCGCACAATTTTATAATACCCTTTGCAAGGGTATAAAAATGGAAAGAAAACTTGACAAAACTGTAAAGAAATATATTAAAGACATGTTTCTAAACAGCAAAGAGACATCACTGTTTAGTCGGACTAGAGCGCTTTCTCGAAAATTGTTCTCTTCAAACTCATCAAAATCTTGTTGTATGGATAAAAGACCTCGTATACGAAAATAGCTTCAAAAAAGTTTTCAAGATTTAGTAAGTTATGGTAGGTTCGACTATTTTTAGACACAGTTTTGCAAACAGAATCTTAAACTTTATGACTGACCGAACCTTCCTCAGAATTTCAGTATTTTGCAGCCCTGTCCTAAAGGTTATAGGGTATCAGGTACAAGGTCAATAAATTTTCATTATATCTGTAAAATAAAAAAGTGCCATTATGTTTATGATAACAAACGGAATTACCAAATCATTACGAGTATTTATGCTTGTTGTAAGGGTATTACCAAAAAAAAAAACCGAAAAAGAATCCTTGCCGAAAATGAAATGAGACTCAGCAATGGGCTACGTGCTGCTGCGACTATTCCCCCGTAGCTTATCTACAAAGCTCACACATACACCGCCGACTCATGCATGTGTGCGCCCCGCCCCAAGTGTGTTATAAAGTAAAAGCCAGCGAAGCAACAGAGGAGGCTGGTCCGTTCATAAGCGTGCATAAGATTAATGAGCCACACCTGCCTGCTGACAAATTACTTGGCATAATTCAATGTGACCCGCATGTAGGACACAAACACGAGACATATGTAATATTTTGCTTGTCTAGAAAACTTTCTTACCGGCAAAGTGCTGGCAAATTTATGCAAAATAAATTATTTGCAAATTTCAAACAGAAAAACTCAAGTTGAACAGCTTTTGAGTTAAAGTGGCTCTAGCGAATCCTGCAGCCTAAGCTGTTGATTTATGCCTGACTTGATAAAATGTCGCATATCCGGTTTCCGGTTTAGTCTTCTGCTACCGAAAATGGGCGGCCCAGGCAAATGAAATACAATTTTTTTTCATTTTTTTTTTTTTGGTTTGTTGTTTGCGAAATTGAGGCAGGCAGCAGAGCATTTTTAGGATATGGTTTAGAGTAGGCTGTAGGGGGGATGGCATGAGGGGGGCTAAGAGTATGATAAAAGCCAGCAGAAGTAATCAAAGTTAGCATATGGCGACGAAGGCTGCTGCTGCCTAGAAATGCATGGCAATCTGTAAATGTGTTTTCTGATTGTTTGCAACTGTTGTGACACGCCCACTTTTATGTGCCGCCTTTTTTTAGGCATTCGAATTTTTATGTGTTTGAATGTGTAACAAAGTTGGTTATGCAATAGAATTTTATATGGCTAACAGGCTGGAAGGAAAGACATAATTGGAAGTGCGACACTTTAACTTCAAAATGCTTAATAGGAGTTTAGCCAGAAAGTGGAAAATGTATTTAAGAAGGTCTTTAGAAAGCAAAAAAAAGTGAAATTACGTCCAAAAATAAATTGAAAAAATAGTGTTTTTTGTTCTCGCATTATTCATTTGGTCCAACGACAAAGGAAAATTGGAAAAAGGAAAGAAGAAGAAGTTATACACGTTTGCCTCCGCTCGGCTTTCTCTTGAAACAGAAACAGAACTAAAAGTGTTTTTAATTCTCCCAAAAACTATTTATTTAAGACAACCAATGCCAATCCAAGTCTAGTGATACCTCACCGTTCATAATTAAGGTGCCCAGCCGCACACAAGGGATTCTGTACTGTGGTTATTTTTATTCAGTATTGCTTAAAAGTATGGAAAGGCTTTCACCGCAACAACGTCTCCAACATGCTCAGCCACAGCTCATAGAAGAACTGCTGTTTTCGTGCCGACGAGGCACATTTCTGGATGAATGGATACCATAATAAACAAAATTACATTTGGGATGATGAGCAACCAGAAGAAATTCTCCAACTACTATTACATCCACTAAAATGCACTGGTGGGGTTTTTGGGCTGGTGGAATCATCGGTTCTGGTTCCTCTGAATTTTTTTGGGCTATATGAAATCATACCCAGCAAAACAGTTTTTGGAATTTTTGATCATATTCGAGTCTGTTTCGAGTCCTCTGTCTGATTAAAATAGTCATAAATACGCTCTTTTTCTGATCACAATTTATACTTTTGTCGGGAGAAAATGGTACCCTAGCCGCGACTCTTCTTGAATAGCAGTGGTCGCAACAAACGGTCGTCTCTTTGCAGCACTCACAAAAAACCGGTTTCGTGCGGCGCATTGACAGAGAGGGATGGAAGCAACCTTTAACAGCGCTCTCTTTTTTTTCGGTCGTGAGAGGAGAGAAACACATTTGTCTTTGCTTTTTCGGGCTTGGTCTTTTGACGACCTTTTGGGACCGACCGCCTGCCGAAAAGGTCTTTTTTGTGTGTATGGGCCTGAGAGCGCTTGTGTGTGGGCTCACTCATTGCGTGCTTACATCTTATACATTTTCTGCATAAATACGTATGCATACACAACAACAAAACTTTTGTTTATGCATTTGCTCTCTCAGTCTTTCTCACACTGATACTCTCTGATCGCACCAGAGACCTTTTCACAATAACATTTTGATGTGAGGGGATTTAAATACCACACACTTCGGGACCGCTTGACTGAAACGGGCCTGTTATGGGGTTGATGATAGACCGACCAGCCTGAGTGAACAACAGCAGCCGCTTAACAGCGAGCGCAAAAGCAGCACACATTCGGTTGAGGGAAGACCAAGCCCTTTTGCGGTCGCGAGCAGAGCAGACCGAAAGTATGGGTTGAGAGTTATTTACGCGCTATGTTGAATAATCGTTTTTAGACCGATTTTCTGATCAATTTCGTCTCATTTTCGAGTCATATTTACAATCATTTTCTAAACATTTTCGAGTCATAATTCCAATCATTTTCGAGACTAGATAACAAAATTTTAAACAAAAAAAATTTTATTTATTTTTTTAAATTTTATTTAGAAAGTAAAGAATGGTACTAAAGCATGCCCAAGCCAATCAAAAAGTTTGCACAAAATATTCAAAGCCTGACAACCACTGTTCATTATTTAAAAAAAAAACAGGATTACACTTGGGTTTGGGGAAATGGATATCGAAAGGTCTCTTCAACACAATACATGAGTTGCTTTGACCAACGCCGCATCCCTATAGTACGGCCGACCAACGCTGTATCAACGTTCCGTCGACGATTTTGTGACTGTCGTCGACCCAAGACGAAGTCCGCTCAATACGTTAACGGCTCTCCAGGCACGCTAGGTAGACGCAATGCCATGCAGGAACCGACATCAGCGACACTCGATAGACGAAATGCCATGCAGAGATGCGAAATAAGCCTCAATCGTTGTCGTCACGACACATCACCGTACAAAGAGCTGTACTAGAGGGATGTTAGTCCTCCACGAAGCTCTCCAAATAATTTTTGTCTTATTTTTTCTCGAAGGTACCTTTTAGTGTTATGAAACATGTCTCAAATCAAAGAAAAATCAAATCAAAGTTTATACCACCAACATTTTTAGTATAAAACAATTTTTTTGGTATCGTCCCTTATGCTTTGCAAACTTTAACTTAAATCAGAGTAACCTTTTGAAAGTACGAAAACATTTTGTTAAGCCCAATTTACACGACCTAATCTGTCAGGTGAGTTTTGTATCTGAGTATCTTTCAACCCGTGTAAACAGGAATCTGAGCCTACTCAGCTGAGCGCTCAGGTGTAATAGAACTGGCTCAAATTAAACTGACCGCCAAAAATTGTTTTGCAACTAAGTCAACTAAGCTTCTCGAATGTATAAGCTGAATTAAAGTCAGCTGAGACGCAGTCAAAATAGTTGAGTTTAGAGATCAACGCTAACTACAAAAACATATCAAGTTGAAAGGCAACACTGCGTATGAGTAATAACAAAAACTTTGGAGCCCCGTCGCGTCCACTAACTTTTTCTCTTTTCTCGGTAAATATACACCATAAACTAGCGAATATGGGGGCGCTAGTATGACCTTTATTTTTTCCATACAAAAAAAAAGCGCCCAAATGTACATACTTACTCATATTTTAAGAACAATAATATTGTCTCCAAAACAAACTAAAATTAATCTATTCAAACAATTCAAAGTCACTTTTTGGCTCGTAACTTAGTGCGGGTCCCCTTCCTGCTCTACGTAGAAGCCAATTCGTCCGAAAATATCTTTTAAACAGCTGCCCTGACAAATTGTTTTGGTCCTTCTCCAACTGTTATTGCTATTAATTGTTTCTGAAAACTTGTATAATTTATAAACAAATTGATATGTCAACGCAAAATACGTACAAATTGCCTGAGCTTATCTTCATTTTTTTGCATGTCCTCATCAAATTTGAAGGAAGATTTTGGAAGTCTGATAACTCGTCGGTTATTACTATGTCACTGCCACTGTGGTGTTTGCTGTTTTCCAGCATGACAGAGATAACCTCTTCCGTCAATTTGGTAACTGTAGAACTTCTGGCTAAATTTCATTTCATTATTCAAATGACTCAAATGAACAGAAATGCAGAATTTGACATGTGCATTGATATTTGTGAGCAGAGGTACCGTTCGAATAAGAAATAAGAGACAACAAGAAGTTTTGCATCGTCCAGAGGGTCGAAATATTACTGCTTAGCAACAGCCTGAATAATCACATTTCAGTTCCCTGCAAGATCAATTTGTGATTGATCCACATTTTGTTATTGTAGTTTCAATAAATCACATTTTGAGCATTTGCAATTTTATTTTAATCATCAAAAGGGCTCGAAAAAGACTCATCGAGGTGATTTTTGCTAATATGATCTTTCAAATGTTGGGTGGGAAGCCAGCTACGATTCAAGACTTGGAAGCTAATTCGCGTAATATCGATTGAAATGCTGGATGGAGTGAACGAAGAATTGACCTTCCGACCATCATCAGCGTAGTCGTCACAAAATTTAAAATGAAATCATTCTTATCAAGTAAATGTCAGAGTTTGTTGCTTTGAGTCAGATTTCGACACACAATTCTATTTTATATGTTTTATTTAAAGTTAACCCTTCAACCTTTACCTAGACCCTAGATATTAAAACCGAAGCGAACTGGTTTAATTCCAGATTAGAGTCTTTAGTATATAGATGAAATCAAAGGAAGGAAAAATATATCACTCTGTTCAATTTCTTCCAAAAAAGCAAACATATAGCTACGTCTGTTTTTTTCTGTAAAATCTCAAATTAAACAGTATTTAAGCCCTCTTTTGGCACTAGTTTGTCTCTATATTGACGCACTAGTGACACAGTTTTTGGCAACTAACTTCAAATAATTCAAACAGCCATTTCTGTTTCTCTTTTTTGTGTTTGATTTCCAAACGAAATTTATTGTTACAGATTGCCAAAAAAAATAAGTGCGAGAAGAGAGCCCTAGAACTTTGCAAAGGGGCCAAGCAAATTTCCGGTGCTGGACCATAAAAATAACGCCCAAAAAAAGGACGAAATAGAATCGAAATAGATAAGTCACAGCAGCGCTCACAAAAGGAAATGTGAGCCAATAATTTGCACTCAGACACATTTATTCGCAACAGCCATCGTCATCGTCGTCCTCGTCCTCGTATGCTATTGGAGCTGGACAGCGCCTGGCACGCTTGCGTCTCGTGGCCAATTTACACACTTTCAGAGCTCTTCTTCTGGCCGACTTACTCATACGATAAAAACAGACCCACATATTCCAGGCCTCGCGCCAATTTCTCTGGAGATTTCGTGCAAATTTCTCCAAAAAATACATGCCATCGGTAGCTTCAAGTATATACCAAAGTAAGGCTCCACTTATTGCTGTGGTAATCAAACCCAACAACCAATACTCATACTTCCAGGGCTCACAACCACACAGTCCCACCAGACATACCAATTGCCGAGTCAAGCTGAAGACCACTCTCTCCACGCCACACCAAATGACGAGGGTGCCCACCTCGACCAGAAAGATGGCGGCCACAATCTCTATGAATAGCTGCCAATACATAGACATGTGCATAAAGCGACGCGGATAGATGGATATGTCCCAGAGAAACAATAAATTGGCCAACAAAAACAGCCAACTGCCCAAAGTGGGTGCAGGCGAGCATTTATCCTGGGGCTGATTTATAAAGACCGAGCCAAGCAGCAGCTGGAAAAAGGCGGCTATGCACACAGCCAATGTAGCAACCATTATGAAAATTTACTAAAATAAAAATGAACTTGCTATAAACAAATTTGTTGAAGACTAAGTGAAAACTTGCTTTATAATCAAAATACTTCAAATTTTTTTAACGAAGTTTAAATTTAAGTAGCCTATTAAAAAAAAATCTCATTCGTTTCCTTTACATTTTATAGCTAATCTTATCTCAGTATCAATTTCCTTCATCACTCGCTCGTATTTATCGAGAATTTACACCTACCAATTGAAAACTCAACCCATTTAAATGTCAAAGCTTTGGGACAAGTTTACAATGCTGATTGATTTTTCTACACGAATGCTTTCAATTACATGCCCAACAGTTTTCCGCCCTCACCCCCTGCTCTGCACCTTTCCCTTGGCCATTAAGAGAAATAAATACGTCTACATCTCTATGTCCTCGTTTTCTGGCCTACATACAATAACAAAAGTCATGCTGCGAGCCCCACCCCTCTACGGTAACCTCCTCCTCAACACTTTAACTTGTTGCATGCAAAATCAACTGTGATTTTCGGTTCAATGGAGAAAGCGCCCATAAAAAAAGGGAAACCCAGCAGATAAAAAATACCTAAAACTGCCACTGACACTTACAAATTGGATTTTCGACAGCTCCAACCAAAAGAGACAACTATAAAGCACCCAATTATCTGGCCAACAGACGTTAATGTGGTTGTTGGCATAAAAAATCTAAGTGAAATAATGTCGCATGTAAATTATAACAAATCAAATTTAAATATAGATAGACATCCCAGACGAAGGATGAAACCCGAACAAACCAAAAATTAACATTGGATCTTGATTCTTGACAACAATGAACCCTCTTCATAGGGGACAGAGCGTCGTACTTAATGGCAGTCAAGGTATCTGGGTGGGAGGGCACAGTGATTTGAGTCTTAAGCTAAGTACTTAGACAAACTAAATTTTCCGCTAGCGGAAACGGCAGCTTATTCAGATGGGGGTCAGGGATCCAGTGTGGCAGTGTATAATGCCAAAATACCGCCTTTCAAGAGCAAAATACCTTCAGATGTTAAACGGTCATACTGTTTTTCAGAGGGGTTTTGAATTTATGTGTTTACTTTTTCTTAAATTCCATTCGCTTCACTTTTCTTTAATTAAAGCATCGAACTCAGACAAGTTAAGTCGATTTAGCTAAGCTTGAGCCAGCTCTCAAGCAAACTTAATGCTTAAGCTCATACCCAGCTTAAAACTCGAGGCGCCGCAACCTTGACTGGCTATAGAAATGATTGAGTTTAGCTGGGTAGAAGCAAAAAAGAATGTTTTTAACATATTAGCAAACCTACCCAGCTAAATGGTTTCAACAATGGCTGCAGCCTGCAGCAAAACACAAAATAAAACACAACCATGGCGATGCCCATGACTTCTGTTCTTCAAATACCATCCAAATACTCCTGCATTTTTACTTTATTAATTAAATCAATTTAAATATAAACAAAAAAACCAATGTAAGCAAACGCAATGCTGTGTGACCATTTGTTATTGGGGGTATTTTGTTATTGGATGGTGGTATTTCGGCGTTGAGCAGTCACACTGTACCCTTAGCTGAGACCCCAGCGGAAAAAGTTGTCTCTTTTGCAAGGTCTAAAGCAGTGTTCCCCAGCCATGCCCCGGGGGGTTGAACACACTCGGAAATTCACACCGAATGCTTGTCAAAGTAATGCATCGATTAGTGTTAGAGAGAGACAGAGAGCCTCTCTCGTCTGGGGAACCCTGGTCTAGAGCAGGGGCAGGCACATTGCTATCTCGTGTGCATAGGATAAATCTAAAACAGGCCTGGCCAGCCATAGCCCCTGGGGCCCGAAGTCACTCGCCGATACGCACTGATTGTTAGCCAAAGTCCATCATCACTGGGAGTCAGAGAGAGACAGATTTATTATTCTGGGCTCTTCTATTTGGCCGGGCCTGATCTAAAAGCAGCGCTGCTGTGACACACACAGTATAAGCTGTACAAGTGCCGCTGCGTTGCGGGCTCTCCTACGCCGCGACGCAGTCGTTGCTACTGAAACTGAGAGCTATTTTTGCGTTGCTCTCACACACTCCAATGCAAAAATGTAAGTGTGTTTTTTGCCTGCCTCTGGTCTAGATTTACCCTCTAGTACGGCTGAGGTCAGTCACTGTATTTGCGTCAACCTAGCGTTGCTCTTTGTATGGTGATGCGTCGTGACGACAACAATTGAGGCTTATGTCGCTTTTCTGCCTGGCATTTCGTCTATCGAGCGTCGCTCATGTCGCTTCTCTGCATGGCATTTCGTCAATCGAGCGTCACCCATGTCACTACTCTGCATGGCATTTCATCTATGAGCGTCCTTGTCGGTCCCCTGTGCGTCGGCAACGTTCGGTCGTTTTGCGGCTCGCCTAAATCTTCGAATGTGGTGGATCGGGTCCGGGGTTGTCAGTGGTCGGCATCAGGTAGTTTTAGGTGTAACATTTTTAAACATTCGTTCACTTTTCTTGGTTCGAGTTTAATGTGGGTTGTTCATGAGTAAGTGAACAAAACTGAGATGTTCACTAAACTAAACATGTGAACATGTTCCTCTTTAATTGTTAATTTTTGATCAGTAAGAGTTGTTCAGTCGCTCTAGTGGTCTCCTGCTCTGTGAATTGATCATTAAGCTGTTGAGTGAGAGTTGTTCAGTAAGTTGTTCAGTGAGAGCTGTTCAGTCGGTCTCTTCAGTCTCTCTTGCTCTGTGTGTTTCTTAGTGAGAGATGTTCCTCTGTGCGATGTTCAGTGACTTGTTCACTCAGTTCGGTTATTCAGTGGTTTAACGCCCTCGCTTCTGATTGTTCAATGTAAGCAACATGCTGGTATGGAAGTCCCAACAACAGTTGAACAACTGATCAACTGAGCAATTTGATTTGAGTTGACTCACTTTAAAAAAAAGAAAAAGTGAACATGTTCAGTGAAATGAACAACCCATACCCAACACAATTCCCCAGCCATAGCCTCTGGGGGCCAAACACACTAAGCAATTCACACCGAATGCTTGCCGAAGTCATGCAAGCAGTTTCAATTTGAAATACAAGCGCTTATACGCAAATCGCTAGAGGTTTCCGTGTCACCACCGATTATTTAATAAGTTGAGCATATAACTATTGCATTAATTAAATGCATGCGAACGGTAAAGCTATACATGTTTTTGGTTTATGATTTCTGTCGAACGTACGAGAGGTCACACTATTTATGAACATTGACATTATTAAGCAATTGGAAAAGAGCTAGGAAATGTCCAATTTCATTATTGACAGCTGTACATGCGGAATTACAAGAATGCAATGTACAACCAACCGAAGAATTTGAAGTTTTGGCATAAGCCAGCAGAAGACATAAACTTCAAATCTTGCCCTGTTATCGAGCTTACTCATGGACATTAAAATCATGGAGTTGTCCTCTTTGCAATTGAATTAGGTTGTAATCAATAGCACCAATACAGTTTGGACATCCGCACACAGAGGAAAAAACCGAGAACATTGGACGCAAAATGAGCACATTCGGTCACAAAAACTAATAATGAACGGATTTTCTCACTTTGAGAACAATTTCTCACTTCAAGAACTTTTTTTGAGAACGCAAAATCTGTATGTGAGTTGATATGCTCAGTTTTTAAGAATATTTTAGACTCAGAAAAAAATTTGAGGTCCAGGTCCACCGTCAACAAGTCGTCTATCGTCCACTGTCCAGGTCCACCGTCCAAGTCCATGGTCCACTGTACTGTACAGGTCCACCGTTCAATTTCATGGTCCAGCGTGCAGGACCACCGTCCAGGTCCATTGTTTAGGTCCGCCGACCAGTTCCACTGTCCAGGTCCACCTTCATCCAGATCCACCGTCCATGTCCAGGTCCGAGGTCCGCAAAGAAATCGCTTGTACAACATTAGAACTCAAGAGCTTTGCCGCGCGCAACGACGGCGGCCATCTTAGACGTTTAAGCTGTTGCCCAGTGCTGAGGCCGCACGTCTGAATGGCTACTTATACTTTTCGGTGCGGTGGTTGTGCTCATTTCATGAAAATTCGGAACATTTGTTCTCAAAAATTTGAGAAAACATTCTGTTCATAATTTGAGATGGAAAAATCGTATTTTCTAAACACGTTTTTCCCTCTGTGCATAGATCATGAAAATCTTGTGCAATGTTTTCCCCATTCCCTGATGGTATATAGATATGCCTAGTACTTCTTGTTCAACACAGAATAATTATAGGGATTAAAAGAATATATCTTTCTGATATATTTATCGATAAGTCGATCGTTTGAGACACGAAAATACAATTTCAGCTGAAATTAATTTAAGTTTATTAATGTCGAGTCATAATGGCTTTATTAAATTTTTGTCAGGCTTACGCAAAATAACACACCGCTTTTAATTTTAACAAATTTTATTACATCATAACACAGATCTTTTAAAATTTCCCAATTTCACATCAAAAATCCTTTGCATTGCCTCACTGTGCCTAGGTAAGTTATTATTATTCCCTTCCCTCTCTATCTTTTTTCAACCTTTCTCAGTTTCGGACAGTTTCACCTGGCCAATGCTGTGGCCTGGTCTGCTTTTGATAGATTCAAGTTCACAGCGGGAGGGGATATCACAGATATCCAGGTAAACGATAATTTGTCAGCGATAGATGCTGGTGGGGGGTTGAAAAGGGGGAAACTGTGTCTGTTTCTACTGTATGAAATAGCATACTTTCAGAGGTTAGATGGCACTTTGCGGGTTAGGTTGGCCCGTTAGGGCGGTTCATTGACTTGGCTAAATGGTGACTTCAATTTGATTAATTGTGGCAAATGTTATGTTAATTTGTTGGCACTTTTTTGTTTGTTGCTTTTGGTCTACCGATTTTAGATAAACATGTTAATGTGTGTCAATTTGAGGGCGGGTAAGCCAGTAAGCCCAAGCATGTCAAACTGTTGAATGTGCGTGTACAGGGGGCGGATGTGTTGGGGTGGTTGGTTGGGTTGACAAGCATTAATTAATTGCAATACACGCATAATGAGCAGCTCTGTGCGGTGCCATTGATCCGCTGTAATTAATACTGTAATTTAAACATCAAGTGCTCAACAGCTCGTTCATAAAGTGGGCGTTGAAATTCAATTTACGCTTTAATTGATTTTCTAAACTTAATTTGGTACTTTTTTATAAAAATTGCGCAGAGTTCTCATGCTTTTGTTGGTGCGGTTTTTATCCCACCATAGAATCGAAAAGATTTTTAACTCATATCCCATTACGCTGCTGCTTTGGAAAAATTTAAGTATTTTCCACCCTTTTGCTTAAATTCTTGTTTAATGCAAATATATTTATCTGCGTATATATTTGATGAATTAAGAAATAAGCTACTGAAATAAGCTACTAAATAAATTTACACGTTTTCTGCTCGCACTCCTCTCTTGGGAATTCTGTTCTTGATCATTGAATAGTGGGTAAGTGCCTTTTACATTGCAAAAAATTAAACAATGAGAATTTCAATTGAATTTGGGCACAAGTTAAACTGAAAATTTACTTCGAACGCAATAGGATATAGCTGTTTTTTCTTTTTTATAGCTGAGGTAGATTTTCTCTCCTAAAACAAGGAGATATGAGTATGAAGGCAGCCAAATGTTTTTTTCCCCTGTTTTTGGTCTGGGATTCGAAATCGGCGTCTCGAAGACTCATCTAAGGTAGATTTTCACTCCAAAAACAAGGAGAAATAAGTATGAAGGTTGCCCTTTGTGTTTTTCCCCAGTTTTTGGTCTGGAATTCGAAATCAAAACCTCGAAGACTCAACACGCGGACGTCTGCATCTTAGCGCACACGACCATCAAGAGCTCGCGACAGACAGCGACAAAATCATAGTAATGAATATAGCATTTAGGCACTAACTCAGCGAAATGCCCTGTAGAGCAGAGGGAGTTTATTGCAAGATGGAATGCGAAAGACTCTGTGAAAAGAGCCAGGAGTTGAGTCGTCACTGAGATAGGAAGACGAGGTGCGGGAAGTTATTAAGAAAGCTTGGTGTGACCAACTGGTGCAGCTGGCACAAGACAGAGGCGAGTGGCGGACATTAATTGCGGCGGCCGAGACCGTTGAGCGATTGTGATCAAAATATCAGGCGAAAGAAGACATAAATTTATTAGACCTCTTTTCCATTCGTGTGTTGTCTTTGCTTCTCTGCAAGTTAAAATCTCGAAAAGAATTAAATTCATGAAAACATTGATATATTTGGTTATGAAGGGTAATTTTTATGCTATTTAGTTTTTCTGTGTAAATTTTTGATGTGGCAACGCCAAAGATGTTCAGTAAGGTTTGCCATTTCACCATGTATAGACTTACAAACGAACAGCTGTGAGAATTGTGTTCCATTAACTACGTCCATTTGATGGTCATTATAATCTACTTACAGGACAGGCTATTCAAGCTGTTGTGACTTAATTTCGCATGGGTCTTAGAAAAGTTGAATGAAAATGCAATCATTGGGCTTATCAACAAGCAATATTGCCGAATTTGGTCTGAAAAGCACCCCGAGGCAGTTCAAAAGCTGCCAATGCACCTTGAAAAATGCACTGTGTGTTCAAAAATAATAAAATGCTCAACCCTACAGACTTTTTGCAGACTTTTTTGCCCAAATGGATGAATTGGACTTGGTTGACACGGGGTTTCAACAAGACGGTGCCACATCAACCAATTGAGAAGCGAATTTGGTAAGCAATAATTTTTTAATTTAGACCAGTCCATTGGCCGCAAAGATCATGTGATTTGACCCCACTAAGCTATTTTTGGTGGGGCTACGTGAAGTTTCCCGTGTATAGGGACAACCCAGCTACAATTTAGGCCCTGGAAGTCAACATTACAGCTGCCATTGTTGGAAAAAGAATGATAAAATTGGAACGGACGACAAAAGGACCAATTTAATTAAGTGTAATGCTTTAGATACCTTTAGTACCTTGAAATCGGTGTGTACTAGAGCTGGCAAATAAATCGATTCTTGAAACGATGTATCGGTTTTTTACCTGCGTGAGAGACATCGAAATAGTTTTTGAGAATCGATTAAAATCGAAAAAGTTCCACCAATACTTGGAGAAGCGACGCCGGCGAGTCTTTTGCTAAGGGTAAACACAAAATTGTTCATATTTACAAAAATGGGTTATATTTATTTACTATTCTGTTTTTGTGTCCACTGAAAATTTGAAAGTATGTTCAAGTAATCTAGGGAGATTTTTATAACAAGTTGACTTATTGATGACGGAATACTAAGAAACCCAATTCGCTCTATATTGTGCCACGTCCACGGAATCGAACGTATGTTTAGCAATGCTGAAAACATAATCCGAGGGCGCTAAAACCAAGTAACTGATATTGTAATTTGATACACGTTGTCTCGAATTTAATTATTAATATAATCTTAGAGAGTATCAAAAAGATCTTTTGGTTATTAATTTGATACGCAAAAGTATCAATTTGAAACAAGCACATTTTTATGAAAGTTCGAAAATTCGAAGTGTCATGCTCGTATGTAAAACGAAGCCAGCTGAGCTGGCAGATCAGTTGGCGCTTGACATTAACAGTTTTGATTTTGATCGGCAATTTGCTTAAAGTAAATGATATGTAAAACAATCCCCCAGAAAACGTGTTGAAGTCTATATTAATGTATTTCAATATGGAGTACAAGCTCTATATTTACAAAGTGAGTAGCTAAACATATACAAATCGCTCCTATTGCACATATTTGTAAATAACAATTATAACTTATTAGAGAGGACGTACTCCATTCTGTTTCTGCGCTATCCAAGAAGAGATAATCAAAGTCAACTCCAGTTGAGAAACGCTGCGGTTTCAAAACTATTACAAAAGAAAGTTCTCGAGCTGGGATGGTCATGACATCATTATTGGGGCAGCACCAAATCAGAAAGTCGGACTGTTATGTCAATAAGGTTCGCGTGATGCACTTCCTTACAGGGACTTTTGTATTTGAATAATATCCGCGTTGAAATGTTTCCCGTAGTCATAAAATTCATTTTGTAAGAGTACAGAATTAAATAAATCATGTTTTAAGGGTAAATGTTTCAGTTTTAATGGCAGTTTACTGATAACCGAATTGGTACTTCATACTTGATAAGAAACAAATTTTAAATTAAGAAAAGCTAGTATCAAAATGAGACCAAAAGTTTGACAGTCAAAATATCAAAATGATAATTGTTAAGATCAAATTGATGCTAAAAAAATTAATACAAAATAGTGTTACCCTGATACTAGTTAGTACACAGAAAAAAAAGAATAGTTTTTGAAGATACTCGGGATGATTTTGCCGTATTCATTTGGACTGATCCATTGGATATTTTCGAAGTCAATTAATTTTTGATAAAAGGATATTAAAATATCCAAAGTATAGTTAAAAACTATCCTTTTGAACTGTCGAAAATATCCTTTTTTTCTTATCCAAAGAATCTTTTTGAAATATCCATTTGATCTTTTATTAATATCATTTTAATATCCATTTGATCTTAATGTCATATCCCATGTATATGTTAATAATATCCTTTTAATATCCAATTGATCTGAATTACATATCCCGTGGATCTGTTATTAAGATCATTTCCAATTTAAAGGCAGCACAATAATTTGAATCAATTTATTTAGTTTTAAAATTATACATTTAATGTATTGTTCTAAAAATTGTGAGTATGTATTGACTTATAAAAAAAATATGAATTGACTTATTAATAGTGAGTAACAATATCAAGTTCCAATGGCCATTCTTTTCATGCATCAGTGGATCACCGCACACAGCATCTTTGTTGGACTTTATTCTTTTCGGGCACACAAACGGGCACCAGAAATGGAAAAGATCGATGAGGTATGAGAAAAGAGTAAGGAAGCAAGTAACTACCTATATGTGGCATAACATGCACAATACGCTCCAGTGTCAGCACGGAAATATCAAATCGATTTAAAATAGTGTTGCCCGGCTCCAAAGGCCGGCAGCGGTTTCTCTTTCGCACCTACGGTCATATTTGACTGGTTGGCTATCGAGTAATCGATTTCCGATTACTTAATTCGAAACTTGAAGCCATTCCTTAGAAGCTTTTTAATGTAAAAAGTATATGCCAAAAAAAAACGATATTGAATTGATTTTTTTTCTTCATCCAAGGGAGCTGAATAAAGTCAAAAGGATATTGTAAAATTGGATCCTAAAATGGATATTTTCAATATCCTTTCTATCAGGGATCTTTTTTTCTGTGTATCAATTTGATATTTTCGAAATATCATTTTAATACTTTCGAAAATATCAACTTGATACTTGGAGTATTAGAGAATATATGACTAAATAGTGCCATTTTGATGAGTACTCTTTTTTGGGTGTAGTGTCTTTACTTTGGGGCACCAGCAATAAACAGGAAATTTTTGGATTCTTTCACAAGTGCTAAAAGAGATATATCTCCATTGAAAAAAATCGAAGAATTGTTTGGGATAATTCATTTTAAAGCTAAGGAGTGGTACCCCGGTCAAGGAGTCCAGACAATAGAATAGATTCCCCGAAAAACGCTCCTAAAAAGGGTCAAAATACCCTAAAAATCTCGACCTGATGGACAATTTCTGAAAACGCAGACTTGCTTAGCACACGAAAATCATTTAGAATCACTACCAACCCTTCGAGATACGGGAAAAATTTCGTTGCCTTGTGTAATCATTCTAATATTGAACAAAAAAATAATGAGGTAAGTCCTTTTTCTTTTCTGTTTGTTTTCGTGACTGGTGCATTAACTTTTAATTATACACTTGTAGTACCAGGAATTTTTGTCAAATAAATCAAACCAAATCAATTTCACTGATACAAATTCGCAAAATTTAAAAATATTCTTCACTCAATCATTCACTCATTCAATTTGGTCTGCTTTATAAAATTTAATTTTCAAAGAATTTCTAAAAAAATCTTAAAAAAATGACTATAGTAAAAGAGTACAACGTTCCTCTCACCCATATTTACGACAGGGTCATTCAGCGTTTAACTTAATTACTTGAACTTTACACATACCCATCTCGGGTTTCCCACGCTTGCCAACATCTGTTCCACCCTCGGATAATTGCTTCGTTTATGCGCCAGATTAACTATGCAAAAACCACAAGGACACTTTACTTCACTGTACCACTCATTAGGACCCACAACCGCAACCTTTTGTAGCCTGACCAGCTTCAGTTTCTTCTGTCAGTCTGTGGCATTTGCGCATTTGCTGCTCATAAGCGTGTTAAAATGCATTCAAATGCAAATGTCGCGTCCCCCTTTCAAAGTCCGATGCAGCAAATGGAAAATGTTTATAAATTATGCAAGGTGTTTTTTGGAGGCAACCAGATGCTGTCATCCTACATTTGCAAGTGATGTTGTAGTTGTTGATATTTTCGTAAAAGCTGCTAGCCCATTGACTTTTGTTTGTGGTCGGTCATTATACAAATATATAGACATAGATAACCCGGGGTGTGTATTTCCTTTGCCAAACAATTGTCATTGTAAGCGGAAGTGGAAGAGGATGGTTGGAATCATTTACATGTCAAAAGAATATTTGTTTTTAGTTAAAGGCAGAAAGTAAGAAACTTTGCTGGGGAAATACATTTTCATAAGGGCTTAACTTTGTGATTGAAATGGAATTTGCTTAAAAATATATATAAAACGACAAAAACTGGAACTGGAAATTAGTAAGCTTGAACAAGCACTTAAAAACATAGAAATTACAATTTAATTGAAAACTAAAGCAATATAAAACATTCTTATAAGAATTACTACTATTTCCCATTTAATTTCTTATTTCTCTCCCTCTCTCTTCTTCTCTTGCATTCCCTCAAATGCTTCGCCTTTGACTTTGTCTGCATTTAAATTAATGTTAATGCCAAACAGCCGGCAAGTTGTCAGCAGTCAGCGCCCAAATGTATGCAACGAGATTGCCGCATTTGCCTAGCGACAATTAGCGTGATTTTCAGCGGCAACGAACGGCAGCGTGCAAGCGCCAAGGCTTGGACCATGGGGCGTATGCACAATTTGCAAATGACATAACAACAACAATAACAAATCGTCAACTGTCGCCGGCCTGTCCACAATTTGTATGCAACCCAAAAGAAACAAATGCACGAATTCAATTTGTCTCCTGGGTTCAGTATGAATGTTGGTAGAGAGGGGGAACAGGGGAACTCACTGCTCACGTAAAAAAAGCCCCCAACAATACGGTTCCGGATACGGTTGTTCAGCATGACACGTGTGCTACATGCAACACATGACTGACAACTTTGTTATGGATCATTGTATACATAAAGAAGGGGGATATACGACATGAAGAAACGAACCCGAATAAGAGATCAAGCGACGAATTATGATGGAAAATGTTAATTCGAAATAAAAAATAGGGAAAGTTAACTTTGGCTCGGCCGAAGTTTTGTATACCCTTGCAGTTTGTTTTTCTAAATAAGACTACTTTTCGGACCTTACTTTTCTATGGGAGCTATACTATATAGATCAAACTTAGTACAATTATGGAAAAGCATAACAAACTGTTAAATACGAAATTTGGAGGCGATCCCAATTAAAACAAAAAATTTTTCTCACTAGAACTTCTTTTTCGACCGATCCTTCATACTGCAGCTATATGCTATAGTCATCCGATTTTGACAAAACTTTGTAGAATTGTGTAAAAGTATATAAAAGAAATATAAGCCAACGTAAGGGACGTTTCCGTTAAAAACAAAAAAATTCTCTCGCAAGAACTAGTTTCCGACCGATCGTTCCTATGGTATCTATATGCTATATGTCCTCCGATTTTTACCAAACTTTGTAAAATCGTGTGAGAGCATATAAAATAAGTACATGACAATTTTGAGGACATTTCCATTGAAAACAAAAAAGTTTTTCTAAGACTACTTTTCAGACTTTACTTTTCTATGAGAGCTATTCTATTTAGATGTCCGATTTCGACCAAATTTGGTGGAATCATGGAAAAGCATAGTTAACTAAGAAATACGAAGTTTGGAGGCGATTCAATTGAAAACAAAAAAGTTTTTCTCACTAAAACTAGTTTTTCGACCGATCGTCCTATGACAGCTTTATGCAATAGACATTCGATCCGGCCGGTTCCGACAAATGTGCAGCGTATATGTACCGGGTGGCCGTGTGGCTCAGCGGCTAGTGTGCGCGACCGCTGTGCAAGAGGTCGTGGGTTCGATCCCGCCTCGGAACTTTACACCCGTTCACCCCTCTCTGCTGTTGGCGCCAGCTTTGTAGCGTTAAACTTTAGGTCCCTTTCTCTTGTGCGAAAATTAGAAGCGCACAAGCCAAGAGATTGAGAGAACCTCGGCTTTGGCCCTTTGGGTATGTGTCAACTTGACAAGCCATTTTTACTTACTTTTACTATATGTACCAAAAGACTTAGTGCAAAGTTTGGTGAGGATAGCTTTAAAACTGACGGAGGAGATAGCATAGAAACAGACAAACAGACGGACAGTGCTAATTCAACTCAGCTCGTCATGCTGATCAAGAATATATATACTTTATGTGGTCGGAGATTCTTTCTTCTATGCGTTACAAACATCCGGACAATTTTAAAATACCCTCTGCAAGGGTATAAAAATAACCAACTCTAGAACTATTAGATATTTTTCGTTGGCTAACAAAATGAAACTCCCAATTAAAATAAAAATATATTTTTATTTTTTGAGTTGAAGAATTTTGGCCTGGGTTTTTAACCGAATTATACCCCTGCGAATGTGCCAGTGCATTCTGGAGGCCATTCCCTGGATGATCTAAATGACCTCATTCTTTCTGTGTATTTCCTCATAAGAGATAAGAGATTCGGCAGATCATCCCTTACGGATGACCAAGCCAATGACTAAATGATCTTGACTTTTTCCGCAAAAAGCTAAATTTTCTATCGATATGCTATCGAATTCAGAAAAGTCACCAATAAGAACAACGGTTGGTCACTGGCGTTGCCTTGGGCAGAGGAGGTTTTAACTCAGTGAGAAAGGGTCTTAGCAGAGAGGGAAATGTTTATGTTTATGAGCATGGCCAAGGTAATCGCAAAATTTTCTTTTCTTGTTATACTTGGAATCTTCATTTACCATAATATTAGAGGGCGTTTTTGAGGGCGAACTTTGACTCACAATTGCAAGCAAAGCAACCCAACCAGCTGTTCTTTGTTTATGTTAGTATGACCGTGATACTCATCCGTCAGTGGAACAAGAAAACATCAAATAAGGGTATAAAACCGATTTTAAAATGGTATTAAAGAAATTACAGCTAATTAATAACACCGTGCTACAGCGGGAAAAAACCTGGGGATTGACCTAGCGTTCGCTGTAGAGCAGGTCGCGAATAGCACTTCCTCATACTAGGTTTTCCTCGGGGACCCCAAAATCTGAAGATAAGGCCCAAAAACCGTTTAGTGCTCATTTTGCTCACTTAACTTGAAAAATTCTCGCGAATGGACCATCTGATTTTTGATAATCATGCTAATTCCGATAGCGTCGAGAAGTTTCGTGTATATTATAATCAACAGTTGAAGAAATGTATTGCAATGGCTGATAAATGCGAGTTGCAGATCTGGTATTTTAAACTTTTTTTTTAACAAAATTGCTCCAAGCTTTTTTTCTTAGAGTTTATAATACTAGTCCATTTAATTCTTCCTTAGAAAAATGTTGTTTAGATAAATTTGGTTACCGTTTGCGGATGTTATTCGCGGTTTTCTAAACAAATATCGGCTATCTAGTAATCTTGTTTAATGTGTTTACAGAATAACTTTTGAGTTAACATCAAAGCCCCTTAAACTATACTTTCCGAATTTAAGGTGGCAAATTTAAAAATAATTTTTCATATAATTAAAAAAGTATTCTGCCAATATGAAGTCAGTGACACGGTATATATATTAGAGACCTCCAACAAGCCTCTAATGTCCGATTGCACTCATGCGTTTACTTGGCTTGGTTGAACTCGTCGCCTTGGTTAGACACACTCGAAAAGATCGCAAGCACATTGAGTCAGAACGAGTAAGCTCATTGCTTCGTACGAGTAATAATATGAACAAGCTTTTCAAACCACGAGTCAAAATAAGCCTTTTGCCAGCAATGACCAAGCCTTTTCGACACTCTAATCGTGTTTACTCGTACTCGCAACAGAATTTACTCGTACGTACTCTTTTGGTTGACGGCGAGCTTCGACAAGCCTCTTATGCAATTGTTGTTGTGTTTTGAAAATTTCAAACTCCAACATGCCACAAGAAGGAAAGAGAATGCGTATTCAAAATACAATTACAATAAAGGCCATCATTCTATCTCTTTTGCATTCAAAAATTGTTATTTTTTATGTGCTTGAGACGATTGTGTACAAGCATTGATCGTAACAGATCGCAGCAGATCTTTGGCTTCGGAGACAAGTACTCTCGGTGATTCGCGTCCGAAGCTAGGAGTAATCGCGAGTATGTGTACCGAACTAACTTTACTCATGACGGCTCGCAGCTTGAGTATGAGTTAGGGCAATACACGAGTCTGACAAGCATTGAGCGCTGAGCGATTGTACTCGTGGCGGCTCGTTGCAGTTCTCTGAAACATATGTATTTTTTAAATGTATGCACCAAATCGGGAAATTTTGTTTAACAAAATCGAATGCCTTACCAGACTTTCAAAAGTGACAACCCGACCCATGGAGCACAGATCTCATTGTGAGAAATTCGATGTAGAATTCGGGGAGTATACGTAATTTTTAGAGCAAACTTTATGGCCTTGTCGCGCCCATTAATACTGTTTTTTTTTTGTTTGAAATTAAAAAAGCACGCTACAGATCGAAAAAGTGTAAATATGTGTTGACGGTTATTTACGAGCTCTGCAATAGACTCGGTACAAATCATTCTGAATAAGTGTTCGCTAAAATTTACCAAACTTTACATTGCTAATGACATTTAAAATGGTGCAATACCGAAACATTAAAGGCTGACCGCTTGGACTAACTGAACAATGTCCTATCATAATAATATCTGTTTTCTACAATTTAAGTTTGAATTTTATATAAATTGTTATCACCATTTTGCATTCCTTCCTATTTGGCACTTAGTTTACTGAAACAGGATATCACACATTGCCCTCACTCACATTGCACCCATTTCATGGCTTATCTGCTGCAGTTGTCAGTGTCGGTTACAGCAGATGTGGAAAGACAGAGTGTTTGGGATGGGGAACATGCAGACGTGCATACATATGTATCTATATACATGACTCAAAAAGAACAGCGAACTTGCAGGTAGAGGGAAAAGTTTTCATGGCTAAACTTTTATGCGCACGATTTGACTAGTCAAGATTGTTGTTGGTGCCAGGGGTTGGCAGTCGTGAGCCGAGCCGCAGACTTGCAATTTTCTTTCCTCCCTTTTGACTAGGCACCATTTCCCACATTGCATGCGGTTACAAAAGCGCACCAAAAACGGAAGTTAGGCAGGTTGCCTACCCTGTTCTGTCTGGTCCTGTCGTGTCCCAATTGTGTGTAATGAGTGTGAAAGTTCATTAAAGTTGCACGTGCGAAATTATATAAAATTTTAAGTACCTGACTTGGGTAGAGAGAAAGCATCATGAATCTTTGCATGGGGAACTGAGTTGAAGTGCAAATTAATTTCCTACTATTAATTTTAATGGTTTACTCTTAAAAGTCATTATATTCAAATTTAATTTTAGTCAAATGATTAACAGCTGGTTGTTTCAATACTTGAAATATTTTTTAATTAATAAACTTTGAGAAAAATTCACATAAAACAATTATGTTAAGACACTGGTGCTTTGTGTTAACAAGACTTCAACCCAACTCACTCAAGTTGAGCTGACTTGAAAGCAGTAAAACTGAGACTTTCACTTGCAGTTCACAAGTGAACCCGCTTCTCAACCTTCTTCAGTAAGTAAGAGAGGTGTGTTTGGTGTGTTCTTAAATGAAACTTGCTCGAGCATGAAATATTTTATTGCCAATATAAATCTTGTTTATGTTGGAGCAGAAAATATAAAAGCCGAGCTAAAACGATGCTGTAAAAGCCAAAAGCCCGCGACAAAAGCATCTGTGACGACAGTGAAGCTGAACTGGCAATGCCAGCAGTCAAAGTTCCAACAATGACTTGGCAGCACAATAACCCAACAGAAACCAAAACCAAAAAATTCGATTTAACTTAATCGAATCTGAGTGGAATTCAATTCTTCAATATGTCGCCAATGTCAGACTAGACCAGACGAGACCAGACCAGATCAGGACAAAGGCAGCAAGGCAGCAAACGATAACAATTGCCAAATTTAAAAGTAAATGCGATAATCGTGTTTTAAATATCCAACTCGGCCTACTATCAAGGCTACACCACAAATTGGTAAAATGAGGGCGGAAAACTGCTTGACACTTTGACATTTATCAACAGTTTCTCATTTTGTTTATTTTCCTTTCTGCCAAACTAATTGAAATGTTTGCTTTGTAAAAGTCAAGGCTGACTGTTTTGGTACCCTAAGTGAAGTACCAGTTTTTTGCACAGAATAACAACAAAGAATGTTAGCCAAATGTGTGAAAACAGACGTTGGGATCAAATGGAAAATAGATACTAGGATAACCAAAATCCTTCTTTTTAATTTCATAAGATTACATTCATGTTTAGATTGAATTGTACTCAAGATTTCATTTAACAATAAGACAAAAATTTAACACAAAAAACAAACTGAATAGCAAAATTAATTTCAAACTAAGTCAAGTGCAAACTAATGTGCACTTCCCAAAAGCTCATTCGCTTCAAAGCGTTGCTCAGAAATTAACACCAACACTCGCCTGAGTCTAATATTCTATCTGAAATCACACAAACTATTCAATTAATTTAGCAATTTATGCATAATTAAATATATTAATAACTGATGCAATGAAGCATTTTCTCTACCAGGTGATGTCTCAGCAATTATTCGCATAATCAAATCTAAACTCCAGCTAAAAGGGCAAACAAACCTAATACCCGTCCAAAGTCCACACAGCAAGGAGCAAGCCAACAAGAGTCATAATGATAACAGGCAAGGAGTGGCCAGCTATTGCTACAAACAACATATACATATGGATATGTATATAGATGGTTAGTCTTTATATATGTGGACGACCCCAACTTGTGTGCAACTTATAAAACCATTAAAAATGACAGAAATTGCATTTACAGCTGACTTGCACACAGATTCACTGAGCGTAAATGTACGTGGAGGAGGTTATTCTGGGACTCGGGGACAAGCCATTCCCAGGCATGTGTCTTGGCGCGTGTCCTGTTTGGTGTACATGTATGTTTATGTGTATGTGTGTTCTGCCTTGTTATTCCGGGCATTAAATTGTTTGTACATGCAATAGACAACTAAAAGACGAAGGCTAAGGCGGAGGTTGTAAGTCGTCAGCCTAGCAATAACAAAAGCCTTCAAACGTGGTACTTGATGAAGTGCAGGTGGGGGTGATGGCTGCTACGAGATAGGGTATATTTGTAAAGGTCTTCAAGTAGGTTTATTAATAGAAATTATGTGAATTTCAACAAAAGGGACAGGCTATAAATAAGCGTTTTATTCGATGGCTTCCATCGATTAAGTTTCATTACATCGTTGAAAATAATCTTCTGGGAACTTAAAGAGTGCTCTTAATAGAAGTAAAAGTAATTTTGGAAATTTTGTGACATCTTGACAAGATTTTTAATAATTTTTAACCGGGGATGCAAACCGCTCGAAAATAAGTACTTCTGCTTTGACGTCGACGTCAGCGGAACCGAATTCTGTGTGTATTGTTTTTGCAATTTGTAATTTTGCTGTTTGCATTCCCTTTAATTTTGAGCGAGCATTTAACCTTTGTTTTTTTATGAAAATATTTCAGAATTTTAAAATAAGGGCCTTGAACACGTCTTTCGTGGAAAAGCCTTACACTCTTTTAATATTCTTATACCACAAGCAAGATTTTTGGTATGGATCTTAAGTAAATTTATGCCCTAAGTAGACAAACGTGACGCATGCTTTAGAAACCAACAAATGCGAAGAGCAATACTCAAGTAATACTTGTTTTGGTAGAATGAGTGCTGAAAACACCGAGTATTTTGTGTATTCCTCTGTGCTCTCTGAGTAAAATTAGTATGTAACCAACAAAGTCTGCATGCGACCGCCCACTCAAAGACGAAAGTATCGAGCAGTGTCGCTCAAAACAGGAACCAGTAATTTTGACACCCGCTCAAAACAAAGACCAGTCACAGAAATACTAGTACGATATGCGAATATGAACTGACTTCATATTTTGAGTGGCAAATCATACCCAAGACGCTTTTACAAAAAGTATACTCGAGTCAAGAAAACAGGCACTCTTGCAGATCTCTGTTACACACCCTATTTATCATATTATATGAGGAAAACTGTCCTGGCTAAGATTGATTTAAGGTTTACTACAGAATATTTTAGATATTGTCAACTAGAGGACGACAAATCAATTGTCAACTTTCAAGAAAAGATTTCAGATTAATGACAGCTATATAAAGAGATCGACGGGCAATTGCAGAAGACTTGCAGGACTAGATGTAAAATTTGTGTCAAGCCATTCTTAATAATTATATCGATCCGGCATCGCTAGGGATGAAGAAGGTCAAACAAATGTGATATAAAAATTATCTTAGGGAAACGACTTAAATTTAAATAGGGGAAAGTGATTCACGTCTTAAAGCTCTTCAGAGAGCTGAACCGAACCAAACCGTTTTTCTTTGTGGTTTTCGGTTCGGTTCAGAATTTCTGAAAGTAGTCCGGTTGGTTTTGCGGTTCGGTTTACCAGGTGAAATAAGCGGTTCGGTTCGGTTAAAAACCGGTTCGGTTCAGAACCGGCTTGCATCCCTGATTTTAACTAGACATAATTTTATTTGATTAAATTCAACTAAGTTCACATTTTCAACCGAAGTTACATTTTCCACGTTTGTTCTAGTTTTAAGTTAAAACAAATTTTGGGTTACGCGAGAATAATGAGAATAATATCAAAAATTTTAAAATAAAAGCTTTAAGGCCTGTATCCAGCACTGCGGAAAATTCTTGCCAGGAATTTGCTATTTATTTTGAGTTTGTGGAACCCATACATAATATTATGGCCATGTATGACGACATCACACCTCGACATCAGCCACATTGGTATCACAGTTCGTTGTAAATTATTGGGCCAATGGCTGAGCACTGCACACACTGCAGTGTGGCCCGAGAAGTAATAAGACTCAATGGTTGGTAGCCAATTAAATAAAGTATGTTATATTTGAATACAAGATAAGAACATGAACTCAGTGGTCAATGAGGGAGAATGAAACTATTACAAAACAGAAACCGCTATTATATTTATATAAGCATTATCTGGCATTTGCTTTGTTCTCCACCATTATTTGCCTCTATCTATGCGCTCATCACATCCAAAATAATTGTCAACAATATATTCCTGAGCTGTGCAATAGCTGATTTTCATTCCACACAAGCTTTAGAATCGCCGCTATCGGAACGCCGCTATCTATACAATGTGTGGATTTTGTTCAAGTTGCTGGATACAAAACAAACGAAATCATAAACAGAAAATTCCTGGCACAATTTGTTTCATATGAACTTTGGCAGGAATTTTTTGATTTTGCGTTGCTGGATACCCGGCTTAAAGGAATGTTTTGCAAAAAGCTGTATTCTTATCACCAGACGCAGTCTTGTCAGAGAAAACAATTTTCAAGTTCGATCATTTTGATAGACAAGGCTAAAGAGATAGTGTCACAAAACTCCTATTCGAAGGTGTCACGGAAATCTTCAAGCCGAATTACATCCCAAAATTAATTCTCGGTGTCACAAAAATCTTTTTCGGTTGGTCTCAAATCATTCGTGTCTTATGAAGCGATTTAGCTAAATTTATGACTCAAACCATTTTGATAAGCAGAATTGGTTTTGGAAATTTAAACTGCATTACTTTTCTGAATAGGTTGCATCAAATGGAAAGAATATTTAATATGTTTTTGCATTTGCATTTTAATAATCATTCGCAAAACCAACCGGAGGCTGCCAACCACTTATCAACCACTCACTTTGAGTTGGCACTGCTGGCGTTATATTAGAAATTCGCTGGAGGAAAGAAGTGGTTGATGCCCTATGACCCACACGGGATCGGAACTAGGAGAAGAAGAAGATTTATAACAAGATGAAGATCAATCATTTTTGCAACTTTTATATTGCACTCGCATAAGTAATTTGGTTTTTGCATAGCATTAACATTTGAGCTGAAATCTTAAGATATTTTTTCAAGTAGGGCCAAATTTGAACGGTTCTTTTTAATGTCAAAATCCTCTCGTTCTCTTTTTGCAAAAGATAATTTATTTTGTGTTCCAAAAGCAGCATTTTCCCCATCTTCGAAGCAGATTATTAAGGGAAATTTAATTGCTCTCACCAACAAGACAAGTAACGGGCACACAAGTGAATGGCTAGTGGAAATTTCAATGTGGACCTTACATAAGAATGGTGTGCGTGTGCGAAGTCTGCCGAACAAATTTTGCACCCAGACAGCACACATGTGTAAAATTAAAGGTCCACATTGAAATTTCCCTGAAAATCACTTTTATGGCAGTTCCATATCTTGTTGCTATAGGTCTTTGCTTTCACTCTTAATTTGTAAAAACGAATCCTGATATTTTATTGTAGTATTTTTAGCTGGTTTGCCCGACGGAAAGTTTTATGTTGAAAATGATGATAAAGATATTGAAGAATACAAAATTTATTGTTTCACTTCTCTTCATTATACTAATCCAACTATTGTAAGTCCCTCCACATACCACATCTAATTACCATTTCTGATTCTTAGGTCTCATACTCAGAACTATTTTAACAGTGTAGAAACACCTTTAAAATGCTCCTACTCACATCTTTCTCTCACTCTCTCCTTATGTACAGCGCATGCTCACCATAAATCTCATCTTATTTGAACAGTGGAAGCTGCTATCAAAGAAAAAGCTTCCCACAGTCATTGCAAATCCGACTGGGCTAGGGCCAGGCCCTACATCAACACCAAAATGGTTGAAATTGAAATTACAAAATTTTCGCCGGCTTTCGAAACTATTTAGAGTTATTAAACGCGTTGTGAAAAGTTTAATTGAAAATGCAGAAGCTGGGGGTAGTGTCCCTTGCCTTGAGGGACGGACCACAACTGCTGGCGTTAAATGCTGCGCAATTGAAGGCAATTGAGCGATTTGCTATGCTCCGCGAGCGAGGCGTAACATTTGCATAAATGTATTTAATATTCAAATTAGTTTCATGGCATTTCAGTCATGCAAAAACTTTACTCAGAGTCCCTCTGGCATAATAAGCCAAACCAACCGAGCACTTTTGGGAATGCTGCAGTTATTCTTTCGCTTTTGCTCCAACAGATAATCCGCATTGAGGCTCAAAGTAATTGCCTATGACGTGGTCGCATGTTAATGCAGAAGTTTGCTTGAGAGTGTCCAATTTGGATAAGCTTTGCAGGCTACAGTTAGTTGGTATCAAATGTGAATTGATGTTCAATTTGGCGACTAATGAAGATGTTGGGCAATTGCCTAAAGCTGCTGAGCAAAGTGTTTTGGTAAAGAGATTGGGGGATAGTACAATTGAAAGATAGAACTGAAGGACCTGTAATTAAGGATAGTAATACTCTCCAACAGCTTACCTTTGATGCTCAATCTTATCTACAAGCGTTAACAAGCATATACGTATTATACAAGTTACCAAATGTATGCATATTTTACTTATTCTCACCTGCCGCTGATATTCTCATTCCCCTAACCCGCCTTCCACCTTCTACTCCTCCAGTTTACTGTTGACAACTTCTGCGACAGTTTCGCGAGTTCTTTTCCGTTGTTTTTTCTTTTTGTTTTGGTGTTTCCCTTTTTTTTATATTTTCACTTTAATACCTCTGTAGCCGTGCGCATATTTCCATCTTAAGTATTTTTATAGCTAATGGCCCTTTTAGCTTAATATAAACACACAAGTGACGCCTGCAGGCGCACATATAGACATAAGTACACATATATACATATTCAAAACGATACATATCGGGCAAAATTTTAAATTTTTATGCGTTTTTATAACGATTTTTATGCTCCGCCGTAGCTGTTGTTTGCTGTTGATTTTTTGAGGGCCTGAAGAGGGGGCAACCGGCAGTTTCCTGTGCCAACGTCACCTGTTATCAATTGATTTTTATTTTTCATTTAATTTTTTTTTTTTTGTACCTCCAATTGCCCAGAATGCTTGACAAACAAACAGAACTAGAGAGGGGGATGGGGTCATGATTACTTTCGTTGGACTTTCTTGGTCCATTTCATTTTTTCTTAAGAGTTCTTCCTCAGAGGTGGTAAGAGGCTCCTTTTGCCAAGCCCCCTATCTCCTCTGTTATTGTGAATATATCTTATATCTGGGACAATTTTATAAGCACACAAAGGGAAAAAATGTCCAGGGGCCATGGGGGGCCCATGGGGTGTTTATTCAAAGCCTCAACCTGATCTTTCCATCTTAATTTCGGGCGTCCCAACATTCTTTTTTTTCCCGATTTCGTTCGCCCTCCGATTAATCACTTTTTTGCTGGAGCTTCTTTAACCATACGAGTAAAATGTCCAATCCAGCGCAGCCGGCGTTTTTTTATTCGCTTGACTAGATCAGTGCTCCCATAGAACACTTACAGTTCGTGTTTCATTCGGGAGCGCAACTCATCGCCAACTTTTACAGGTCCATAAATCGAGGACCTTAAAACGTTTGAGTGGGTAGTCTGCGATGGGGGTCCGTATCTGAGGCATTGTTTTTGCAGTTTTCATTGGCGGATGTATTTGACGATAATCGGATGTCAAGCCCGAAGTACCACCACTATATGTCCAAGGGTGGGATCGCCGTTCACGTTAGCGAGCAGCTTTGCAGGTGCATTGCTCTGTTACCAGGGGTTACCACGGGGAGTTGTGAGTCGGCTTGAGACGTAGTAAGCCAGGATCGCGCTGGGCTTGCCATGTCAAACCAATCATCAACCTTACCACACTACATACGCCCCAATAACCACAAGAGAGTTCCGGTCTTCCAAAGAAGCTCATCAAAGAATCAAAACACTATCAAATCAAAAATAGCATATGTATATAAGTAGGTACTTCCCACATTTGTTTAGAAACACCCAAAAAAAAACAACTTAACTCAAAATAAGCTTTAGGCCATAGTTGCTTTTGCTTAGTTTGTGACTTCGCGATAGTTTTTTCATAATATAATAATAGACTTTACAACCCCAGAGAGCCAAGCCGAGCTTCTTTCAATCCCTTGGGCTGTGTGCTTCTAATTTTCGCACAAGAGAAAGGGACCTACAGTATAACGCCGTATCTGAACGGCAAAGATTGAGAAGCTTTTTCAAGGCTAGTTTCTTTAAAACTGGCGCCAATACCTAGTGAAGGTGACCGGGTTAGAAAAGAAAAAACTTTTTCATTAGACGACCAGAGGCGATATCGAACCCTCTTTTACAGCAGGCGCACACACTATCCGCTGCACCAAACCTGACCACTTACATCATAGTATAATAATAATCATAGTTTTTTTACAGACTAATAAACTTTTCTTCTCCTGAGTAAAAAAGTTAAAAACGGCAAATCTCCCACAGCTTAATAGATAGATAGTTCATATAGTTTAGATATATTTAGAAGTCAAAGGAGTGAGCGAGTAAAGAAGGAAAAGGTTTTCACTAGCTACTTTAAAATCAACGGAAATGCGCATTTTGTCAACTTTCTTATTCCTTTCTGATGCTCAGTGCACACTCTGCTGAGCTTGCCCAAAATTTTTAATAAAATTTCTAAATTAATTTATGAAAAAAGTCATTAAAAAGATTTTAAGTGGACTAGAACCAACATTATTGCTTTACTAGCGATAATTATAAAAAGTTTTGCCATCAATAAATGTTCAGTTATGCTAACAATTGATAAAACAATATGTTATCTTTCATTATATTGTCATTTCCAAACTATTTCAAACTTTCAAACTCTACGCTTTCAAGTATTTGTTGTCATCGATAAAACCCACAAAATTTGCCCCATATGAAAAGTTCATGCAATGACAAAAAAACAAAAGATGTTACCGAGGAGCAGTGAATAGAGAGGATGGTGGTGTGGGGGACTTGACTGGCACTTGGTGCTGATACTGTTGGTCCCCTTGGCCAGTGCACATGTTGATTGACATGCTGAAAGTGGCTGGCTACTGCTGCTGTTTCCTTTGACCCGGTACAACACTGCGTATACATTATCTATGCGTTGCCATACAGGACATGTGTATGTGAATGTGAATATGAGTCTGGCGCTGGTCCCCTGCTCGTTCAGTGTGCCAAAAATGGTTATTGTTATGTTTGTTCCTTGCTCAGACAGCTGCTGGGAGAAAGCATTTCCAGCATTAGAGACAAACTTTAATGCTATTTGGGGGACATGGGCGGGTTTCGATTTCATGACGTTTACATAATTTGCTCAAATGTGTATTTAAACGTTTAAGTTCGGAAATAACTAAGCCCACTTCATAAATTCTCAACATTTTTAAATTATCTACTGTTCAAATTCTTTTCCAGCCACTTGCACGAGTATTTTTTTTTTTGCCATACAGCAGCAGTTTTTTGCCCACTTTTTTCAGTTTACTTTCAACTATTTTGCATATTTTTACCATTTTCCTACCGATAAAAGTGCTGGGTAGTTGTAGTTGTTGGTGCTTTTGGTTTTTGTTTCGTCCGCGAATTGATTTAATGGCTTAAACGGTTTTAGTTTAAATTATTTAATTGTATAAATGTTGTTGGCGTGGTTGCTTAATTGAATTAAATAATTTAATGGTCGGTTAGTTTCCTCTTTTGTTTCCTTTCATGTTGTTGAGTAGATAAATGCGAATTGTTGGTCAACTAAAACCTCGGGTTAAGTGGTTGTCGATTATTTATTGAAGCGTGGAATAGGAACTAAAGGAAAGGGAATAGTTTACTATTAGTGTGTCCAGGTTCGATTTGACATTTCAATATTGAAGCTTGATCTTGTAAACTGCTGTAACTATGAAAAAATACAACAGGTGTTTAATTCAGCTTCATCGCCCCCTAATCTTATCCCAAATGGAAATGGAAGCGAACTTACGGATATTTCACTTAGAGCCCGACCAAACATAAAATAGAAAGGGAGAACTGTTTTATCGGAAAAAGGGACAGTCAATTATTTGTTTGCCAGAATTTTTCAACAATATGTAACACATCAACCGCTTCAAACGAATCTTTACCTTCCATGACAATAAACACAGCGAGTTCCAGAATAATCAAAATACACAAGCGCTACGAAAACAATAATTAAAACCATACCGTAAATTAAAATTAATTACAAAATATTTGAAACATATTTCGATGTAAATATACTAAGCCTGTTAAACACCCAGCGACTTCGTGAAAGTTTTTCAAAAATTGTACTAAGAACCGCACTAAACAAATTAAGAGTTCAATAACAAATTGAGGAAAATGTTACGAGTCGTTAATCTTGGCACCGGAATTTATAAAAAATCGAAGCGAGAAAGAAAATTGGATCTCTTCCCACCCACAAAGCTAGGTACTGAGAACGCCAAACTGTTTGTGCGCACGAAAAAGCCATTTTGAGTGTTCTGAGAGCGCCAAGAAATACCAAGAACGCCAAATAAGTCGGTACTTGGTACTTTCAAAGATACGGTCACACTTTTTTCCCGGCTATTGTTTGTTTACAATCAATCTAATGAGGATTTCAAATAGCAACAATAAAAAAAAATTTGTATATAAAATGCAGATCGGTAATGCCCAATGGCGAAGCCAGGGGGGACAGTAATCCAGATTTTGTATCTGAAAACTGATGTTTTCATTTATACCGCACAAATTGCCTTGGATGAGGAAGAAGCACAAGACAGAAGAAGCAGACGCTAGCGTCTCAGTTGCCATATTGGAAAGATTTGATACGCTAGAAGTAAAGGGTGATTTTTTAGCTATTATCTTTTTGGCAACACTGGTTTAAACAGCTCTCGCACGTTTCGTGTTTTGTTTCACTGTCAAACATCTTCAGTTTGGTCTATAATTTAACCATGAATCGTCTTACAAACGAACAACGCTTGCAAATTATTGAATTTTATTATCAAAATGCGTAACTTCATCGAGCGCTTCTTCCATTTTATGGTCAGTTTAATCGACCCACTGAAGCGGCTATTCGGGCTATTGTGACTAAATTTTGCACCAAATTTACATTGTTGGACATTAAACCACCAACACGCTTACGTAGAGTGCGAACTGAAGAATATATCGCAGCTGATTCGTCGCCGTTCGCAGCAATTGGGCCTCTGTTACTCAACAACGTGGAAAATTTTGCGGAAGGATTTGGGTGTGAAGCCTTTCAAAATACAGCTGGTGCAAGAATTGAAAACGAACGACCTACCGCAACGTAGAATTTTTGGTGAATGGGCTCTTGAAAAGTTGGCCGAAGATCCACTTTTTTTACCGAAAAATTGTGTTCAGCGACGAAGCTCATTTTTGGCTCAATGGGTACGTAAATAAGCAGAATTGTCGATTTTGGAGTGAATATCAGCCAGAAGCATTGCAAGAGCTACCAATGCATCCAGAAAAAGTAACAGTTTGGTGCGGTTTATGGGCTGGTGGCTCTTGGACCGTACTTCTTCAAAGATGATGCGAATCGTATCGTAACTGTGAATGGTGAGCGCTACCGTGAGATGATATCCAACTTTTTTTTGCCCAAAATGCAAGAGCTTGACTTGCAAGACATGTGGTTTCAACAAGACGGTGCCACATGCCACACAGCACGCGCAACAATGGACTTATTGAGAGGCGAGTTCGGTGAACATTTTATTTCACGTTCGGGACCGGTCAATTGGACGCCTAGATCGTGCGATTTAATGCCTTTAGACTATTTTTTTTGGGGCTATGTTAAAGCTCTTGTCTATACAGACAAGCCCGCTTCAATTCACGCATTGGAAGACAACATTGAAGCATTTATTCGTGAGATACCGGCCGAAATGTTGGAAAGAGTATGCCAAAATTGGACTAAGCGGATGGACCATTTGAGGCGCAGTCACGGTCAACATTTGCATGAAATAATCTTCAAACATTAAATTATATGGACCGTATATCGATATAAAGATTTCATGCATTTTTCTGAATTTTTGTTTTTTTTTTTTTTTTAAACTTTCCTATAGCTCTTAAAAAATCCCCCTTTATATACCACACAAAAATTAAGTTTTCCACATTATCGTTTTTATATTGAAAGCTTAATTGAGCGTGTGGAAATTCTAAACGAAAATTGTAGTACAAAATAAGAACAAAATAGTTATATTATTCATTTAGAAACTTCTGGTCTTCACACGTAACATGTAGGTTTTCTAAACAAACGTTAAACGGACTTGACTTCTTGCCACAGGGAAAAGCGGTCAAGAAGGAATATTACCTGCATATTCTGCACAATTTGCGTGGAGCTTTTTGTCAAAACTTTTACGATTTATGGAAGATCAAAAATTGGCCCCTGCTCACAAATCGTTGCTTGTGCGCGAATGCTTGGCCAAAAACATCACAAACAATGCCGCAGCCACAAAGAGAACACTTCTTATTCAGAAGGGAACTAATATTTTCACTTTAATTTGCATTGCGGGAAATGTTGTGGCCGTGTATTGAATGCAATACTGGCTAAATACACATTCTGCATTCATGCAAAAAAGTTATGTTTACCAAGGTGAAAGAATAACACCAAACTTTGTACAGTTTGTACTGCATGTTTTCGACATATTCAAAATATTTTTCGACATATTTTGCATAAAAATGGCATATTTCGATCCGCAATTAATTAAGCGCATAGTTTGACCTTTTCAAGAGCATAAGTGAAGAAAAACATAAAATGCGGGGTCTAATTAAAAGATGACTCCGTGCAAAATATCATCTCGATAGCTTCAAAACTGGAGCACTAGCTCACATAAAAACGGAAAGACGGACGGACAAAACTCAATCGACTTCAGCTCGTCATGCTGATCAAAAATCTATGTACTTTATGTGGTCGGAGATGATTTCTTCTATGCGTTTTAAACTTCTGGGCAAAACACTCATACACTTTTCAACAGTGATTAGCCGACAACTGACCGTTTTGCTATTTTATCTTACAGGTTGATTTTCATTCTCCAGCATCATATTTTTTTTTCATTTCTTCAATTGTCATTTCGCTTGGTAAAATCGATTCAAACACTTAAACGCGATTTTCACAAAATGTTTCATTTTGAGTTATGACAGTTGCCATTGGCAACTCTTTGCTCCCGTTCAGTAGATTTTCCATCTGGAAAACCTCCAAATATTCTTAAGCGATTTTGCTTACCGGAACTGGCTCAAACAAAATGTGGCAAAAATGACCTGCAAATGGCTGAACTAAAACCGGGTAATGGGAGTGCGAAGTGGGTGTGTGGTAGCGATGTAAAAGAAAAGCATATTTGCAGCGTAAATTCGTGATGTCTGAAATTCGTTAACCACATTATGGAGAGTTTATGAACTCTAAATGTGCGTTCCAACCCCTTTTGCCCTTGGCAATTTGATGGAACAGCGGGGAATCGCTTAATGAACATGTACATAAAAATTGCGTATACGCAGCATAAGCCCGACCAAATGGATTTTGGGTATTAAAAATCAGTTTTTGTTGCTCAAAATGCCAAAACATAATGGCGAATCGATAAAAAGCACGACAAAGCTAGTTTTTCTCTAAGCGTTAGAGTGTGTGTGAGTGGCATTAGTGGCATGCGGCCAGACTTGGCGCTCGTCTGTGTGGTCGTGTGCCGAGTGTTTGCGGTTAAATGCCTGTGGATTTGCTGCTGTCGCTATAACCTAGCAGATCACCCACATCCTCCCTGTCCCACACCCCCTTCCCCTGTTTGGTGCGAGTAATTGATGGCATTTTGAATGGCAATTGAAAAGCATATACAGAGCAAAGATTAAATCCGTTTCCATTGCCATGACATTTCGTTCATAAATGATGTTTTGGCTGGATTTCGTTAGCCAGGTGAATTGTGGTTAAGTGAGTTATGGATTTGATTGGCTGCAAACGCAATTTATGGCTCCAGCGAGTGATAAAAATATTGACTGCAATATTTCAAATTAATCAAATGTCAACTAATTAAAATAATCCACAGAAGCTTAAAAAAATCACGCATCCTGTCAAAGCTCAAATGAAGCGTGAAAAGGCATTCGCCTGTCAGATTGCCACATGTGTGTGTGTGTGTTTGAGCCTCAAAGCCTGCTTAACCCTTGGGCGCTGCATTTATTTTCATTTTTATTATCATAAATGTTATTTTATTTGGGTTGCCCAATGTCAAACTTGCTGGAGTTGTCGTTATCATCCGCCAGCAGGAGGCTTCTTCTCTCATACATATGAGTATGAGTTTTTATTACCCCAAGTTGTTGTCGACTTCGTCGTTGTCTGTTTGTTGTCTCTTGGCTAATTTACATTTTCTTGATAATTAAAATGTTCCACCCCGGCCGCACTTCACCACCAAATACGGTGGAGCTAAAACTCGTTAACATAATTATGTGTGGCAATTTACGTGTGTGCCACAAAAGATTTGCACCATTAGAGATAGCCAATTTGTGGCATAAATAAATTTATTAGAATTACTTTTTCTTTGTGTTTGTGTTCTGGGTTTTAGGAGCAACAATTGTCAGATGGTTTTGGGACATTTGCATAATAACCGGAAGGGAGAACGTGGTCCCAGATGTACTTGAACTAATAAGGAAACTACGTGAATTATTATGGAAATAAACAGAGTGTTTAGTGAAGTATTTTATTTCAAGCTTTGTTAATTTCACACAACAATATTTAGTCTTTTGATGCAGCATAAACATATTACTGCTGAAGACTTTGTCGATTTTGATTTAAAGAAATATCTGAAATACTTAAACCCTATTTGCAAAGCGTTTGGAAATTTTTTTTTTTAGGCATTTCTAAAGGATCGTTATCTAGGTCGGAGTTTACACGTTTACAAGTTTATTCAGTAGGTGAGAAAATCAGGTGATCTATACCTTTCAATCATAAGTTCCAGTAAATTTCCCATGAATGTCCCGCTTTCTAAGAAAACACCATAAAGTTTGCTTCATCGTGTAAGTCCCGACTAAGTATAGCAATACATCGAGCCTGGGATCTCAGAAAAACTTACCGGGGAACTGCTTCTTAATATTTCTAGAATTTTACTGGTATACAAACCGGTACTGAACTGAACCGAACCAAACTGACATCGAACCACATGATAAACTGAACCGTCTTCCTTTCGAAGTTGTAGAATCGAACCGAAAACCACTAAGCAAAACGGTTTGGTTCATTTCACTGACGAGTTTTAAGACGTTCGGAACTTGTCTTCAGACAATAAAACTTAAAAAATTTGGTACTTAGACCTCCAGCTTTCCACAGATCACCCTGGGCCCTGGAAGCTCCCACATAGGGTAAGCATGCCTTACCAAACTTTAAGTACATCCGGCTCGAAGGACCAATGAAAAGTCGGGGGTTAGGTGCTTCCCTACCAGTTGTTCCTGAAAGTTGGTTTTAACGAAAGAAAAAATCAATTCCAAGGTGGACGTTCGCTTCACTTGTAACTTTAAATTGAACAATTTTAAAATAGCCACTTGGCTAATTTCTCTAATTGAACTCTTAATTAGTTAGAGTCTGCTATGATGAGGAGTTCGAAACGAAAGGAATGGACCTATTTTTTGGTCTACTTTATGACCTATATGGAGTGGTTCGTGGGTGAATCATACAAAAGGGTTTCCATCTTGCGGTTTTTTGGCTGACTTGTACTATCTCTTAGGGACATGCAATAGCCCATTATGTCATCATAAATTTAGTAGGTGCTTCAAACAAGCTAACAGAATGAGAAGCACAAAAAAAAAAGCTTTTCTCACTAGAACTTCTTTTTCGACCTATCATCCACACTGCATCTATATGCTATAGTCATCCGATTTTGACAAAATTTTGTAGAATTGTGTAAAAGTATATTAAATAAATATGTGCCAACGTAAGGGACGTTTCTATTGAAAACAAAAAAGTTTTTCTCACAAGAACTAGTTTTTCGACAAATCGTTCCTATGGCAGCTATATGCTATAGTCATCCGATTTTGACCAAACTTTGTAGAATTATGTGGGAGCATATAAAACAAATACAGGGTGGTCCATTTAAAAATTGAAATTTAATTTTGCTATAAAAAAAAACCGCTCGATATTTTTCAAAGGTTGAACATTCATGTCATTTATTTATGAAAAACTTGACTTGATGAATTGACTTGACAGAAGTCCATTCGATCCACCCAATTTTTGAGAACATTTTCAATTGTTTCGGCACGTATGTCATTAATAGCAACTCGAATCTCGTTCTTCAACTCATCAATTGCTTCAGGATTGTTTGCTGACACTTTTCCTTGACCGCTCCCCAAAGATTATAGTCTAACGGTGTCAGATCACAGCTTCTTGGCGGCCAATTCACATCTCCATATTTGCTGATTATTCGATTTTCAAAGATAGGGCGCAGAGATCGATTGTGGCGGGCACTGCTTGGCTCGTAGCGCCTTCTTGTTGAAACCATATCGTAAAAGACTTCCGCTTCAATTTCCTCGAAGAACCAATCACTTAACATTGCGCAGTAGCGCGAGTTGACGTCGATGGTTGTTCACGCACATTTTCAGCAACCGCAGCAATGTTTTCGTTCGAGCGCACCGGACGAGTACGTGCTCGGGTTGGTTTATCCACCAACATTCCAGTTTCACGAACTTGCTTCACGAATTGATCCACAAATTGAGTTTTCGGAACAATTTTCGAGTCGAGGACTCACCACTTTGTAAATATGTTTTTAGTATTTCCCAACTTTCTTTAAGCGAATAGCGACATTTCGTAAATGTCAAAGTTTTTACTAAATATTAGTCGCTTTCCGAATGATATTTGACGTTTTAAAGTCAAATTATAAATAGTTCAAATTCCAAGCACTAGATGGACCACCCTGTACAAGCCAATTTTGAGGATATTTTCATTGAAAACAAAAAAAGTTTTTCAAACTAAGACTACTTTTCTATGGGATCTATACTATATAGATGTCCGATTTCGACGAAATTTAATGGAATCATGGAGAATCATAGTAAACTAAGAAATTTGAATTTTGGAGTCGTTTCCATTGAAAACAAATAAGTTTTTTTCACTTAAGCTTGTTTTCGACCGATCGTTCCTATGACAGCTCTATGCTATAGTCATCCGATCCGGCCGGTTCCGACAAATGTGCAGCGTATTTGTACCAAAAGACTTCGTAAAAAGTTTGGTGAGGATAGCTTTAAAACTGACGGAGGAGATAGCATAGAAACAGGCGGACAGGGCTAAATCAACTCAGCTCGTCATGCTGATCAAGAATATATATACTTTATGTGGTCGGAAATGATTTTTCATGTAAATTTTCAGGGCTCCTACTAAGACTGTTTTTGAAACCAAATTTTTCAATAGCAGCTGTACTATACAGTCTTCCGGTTTCGACCAAGCTTAGCAAAATCTTGAAAAAGTATAGAAAACGTATAAATACGAAGTCTGATGCCGATTCCATTCAAAACATTAAAAATTTTCACACTAAAACTTGTTTTTCGAACGATCGATTCTATGGCTGCTATATGCTATAGTCGTCCGTCGGTATCATACTTGTGCAGCGTATTTGTACTACAAGAGTTCGTGGAAAGTTTCGGGAAGATAGCTTTCATACGGACGGAGAAAATCGCAAAGAAACAGACGGTCGGAAATGATTTTTTCTATGCGTTACAAACATCCGTACAATTTTAATATACCCTCTTCAAGGGTATACAAATTTATGTATTTTTTTTAATGTCAGAATTTTCTGGGACTCGAGCGTAGGCTCAGTATAGAAAACTTTTGTTGTTAAGAATAATACTAAAGTCCATTTTACATAACTATATATCCGACCTTTAAAAAAATCAATCAAAAACCAAAACTTAAGTCTCAAAACCGAGACGGAGTCAAAAGTCAACAGAGACGAGAAAGTTTAATTCCAAGACTATATTCTCACCTATCTAAACTTAACCATTTTTGATTAAAATGGTTTATATACTCGTTTTTAAAGTGAAACAAACTGCTTTTTATACTCTGTACCAAAGGTACACAGATTAATAAGTTTGTGTAATAAGTATGTAACAGCCAGAAGGAAGCATCTCCGACCCTATAAAGTATATATATTCTTAATCAGCATCAACAGCCGATATAGCCATGTACGTCTGTCTGTCTGTCTGTCTGTCTGTCTGTCTGTCTGTCTGTCTATCTGTCTGTCTGTCTATCAGTCCGCCTGTCCGTATGAACAAACAGATCTCAGAGATGGTAAGAGATAGAGTTTTGACATGTATGGAACATATGTTTCTTATACAAGGTGGGCCAAAAGAAGTCATCCGATGTTGTTTGGCCTTCATTTTTTTTCTAAATAAAAAACGTATATTCTGTTTTTTGATTATATTTATTTGAACCTTTAAAATTTTATTGGTCATTTCGAGAAGATGATATCGGCCAAATGGGCGCCTTTACAATTGATTGCCATACGGGCTCGTTTTATAGCATTTTTCATCACTTCGGCAAGAACTTCGGGCTGCAGATTCTCGCAGTCGTGTCGAATGTTGTCCTTGAGGGCTTCCAAGGTCTCGGGCTTGGTAACGTAAACACGGGATTTCAAAAAACCTCACAAAAAAAAGTCTGGAACGGTTAAATCGGGCGATCTTGCAGGCCAGTGCAAATCGCCAAAACGAAAGATGAGGCGACCTGGGAACGCCGCCTTCAGAATGTCGGCGGTGGCTCGCGCAGTGTGTGCCGTTGCTCCGTCCTGTTGGAACCACATGTCCTCCAGTCCTAATTCGTCCAGTGTGAACAGCGCACCATGCAGTCACTTTGAGCGGGTGTAATGGCTCCTCGTGCATTACTCGTGGATTTTCGGTGCCCCAAAAGCGAAAGTTTTGCTTGTTCACGTACCCGCTGAGGTGGAAATGAGCCTTACGCTCATTATGATTTTGGTCGAAAAATCGTCCATTTCGTCCTCGAGATTGAGGATGGCTTGGGCGTAGGTTACACGCGTTTGGCTGATGCACGGACTGGACTTTGTACGGGAACATGCGCACGTCTTTGACCAAAATTCGCCTTAGGGACGACCGGCTGATGGCGATATTCTCGGCCGAACGGGCGCAGTGTTTGCGCAGTCGGTGTAGGGCGGCCGGAGAATCTGCGACGGAATTCGCGCTGCGCCAACACCACAGACGAATTGTTACGCAAAAAAATAGACACGATTATTCCGCGTTCTTGGGGAGTATATCGATCCATGGCTTGTTCACTTGTATTCTACATCTGTCTAGTCCACAAATGTCAAAACAGATCTGACTTTGGCGGCTATTTGTAAAAATAAGAGCATCTTCCAATAGGGTGACTTCTTTTGGACCACTTTGTACTTGCAGGCAGATCAAGTTTATTTTCAAAAATATCATATCTCTCAAAGTTTTATAGATAGAAGGTTCGTTTCTTCTGCACATATTTAGTTATCAGGATTATTTATCGAAAGGATTGGTAAAGATCGGATGAACGGTAGTCGAGTTATAAGGAAAACAAACAATTATGGGCAGCATCGGTCGCAACGGTGATGGGCAGCACTTCACAGGTACAGAGTATGTTATAGTCAGGCATGACCGACTTTCTTTCTTGTTAAATATGAATAACTAAAAATGAATTATGTTCAACATTTCATATAACTAAGGGGGACGTTAAAGTATGTCGGTGTAAGTGTTTAAAAGGACTGCAAATTTTTTCTTTACTGTTTGACAAGTTCAACTAAAATAAATCATTATTGTGATATATTTATACAATATGCAAACCTTCTTCGCGAAAAAAACAAACCACACTAACAAAAACACCAACTAAAAGCAAACCAACCTTAACTTTTCTGAGAAATTTCTCAAGTTTTTTGCGCATTGGTGGTAAATTTTTTGTTTCTTGTTTAAAACCCACAGCAAAATCAAAGACAAAAGTTTTTCCAAAACCGCACGAAAGTTTTGCGGCATTAACGGAAGCCAAGTCAAATGGCAACAACAACAATCGACGCGCATAAAGTTCGAAAAGTTATGTTTCGTATTGTAAATTATACTGATATCGACTCTTGCCTGTTGAGAAGCTGATGTCGAGGCTCATTACGCACAAAGTTTATGCATTTCACTCAAAAATTGAAGCAGAGCGGCGGTGGGTTGAGCTGAGTTGAGAGAACGAGCAGTAAAGAATGAAGAAGTTTTTGATTGAATGACAGGAAGGTGGAGTTAGAAAGATTGGGAGTTAAGTAAGGGAATGAGAAACATTTGATATCATTAAACAATACATGACAGAGAATCAATATACCTCAATGTTATTCTGCTTGTCAAGGCAAGCACATCGTCGACCGTTTGCTACTGTAATATACTCTGAATAATACAAGGGCTTCTTTTGAAAGCGTCCTAGCATTCAAATATGCAATTAATCCTTGGTATTTGAAGAAAATGATCGATATCAGTAGATCCATTAGTATTTTTGATTAAACTAAATAGGGATTAAGATACTCGAAATATGTATCTGTATGAATCAAAGATGGCGCCAGTAAGTGATTTTTCTGACAAGCCTTTTGAACCAAAATCAGTACAAAAATGTTCAGTAAGTAAGTATATAAATGGAATGGCATCATTAGCCGTCATCTATTGTCTGGATAATGTCAACACACATGGGGAACAAGCAACGCTTTTTCATGAAATTCAATACAAAAATAAAAGCGTGTGTGTTCGTGTGTTTGCCAAACCCATATGGCCCCATGACCCATGTTGATTGATCCAATTGCAGGCAAATGAACAGCTGGTGACACCTCTATCCACAACCCAAAACACTTTCCCCAGGGGATTGCGCGCATTTGTCTAAAATGTCAAATATAAATATTTACTTGGTTTCTGCTTTCGGTTTTCTAATAAACATTGTACTTTATTTAAGCTCAGTTGAATGGGAAAGGGGCGGGAAAGAGGGAGTGTCGCATTTGCTTATTTGCAGAGACAGACTGTCGCACACACACTGAAGCACACATGGTTCGAGCTGTTTATTGAACTCTGGTCTTTGCGTCTATTTGCACTTTTGGCCCTGCACTAAAATCCTCCATTAATTACATTGTCAATAGACTTCCATGGGTGTGTGTGTGTATGTGTATGGCCTGTTAATGAAGCGTATTATTTGGCAATTGATAGCCCAAGACATGCAATATATTTTAATTATTTTACTTTAAGCCTGGACGATAGATTTATTTTAAGGTTGCGAGCATTTTAAAAGCTAATGAATAAATAAATATGTCATCTGCCTGCTTTTTAAGCCAAACAAACCGAGAGGCAACCGTGCGTATGCGTAATGCTGTCATAAATGCCATTCCACAAACGGTGAACAAAAAAATATATACAAAATAAACAAACGCGCTTACAAATCCTTCAGAAAAGCCAACTTAAGCTGACTCGCTGAGCAGTTACTTACATTAACGTATCAATGGCTTATTGAGTGAGGTACAACAGGCAACACTGGTATTTTGTATGTATGTAAATCCGCTTCATACACCTCATACACCTCACATTTGCAAATTGAAAACCAATGCTCGCGCTTAACGATTGTGAGCCCAGTGCATGTTAAACTGTTGTGTGTGAAAAAGTCTGCTGCATAATTCAGAAAATATGTATTGTATTGGGTGGAATTTGTTGTTGGTTTTACTTTGCTATGGAGTAATCATTCACATAAGAAGGAAGCGAAACAACAAATTGGTCATAAGAACGACTAGGCCAAGCAAGCCTAGAGATTTCATAGCCATGAGCCATGAAAAAGCTTCTCAAACTGACGGTTCGGACTCGGCGTTAAACATTAGGTCACTTTTCTCTTGTGCGACCCATTGAGAGAGCTCGGCTTTAACCCTTTAGGGCTGTGTAAAGCCATTTTATATAATGCACATTGTTCTTGCTGATTAGCTGCACCATATACAATAATCCAGATTAAAAATCTTTTTTTAAATAAGCCTGCAATCTAGATAAAGATTGAAACATGTACAAAACGGAAAGGCTCGCCTTGATGTTTGTTATAAAAACCTTAACGGTTTGCATTATAAAAAAACAATAAATACCTTGGTATTTATAAAAAAAAGAAGCATACCCTTTAAAAAAATGCACACAAGAAATCGTGGCACATTTTAAGCATACTCTACGACGAAGTTCTCAATAATTAAAAACAGTACCCACAACAACAAAGATACATTGAACAACCTTCAACGCCATTGCATATACCTTTTGCCTACCCTACAAGTGGAGCTTAGATTGATAGACTTTTTATTTTTATACTCTGCACCAGAGGTACACAGAGTATAATAAGTTTGTGCAAAAGTGTCCGTCTGTCCGTCCGGTTGTCTGTCTGTCCGTCTGTCCGTATGAACAAACAGATCTCTGAGATGGTAAGAGATAGAGGTTTGACATGTATAAAACATATGTTTCTTATACTTGCAGGCAGATCAAGTTTATTTTCAATTTTGACCACGCCTCCTCCCGCCCCCGCAAGATCGAAAAAACGTCATATATCCCACGGTTTTATAGATAGAAGGTTCGAACCTTCTGGGCATAATTGGTATTTTGTATTCTTTATTGATCCGCTGCAGGAATTTTAAAAATCAGATGAACGATATTCGAGTTATAAGGAAAGCAAACCATTATGGGCAGCACCGGTCGAAACGGTGATGGGCAGCACTTCACAGTTACAGAGTATGTTATAGTCGGGCTTGACCGACTATCTTTCTTGTTTGACATTAGTTTTTGTACAATTTCAGTTCTTTATGAAACATTCATATAAAAATAAAAAAATATTTAAAGCTTGGCTTAGAGCTGTCAGCTTTCCTATTTTATTATGAAATTGTCCAGATGTTTGTAAAGTATAGAAGAAAGCATCTGCAACCACATAATGTATATACATTCTTGATCAGCATGTCGAGCTGAGTTGTTTTAGCCCTGTCCGTCTGTCCGTCTGTTTCTATGCTATCTCCTCCGTCAGTTTTAAAGCTATCCTCTCCAAACTTTGCACGAAGTCTTTTGGTACAAATGCGCTGCACTTTTGTCGGAATCGGCCGGATCGGATGACTATAGCATATAGCTGCCATAGGAACGATCGGTCGAAAATCTAGTTTAAGTGAAAAAAAACCTTTTTTGTTTTCAATTGAAACACCTCCAAACTTCGTATTTCTTAGTTTACTATGCTTTTCCATTATTCCACCAAATTTGGTCGAAATCGGACATCTATATAGTGTAGCTGTCATAGAAAAGTAGTTAGAAAATCTTTTTTGTTTTCAATGGAAATGTCCTCAAAATTGGAATGTATTTGTTTTATATGCTCCCACACGATTCTACAAAGTTTGGCCAAAATCGGATGACTATAGCATATAGCTGCCATAGGAATGATCGGTCGAAAAACAAGTTCGTGTGAGGAAAACTTTTTTGTTTTTAAGGGGGTCTTCTCATTCAAAACCCGTTTTTTGGACCCTTTTTAAAAAAATTCTTATTTGAAAACGCAAAGAATAATTGAAAACTTTTTTTATTTATTGTATTACAAAAGGTTCAAAGTAAATAAAAAAAATTTTTTTTTTGCCTCGATACGAGGGCTGTTCAAAAAGTAATGAGACTTCAAAGTTGGTGGTGAAAAAAAAAGGTGTCGTCACGGCGGCCACGATTCCGGGTCTCCGGAGCGTCCGAAATGAAAAAAAAAACGGGGTTATAATCAGTATAGATGTAATTCTCGGGTGAACCTCAAACTTAATTTTGTGATTTTTTTTGACAAAATGGCGGCCATTCAAAAAAAAAAATTTCAATTTCGGGCTTTTTTTTTTTAGTTTAGTGTAAAAAAAAAATAGTAAAAAATTTTTTTAAAATTATGGTCGAGGTTCACCCGAGAATGGTGACAATTCTGCGTCGATTCCACTTTGTTTCATGAAAATCGGTTCAGTTGAACTGGAGATATCATGGCCGCCAGTTCGAAAAACGTGGTTTCGAGATAAACGCGCTTTAAGTTTGCAGTTGCTTGGGAATTTAGGTCACATTGGGTCACTAAAAGGACTATATCTCCTAAACTAATTCGAGTTTTCGAAAATCCTTTTGGGGGGATATTTTTGAATATCCAAGCTATAAATAAATGCAAAAAAAAAAAAGTCGAAAAAAAAATTGCTCAATGAGAAGACCCCCTTAATGGAAACGTCCCCTACGTTGGCATATATTTATTTTATATTCTTTTTCACAATTCTACAAAGTTTTGTCAAAATCAGATGACTATAGCATATAGCTGCAGTAAGAATGATCGCTCGATGAGGAAGTTCTAGTCAGAAAATGTTTTTTGTTTTAATTGGGATCGCCTCCAAATTTCGCAATTAACAGTTTGTTATGCTTTTCCATGATTGCACTAAGTTTGGTCGAAAACGGACATTTTTATAGTATAGCTCCCATAGAAAAGTAAGGTCCGAAAAGTAGTCTTATTTAGAAAAACAAACTGCAATGGTTTACAAAACTTCGGCCGAGCCGAGGTTAACTTTCCCCTAATTTTTTTAAATTAAAAATGTGTGTGTTTTTGAGGACACCATTTATTATTTAGTGAAATAAATTATTGAAGATTCAATTCAAAATTGATTGTAATTTAGCAGTGTAGCAACCAGCTTTTACGATGGCTCAACTGATTGAGTCGGCACTCCAATTGTGTTCAGTCCAAAGACCCCAAGATCGAGTCCCGCAGTAAGTAAAAAGTTTATACAAAATTCTCTAAATCTAACAACTCTGATCTGGATTCAAATTACAATAAATTTAGCTTAGGTTGGTTAACAAAATTAAGTAGCCGCGTTAATTCTGCGTACATTAAGCCCTATGTTATCAAAATCGTTTAAGTAGAACTTGAGAAAATGTGTGAACCATTTCGAAAAACGTGGTTTCGAGAAAACGAGCTTAAAGTTTGCAGTTGCTAGAAAATTTGGGTCACCTTAGGTCATTAAAATGTCTATATCTCTAAAAGTATTTCGAATTTTGAAAAATTCTTTTAGGATAATGCTTTTAAATATCTAAGCTATGCTCTTAAATTAATTACTAAATAAATAAGTTTTCTTTTTTTTTTGCTATTAATATTTTGTAAAATATGGGCTGAACCTAAGTTCGAACCAAAGCCTTCCTCCAAAAACCTTGAACCCTAAATTTCCGAGCCTAAGCCATTGGTAAATATTGGTTCAAACCCTCGAACCAGATTGCCAATTTCTTTAACTTACAAGAAAAATACAGTCCTTGTTAAGACAAACTTGACGCAGATTCAAGGTTTTCCCAAGAAATGTTTGATGATGAGCTAAGATTAGATCATTAACCTAGTCGGGCTTATTACCTCGAGTATCAAGTCAACTTTTTTTATTACCAAATTGAACAAAAGACTTAGGTAAACTCAGCCTTTATAACCAGAGCTCGCAAAAAACTCTCAACACTTTCAACGTGTCGGCAAAAAACAGTTTGGTTACGGACACAACGAAAACAGGGAGCGAAAGACAGTTTCAGTTTTGTTTTTGCTCAATTCTGTAACAGAAGACACATGAGGTTAGAGAAAAAGGGGTCCTGTCAGTGAGAGACCGCTTGTGCTGCGTTTGTTTCTGTTTTTCACTGAGGCTGGTCGCATTGAAAAAAGTGTTAACAGTTTTTGGCGAGCTATGTTTATAGCTCCATTTCTAACAAATGAATTTGTAAGTTTTTTTTTATGGTTAAAGATTTAATTTCAGAATTAATATTAAATCAAAGTTAAGAATTTAATAAATTTTTAAAATCAGCAAAATTCAATTCCTCCCATGAACGAGCAAACAAAATTTGTGCTGAATTATTATTTTAGTTCCCAATTATATTCCCCGGGTAAAACCCAACTCAAACCCTAAGAATCCATTTTCAATTTCATTTATGAAAGCAAATAAATGGTTCAATTGGCATTTTTTTCTTTGTGCTCTCACACATTTCTGGCCACACAAAACTCGCACTTGACTTTTCAATTTGGGACCATGAAACAAATACGAATATCGAAGGCACAAAAGCAGACATAAGAATCCTTTCAGAAAAAGGGGCAAAAAATATGTTTGGCAGTTTGATTGTTGTGAGATAAAAGCCTACTTAATGCCCACTGCACGTAGTGGGAGTCACAGGTGGGTGAGTGGCAGGAAGGCTTCGTGGGCGTTACCTTTTCATTTAATAAGCAGGTAACTTTGATAAGCTTCCAACTTTGTCTGGGCAATTGTGTCGTTTGCATATTTCAGTAACTGAAATACATCATTTGAACTGAAACTTTGGCAAAAAGTTTTTGCGGCAGCTTTAAAACACGCACTTTTGGTCTGGTCTAGTCTGGAAAAGTTCTGACCAATTTTTGTTTGTTTCTGCCACGAAATAAGCAACAAGCGATTGTTATTTTTTTTTTTTTTTATTTCTCGTTCTGGTGTTGTGTGAGCTGAATTTTAAATTAGTTTTTCAGTTGTGCGGAAAATATGGACTTGGCACTTCTTTATCGCTTTTGATGTGAAAGTCTTTCAATAATAAAAAGAAATATTTTATTAGGCCTTAAGTTGTCAAAGAGAAAATCGAATTTTAGCCTCTGGCATTTTCAAGTTAAATAAAGCAAAAGGAAATATATTTTGCTGTCCATTTGAGTTTTGTAATGAAATTTTCTATTTCCTTTTTTGCACCCAACTTTACTGAATGCTTAAGGGCATTTTCATTTAATTGGCTGTCTAATTCACATTGTTTTTCGGACAGCAAATATTTTTCTAGGAATTTGTAAGTCGTATAAAATGCTTTATAAATTAGAGAGATAAGGAAGCAAAATTGTTCAATTCTGATCTTTTTGGCCCCCTTTTCAACTCAAAGATTAATTAGCTCGTTAAAAAAAACCCCAAAATTAAATTTATTGGATGCTTTCAACTTTCAAATTAATGCGTGTGATTAATTCAGACAAGAAGTTTGAAAGATTTCTTTTTTGGTGTGGCCCCCAAAAAAAATATTTTCTAATTGCTCAGCCAGGAATTGTGTCCCCAAAGAACCCAACATTCTATGCATAAATTTTCAACAGCAACAAAAACAAGAACAAGAGCAAGAAAATGATTTGGCAACAAATTAAAATTATTCAGGCAGGGATTTAGCTGAGGCGTGGCAGCTCTTTGGCATTCCGTTTGTTCACACGAAAACAAATCTCAATGGTTTAATTAGACCCATTTCTCAAGGCATTGCCAATGACAGAGGCGACAACCAAACAGTTACAATTACAGTGGAACTTGGGGAAGGAGGAAGAATAGCAGATAATAAAAAAAAATTTAAAAAACCACACTAAAATTACATTAACCAGTATATGAAATTTAGTTGAAATTTCAATTGAATTTTCCCACAATTCGTATTTTAATTAGTTGCCTTCACTGTACCAGCCTTGAAACTGTGGAATTTTTCACTCTCCCCTCTGTTGTCACTGACTAATTGTTCCGTTCCGTCTCCTGTTGCTGTCAATAATTAGAGCTGGGAATTTCCGTTGGCAACCTCCAAAAATATACAAGTAAGTGCGAGACTTGTGCCTGGTAGGCGGATTACTTGAAACGTGGCTGTTAAGCGGCTCTAATGCCACTCCACAAAAATGACTGGAGAGCAATGCTGAATGAGGCAGAGCAAGGAGACCCGACGAACGCAGCTCACTTCCGGCTGGGCTGTATTTTGTCTTTTATCCAGCATAGGCTGGTCACGAGGACCAGTTAGTAGTGCCAGTGCCAGTCCATGACCATTTCTTTTCATTATTTGTTGGCATTAGTGTTGACTTATGTTGCTGCTGCTTATTGACTTTGTACTCGCGTAGCATCTGCCGCTTTGCCTTTGTAATGATTTCGCTCTTTGTGTCTGTGTTTTGTTGCTTCAGTTGAACCTAATGAGTGCGTCGTGAAACTTATTCTGTTACATTAAATTGCTTTAAAATAATAGCAGAATATAATTGCACTTTAATTACATAACTTATTATCGTTTTAATTGCATTTTCATAAATATTAATTTATAAGCTCGTATTCAATCATCCACATAATACATAAATTAAAGCAAAACAATTGACAGCTCAGCGAAAAATAAGAGTGAGCGCGAAAGAAATGAAAACAAAAAACGACAATGTGGCTTACATGCTGAAAGCGACACAAGCTAAAAATGATATCAGGGGAAAATAGGGGGAGAACTTATAAAGAATATCGATTGAAATAAAAAATAGTTTAGCAATTTAATGTTGCCGGACTCTTCAGTTATCTTTTAGAGTCCACAGCAACTTTCAAGGATGAGGCTTTTGATTTGTACCAACAAAAAAAGTTCTCACGCTAGGAGTTTAGCATGTCAATGTGGCAAATTCTTTAGCTTATCCTTGAATACGGTCATTGGACAAACAGATAAATTCCGAACTTTCAGCGGTAACTGTAAGTTGTTTGGTATTAATCCATCACAATACATATAAAACAGTTTGTCCTGACTGACTGACTGATTCACTGACTGATTGGCAATAAACGTACAGCCTAAACGGTAAGAGCTACAGGGCTGAAATTTGGACAGGAGCTTCCTTATGTGGTGAAAGTGCGTACTGAGACAGGGTTTTGGAAAAGCCGGAAAAGCGTCGGAGAAGTTTGTATGGTGAACATTTTATTTTTCATCCGATTGACTTGAAACTCAGTTTGTAAGCAAAGTATGAGATAATATTGGACAGGTATTTTCCCGATTTCGGAAAAACCACCCACAAGGAAAATTCCCGGCAAATTCGATATACAAAAATCTTTTTTTCATCCAATTGGCTTGAAATTCGGTTTGTATAGATAGTAAGTGAAATAATTTTTAATGTAATTTTCTGATGTTGGAAAATTTCACCTTAGGGTCGGAAAACTTATGGAAAACTCTGCAGCCAAAAACCTATTTTCATCCGATTTTCTTAAAACTTGGTTTCTAAAGATAGTATACAAAATAGCGGTAACGATGACGATAACGGTATCGATAACGATCAGTCAATAACGATAGTAACGATAATCAATAACGATGAAACTTGGTTTCTAAAGATAGTATAAAAATAGCGGTAACGATAACGATATCGATAATGATAACGATAACGATATCGATAATGGTAATAATAATAATAATGGAATCGATAACGGTAATAATAATTATAACAGAATCGATAACGATAAAGAAATCAATAACGATAACGATAGCGATAACGTTATCGATAACTATACAGAAATTATTAACGATAACGGTATCGATAACTGTATCGATAACGATAAAGAATTCGATAACGGTAGCGATAACGGTAGCGATAACGATAATGAAATCAATAACGATAACAATAGAGATAACGGTTACGATAACGATGACGATAAAGGGTAATGTTACCCAAACCCGGTCGAAAAGGAAAACCTTTTTCGGTTTTATGTGATGATTTTTAATAGCTTTACTTATCCAGTATAGACTGACGGCGGCGTAGCGAAGTCCGTCGGTTGCTAGTCTATATATAAGGAGTTTAACCTGACTCACTAGTGGCGCTAAATTTGTATAACCTTGGAGAAGGTATTATTGAAATTGTCCAGATATTTGCATCTCAGTCCGACCATATAAAGTATATGGGCATTTCCATGATGTCGAACGTGACCGTCGTACGCATTGAAATTTAAAAAAAAAGGCAAAATAATTCGGATTTTTATTTTGACAATTCGCTTAATTTATAACACTTTATTAGCTCTATAATTGGTGTTAAGGTTGATTTTGGGAAACTTTTCGTTTATAAGATCATTACAAAAAAGTAAGGCATTTGCACGGAACAAATACGGAAGTGATTTTCGCAGGCAACAATTCAAACACCGACTTTGGCGAATAGTCCAGTCAATCTAGACTTCATGCCTCAAATCTCACGCAAGTCTATGAAAAAAATATCAAGAGAAAGAGCAAGATCTCCTGATCATCATATTAAAAATTGTCCTCCCCAATTTACCGGAATAATTTATAATTAATTAAAAACAATGCGATCTTTACCCCTACGCGACATTTTTACTCATTTCTCTACTCTCCTTCACTCTAGAATAAAAATAAAATAATCTCTTTAAAGGGAAGGACATTCTCTATGAAACGGATATGGCAATGTATGTCATTAAATGTACTATTAATTAGTTATTAATTTTTTAAAGAATTCTTGGCGTTTTCTCGCCAAACGATCAGCTGATCGGCACGCCACGCCTCGTGCCAATTGGGGCTGAGCCAAGTAAAGCGCGCCATGCGCAGAATATTCAAATTATGATTTGACTCTAGGACTAGAACTCAGATACAGAATTTAAGTGTGACTAGCTTTAGAATGTTGAGAACTGAAGCCTCTTTAAAATGGTTTTGACATACATTTTTCAAAATTAACTTTTAAGCACTTTCGCACGGGACATGTTACACGGGACGTATTTTTCCATCAAGATGCTTAAGTGGTTTCTGTTATGACGCAAAGCAAAAATGTATAGTTAATTGCAATCACATAGTTCGTTTTGGTTTCTAATGCAATCTTCATAAACTCTTTGTACCCAGAAAATTCAATGGGATCTATGGGCATTTTTTTAAAAAAAAAGTGCAACAGAGACGATAAAAATGAGAAAAAAAACAACTTGCGAATCATCATTGTTGTTTATTTCTTGAGGGTTATTGAATTATAATCACTCCCTGACCTTGAGACATCTAAACAAGCACTCTAAATAAAATGAAAACAGGTCGTTAAATACCCATATACTTTTTCACAGTATTTGCAAAATGTTTTAAAATTCTTACTACTTTCGCCACTTTTTGTTCATGTTTTAAAATTCTGATGAATTTTTTGATCGAATGAAATGCAATACCAAAGTCATAAATAAAACTTTAGCCATAAAACCATACAAAAGTCATAAAACGGGCATAACAATTTTAAATGGCATAAACAATTGCCAACAAAACGCTGCGATTTTAGCCCATTTTCCCGCCTCCCTAAACTAAAAATCGCATGGTACTTGAATCTCTACAAATTGCTATACCATAAAATCAGACAACAAACCAGGCGATTAGAGTAAAAGTCCGGGCACAAATTGAGACACTCATTTTGGGGCCATAAAACCAAGCAAATGAAGCCAAAACTTTTCAGTTTTGTCTTTATGCCAATTCAATTTACCGGCGAATTGCGTTCACTTTCATTTGCCAAATAAACATAAAAATGCAGCAATTTAATTTATATACCCGCCATTAAAAGACATTTTAATTTCTATGGAAGTCGTAAAAAAAGCCAACAAAAATAAGATAAATAAGAACAACTTGGCATTCATATTTAAGTCTATAAATTTGTTTTGCACTTTCCGTGCTTGACTCAAATGGCGTGCAAAAGATTTTTACATTTAATTCAATTTTGGCCACGGGTAGGTAACCGGGGGAGTAACTGTAGATTGAGTAGCAGGGCGTGGCGCTGTCTATTTGGTAGTCATTGCCTGAAATATGGTCCAGGCTACTTAGTGACTGAATACGGCAACGCTTTCCCCTAAATATACGCTGGACCCTAAATTACCGTTACAAATTTGCGCCACTTTGATGGTCTCCGCCTTCTCCGTCCTTTGGAGTCATACAAAATTTATTCGCCTTACGTGACTTTGGCGCAAATCTTAGCTTATACGCAATGGGTCAGTCAGGTTTTTTCTTTATTGGCCCCCCTATATAGTTGAGTTCATCTTGCTGATGTGGCTAATGGGTTTTCGAGTTTTTTTTTTTTTTTTGTGTAGAGTTGGGGTAGCTCACTTTATGGTTCGTTGGTTCAGGATTAATTGATGTTTACATATCTGCTGTTATATAATAAACATAAAACTGAGTAAACATTATAGCTAACAGTTTCCTTATAAAACTTAATTTGTAATTGTTATTAATTGACTTTAAACGACAAGTGCTCTTTGCCCAGTTGCCAGCCAATATTACCCAACTCTTTAGTCTAATGACCAAAATTCTGCTGATGCGGAGGGCAAAACCATAAGTATTAACTACCAACACATGTATGAGAAGGCACCACACTGCTTAGCATTGATCCACCCTCGTGGATGCATGAGGATGCAAAAACTTTACTTAACTTCCATTTGGCTCGGCAAAATGCAATTTTGTAATTGACTCGCAATCAGTCGTGCGGAAGTTGTTTAGCTATGCAATATGGCTGCCAAATGCGACAAACGGATGCAATTTGTAAAATATGCACGACATAAGACGATAGAGTGAATGCTGCAGGCGATTGGGGGATCCACCCCACAGTCAGAGATTGAAATGTTAACCCATTTTCGGGACGTGCAAACAAGCGAAGCATGTGAAACATGTTTGTCGGCCAGTTTGTGCCCGTGCATTTTGCCAGCTGCAAATGCATTTAAGAGAGCGTGTGTGTGTGTCGCCCACATGTCTGAGCCAAAAGAATAAACAAAATCAAAACCTGGACTCCATTTTTTTATTTTTGTTTTGGCTTTACCATAAACGGCAATTTGTGTAATGCATTTTGTATAGACAGCAGGATTAGATTTTATACAAACGGCCGTCCATGTTTGGTTAGGAAATCCTTCAACTATTCAGAGTTTTTGTCAAACAAAGTTAACTGGCATCTTTACAGCATTTACCTGTTTTGTGTACATTTTGTGTGGTTTTCACTTTGAAATTAGTTTTCCTCCCTAAAAAAGGTTTAATATTATTACAGGAATGTTGGCTTATGGCACTTTACATGGTTTTTGAAGTTCGAATTTAATATTTGTAATGGATAAGCTTTTCTGTGAGTCTACAATTAGATGTTAGGTGTTTGGAGAATGGAATAACAAGAAATATTTGCAAACTAACATTTGAATAATTAGGGAAAAATTTCCTTTACAGTAACATTAATAGCCAGGGTGGAAAGCCGACAAAAATGTCGGTTAAAAACAAGCATAACTTAAAATTACATAAATAAAGGTTTAAAATGATTTTCATACAATATTCCAAGCTGACCAATACATAGATTGAGCTGTAAGATATTCTAACCCGATTTTTCTCACCTGCCCCAATACACTTCAAATAGTATGCTGTACTTAGAGACTGGGCTAGCGCAGCTGCATCTATATACTGCAGACCAGCACTTCAGCTACATGCAAAAGATTATGAGCATGCAGGAACATAAACTACCGAAAATCTGTACAGATGTATGTAAGTCGTCCACTAAGGCCCGATTTCTCAAAGGTTTCGGTGGGCCAACCGCCGGTCAAATTTGTTCCTCCAGTTGACAAGCGGTCAAGTGATTTGGTTTTCTCAACAGCAGTTTCATCCGATATCGATAAATTCTTATCGCTGCGTTAGGGTGACCAGTCACGGTCAACAAATTAGGTAGTTTAGTTATGGCTTTTTTAAAGCTATTAAATGCTGCTGGTAATATTTTTGCGAAAAATTGATTGCGATGAATCAAAAGCTATAGCTGGGGACACTTGTTTACCTGCACGGCTTGTCAAAGGAACGTCGACTACACAAAAGTCAGCTGCAGTGATAAGGAAGTTGCCACATGCATAAGAACACAGCGCCGCCAAGTGCTGCTAACAATCCAAGTCACAACAAATTGAATCGCCAATGAAGTCAAGTCTTTAACTTATAGCCTATTTCCACATGCACAATGATTTCGATATGTACATATTTTTTTTGGAGCGTTTCCATATGATATGTACATATTTTACAGATTCCTCAACATGTGAATGGCAGCTGACAATTCAAATTTGAGTTATTATGCACTACTTCTTTGCACTAAGTTCTATGGAGCTCAAAACAATAAATGCAGTGGCATTTGGTATGAGACATTATTTTATAATTATTGCTTAGGTACTTTCTCAAATAAAAGTGACAAAAGACAAACAAATTACAAGTTTGATTTGTGTTTGCCAAATAAAAAATAAAGAAAAAATTCCTAAAGACTCAACATCAAATAAAATAAAACAATTTACTAGCTTCTATGCTTTTCTTAACATTTTCTTTTATAGTTTGAACATATTAGACTAAAATTCTAAAGTGGCATTCTCCATGCGCTCCTTAATCTCCAAGCGAGCAGTTGCTTGTCGGTCAAGTACCTCCATCTACTCTGTTGTGGCAGCCACCATAGCCTTTACAAACGGTGTCATCTCGGCCTGGTCCAGTTTGCGTTTTTACAGGCAAACTGAATTCCCATGTGAGGCCAGTAAGCCACACGAGTCACCTTACCTCAACACACTGTTTGAGAAAGAGGATGATGGCTGCGCTGACTTTACGGCTTTCATTTTGATAGAGCACCGTCGGAAACACCTTGCGTTTTTAGTTCAGACCTGTATAAAAAAATCCCTACTTATCTCGTATTTGCTTGTATTTGCGCTTTAAATGTCTAATTTTTTGCGAACGTCTTTCCATTCAATTGATTTGGCAACCATCCCTTCCAAATAAATTGGTGTCCCGCGACAAAATTCTTCTCCCACAGATCCATGAGCATGACTTTATGGAGTCCTTCCAAGACACTGACTTACGTTTTGGAGCCATTTGAAATCAAATTTATTAATATTAAGAATAATATTATGAAAGTAGCCCTTACCTTCAATTATCATTTCAAATAAATTTTAAACCAGGGTTGACTTTTTGTGACATCGATAACATCAGGGTTGGTTTTTTGTGACATTAATACCAAATAATCTAGAATTTTATTTTACAACACTGTTATCACTCGTGGCGAATGGACACATATATTAAATATGTACATTTTTTCTATGGAAAAAATGTTGCATATTTTGGGTATGTGATAAATGTGAGAATATGTACATATTTGCTATAGTGGAAATAGGCTATTAATCTCTTATCCTAGCATAAATTATTTTACATGTAGATTTTGTCAACCTGAACCATTGAACAAATGTGGTTATTTAAGAATGAAGAATGCGCCGCAAGCAACAATTTTTTTAGTAGAGCTACCCCTCACCAAAAATTCTAGAAAAAAACCCTCCATGGACCGCGAATTTACAAGAACTATGACGTCTTCAGATCGCGGGGGACTTCCGCGGTTCAATGGTAAAAATGATTTAAGAGTTGCGATCAAACATAATGTTCTTTGCCTTAACTGTTATTATTTCTTAAAAAGAATATATATTTGTTTCTATAAATTTGATTTTTACCCACTTTTTATTCGATTAAGACTGTGAAAATGGCTTGACATAAGATGAAACTGCTCTAAACTATTGTATACAACACGAATTCGAGATATAGTTCAAGGCGCTTGTTATATTCTGCACCAAAGGTACACAGAGTATATTAAGTTTGTGCAAAAGTATGTAACAGACAGAAGGAAGCATCGATCCTTCTGGACATATTCAGTAGTCAGGACTATTTATCGATCCGCCAAATGAATGGTAAAGATCGTATGAACGGTTGTCGAGTTATAAGGAAAACAAACAATTAGGGGCAGCACCGGTCGCAACGGTGATGGGCAGCACTTTACAGGTACAGAGTATGTTATAGTCGGGCTTGACCGACTTTCTTTCTTGTTTTTATGTGGTTTCCCCAGAAGGCCTATTCCACGTGTGCTCAACAATGTGAGATGGTCGCTGCAAAATGAGTGCTATAATTTCTACATACACACCGCAAAACTTGCTTACGATCCTTCCACTGCTTGCTCCTTATCCCATCTTTTCAATGCTCCCCCCACTTCCAATCCTTCCACCGCTTTTTCCTTTTCCAAGCCTTCCACCGCTTCCTCCTCTCCCTCTTCCTGTTTAGTTTTTTTATTTAGCTGTAGTGATTTCATAGTTGCACCACAGATAAAGGCAAAGAAATTAGGAATGCGCCGCAGGCGAAAATTTTTTAAAAAGAAGCACAGGCAATAAGACTACTTTTCTTGCCTAACTTTTCAATGACAGCTATACCATTTGCTCATTTAAAAGCATAGCGAACTAATAAATTCGAAGTTTTGAGCCGTTATCATTGAACATGACGATTTTTGTTTATGTTACTAAGCTGCTCTTAAAACGCAGGACCGACTTAGTTTAAGATTTGGACTCTGTTGCAAGCGGCTTAAAACTGGTTCAACATCATAACTCAGATATTATTTAAGGTCTGAATTTGAGATTTAGTTTGTATTCTGGTAAAACGGTGTTAGTTTCTCCTTTTCAAATCCGGATCCAAAGCTGATTAAAGTGCCTTAAAAATGTTAAAGAGCCATGACTCAAAAATTATTGAAGTTATAAACCTGAATTTTGTTTGGTTAAGGGGTCTTCTCATTCAAAACCCGTTTTTTGGACCCTTTTAAAAAAATTATTTGAAAACGCAAAGAATAATTGAAAACTTTTTTATTTATTGTATTACAAAAGGTTCAAAGTAAATAAAAAAATTTTTTGCCTCGATACGAGGGCTGTTCAAAAGTAATGAGACTTCAAAGTTGGTGGTGAAAAAAAGGTGTCGCACGGCGGCCACGATTCGGGTCTCCGGAGCGTCCGAAATGAAAAAACGGGGTTATAATCAGTATAGATGTAATTCTCGGGTGAACCTCAAACTTAATTTTGTGTTTTTTGACAAAAGGCCATTCAAAAAATTGGGTTTTTTTTTAGTTTAGTGTAAAAAAAAATAGTAAAGAATTTTTAAAATTATGGTCGAGGTCACCGAGAATGGTGACAATTCTGCGTCGATTCCACTTTGTTTCATGAAAATCGGTTCAGTTGAACTGGAGATATCAGGCCGCCAGTTCGAAAAACGTGGTTTCGAGATAAACCGCTTTAAGTTGCAGTTGCTTGGGAATTTGGTCACATTGGGTCACTAAAGAACTATATCCTAAACAATCGAGTTTTCGAAAGCCTTTGGGGGATATTTTGAATAAACTATAAAAATAAAAAAAAAAAATTGCTAAGAGAAGACCCCCTTAAGTTTTTTGAAAAGCACATCCCGTTTCTTTAGAAATCCATTTCGTTACGCTGTACCTCTGGCGAAACAGATAAGGTCCTTTTGCCTAATCTCGTGTCTCCCTTTACTGAATAACAAAATTCTAAAATTAGAGGTAATTGTCTTACTTGTTGTATCTTATATAACAGTAAATACAGCAAACCATTGATTCATTAACTGAATCACTAACTAGGGATACAAACTCAATCAATCAATTTAGTTCACTTTACCCATTTTTATTGCGAATAACAAAAAATCATTAACAAGAGATGAAGGAGACGAAGAAGTGAGTTTGCTAAAGTGCCGCCTGAATTGAAGTCCCAATTAGGCCGACTTTGTTTATTGATTGCTTTCGACAAATCAAATGGTAAAGAAATTATTAAAGCTCATTCAACCAAAAAAAAAATATATGAAATGGAAAATCATTTCAAATTTTGGTTTGCCCTTTAATTGCCCTCAATTTGACATCATCGAACTGGCAATCATTTCTCTTTACATTCCCCAAGCAGTCAACTGTTAATAATATAATATCTATCAAAACATCGAGGTCCTGCCGTGCTCCAAGGACCTTCGGGTTAATCAGTTGTCAATTTGTTTTATTGACAGTCCCCAATGCATTGCGCTGGGATTTGCAATGACTCTTTTTCTGTAGCATCAACTGCAATTGAGTAAATGGCTAGCGTTTTATTCTCAAATGGCAGTCAATTAGCTTTAAGCGGAAACAATCAGGAAAAAAAGGAGAAAAAAGATTTGTGTTTATTATTTGTCTACTTAAAATAAAAACAGTGAAACGAGGGAATTGCAGTAAAAGACAATGATGGGACATCATTAACTTAAGCTTAAGGCTTTTAACGGACGGACATTGAGTTAATTTTCAAATAAATATTTTTATGTCACAGTAGCGAAATGAAAAACAATTGTTAAAAATGGATATAAAACTTAAAGCGGCTGCTTTAAATGAATGCCAGTTGGCCCTTTCATTTCGACTATATACGGTAAAGCCACAAGAAAAATGTCTAGATTTATTCTAACCACTGTTAAGCAATTTATTTATCTAATTAACACAAAAACTTTCGTTTGATTGATTGCGGCAAATCAGACAAAGTGAATTTAACCAAAATAAGCCATTAAGTCTAGCGTCAGATTTCTTCTTCTGCTTCTTATGATATGTTTCTACCTATCAAACACACATACATAAATCATGCATGAAAATGTTTTGTACATAAAACTTATACAGAGACAGAGCAGAGCAGAGCAAATTGGCCAACAAATCAATCAAAGTGCAGCTGACAGAAATGCTTGAGATGAGAAGTTCACGTGGGTTAACCAAAAAAGGACACGCGGAAAACGAAAACTCTAGGCGACCATTAAAGCCAATCTGAATGGATGGCCTTTTCAACCCTTATTAAATTCCCTCCCAGGAAGCCAATTTAATTTTACATTCACCTCATAAGAATCTCGTTAATTTTTAGCGAATACTTTGCATACATCTCAAAAAGAGACTTCATTATGAACATTGGCAGCTGCAATTTCCACCTGTTTCTGGCTTTCCACTTTAATTTGCCACCCACACAAGGCCCTGATGTTTGCTTTCGTTTTTGCCTTCTTCCTTTTTTTTGCAGTACATCTGTTTATTTGTTTTGTAAGAGAGCGCATATTTCTGGCTGGAAATTAATTGTTGACATTTGCAAAGAAAATACAGCAAAAAATATAAAAACATTTTTGTGGTAGGTTGGCGGAGACGAGTTAAACTTTTTTTCTTATTAATTAGCCTAAGTTTGTGAGAAATGTTATTTGTTTGTTTGCGTTCAAGTTGGTTGGGTTAAGTGGGTGTTTTGTTCAAGTTGATTAACGCTCGCTTAGATGGGGGCAAGTGGAGGAGCTGAGGGTTTACTTATGTATATAGCAAATTGTACCGGTAATTGGAAGTACTCTTTCATTTGACTTGAGGAATTTGATTGCATGGGGAAAAGAGTAAATTAATTTGGTCACCTCTGGACCCATAAAGATTTGAGTAACCCAAAACTTTTTAAAGATTTTGGCTTCGGTTAGATGGCTAAATAAAAAAAATGACTTTCATATTGAAATGAGTCTGTTTTTAAACAGTTCCTTCAAGCAATTAAGCAGGAGTCATTAGTAAAATACCTTTAAAATTATCACAAGGCAACTAAATTAGTTAGTGGACGTGATTCTAAATGATTTTCACGTTAATCACGTCTAAATTTTTAGTAATTTGAGCATAAAGTTGCAAGTGGTATTTAAATCAGCAGTGGGCAAGCCCTTGCTCCTATTTCTCCCGAGAGTTGTTTTAAGGCAACTGGCGACACGCAGACGCATTAAAAATTGGTTCGCTTTTTGGCGCCGCCGAACACAGGCAGAAAAAATGACTAGCGCAATTGCCTCGCTTCGAAGCGAAAACAACAGCAAATCTATTGCATATAGGTGTTATAATATAAATATATGAGAGGGTTATAATATAATTTTTAACCCTGTTCCCATTAAAAATGGGAAAAGGGGGATCATGAAGTTGTGCAAAAGTATGTAACAGGTAGAAGACCCCCCCATTGTTTGACGGACGTCGGCGAAAGAAATTGTCTATTTGTTGTGCAAAAGGGATCCTTCTAGAACAAAAACAATTTATAGTATAAGATGAAGAAGTGGGAAGCCAATACATTTATTATTATTATCCCAAAATAAAATTTATTTATGGAAAAAAAAAATAATCCATGAAAAGTGTGCGTGAAACGACGCGGATTACAAAATCGGAACGCAGAAGAATAAGGGGTGGTAAAGGACTGGTGATAAATAAGGAAACATTTGCGACCCTATAAAGTATATATATTCTTGATCAGCATTAACAGCCGAGTCGATTTAGCCATGTCCGTCCGTCTTTCCGTATGAACGCGTCGATCTCAGAGACTATAAGAGATTGACTATATGTTGGAGTGTGTGTATGTGTGAGTGTGTGTGTAAAGGAAAATACACGAAATCAAGGGAACAGGGTATTTTGTAGTCGGGGCACTCGACTGCAGCTCCCTTATTTGTTTCTGTTGTTGAAGTTTGACTGCTCCCAAAATCTAATTTCGTGCCCACCGCTTAAGTAACACTGGTCGACAAATGATTCAAAGATCAGAAGAGGATATTTTTATAGGATTTTTATCGCTGAACACGAAACTGGCCTCAAAAAGTGTCTATCACGTCGCGATTTTGAGAAAAAATTGACTCAAATTCTCAACAAAAACCTGCTTTTGTCCTTTTTCAATCACGTGTTGAGAATAATGCCGAGGTGCTAGTAGTCTCTAGGCTTAAATTAAAGCTTGAACTGTCAACCATGTAGGTTAGGTTAGGTTGCAAAGGCTGAGAGCGACAAGTCGCTCTCTCTAGGGTGGTCTTCGGTACTGAACCATTGTGTGGACAGAATATAATTGAGTAGAGCTGGGAGCTCTATGTCGGATACCTCCGATAAGTTGACAGGAAATAAGTCTCCTCCTACTTAAAAGTAAAGTAAAATCAGCTTGTCAAGATGACAAGCCCCAAAGGGCCAAAGCCGTCTTCAACTCTTGGCTTGTGCGCTTTAGCCAAGAGAAGGGACCAACAATTTAACGCCGAATCGAACGGCAGTTTAAGAAGCTTTTCTGGAATACTGTGGTGGCCAACAGCAAGAGGTGTGGCCGGGTGTAGAGTTTTATTCAAAGAAAAAAACTTTTCATTAGATGTTCCGAGGCGGGATCGAACCCACAACCTCATGCACAGCGGTCGCGCACTCTAGCCGCTGAGCCACCCAGCCACCTCCTACCTCCCTCTCCTCCTACTTAAAGCGGGGCAATGACACAGAAGGTGCTGTATCGTTTCCTCCTCCTCCTCAAATCTTCAACTTCTGCAGAAATCAGAGTGTTGTATGCCTAGAAGTGCTGTGTGCCTGCCTATGAGACAGTGACCCAGCAGGGCCCCAACCAGAAGTGATATGTGCTTCTTTCTGTAATGTAAAAGTGTATTAGTACGTTTAGTGTCAAATGCTGGCCACGTAAGTCTCGCTATCGCACAGCAGGAAAGGTTTTTCCACCGGTTTGTAGCGAGGCGCAGTGTTTCAGCATTTTTGTGAAGCTTGTAGGTAGCCATAGGAATCCCTATCGTGCTCCTCTCGGAAAGGAGCTCGGTGGTTGTGCCTAGTCTGGCCAGAGTGTCCACTGACTCGTTTCCGTATATGTTCCGGTGTCCTGGCACCCATATTAGCACATGAAAAAAGTGATGCTACATAAAAATTTAGAATTGATTCAAGTTTTTTTTTCAAGCTTTTTCAAGCAAGTTTTTGACAGTTCAAGCTTTAATTTAAGCCTAATTAAATACTTCTAGCACCTCTGCCTTATTCTCAACACGCGATTGGAAAAGGGTAAAAACAGGTTTTTTGCGACTTTGAGTCCATTTTTCTCAAAATCACGACTTAGTGGACACTTTTGGAGGCAAGATTCGAGCTCAGCGATGAAAATCCTATTAGAATATCCTTGTGTGCTCTTTGAATCAGAAAAATTTTAATTTTTTGTCGACCTGTGCTATCAATTTTTTGTTCATTTTAAAACTTGTTGAGCAATTTGCCTTTTTTATTGAATTAGCAATAAAAAACCTGAGAAAAGTTGGAAAATCATCCAGTGTTATTTATTTTTGTTGTCTTTTGTGCAAACTTTAAAGTTATGAAACATCTGTCAGAAAGACAGAAATGCTGGGCTTCAATATGTTCAACATATTCAAGTTAGAGGGAAGTTAAAAGAAGAAAATATTGTAGCCATTTCTAAAAGTGATATTTTATTCACAGAATTCTGATGCTAATGATGACGATGATGATGTTTAGGGACGACAATCCGGAATGATTGTTAATCATGGCAAGCAGTGACTTTTTGGCTCAATCTTTAACTGGTACAATGAAAAATTTTCCGGTTTCTCGCCCAATTTCTCCGAAGACCAGCTGTCCGGCGACTATGCATAAATTTTTCCTCGACTTTGAATAGCTTGATAGCAGTTGTAGATGGATCAATCAATGTATCCCAATCAAGCTTCTTCTTCTTGAGTTCATTTGCTCCACATACTTACAAAACATCTAAGACGATAAACTTGGACATTTGCGAATCTACATAAGCTTATTACATCAGAGTTCTTTGAATTTTGAGTTTTCTTATAGCTTTTTAGAAGATCACCGCACTTTGGATCAGTGCTGCCTATTTAGCTATTTTCTCACCAAATCTAGCTATTTCTTAAAGGTCGAAAGTCGAAAACTATACAGTTTTGCCGTAACCAGCATTTCAAGATTTTTTGGAAAAAATATTTTTCATTTTCTACACAGAAAAAAAAATCCAAAAAAGATCCATTTGGACTGGATAAGTCTTTAATATCATTTGGATATGCTTCTATCTTTTTGAATATTAAAGACATATCCAGTAGGGTGTCCCAAAAAAAACTTTTTTTTTTGCACAAGCATTTTCTGCAAGTTTATAGAGTAAAATATTTTTGAAATTTTTTCAGAATTTTTTGCACAAGCATTTTCTGCAGTTTTATAGAGTAAAATATTTTTGAAATTTTTTTTTCAGATTTTTCGAAAGCCGTTAAGAGTCGAGATGCAAGTCAAATTTTCCCTAAAAATTAAGTATTTATAGAAATTTTAAAAGTTATAATGCATTTTTACCAGGGATGCAAACCACCCGAAAATAAGTACTGGTTCGATTCTGTGGTTTACACAGTTTCTGAGCCGCTGGTTCGGTTTAATACATGGTTTTTGGAGCTAACTGAACCGCGGTTTCGGTTCGGTTCAGTGGTTCATAAAGTGGTTCATTGTGATTTCTGTCGTTTTGTTGCTTTTCGCAAGCTTTAAAAATTGAATTCCTTTAAACCATTTGAAGAAAATCTCTAAAATACTTAAAAGAATTACCAAAATGTATGAAGCCGGATTTGCATGATTCGTTTATAATTTTTTATAGAAATGCCCTTCAAAATCAGAGAATCTTGACTTGAAAAGAATTCATACCAAGCATCTTACATACCCTATTTATCGTATTATATGAGAAAAACTGCCCTGGCTAAGAAAAGAATGCAGATTGATGATGAGAAAAACTGTCCTGGCTAAGAAAAGAATGCAGATTGATGACTGGTATTACTATTAAGAGATCAGCGGGAAATTTACAGGGTTACATGTTGTAATATTTGTGTCAAGTTATCCTTAAAAGTTATATCCGGCATCGCTAAGGATCAATTCAGTCAATCAGGGAACTCCCTTGCAGAGGGTCGAACGGAATGTCTTAACAAATTATCTTAGGGAAACGATTAAAATTCATTGGCTAGAGGAAAGCGATTCACGTCTTAAATTTCATCAGAGTACTGAACCGAACCATTTTTCTTTGTGGCTTACGGTTCGGTTCAGCATTTCTGAAGGAAAGCCGGTTCGATTTGCTTTTCGGTTCACTGGCTGGAATAAGCGTTCGGTTCGGCTCAAAACCGGTTCGGTTCAGAACCGGGGTGTTCCCCCATATAAGTTTTCTATGCTTTTTCATGAGTTTACTAAGATTGGTCGAATCCGGAAGAGTGTATAGTACAGCTGCCATAGAAAAGTAAGGTTTTCGGTGCCAGTTGCTGCCATACAAGAGTGAACTCCTGCCAGTGTAGTGCCAGTTGACTGGTGCCATATATGGTTAATATATCGTTATTTCCATGTATTTTACTAAGGGCCGATTTCACATCTCCCAGATGCCAGATGAAATCGGTGTATACAGACTGTCAGATAACTGGCATACAAAAATCTGGCAGCCTGCCAGTTTGTTTGAACGCAACCTAAGTATCAAAATGTTGAATATTTATTTAACCAGCAAAAACCCACAAATCTTAAACTTCCATTTGACGTCCCCTAAAACGGTCTCAAATCATAACTGTGCAGTGCAGGTGGTTGCTATTTCCATTAACTTGTGTAAATTAGTTATAGACCCCGTTTGACCTCCCAAACTAATGCAGAAAGCAAACCCAACCATTTCCAGTTACTTGCTGTAAGTTACAAATGGCGGTGTTGGTTCCTGCTGTGTGTTGATTTTACGACATTTAAGAAGATTTATGGCTACACCTTGGTGGACTGTAAATGTGAGCCAAGTGCCATCTGAACCAGAACTGAACGGAAGTAGCAAAGCTTGTCCAAGGGCCAGCGCGAGAAAGCAGATTCCAAGTTGGGCAAATTGCCGAAAGTCATTAAGTTTGCGCATCAGTGCAATGGCAAGGGAGATCTCCCCACCAGGTGAAGGAAGAAGGGCGACTGCAAGGGTCTCATTTTTATGCAATCGCAGTTCTTATTTTTTTTTTTTAAATGTTTTTAATGCCAGCGTCAGGGCGCAGATGCCCAACCATAAATTTAATTACAGATTCATTTCCGTTTTAACTCGAAAGCGGCAGTTGGGCCAACAGACGAGACGAACGTCAAACACGTGACGTATGAGTAATGCCAGGGCAAGTCAAGAGCAAGGCGCTAGTAATTAAACGTTAAGCAGGGCCTTAGTTTTGGTTTACACTTTTAAAACTGTCATAACTTCAACTTTGATCATCAATGGAGGCCACGAAAATGCTTTGTTTGCATTTGACAAAGTTTTAAACAACAACACACTCAGATAAACATAAAAAAACTTCAAAATTTCCAGTACTGACTCCCGTCAACAGCAACAGTGTTAAAGTGGAGCAGCGTTTCAAATGTCCTTTATCTAATCACTCAAACACGAGTATGTCGATGTCCACCATGACCACACTGTGGCAGTTGCAACAACTGTCGGATGCTCAGTTGTGTGTCATGTGCCACAATTATCGCGTTACACCGGGCTTTGTAACGCCCCAAAATCGTCGTCATTTGGAACGAAAACTACATGTAGCGCTAATCGAAGAGCGGGCCAAACAGCGTGCACAGGATTACATAGCCAGGGAACGGGATGAGCAGTATCAACGTGATTTGTATGCCCGAAGAAGAGGTTCCAGTTTTTTACCACCAAGACCACCGGCCATTCGGTCCTTGTCACCAGAACAAGAAAGGTCTAGGAATGCCTCTACTATGACAAGTCCTTCGGTTCATAATATAGCAGGCTCTCGCACTCTCTGGCCCGCACCCATGCCGGATTCTTGGCGCCGTTCACATGCTCCTCGTCCCACTCCTCCTGTAATACCCGATGAGACTTTTATTCCCCGTAACTTATCACCCGCTGGATTAAGATCCATGGCCATGCAGTTACCACATAAACTTTGGATGGGCTTAGAAGGAAAATTGACAGCCCTTCAGAATGGGCGTTTTCGTGGCGGTTGGGATAAGTTTAATACGCAGTTGAATCAACAGGAACAGGAAATGGAGAAAGATCCCACGCCTGTGGAATCTGAACAATCAGAAGAGGATCACCAATTGGAGCAACAATTGCAATTGACCTATGAGGAGCCACAGCCCCATTATCCCCATGCCTATGATTACGAAGAACTGCAGCAACATATTCACGAAGTGGAATCTGAAATCAAAGCTGCACTCCATAAATCACCATCCACTGAGTATACCTCCTTCACCAGTTTCAAGGACCTACCCGAAGAGAAGTTGGCGGAAAAAATCCCCTCAACGGTAGAAGTACAGCCTGTTGCTAGGTTCAACTGGTGGCGGAACACTCCCAAGGAACTCGATGATAACTCCGAGCATGAACAAGAACTCTGTACCATTGACTATTTGAGTGGAACCGAAACCGTAAGAAAGCCGCAAGAGCATAAAGAACTGGTGGAACTAATGAGTCGTCGCACAGAGTTGCGCGAGGATAGCGATGATGAGCCGGGACTACTACTACCAAATCGGTCAAACCGTAGGCGTACTGGCCTATGTCGTTATGTCTACGAGCTGCTCTGTTGCGATCGTCGGGGTAAATTGGATGGCGATAAGCTACGCTGCACAATGCTGGGTTGTGCCATGGTGGTGTGCGTTTATGTGGGATTCAAAATGTTGCATTAGCAAAAATAAATCATTTTTAATGTTGCCATACAATCAAATGCAAGCAAAGAGAATGAGTTTTGGTTTTTGATTAGCCTGGGAATGGACATTGTAAGAGAAGAGTATATAGAGCAAGGCTGCAAACCGGTCCGAGTCCGAACCACACAGAACCAGTTCGTTTCGGCTATCGAACCGGACTTTCAAAATCTATAACCTCCCATTTGCTAAAATTCATAGAAAAGAAGTTAAGATTTTACAGGACGACGTCTTCGAATTTTCGAGTGGAACCTTAATCATATTTTTTTGAGATTTCCGGTCTTTATTTCATAATTTCTTATACTTTTTTGCATTGAATGTATTCACTAGCCCTCGTACAATGGCAAGGCGTAAATCCATAAGTTTACGAAGCAACAACAAAACACATGAGAAAAAATTGCAACATTTAACATGCCAAAAGCTGTATTTTCATTTGTCTGATATCTCGCAAAAGTTTCTCAAAAGAGATATCAAAAAAGTGTAATAGTCAATCTGAGAAACACAAAAATTTATGAAAAGCAAGGAAAAACTGAATAAGAAGTAGGCTATTCTCTAATTTCGATTTCTCAAATGAGTTTTTTGACAGCCAACTCATAGTAAACTGAGATGTTTTTCACCCATCTCGTATGAGATCTCGACAAGTGAAAATACAGCAGTAGGGTATGTTTAAGAAATCAGTCGTAAATGTGAAAAAGTGTAATGTTTAGAAGTGTAGTAAAATTTTTCAAAGAATCGGTTTAAAATACTTGTTATCGAGCCATTTCGAGATTTTTGTCTTAAAAATATGCGGTCACACCAGCAAAGTGCATATTTAAAAAAAAACTGGAAGGCAATTCAAAGCGCTGGAAGAATGTTATGACGCCAAGAGTTTCCGCAAGGCCTAATGCCCCATTGTGGATCGGCTGACCTTCACGCTGATGTTGAAGGTACGCCACAATGGCAAGAATCTGAGTTCTTGTCACACTGTCAAGCGAGATGATTCTAGGTGGATGTGTCGCCCTTGCGTTGCGTTAACCAGGCCATTTGGTTGCTATGCACTAGAGCACGTGGGGATGCCTTCAGTAACATCAATCTCATTGCCTAACTCTTGGTCGATAAGCTAATCAATGCTGCAAAGGGCTCCTTCAACTCGTACGCCATCAATTCGGAAACAAGAAGAAAATTCTAATGACATGTTTACAAAAAACTTTAAATAACTCTATTCAACAATTCCGTAGCTTAACTGGGGGTCGTGAACACCCAAGATTTAAAAACATAAACTAATACAATCAATAAAACTCTGACTGTAACAAGACTTAAAGAGCCGCCATCACCTACTCCAAACATTGTTTTATTTTTCCTTATTGATGCAGCTAGTTTGCATACTATTTCTTAAAGAGCCAACTCAATTTTTCGCTTACACCCTTTGTCTTGGTATTTTTATTTGGTTGTTTTATTTGTCAAGTCTTGGAACTCAAATAATAGCTCGTCTATACATCTGGTTTATAGCCAATTTACCAGGGATGCAAACCGATTGGAAATAAGGACTGGTTCGGTTCAGTGGTTCACATAGTTTTTAAACCACCGGTTCGGTTTATTTAATGGTTTTTAAAGTCAACTGAACCGCGGTTTCGGTTCGGTTCAGTGGTTTAGTCTTTATTTATTATAAATTTAATGAAGGCCAGTTTCTGTCTATGCAAATAACCCCGATCTTCCCTAAAATCTGCGCGGAAAGGAATTCGCAAGGCACTTTATGTTCTTGGATGCCGAAAATCTTATTTCTAGGATCACCCCAATTCCCGCAGAACATAAACCCTTAAGCTATGTAATCAGACAAACTAAATCTGTTTACCTAGTGGGATTTGATTACAATTAAATTGATTTAAGTAATAAAAGTGCAAATGCAGGAGTATTTGGATGATATTTGGAGAGCAGAAGTCATCGGCAAAACCTTAGTTGTGTTTTATTTTGTTTTTTGCTGCAGTCTGCAGCCATTGTTGAATTCATTTAGCAAGGGTAACTTGATGTTGGTAGCAGGTCGGCAACCACCATTATAAACAGAATCGGCGACAGAGCACATCCCTGCCGAACGCCGCTCAAGACTGGCTGCGATAGCATTCCACCGTGAAGCACTCTACACTGGGAGCTGTCGTATATCGCTCTGATAAGGGAAATAAGTTCTTACGGTATTCCTCTCCTGCGTACACTTTCGTACTGCGTACACTTTCGAAGGCTTTAGCGAAGTCCACAAAGGCCATGTGTAGGTCTGAGTTGAATTCTGTGGACTGTTCGACCAAATTGCGCACAGTGTTTATGTGGTCCGTACTCGACAAGCCCTGTCTGAATACGGCTTGATCTTCGCCTATGGTGACCATGATGGTGTCTCTTAGGCGATCCAGGACTTTTTTTGCTCAGAGCTTCAAAATGGTTGGCAGCACACAGATTCCACTCCAGTAGTCGCATTCGCGCAGGTCACCCTTTTTGAGGATTTTTACCAGGATGCCGTCAAACTATTCCGAGGGGAGCTTCTCAGTTTCCGGTTGGCATTTGAAAAAATTCCGCCGGTATGCCGTTTACCCCTGCTGTTTTGTTGTCAAGCAGCGATTGAATGGCCGTAAGGATTTTGTGTTTAGTGGGTGCTGATGTCCTTACTCTGTGATGGCTTGAAATATGTGGTAACTCGGTAAAAAGTTGAGATGCGTCCCTGGATACCTCACTGTTAAAGACTGCTGCAAAGTGGGATATTCATCTGCTCAATTGGTCCTTTCCAGTCGAAAGGTATTTTCCCATCTGTGTCCTGAATTGGACGCTCTGTATACGGCTTTTTGTCGGCTATTTTGTTGGTCGCATTATATACCGTTTTCAGGTCTTTGCTACTGCGTTTTCTGCTTTTTCCGCAAGATTGTGGATGCCGCTATTAAACCAGCGACCTATGGATGGTTTGAACCCGTGGTGCACGAGAGAGCAGATTTTATAGATGCCATGAAAATGTATTACCTCCTCACCTCCTCACTTATGAACCAACCTTCGTATTATACAACAGCATGGGACAGTAGATGCAAGATAAACGAAAAACATCAGCAAGCGGCAGATATCAACAACATCCAGGGGGCTGTTAAGAACACTCAGTCTGCCTTGGAGTTCACGCATCCAGCAACAGAGTCCAACAAACTGGATCAACAACTTCAAGGAAAAGATAAGGACACCAACCAACACTGCCAACATGTCAAGCAGCTCAAAGGGCAAGTAATGGAGGTGGATCGATGGAGTTCTCCATGGCCCGTGAAGAGCTGGTGGTCAACAGATGAAAAACAAGCACGAAGAAACAACAACAAACAAAACAGATGTGGAGTCTGTACAAGAAATGGTCCCTCAGCCGCCAATAAAAAAAGGAAAACCATTAAAACCGAAGAAGAAGAAGCAGCGGCTGAAACATCAGAAGCAGAAGCAGTCCACCAAGGTTACCACGTTGATAGAGGACGTGAACAGTGCCTCATTTGAAGAAATCCCCATCCAAAAGATGTGCTTTGACAGAGACAAAGTTAATCTGGAAGATGCGAACCACACAAAGGGATTGCAAGCAAGCAGTTCTTTTAATCTGGAGGCGCTGGTTAATATGGAGCGGTGGGGTAAGGCGGGTGGTTCGCAATCGGACTCCCAATTGAAAGGTTATCGCGACAGCTGGTAAGGTGCATGCACCAACTCCTATGCAGAATATGGTCCGAAGAAAGCATGTCCGAAGATTGAAATCTAAGCGTACTCTGTCCAATATTTAAAAAAGAAGACCCTGCGGTTTTCGCCAATTACCGCGAGATCAGTCTCCTTCCCATTGCATATAAGGTTCTATCATTCTTCCTATGTGAACGTCTAAAGCCGAGAATGAGTGAACTGATTGAACCTTATCAGTGTGGCTTTAGATCTGGCAAATCCACCACAGACCAGATATTCACACAGCGACAAATCCTGGAGAAGACCAAAGAGAGAAAGATCGACACCCACCACCTCTTTGTTGACTATAAAGCCGCCTTTGACACGCCGATAAGGTCAAAGTTCTTTGAAGCCCTGTCTACTTTTGGTATTCCGGCAAAGTACGTTCGACTTTGTATGATGACGCTGAGAATCACACAAAGTTCCGTCAAAATAGGAAAAACCTCTCCGAGCCTTTCGATACCAAAAGAGGGTTTAGGCTGGGCGACACCTTATCGTGTGACTTTTTAATCTACTGATGGAGTAACAGAACGGTCACCATCTTTTCCAGAGATAACATGCTACTTGCATATGCCGATGATATTGATATCATCAGCAAAGACGAATCTGCGTTAAGACAGGCGTTCTCAGAGATAGAGAAGCAGTCAAAACTTATGGGTTTAGCGGTAAATGAGCAGGCAGTCAACACTTGGACAATCTGTTGCTGTTACAACTTCAAGGTTGTTAAGGAATTTGTCTACCTCGGAACGACGATAACCAGCGACAACAACACCAGTCTGGAAATCCAAAGAAAAATTACTCTTGCAAACCGATGTTACTACGGGCTCAGTAAGAAGTTTAAGAGCAGAGCCCTCTCTCCAAAAACGAAAATAGGTCTATTCTAGTCGCTTATCATCCCAGTCTTGCTATACGGCGCAGAAGCATGGACAATGTCAACAACGGATGAGGCGGTAATTGGCGTGTTCGAGAGAAAAGTTCTTCGGACGATTTATGGACCTCTAAACGTTGGCGAATGAACAACAGCGGCTGCGCTGGATAGGACATATTACCCGTGTGGATTGTAACGCTTCAGAAAAACGGGTGTACAGTCGGCATGTAAGCGAGTTAGGCGGCACGCCCGTACCGGGTCGACCGATCTCGTTGCTGGGTGTGTCCTTCTGGATGTCGCTCGGCCGAGACCGTAAAACGGCTGTGATGCTATCATCAAGGCCAAAGAATAAGAAGAAGAAAATTGGTTGAATTTACTAACCAGTTTTTTTCTGTGTAAGTATTTTTAATTAATAAGTAAAATTTAAAACTACTTACAATAGGGACAGGTTCTTAAAACTTCTAAAATACAAAGGAAAATTAACGGATAATATACATTGATAATAAAATTGTATTAGATGGGCCGTGGTCGCCACTGCAGTGCGGAGCAGAGAAGGCTCATTCGACGACTCCGAGATGATGGAAAAACGTATACTCCATTGTCATGTTAATGAAACGTTCTCAAAACTTCGTAACCAATGCCTTAAAACCGGAAAAAATAGGTGAAACTCGGGGAGCAGCTAGAAAATCATAATCTAAGACCGACGTTCGCATGGTTCAGTTGGTTAAACGCGACCGGTTCAAGTCTTTCAGGACGATTGCCAATGAAATTGGGAATATTGTGTCATCACGGACCGTTCGGCGACGATTGGCAATAGCAAGCCAAGCAGGTAGGATTGCTCGCAGGGTTCCTTTGCTTCGGTCGGCAAATTTACAGATGAGGAACAAATTGGCATTAGATCGTAGAACCTGGTGCGGACCGGAGGGTGAGAATAAATGGCGTAATATCCTCTGGAGTGACGAAACCAAAATAAATTTATTTGAAAATGATGCCAAAATGAATGTTCGTCGTCCGGAAGGCAAAGAATTTGATCCCAAGTACAAATATAAAAATGTGAAACATGGAGGTGGTAACCTAATGGTATGGAGCTGCTTTTCATGGTATGATGTTGGTCCGATTTATCGTATTGACGGAATAATGGACAGATTCGTAAACAAAGATCTATTGGAGACGGTTATGCTACCATACGCCAAGGATAATATGCCACTTTTATGGAAGTTCAGCAAGATAACGACCCGAAGCTCGCCTAACGAGTAGTGAAGGATTGGTTCCGAGAGCAAAATGTGAATGTTCTTGAGTGGCCAAGTCATTCTCCGGACCTCAATCCCATCGAGAATCTCTGGGGTGAACTCAAAAGAGAGGTCGGAAATACTTTTTGTCAAAATAAAAATCTACTTTGGGATATTGTCCAAAGAGCATGGTACAACATTCCAATTGGAAGTTGTCGGCAGTTAATAGCCTCCATGCCAAGACGAATGGAGAAAGTCTTGCAAAATAATGGCGGATATACCGATTATTTGCTGCCAGATACTTAGTTTGATATAAAACAAGACCATCAATAGTGAAATACTGATTTAATTTAAACATTTATCTTCTTACACCTATTATTGTGTCCAGCCAAAATTGGCGGATTTAAGGAAATATTTAATTTAATTGTATATTTAAGGGTTCGTGAAACTGCTTTTACTTTTTGTTTAAAGACAATTAATATAAGTTTTGAAAAACTTGCAGTTTTTACTGGCTCGAGGTCTTATTGACATAACTTTAAACAGAGGCACACAACACAACAAAGGAGGCATCAGGTTGATCGGACGACGTTTCATGAGGGACCAACCTCACTCATCAGCGTTCTTGGGCCTGAAATGTCTGTCCAAACAGCAGTCTCTCCATGCCCGCGACGGCAAAACTGTTATGTCAATAACATAGCAAGACCTCGAGCCAGTAAAAACTGCAAGTTAACAGTATAAAGGTCGTTTAAACAGACATAAAAGTACTAAAACGCTTGGCCCGGCGTTGTTGTTCGAAACTTAATAGAAATAGTTTCATTTAAAACAACAAAAACTCCTGTTCGTATATACAAACATTTTTGGTCTTTTGCTCCAGAGTGGCGGCCGTTGGTTGCCCACTGAGTCCATAGTCCAAAACGGAGGCCACACACTTACAAAGGGACTGTCTTAGGCTGCCTTTTTTGGTGTTTTGCGTGCAGGCTGCCTTTGGAATTCCCAAGCAGTTTTGCCGTCGCGGTCGTTTAAACAGTCATAAAAGTTTTGAAAAAACTTTGATTTGTTAAGATGAGAGAAGAAATGAATTAGAAATAAAAAGTTAAAAAAAAAAAAAACACACCTATTATTTTGTCCATGAGTGTATAAAAAGATTGTACCGTCAGCTGATGATAGCAATGTTAGACCCTTGAAATTAGTTTCCTCCTTGCTCTTCTAAAAATTTGATTTTAAGCAGCTCAAAAAGCCAAAGTACCAAGTTTTTAAAAACCTTCATGAGTTTGATTCATCGTGTTAACTCTGTACTTTCATTCCTAACTTTCCATTAATTCCTTGAAATATAACTCTGCTTTTTCTTCCAGTGTTCTGTTTGAAAATTTCTTATAATTAACCGGGAAATTTTTAATTTGTTGCGATCCAGTGTATTTCATTAAATAATATTTTGATCTACCACATTTGTAATTTCTAATTAGACCCCATAACATGCAAATTGTATTAATTTTGCTAGTCACTGCATTTGGTAAAAATGCTCTGGCCTATTTAAAAGGTAAAAAAGAGCTCAACTTAATTCAATTAAATAATAAGCCTATCTTGGTTTATCTAGTGATCTGCGATCTGCCTTTTAGTGTAACCGGTAATGGCAGGGCGATTATTCCTTCTTGGACATATATAAACGATCGTAAGGAATGTATTTACTTTACATATGGAGGAATCGGTGCCAATGACAATATATTCAAGAGCCTTAAAGACTGTGAAGAGACTTGCTTAGATAAAGCATAAATACATTTTTACTACATCAACATAAATAACTTGTAGTTAATTGGAATTTTGTAACTCGGTATTCTGCTAGTAAAAAAAAGTCTATTTTAACTTTGCAGACAAATCACAAATTTTGACACAACAAAAACTTTTTGTATATTACTTTTTTTGTCTAGCAACTTTATATTACAGTATTTCGCTGTATGGAAACTTTTGCTGCAGCAACAAACCCGTATGGAATTTAGAATTTATTTCTTCTTCAGCTCAAACACTGTTTAATGCAATCCATTTGGGTTTCAAACAAATTATTGGTGCCTCGACAGCCGCCATAGATAAAGTCTTCGCATTGATGGGTAGATTTAATAAATCGCCACATATTAAAGGCGGCCTTGCAGGGTCCCGTCTGACTGGGTGCATCATCGCATTTCGCTAAAATGTAATTAGTATATTAAAAGAAGCATATAGAATCATGATCGATATACCTTTATTATAAGCACAGACATTCACCAGCAGCAGTAGATAAATAACACAACTGAAGAAAATATATGATTTCATTTTGAATATAATTTTGTGACTAACAAAACAATGTTAAGTATGTCAGCCACTCGATCAGAATTGACCCGGTCCCAAGCAAGCCTGCTCACAATCCTCTTCCGAGAGAAATAAATTGCTGGTTCCCCCACAGCCACCATAATGAAACATAAGACACTCCTTGTAGGACTTATGGTAGAACCATCTTTCTTGATATGAGGTACACGATCCCGTTACACTGGCTGGAGCATGACAACGTGTTTCATTAATGGCACTACTCTGGCTGCAAATGGACAAAATGAGTAGAAGAAAATGGCAGAGACATGAACCTGCTGCCATGTTAAAGAACTTGAAATCAAGCACAAGTAAATAAGAAAGATTATTAGGAAACTGAAGCATGTCCCTTTGGGAAGCGGAAATAAAGTCTAAATACTTTAAAGTAATTACAAATGTTACGCCATTACCCCATCTAATGTTCCGCATTCAAATACGGTATTAATCACTTAGTTCGGCCAAGCAAATGCTTCGGTGTGGTACTAAAATCAAAGATATTTCACATCTAAATGCCAATTGTCCTTTTAAATCGATGAAAATCTAACTCGAATCCCACATGGGGAAGTAAACTAAAACCTTGTGTCAATCACGACCGACGAAAACCAACAATTTCCAACCTCTGATTTCCATTTAATGTATTTTTCATGAGCCCACACTGCGTATGCTTAATCAGTTACACCTCGAACACCCAAACACCCACACACACACACACTCGGAGTGTCAATTGTGTGCCAATTGTGGGGCTCATGTGTGTTCCTGATGATAATCTGAAATAGTCGCCACTCGCTTGCTCTGGCCCAGGCCAATTGGTGCCTCCTCCTCAATTCAATCTGCTTGCTTAATATGCAGGGCCCAACACAAATTAAAACTGTGCAATACACAGGAAGCATCGGCAACATCAGCAGCAGCAACAACAACAACAACAGCAAACTGTTGTTATTGTTGTTTATACATGGATCCATTATTAGATTTCCACCAACAGGGCAAAGTTCACTCGATGCTGTCGCCAAGAGTGCGCGTCATGTGCATGTGTGGAGAATTAAATTCATTAGCAATTTGCACGCCAACTAGCAGGACCAACAAGTGCATTCACTTCAACAGCAGCACATAACAATAACAGGCCAAGGAGCAGCCAACAAAATGCAATTCCCCCAACTGGAAAAGTTTACTCAAGCAACTGTCATACTATGTCAGACATTCATAAACAAAAGGCTCCTGCTCTCTCTCCTGAGTTGTGTGCACTTCGATTAGGCCCCAAAGATTTAAATAATTGAGAAAGTATGGACATTGGGTACTTGTGAATTTCCTAACCACTAGTGGAGGAACCTTCCGCTAGCTGCCGGTATTGCGCTAACATATAAATAACATATAACATATAAAGGTTAAAGCATTCAACTGATTGGAATAACATTGCCAAGCCTTAAAATAATTTTACACACTTGCTAATCAATACGCAGAGATTTATCTGTCATCTCTAGCAACTAATAGCTAAACATTCCTTTCAAATTTTCTTTTAGCTGTCAAATTCCATATAAAATAATTACTAAAAGAAATTTTTCCTTGCCTGATTTGGTTGTTTGAAACTCAGAAACAAAGCAATACACAAAAGTATTTTGAAAATTGTCACCAGAGCTGGCTCGACTGTTGTGGGTGGTGTGCATTCTGCGGTCGAAGCGTATTCTTTTAAGCCTCCTTTACGCGAAAAAGGAATATCTAGTAAATTTCTTGAAGAAAAATTCGAACGTTCTCAGTACTCACCTTAAATGGCAAATGTTAGGAATTATATTATGAACCCGCTTTCCGACTTTATAACGCCCATTTTCCGACTTTAAAATTATAATTTCCAAAAATTTAAAGTCATTTATTCCATATTTTTGTATGTGTGGGTTTAAACTTTAAAGCTAATCAGGAGAAAATTGAAAACGGTTCCCATCAATTTCCGCACAGTTGGATGCATTTTCCCACAAAAGTGAACATTATTTTTATGGAATTTCTTAATAGAGCTTAGAAAATGATTTTGAATACAATCGAATTGAATTGAATGTACTTTAATATAGCACTACGGAATTTTTGTTTCATTAAGCTGTATTTTCACTTGTCTGATATTTCATAAATTTTTCCAATTTGAGATATCAGACAAGTGTAATAGTCAATCTGAGAAATACAAAACTATTAGGGTATTCACGACCCCTTGTTGAGCTGCGGAAAAGTTAAATTGAGTAATTTTGGACAGATTAACCACAACAAAATACACTAGCCCGAAATTCCATAACTAAGCAGCCCTGCCCCCTTACTAGTTAAGCACTATATCTCTGGTTGAAATGAGAACTTCCAGTGTTGGTAAGCTATACAAAAAGTGCTGTTCATTTCTTGCCTGAATTCCTATAGCACATTTGGTAAGCATTTCCGTATTGCCGGCAGTGGTGTAGAGGCCTTTAACTAAGAGAAAGCAAGACCTAGGTTCAAATCTCAATAAGGCATATTATTTTTTTTTTTTTTTTGTGAAATTTCAATTAATTTATCACTTATTTCCATTTTAAGATTGCAGCATTGCAAATTGAACAAAGAACATAGAGATTTTTTCTCTTCATGGTATTCATTTAGCCTTCTCTGCAAGTTTTATCTTCCTTAGTATAATAATCAATGTGTGAACGCCAGGGATCTGCAACGAGCCGTCACGAGTACACTCGCTCAGCGCTCAAGACGTGTCAAGCTCAAGTGATGCCCGCGAGCTGTTACGATCAACGTTTGTACACAATCGTCCCAAGCAAACAAAAAACAAAAACTTGCGAAAGCAAAAGAAAGAGCTTGATAACTTTTTTAAGTGCATTTGTATTTTGCATACGCTTGCTCTTTCTGTCTTGTGGCATGTTGCTGTTTGAAGTTTTCAACCACAATTGTCGAAGCTCGCCGTCAACAAGCCGAGTAAGTGCGAGTAAATTTTGCTGCGAGTGCGAACAAGCACGAGTGTAGCTCGAAAAGGCTTGCCCATTGCTGGCAAATGGCTTGTTATGACTCGTGCTATGAAAAGCTTAAGCGAGTTTGTTCTTATTCGGCCCTGTTCCGAATTCCGAGTCGGTTTCCGTGTAAACGCTGCTTTTTTTAAGATAAAGTTCACAATTTTATATGAAAAGTAAGCAAAATGTCTGTGGCTACTAGATTAGGTCCGCTTTTTTTGACGAATTGAATTCACTTGGCATTGAGCAATCGGTTTCAGCTGCATAGGCAATACCGATTTTCGTCAAACCTAATCTAGTAGCCTTTGAAATTCTTGTCACCTTCTATATAACTTTGTTAAGTTTAAGCTCTACATGCAAACGTTTACACGAAAACCGACTCGGAATTGGGAACAGGGCCGATTATTACTCATGCGAAGCAAAAAGCGTCCTCGTTCTGACCCAATGTGCTTGGCAATCATTTTGAGTGTGTCGAACCAAGGCGGTGAGCCCAACCAAGCCAAGAAAACGCCCGAGTATGGTCGATCATTAAAGCTTGTAGCACGTCTCTGGAGAAAGCACAAGTCTTTCGGAAGCTTCATGCCAGAGGATTGCTCACGATTGAAAATGTTTAAAATTCCTCAATTTAACTTTTCCGCAGCTCAACAGGGGGTCGTGAATACCCTATATATAAAAAGCATTGAAAAGTTGCTTGAGAAGTAGGCTATATTTATAAAAATATTTCTCAAATGAGTTTTTTGACAGCCAACTCACAGTAAACTGAGTTATTTTATAATCATTTCATATGAGTTACCGACAAGTGAAAATACAGCTTTACAATCTATACATATACCATATATAAAAGTGAAAGTATGTATGTTTGTTCCTTATAGGCGTCATGTTCATCTCGATCAGGAAAGAGTCATAGACAATGTGTCAAGCCGGTTCAAAAGCGGTAAAAAATGGTTCAAAAGTGGTTCAGAGCTATTTCTCAGAAGTTATCTAAGCTAAGAACTTGAAATTTGGTCAGTAGGTTGGAAATTAGGAGTTAGATATTTGACTGGTTCAGAGCCGGTTTTGAACCGGTTCAAAAATCGCACTAAAAAATTAGCTGTAAAATAACACCAATTAGAAATTGTATTTTTATATTCTTCTAATTTGAGTGTCGTTAGAATAAGTTCAGCTGCAGACTTCACGAGGTCGCCCATATATGTGGAAAGGCTGTGAGGTGATTTTTAAATTGTTTCAACTTGAATTTAAATATCGCATTTTGAATACAAGCGACTGGCAAATCAGTGCGAGCCTACCATTCTGGCTGCCGTTTTGAGTATTGAGTCCCACTAGAGCTTTCAATCCGCATAAATATGACATATATTTTTATTTGTTCTGGAAATCAGAATTTAGCAGTTAAATATTTTAAATTTATTAACCAGAAGCTCGTATTGTCGGCGCCAATCTATGGGAATTTGGCAAATTGGAGCAAATATTAATAAACTTGGAATCACGACAAAAAGCTTGGCGAGAGCTTTGAAAGTCATTTTAAGCAAATTTGCAAACCAGATTAACCGTGGGACACGAATTAAACTCGGGTATTTGGATGGATACAAAATCATGAATTTTGCTCCTCAAGGAATGCTAGACTTATAAATATTAATAATTATGCAGTTTATTTTTTATACTATTTGCCCCACCCTGAGGGGCATAATTTATGATTTTGCATTTGTGTATAAACGGGATAACAGATAGTTAGGACTTCTTCTTCTGTCATGGTGTCGATTTTAGTCATATTAACAAACGGTGAAATAACACCGTGTTACAGCGAAAATATACTTTTGGAATGATCCACCGTACGCTGCGGAGCAGGTCGAGTATGGCATCCCCTCATACTTGGTTTCTCCCTGTAAAAATGTAAAATGGCTTGGCACAGGTGTACAATCGGAATGCGAACGAGTTAGGAGGCACGCCCGGGTCGGGTCGACCGAAGTGGAGATGGTGCGACCAGGTAAAAAAGTAAAATAGTTTTTTTTTTTTGAAGACTGTGTTATAGTAAAGTTCGATGTCGTCCTCAAATTACTAAGAAATTCATCCCCATTTCCGTTCTGCTTAAGATAGGCTTGCCTTTCCAAGATCAGACCAAACTAATGCGTCCTGTATCCTAAGTGTACAATTTGAAAATATAATAGAATTACCATAAATTTTGGATGACAATAGAAGACCGCCACCTTTCCCAAGAACATTTTTGGAAATCTGAGAGGTTTTTATTGTCATTTTACGACTTGTAGTAACTTCTGTTGCCGCATTTCAAACCCTTTCAAAGTTTTATAAGAAAATATGGCGAATTATAACATCATATGGTTCACGATCCGGTGCATCAGATCCAAAATTACTGGACCAATTCGGTTTAAATGGATTCGGTTCTAAAACATCTATAAATTATATATAAAATTATAAAACTTATCATCTTATCAACAACTTTACAAATTTTGTGCAAGTTTATTTTGGTTAGTAAACTTATTTTCATATTATTTTAGTATTTATGTACATGGATTTTACTCATTACAAGATATAAAAGGCACCGATTCCCACAATTAAAAACAAATTTTAAATAAATACTGCCGCTTCCTGTCTGGCTGACTGTCTGCTGGCTAGCTAGCTAGTTGGGTGGCAACTCACACCCATTCTTTGGGATTTTTGAGCACCTTCATCAGTTCACTCTCTCTGGTCTTGGCCTTGGGCTCATGCATGTACTCCCAGCGGGCATGCAGCGGCAATGACATCAATATACTCTCATACCGAGCTCCGGGCGTATACAGTCCAAACTTGGTGCCACGATCATAGATCAAATTGAACTCCACATAGCGACCACGTCGCAGCAATTGCCACTGCCTCTCGTTGTTCCCGTATTCGTCATTCTTATGCCGCTGCACCAGGGGCATATAGGAGGGTATGACGGCACGGGCACAGCTGGCCACAAAGTCGAACACCGCATCCTGATTGGGCGCATCAATATCGTCAAAGAAGATGCCACCAATGCCGCGACTTTCATGCCTGTGCTTGATACGGAAGTAATCGTCGCACCACTTTTTGAATTTGGGATAGTAGCCCACGTCGTGCTCGTCGCAGGCTGCTTTGAGGGTCCTATGAAAATGCTTGGCATCCTTCTCATCCAGATAGTAGGGCGTCAGATCGGTGCCACCACCAAACCACCATTGTTTCTGTCCATCTGCAGCCTCCACCTCAAAGTAGCGATAGTTGAAGTGAATGGTGGGTACATGAGGATTGCGAGGGTGAATCACAGCGCTAACACCGGTGGCAAAGAAGGGCAATTTGGCTCCCTCTGTTAAGTTCTTGCCGCGTGCGCGCATCTGCTGCACTGCAGCCGGTGGCAGCCAGCCAGTGACCACACTTATGTTGACGCCCGCCTTCTCGAACACATCGCCGTCCTGCAGCACACAGGTAATGCCGCCGCCTCCCTCCTTGCGCTGCCAACGATCCACTAGAAATTTTTGACCACCAAACTCCTCCGACTCCAGGGCACGACAGAACTCCGCCTGAATTTCCATAATCAGCAGCTCCATGCGATTCCGCATGTTGCCCTTATCCTCCAGCAGCACAGCCGTGTCTGTGATGGGCTCGGCCATGAAGCGGGACACATTCAGATTGCGTTTGACCTTTGCCGACTGTTCGGCCTGTGCGTACGTGACCGAGGCGAAGCTAGCCAAGCCCAAGCCGGTGCCCAGAAGGAAACCACGTAAGTGCTGGCCCTTGCTGCGTCTGCCCAGCTGGAACGTGCCCAGTGACACCAGGCTGGAGATTGTGTGCCGTATTGCGTTCATTTTCTGCGTAGCCTACTTATAATTTGAAGTGTACTCTCATTATATGGCACACAGTAATTTCAATTGGTTAGCTAGCGATGGCAACGTGATGTCATATCTTGAAGGCAAGTGTGCCCGTACTGCAAGGGCTTGAAGTGGCAACTTTCTACTTGCCAGCCCTGGTTTTTGAAAAACAGTTATTCCTGCGCTGCTTGTGTTATAAAAATATTTTCTTAAACTTCAAGATGGAAAGCAGTCCCAACTACAATGAAATGGTGGATCATTTGGAGACCTCACAAATGCGCTCATCAAGTATCAGTAGCCTGGGAAAGATACCCACCATCCGCTACAGCGAGACTTCTTTGCCAAGAGATGATGCGAACGAAAGAAACACCCTTCTATTGGCCGACATCATGGATACGGACATTGCCTATGATCGCAACATAAATTGGCTACATGAAACTGAACCACACACTCCAATCAATAGAGCCTCGCCGCACTATCATAGAAATTCACGTTTGATCAATCAACCATTTCGACGCATTTAATTTTTGTTAAGAATACATATGTATGTATGTTTAATGAGCATTGCTCATATATACTTATATAAAGGGTGTCCCAGTTAGAGTGCAAATTTAAACCCTATTTACAGCTATCATAAAAAATATTACTACACATACATTAGAAAAAATCATGTCTGTATAATGAAACTGAATTGCAGAGACCGAACAAATCACTCCTTTTTATACTTCCCAAAAATTCCAAAGTTTCCGACTCCGGAGCGGTTCGACTCCGATAGTTCTCTTTACGTAAAGGTTTACGTGATAATTACTTTAAAGTTTGGTTCATGTTACCTACTTGACGCATTTATAACCGACGATTATGATTAAATTTACGCACAGATGTTTTTGCAGCAGGCTTATCTCCAATGTTGTATAATGTGACGTACACAGTACAAACAGTACAAACAAATTTCCTGAGAATCTACTAGGGAAATAAATTTTTTCGAAGAATTTTTTTCTTAGGTCAAAGCCTCTTCAAGGCTTTTAAAATTATCAAAGTAATCTAAAGAAATAAAAAAAAATTACAAGTAAGAAAGTCGGTCAAGCCCGACTATAAAATTCTCAGTACCTTCGCACAAAGCGATGTCAAATATAAGTTCAAGCAAAAGTTTGAGCCTTAAGTTTTGCTTTACATTGCGATCTCTGAGAGGGGCATATCGAATCCGTGTTTCAAGCCAAGTGGCATTGCAGTCAACAAGGAAGTGTACACGAACGATTTGTTAAAGAAGGTTTTGATTCCTTTTCCGACAATGATTATGTTTTCTGGCCTGACAAAGCTTCTTCGCATTACGCTAAAATGACGACGGGTTTCCTAAGCAGCAAAGACATCCCTTTTGAACCAAAGGAACGAAACCCAACAAACTTGCCGCAGTCTTGTCCAATTGAAGACTTTTTTTGGGAAGTCTGAATGGTGCAGTTTACAAAAGCAGCTGGAAGTCCAAAAATATCAAAGAACTGACCAACAGGATTCGCTTTTGTATACTAAATACGACCCCAAGGTCGTACTGGCCGCCTGCGGAGACATTTTCCGGAAGCATCTTTGAGTGGCTGATAACGGACCTTTCGACCAAATCCATCGATGCAATTCTTTTGTATATGTAGTCATAAATAAACTGTACAATTTTTATAAAGATCCGTTGAGAATTGTGGTTATGGAGGCATTTAAAAGTTTGTGCAGATTTCTTAGTTGTCACCTGTTAAGCAAAGTAACCTTTTGAGGCAATTTTCTTTTTTAATTTTTGTTATATGGGGAAAGTAATATCTACCCAAAGTCTGACATCTCAAGTGTCCCAAATTTAAAACAAACTTGATCTGCGAATAATCAAATTTGTGCTCTTGTACTCAAAAATCTACAAAAAAAACAGCAAAAAAATAATTTCTTATAATTGGACTGTGAATATCTAAAATTAAGAAAATATTTACTATTAGTTGGAAAATATTTTCTTAATTGTAGAAAAACTTTTTCTAGATTTTAGAAAAACATTTCTAGATTTTAGGAAGGAAAAAGTATTTTCTAAGTATTAGAGTCGAAAGGGAGTGAGGGTGTAGAGGCAGAAACGGAAGACGACACCACGACGCGTATAACCCCTTACATATTTTTTTTTAGGAAAATTTTCTTTATTTTAGTTTACTAAAGTCTTCTTTCTCAAAAACACATTTATTAAATTAGTAATCTTTATTTTATGTTCTAGCTTTCACTTGTCTGGGTCTAGAACTCGGTACTTCGGGGAAAGTTCAACACGAAAGGCATCTTATCGCACTCGACTACCAAAGCACGCGCGTGAGTCACAGTGAAATGCACTCAGCAATCAGAGCACTCAGCAATCAGTATATCAACTGTCCCTTTTATATTCCGAAAGCAGGGAATTTGTACTAGAGAATAACAAGCGCTGTCTTTTTATATTTTTCTAAATTTTAGAGCGACTTTAGTATACCCTTTTTTACCCTACGAGTAACGGGTATAATGTTTTAATTAGCTAGGCAATCACATTGGCGAGTCGAAGCTGATGCAATCTTAAACCTTATTAATGAATATAGAGCGTTACGAAATGAATCGATAAGAAAGCTTCTTCGCTCTTATTAATGGTACATCCCCTAATGGGTACACCCTCTTGATAATCAAACAAATCTCAGAGATGGTAAGAGATAGAGGTTTGACATGTATGCCCCATAATCTTCTTATACTTGCATGCAGAACAAATTGATTTTCAATTTTTGCCACGCTCCGTCGTGCGTCCTCAATTTGGGAAAAACATATCTCCCATTGTTTCGTAGATAGATGGCTTGTAACTTCTAGACATATTTAGAAATGAGCAATGATGATTCAGCATGAACGGATTAACGATAGTCGAGTTATACGGAAAACATACATTCATGCTGGTCAGCACCGATCGCACCGATCACAAACTTTACCACTTTATCTGGCATCTAACTGAAATTTAATTAGAAATGTACCAACTTTTGAAGGCACTGAGTGTATAATAGTCGGGCTTGACCGACTTAGTTTTTCTCTGATCGGAATTTAATTATACTCTCAGTTTATTTTTATTATTAAAAACATTTTAACAAGAAATGAAATGAAATTCTTTGAATAAAACTCTTGATTAGCAATTCCCCAAGACTTCTTCAGAAAATCGTCACTCGGCAGCAAAGCGTATATATAGCGGCGCTGACATTGGCTGAGTTCAGTTTCGGTTTTGGTGTTCACCGGTTGTGATTTAAATTTCAGCATGTGTAATTTATTGAATTGTTCCTGTTATAAGGGCAACTTAAATGGTATCTAAATTTGTAATTAAATTCCTAGAAAACATTTGAATATCTTTAAAATCATTTAACAAAAATTGTGAAGGCATTGATTGTAGCAACTCATGCTTAGAGGCAACATCTATCAGTCGTCGATAAATATCAATTCGGTCTATGAGTGGTCTTTCCTCTAAAGGGTCAAACAGCGTAGTCTAGCCCAACCGAATGTCGTAAAAAACTAAAAAGTACCTAAACTAGAGACTTGTAGATACTAATGAAATATAACCTATGATCCTTTTTCAGACTTTTGTAAACAATCATTTGTAAATATTATGGGTCAAGATAATGCAACTTTTTTACAACGCAATGGTAAGCCTTTTTAAAGCGTGCTAAAAACCGCCAAACAATAAAACATTTCATTTTAGATATGAACCCCACCCTGGATTCAGACTCGACCAATGGTATATCAACTCATGGAACGATTCGACCAAACACATATTATGAAACCACCAATGGTTGTCCCTTGGACCCAACTCCAGAGTTTTGGCAAACTCCCTTTCACTACTTTAACGAAATTAAAAAGAAAAACGATACTTTAGATCTAGTCAGAGACATGAAATACAGACTAAAAAAGAAAAAGCTCCTGCTAGAACAGCAAATCCACAAGACGGAGCAACTTCAGACCGAACTAAATAATTTGCAAAGCAGAAACAATTTAGAACAGCTACAAGAAACGCAATCTTCAGCCTGGAGCTGTTCCATATGCTGGGAGGCAGCGGAAGCCACCGGTAATCATCGATTAGTCTCTTTACCCTGTGGTCATATCTTTGGGGATATGTGTATACGTTTAGCTATGAAGAAAATGGCCTGTTGTCCGCATTGTAGACGAATGACTAGTGTTAAGGGGTTCCGATATCTTTATGTTAATTAATTTATGTATAATAATATAACAAACAGCGTGTCAAACAGTCCCACTCTGCGTATTTTCCCTTCGCATTTAGCGAAGCCGACTGGCTCCTTGTCGAATTCCAGTGGCATAATGCCCAAATCCCCGCTTTAACGATTCTTGGCAATTTGTTAATATTTCTTGCCCCTCACCGAAGTCAAGCGTTTATCCTGTATAATCAGCGTGGTCTTGGCTGTACCAAACACTGAACTCGTAGTCAATTCATCCTCCATTCGTTTCTTTCGGGGATGCATAACGAGCGTAACATGTACATTATGCTTGGTGGCAAAACCACGAAATGCTGCTATTATCGAATTCTGCTCCCAGAACTTGTCACCACGAAATGAAGAGATGCCCATCAAGAATTGCTAGTTGTCTATAATCACATGTTGCACATCATGGACATAGGAGGCATGCTCGATGACCTCCAGCACGGGCTTTTAAAAAGAGATTACTCTTAAGTGCGATTAAATGTGATTTATTAAAATTACAATAACAGAACGTTGATTACTCACCAATTGATCATGCAGGGGACTGAAATGTGATTATTTAAGTAGGATGTTGCTAAGCAGTAATATTTTGACCCGCTGGACAATGCAAAACTGCTTGTTATCTCTTATTTCTTATTCGAACAATACCTTTGCTTACCAATTTTAATGCACAAGTCAAATCCTGCATTTATGTTCATTTGATTCAGTTGAATAATGAAGTGAACTTCAGCCGGAAGTTTTACAATTACAGCTTATCTCTGTCAAGCTGGAAAACAGAAAAACCCACAGTGACACTATAATAACAGATGAGTAATCAGTCTTTCAAGTGAAGAAGGACCAGCACAGTTTATCAGGGCAGCCGTTGGAAAGATATTTTCGAACGAATTGGCTTCTGCTTATAGCTGGAATAGATTACTTTCAATAATAATGGAATAGATTAATAAACTTATTTCAATAATATTTGTGTTTCTTTTTTATAAAAAGGCAAACGCTTAGAAATATGACTCGAAAATGAGTGTACGCAAACAATTTTTGGTCTTCTGCTTCAGACGTGGCGGCCGATGGCTGCTCACTGAGTGCAAAGTCCAATGGAGGCCACGCACATACAAAGGGGAATGTCTGTCTTAGGCTGTCTTTTTTGTGTTTTGCGCGCATGCTGCTTTTGGAATTCTCAAACAGCTTTCCCGTCGCTGGCATGGAGAGAATGCTCTTTGGATAGACATTTCAGACTCAAGATCGCTGATGAATGAGGATTTGGTCCCTCATGAAACGCGTCCCGATCAACCTGAAGTCTCCTTAATTGTGTTGTGTGCCTCTGTTTAAAGTTATGCCAATAGCATAACAAGATCTCAAGACAGTAAAAACTGCAAGTTAACAGTAGGTCAAAAAGTCATAAAAGTGAAAAAAACTAAGTAAACAAAGCATTATATCTTTTAAACAAAAAATCCTATAATTTGGAAATTTCTTATCGAATACTGGTGTAATATTAAGCTTTCAATAAAACATAAATAGTCCACAATCAGGTGCTTGGGTTAGAAAATATTAATCGAATTGTCCAAATGGACGGTGACATAAGTATTTTGACAAAGCTTTAAAATCGGTACTAATTACACAAAGTCAGACAAACAGTCTTCGTCACATAAGTTTAGGATTCCATGAGTTCTCTAAATCATTTTATTTCAACTTTGGACCTCAGCCTGTATTCAGGCTCGGCCATTTCATGGGACCAACTGTTTATTTTTGGCCCTACTTTGAAGAGCGCTACAACTGCAACCGCAACAACTACAAACAAATTCGCAACGCTTCCACCATCTTTAAACGCCCACAAAGGAGAGCAAATTTTCAGGAAAATCCTGAACCTGGCAGCTAAAAGATGCATCCCACAACTGCGACTTCTTTTCACAGCTGAAACTATACCCCTGGCGAACCGTTTAGACGCTCTCTAAGGACAATCCAGCACATTCGGAACTCCGGAGATCACGAAGCTTGTGAACCAGCATCGGAAAAACAAATGGCTCCAAGAGCTCGACGAGTTGGATAAGGGCTCCAAAAAACTTTGGAGCGCCCATAAACAACTCACAAACCCTCGAAGAAACGATCAGGAGACTATCTCCTTCGGGGACTATGTGCCAAACACACCCACAAAATGCGTCACAGCCTTTAATAGGCAGGTCGTGGTCGATCCCGAGCGCGCTTCCAAAGCTAAGCGCAAGATCGTCAGAAAAATGCCCAACCTTAGAGCGGTGGAAGAAGAGGAACATGTGTCCTTTAGTGCTGAAGAAGTGGAACTGGCGATTACGGAGGCCAAATCATTGAAAGTCATTGACACAGATAGACTGGCCACCATTATGCTAAAGCACATTGGCCCCCCGGGTATCAGATACCTGACGCACACCTTCAACCTGTGCATCAGGTCTCTGATCATTCCAACTATCTGGAAAACAGGCAAAATTGTTCCCATCCACAAGGTTGGTAAACCAGTTGAGCAAGGTGCATCATACCGACCCATCACCATCCTCTCACCTACCATAATGATCCTGAAGGGCCTGCTGTTGCCCACCCTAAAGGAACATCTCCACCCAGCCGCCGACCAACGTGGCTTTAGGGCGGGCCACAACACAACAACGGCCTTATGTGAGCTTACCACCCCAGTCACAGCAGGACTCAACAGTTTACGACCCCACGAGCGATCCATAGAGGTGGCCCTCGATTTGTCGAAAACATTCGACATGGTCGACCATGCAACCCTCCTGGAAGACCTTCAAAACAGTAGCCTCCCTGTGCATCTTAAAATATGGCTAGCAGGCAGACAAGCCCGTGTAGAGTTCAGAGGCAAGCTGTCAAAGACTAGGACAATTAAGCAAGGTGTACCACAGGGTGGGGTTCTCTCCCCGCTTCTTTTTAACGCCTATATTGCTGGCATGCCACTCCCAACATCAGAACTTAAGCTTATCTCATACGACTGCACTATCATCACCACAGGCAGAGATATACATAGCTGTGCTCGAGCAGCGGATAAACGCCTTCCTTCCTAGGCTGGCACAGTTAGTAGGACAAAAGTCCTGAAGGCAATTGCAGGCAGTACCTGCAGTAAGGAGAAGGAAGATGACCAACATTTATAAGGCCTTTGATCGCTCGATGGCAAACTATGCCGCCCAGTTTGGTCTCCGTCCATCAGTGACACACAGGAGCCACTGGATGTCACATGAAAACACACCCCGATCACCTGCACCAGAAAACACAAATCCTCCCAGTCCGTTCCCACAATAACCTCATCACCCCACTGTTTCTGATCGGATGTCTGATCGAAACACACGCCAACAATGCCTCCATCTCTCAACCCATGTTACGAAGACCAGCAGTGCGCCAGGATCTGAGGAAGGAGCTCCCGTCTGTCCGCCAACTCCTCGGCTCAAATCCGCCCACCTTTGCAACCAGCGCAGAGACCAAAAAGGCTGCCCGTTATAAAAAATTTCGATTTGCACCAAAAAATTGTAGTATGCCATAAAAATCTACAGAACCATATCTACAACCTACGCTATGTCCCATCCCAGAAGTTTTATTTTGATTTTTTTTGTCACACCGTGTTATCTATCAAAAAAAAAACCGTTTGTCAATATGTCTTATAGTTTGTCAATATCTCTTATATATGTAGACTGTAGATGGTTTCAGCAGGATGGAGTCACTGCCCGATACACAATTGCACTTTTAAGTCAAATTTTTGGAGAGCGAATAATTTCCAGATATTTGGTTGGTTGACAAAAAGGCAGATTTGTCAGCATCCGACTCTTATCTTTGGGCTTATTTGAAGGAGCCAGTATATGTGAACAAGCCCAACATTGTCGTAGAAATTCGAGGAAACTGCTCTAAAGCGAGCCCTTATTGCGAAGCTGAAAACGGGGGGAAATTTATATTTGCATACTGTATATTTTGTAATCTGATAAAAAAATTTTTTTAAATAAATAAACGAACCCACCGTTTATTAGCACAATCAGATTAAAATAGACCCACACCAAAAATACTGTTGGGTTGTGTAATTGCTGCCATCTAAATTTAATTTAGATGATTCAGAGCAACTTAATATTTTAAATATCAACAATAACAAAATCCAATACAGAACTTGTCAGTGAATTTCTAATTAATTGCTCATTTCCTAATCGGAATATGATTACACACCTATTTTTGTCGCGACAAAGCGTAAAGAGAATTTTGGAGAGATTAGAAATATGTTAATAGGAATTCAAAGAAATTTCTTGAGTTTTTAGAATTTGAAGGAAATTGACAAAATCATTTTACTAACTTATTATCAGTAAAACTAGGCGGCAGTTTTACTGCATGGGTAAATTAATGAAGTGTTTCTCTTATAAATTTCTACAAGTGCAATTAGAATGGTATTTCAATTTGCAATTAAATTCCAGAAAAAATTAAAAATATTTTCGAAATAACGAAACAAAGAAGGACGAAACTTTAGTCAAAAATATGAAATACAGACTAAAGGTGAAGAGGCACAAAATACAGCATTTGGAAAACACCTAGAACAGCAAATCCACAAGACAGAACTACTTCAGACAACACTAAATAAATTGCAAAGCATAAAAGCTTTAAATTTGAAACAGCCACAAGGAACGTAATTTTTAAGTTAATTAATTTTTAATAATACAACAAACTGCCTTTCAATTCTTCTTATACAATGTATAAAATACATATAATATACATAGATATCAACCAGTCTCACTCTGCGTCTTTTCCGTTCGTCGTTTAGCGTAGCTGAGTGCCTCCTTGTCGAATTCCAGTGGCATAATGCCCAAGTCCCCGCTATAACGATTCTTGGCAATTTGTAAATATTTCTTGCCCCTCACCGAAGTCAAGCGTTTATCCTGTATAATCAGCACATTGTCCGCCTCCTGCGTGGCCTTGGCTGTACCAAACACTGAACTCGTAGTCAATTCATCCTCCATTCGTTCCTTCCGGGGATGCATAACCAGCGTAACATGTACATTATGCTTGGTGGCAAAACCACGAAATGCTGCTATTATCGAATCCTGCTCCCAGAACTTGTCACCACGAAGTGAAGAGACGCCCATCATGAATTGCAAGTTGTCTATAATCACATGTTGCACATCATGGACATAGGAGGCATGCTCGATGGCCTCCAGCACGGGCTTAAGCGGTTGCTGACCATGAAAGGTCATAAAGTAAATCGGCAAACGTTCAAACTCACTGGCCCAGTGTTCAAACTCATTGAGCTTGTTATCCAAAGGATAGCCCACATATTGGCGCAATAATGTGGCTGCCAGACGTGTATTGCGAATCTCAAAGGAACCCCAGAGTGTGCACACACCCTGCATGGCCAAATCCAGGGAATATTCGCTCATAAAGGTGGTTTTACCGCTACCCGTGGGACCTGTCAATATGGACAATTCACCACGTCGATGTCCCTTGAGCAGTTTGTTAAGCACCGGGAACCGTTTCCATTTGACGCCATTCACCTTCTCGATATTCTGCAATTCACTGAGTATATCTGTTCGCATGGCACTAAAAGTGGTAATGGCCTTGTGCCGCACCGGCGTGGCTTTGGCCAGAATGTGTCGTATATTAAGGCGACGACGCAGGGCCACATGTGGAGCAGGTTCTGTTTCAGTGGGTCGTATGAGTAGGCAACGTTTTTCATCTAGTTTGCGGGCAAAAGAACGGGCCGCATCCCAGCTGTGCGAGGCCTCGTAATGCAGCCAAAAGACCAGTTCCTTAAACCGTTCCAAACCTGGCAGGCATTCTTGGGGCAAAATCTTAAGTCCATACGGCAGACATACGATGCAATCTGTGAAGTTGAGAATTGTGGATTTAAATGAGAAGACAATGCACTGCGCTGCTCAACATAATACGTTTTCTATGCTTTTTCATGATTTCACTAAGTTTGGTCGAAACCGGAAGTTTGTATAGTACAGCTGCCATAGAAAAGTTTGGTTTGAAAAGCTGTCAGTAGGCTTGCTGAAAATTTGTATGAGCTTCAAGGGTATATAAACTTCGGCCGAGTCGAAGTTAGTTTCCCTATATTTTTTTTTGTAAAAGTGCGAATCTTAAATAGAAAAATAAAAATAAATTTTTTTTTGTATTTTTTAATATTTATTTAATTTTAAAAATTTCAAAAATGTTCAAGATGTTCTTTTTCAAATATTTTTGCCATAGTACTTAAACTATTAACCCGATTTAAAAACAATCTTTGACTCGATTATTGGAAATTCACTAACCTCTCGATTCATTCTTTGCTTGACTCCATCTAACTTTTCTGAATTGAGATATGGGTTAAAATGTATGTGTAACAACTGAAAAATTTAAAAATCGTGAAGTTTTTCAGTTCGCATTCCAAACTACATCAAAAAAAATGATGCTGTTTTTTTTATCTATGTATCTAGTGTATCTTGAAAAGCCCAGTAGCTACGATTTTACTGAAAATAGTTTTATGATTTAATGATCTCAAATCAAGTACTAGTCAGACGTAAATAATGTTGAGGAGCACTATGTAAGCTAGATTGACTCACGTGTTTCAATGTTCTGTGAGGCCAGCACTATAAAGTCCAACAGATTGCTAACTAGCACCGCCTTCTGTTTATTGCCAGCTCCATGTATCAACAATCCCGAACTGGTGTTACCCTGGAAGGTTTCCTCCTGGCGATCGGCTGCATTTAAATGTAGAACCTTCTCGCCCACTATGTGCAGCGCCGCATTCTGCAATTTAAAATGCAATAGCTTTTGCTCTGGTTCCAATTGTGCCCCAATGGCATTCAATTGCGATGCCTTTAAGCCTTTTAGGCCAAGGGCTACACATGCCTCTTCGGTGACCTCAGTAAGATGGGCATAACGCAGCTGGTACAGAGGTGGTTGCCTTTGCGGCAGTGGCTGATAGCCAGCTGGCGGGTGCAACTGATATGCAGCCAAAGCTTGATGCAGGGAGCTTGTCACCTCACAGCTGGGACAGGTAAAGGAACCTTTGAACAAGAATATGAATTATAGAATATGTTGTTAATGGGTGAGAGTATATTTACCAGTTCGCTTATTTATGTAAGCATAGGGCCCATTCTTTGTTGTTGTTGTTGTGGGTGCTACCGGCTGCGTCTGATTGCGACACAGCCGGCATTCCAATTGCAAGCACGTGTGTCCCTCTTTGTGTTGTACATTATTTAAACGCAATTGTTTCTTAAAGTCTATAAACTCTTTGGCATCTAAGGTACTGTCATTGTAGTCCGTTGTCACAAGTTGGGTGGCATAATTCTTGGTCAGAAGTTTGTTGCAATTTAAATTGTTCAATAGCAGCGACTTGTTGATAGACACGGCGCGTCGCATTTTACTTATCGATAGCGATAACAAAACATATGTTCGACTCGCCAGGGCTGGAGAAAAGTCACGCGACAGTGTTTAACCCTTAACTTTTGTTATTCGGGTGTACGGAGCGGGTTCAGAAAGTAACTGAACCCAAGTTAAGGTTCGAATCGAAGGATCAGGAATAATTTTAATTTTCGCTAATTCAGAAAAATGTATAAAAACTGGAACTTAAGGATAAGGGTAAGGTTTTCAAGCGACCGGTCCCATGTATATAATGCATGAGTATAAAAAAACTTAAATCGATTTTCTCGCAAGAAAAATTTGCTAAGTCGGTATACATCATAGCTTAAAATCCTCATGACTGATACTTTTGAAATTTTTTCTTATTCTTTACATAAATCAACAGGAAGAGTATTATAATTTTGCTCAGAAGTTTGCAACGCAAAGAAATAAACATTTCCGACCCCATAAACTATATATATTCTTTATCAGGGTGGCGAGCTGAGTTGATTTAGCCCTGTCCGTCTGTATGTCTGTTTCTACGCAAACTAGTCTCTCACTTTTAAAGCTATAGAGCTGACATTTTGCTCAGTCTTCTTGTTACTGCACGCTGCTAGCTCCCAAAGGAACGTTCGGTCAAAAAACTAGCTTTAGTGAGATAAACTTTTTGTTTTCAATGACTCCAACACGTTTTCAACACGTCTCCAAACTTCGAATTTATTGGGTTTCTATGCTGTTTCATAATTCTTCTAAGTTTTGTGAAAATCGGACATCTGTATGGCATAGCTCCCATACAAAAGATGGTTCAAAAAAAATAGCCTTAGAAAAAATGTCGAAGAAAAAATATTTTTTTTTTTCGATGTTGCACTTTTTTAACTTGGACTTCATTAGTAATAATTGCTTTTAAATAGATTTTGCAAAATATTGTCAAAATCATCAACTCAAAACGAGAATTTGCAAGGGTATTAAAACTTCGACACAGCCGAAGTTACCTTAGTCTTCTCTATTTTACTTTTTTACCATATTATAACAACCAATTTACCGAACATTTTTAGCAAAAAACGAATTTTAAAAAAAAATGCAAAAAAGAAAACTCTTCCTGATAACCTCGGGGAAATATATCCCCTTTTAAACGCATTGAGACTTTTTTGTTTCAGATGATCCGGTAACGAGCTATGATGTTCACCGCAAAACAACTTTTTCTCGAAACGCCCCCGGAGATTCGTTGCCACGGACTTGTTTATTGATATTTTTAATTTAAGTTTTTTATAAGATACTTCAGATGTTATACCATAACATGTATATAAGATAAATAAACCAAAATTAATCACATCTCCTAAAATATCATGGGTAATATAAATGTTCGCTTTTAATTCTGCTTCTAACCTCCGCACAAGAGAAAGGGACCTACAGTTTAAACGCCGAGTCCGATCAGCAGTTTGAGAAACTTTTTCATGGCTAGTTACTTTAAAGCTGGTGTAAGTTTTTCAAAGAAAAAACTTTTCATTAGATGTCCCGCGCGGGATAGCCAACAAAAAATCGAAATAAAAATTGTCTGAGGTGAGACAGTAGCCTTAATGAAGGTTTTACTTATTTTAGGTTGTCTGAAAATTCTCAAATCCTACAATATTTTGATTTATTTTCGTACAGCAATACAAATGTACTGCCAATTTTGGGATTTTTTACATCAAAACCTTACTTACTTGTCAAAACCCTTGGCACCACCTCCTACTAATGGTTGCATGCTACTGGCTCTCCAGTAGCCCTTGTTAAGTTTCATACTCAAAACGACCAAAATATACTTTTTTTCAGTATTTTACATAAATAGAAACACTTCCGAACAGCTCATGGGCTTTAAAGCAAAACCAAAGTGTTCCTACTTTTATTTTTTGTCGTTCTAAGTACTTGGCTTAAATAGATTAAGTTCCATGTATAAAATATTTTTCAAAACCGAATATTATTCTTTGAATTTAGTTTGATCCATGGTGCAAGTCTGGGTTCACCATTCGGCAGAGCCCCTTTCAAGTATAAAAAGAAATTAAATCCCAACTAGGTAAATGGCTTAAACATCAGTTTTTGGGAATTTTCGATTGCAACTTCAATTGTTTTATTAAAAAATATTAGTTTTTAAGTATTTAACACAGTTGTGTCTGCAAGGGTCTTCTTAGGTAATCTCACCTCTGGAAGCTGTAAATAAAATATAAAAAAAACTTGCATTAGTATAAGTAAAACAACTCAGATTTATTAAATCAAATGATGTTAATTGCAAAAGATTTGATCAGACACCTTAAACCATCATTAAGCCTAAGCTTTCTGGTGGAAACCGCAAAAGGATATTAAAGTAATCATCATTTAAGGCCCTTGCAATAACATTTCAGAGGATGGGTCATTTAGTATTCTTAAAAATAGAAAAAACATTTTAAACTATTTCTTACCTTTGCAACCTTAATTGTTCAATTATGTCTGCAAGGGCATTTTTAGGTAAGTTCACCTTTGACAGCTGTAAATAAAATAAAAAACGCATTAGTATACATTAACCAAATCAGATTTGCAAGAGCTCTTTGATCAGACACCTTAAACCATCATTAAGCCTAAGCTTTCTGGTGGAAACCGCAAAAGGAAATTGAAGTAATCATCATTTAAGGCCCTTGCAATTACATTTTAGAATATGTTGGGTGGGTTGGGTATTTAGTTTTCTTTTATACAAAAGAAACAACCCTAATCATAGCATTCGGGAGTATTTCTTACCTTTTCAAAATGCATGGCCAGTCACATAACCTCAACTTAGGGCGATGTCTCGCTTCACTAGCGTGTCTGATTTGGGGGACATTTCAAAAGAAAAGCCCATCCCATGGGGGACATTTCAAATGTATAGCCATTTCTAGAAATAAATACAAAATTTTCAAAAAATTATTAACATTGTACTGACAAGACATAGAAAATGAGAGGTTATATTTTTTAAATCAGTTTACGAAGTAGCAGCATGGGTCTGCTCAGTACAGGTCTGTGTAAAAGTTCATCACAGAAATAAGCAAATACATATGTATGCACATAATGGTCAAATTTCGCCATTTTTTCCACTGTGCCTACATATGCATGTGTGTATACATGCATACATACATACCATTTTTTCTAACAGAAGTCTCAAGCGCTCTGCTCACATGTAGCGTAGGTTAAAATTGTGTGTTCAGCCCTGTAATAAAAGAATTTTTTTCCTTAGTAATCGGCTTTAGTAGCAACTTTAAATTAACATTAATGAAATATTTATGCCATCAGCTTGCCTATTCATCTTTAAATGAACAAACTATGGTTCAATTAAACATTGAAAGATACAATGTAAAATCGAGGAAGCTTGTCCCTTCAGTCTCGTCATCAGTTTCATCATTTTGTGGCATTTTACTTAGTTTAATTTATTTCACTGAAAATATTTCTGCATGTTAGGAAGAACTTACCATTTCGGCCGGATATCAAAAAGCAAATGAACGAGCTGCGGTAGGCACGTGATTTATGTTAGAGAGACCACATTTGATTCTTTTCGTGATTAGTAAGACCACAACAAATGGACACAAATGGTCACTCAAAACGCTATTTTTTATTTATTGATAGTTTCGCTAATTAAGCTATTTTCAAGCCAGAAGTGTTGGAAAAAAGCTATTTATCAACAATTTTTCCTGAGAATACCTTTAAATTAATTAAAGCAAATATTTGTAGACATATTAAGGTGGCTTTTAACTGTATTTTAACATCTTTTATTTGTAAAAATTATTATTTTGAAAGCTGCTGCAGCTTATTTCCTGGAGATCTACTCAAAATTGGAGCTTTGCGACGTACACAATATCTCAGGACATGCTAATTCAAAATTAAAAAAGTTCATAACAATACGTTTTGGAAGCTTATGTTAAAATTTGAGAACGATCGGCTCAGCCGTTTTCGAGAAATCGGGTACGCCGACTTGAAAAACACAGCTTTAAGAAAGATGCGTTTAAAATTTCAACAGCACTGTTTACCTAAAGCGTCTTTACAAATGTCTTCAAAAACAATTGCCGTGTTTTACTTAAATATTTGTTGAGGAACAAGGGGTGTTGTGATCATAGTTTTGTTCTTTGAACACAACTTCGCCAAAAATCTATATTTTCTCGTTCTGTAAATTTTGTATTCTAGTTAATATATGCATGTAATTTTGCTCATCATAAGTGTCTGGGATTTTTCATTTCATTTTAGAAAAATATTGATTTTTGTGTTTCCCCCAGTTCCCAGACTTCTGAGAGGCGTCCGGATAAACTATGTACAGCAAGACAAAAACCCCCCGGTCCCAGAATCCCATTTCCCAGGGCCTGGTTAGGTAATAAGAAGAATAAAACTTTACATAAACAAACAGCTGCAATTTTTTAACTGGGTCCAATATTCGCGTGGCTTGCAACACCCAGTGTCTTAGAATACGCCACATCTTCCCCTACATAAAAAAAAATTTAAAAAAACCGATTTAAAAAAAAAAATACGTTATGCCTGCTCGATTCGCTTTAGCATTAATAATAAAATGTCTTTTTGCCTTAATTTGATTTTGAATTATCGAAAATAAATTTAAAATCATGCCTGCTGAAGGCACAGGAAATCGAATTCAATCGGCAGAGTCAAAAAATTTACCCAAAATCTTGGCTATTTTCTAGCTGAAGCTAATTTTTTCATAAATATACAGCTATGTTTTGTTAGATATGGCTACACCATCCACAAACAGCTGATAACTGTCAACACGTGCCACTCGCTTTTCCCGTTTCTCTATTGTTTATTTCCAAAAAACTTAAAATATGGTAATTACCTCTTTATAACAAACGATAAACAGCATCCCTGACATTCATATGTCTTTCTCCGTTCAGGGCAAACAAAAGAAAACCCAGAAGATCAAAAAACAACGTAATGCCCAGCTGAAGCGTCTGATGAAGCCCACCGATTCTCGTATCAAGGAACAGAGTCGCGTTAAGCGCCAGAAACCCACTGATCCCCATGCCGTTAAGGTACACGAAGCCACACAACAAAGTTCGGCCCTGTTCTTTCAATACAACACCCAGCTGGGACCACCCTACCACATTGTGCTCGACACCAATTTCATCAATTTTAGCATTAAGAACAAACTGGATATTGTGCAGAGTATGATGGATTGCCTGTATGCCAAGTGTATACCCTACATCTCGGACTGTGTGCGCGCCGAACTGGAGAAGTTGGGTAACAAATATAAACTGGCTCTGCGCATCATCTCCGATCCGCGTTTCGAGCGCTTGCCCTGTCTGCACAAGGGCACCTATGCGGATGATTGTCTGGTGGAACGGGTGCGTCAACACAAATGCTATATTGTGGCCACCAATGATAAGGATCTGAAGAATCGTATACGCAAAATACCGGGAGTTCCCATAATGTATGTGGCGGCACATAAATATGCCATCGAACGTATGCCCGAAGCGTACGGAGTAAAGGCGTAAAGTATGTGTGTAAATAGATTGTAGTTGTGTATGCTTACTAATAATAAACAAATTGATTATTTAAGTTAAAGGTCTGTGGCTTCAAAAAATTTATAGAAAAGCTGGTCGCATTCCTCAATATTTCGCCTTCTCAGTTCAGTTTCAGAAAGCTAAAACCTGTGCCTGAATTGCTTACTATAAAGCAGCAACAGCAACCAAAAAATTATCTGCTCTTTCTGCTGCTCTGAATATGAAAAGAGCAGAGCAGTAGCACAAACACAAATTTTAATCTGGAGAACTATAGCTATAGAAATTGCATACACAAAACACTATCTGGAGTAATTCCTATTAGAGTGGGTCAATTTGTATTCTCTACCAAGCGGTTGTCAAAATCCGTTTAGATAACTAAACAATTTTTATGTTTAGTTTAATTTAAAAAAATTGACATAAAATCTTGGGAAGACCCAAAACTTAGCTTTAAATGGTACACATTATTAAACTTTATCAACAAAAATTAACAAAGTGACATAAAAATATTTAAGGGTAAGTTTAAGGTAGTTTTTTCCCCTTTCATTGGTACTGATCCCAAATATTCTAGCTCACACCATAACCACATCAGTTCTTAATATCTACTTTTTTTAACTTGCTGTTTCTAGCTGGCTCGAGGTCTTGTTAGGCTATTCACTTAACTTTGAACAGAGGCACACACAACACAATAAAGGAGGCTTTGGTAGATCGGATAGCCGTTATATGAGGTACCAAATCCTGAAATTCAGCCTGAAATGTCTATCAAAAGAGCAGTTTTTGCATGCAAGCGACGTCAAAACTGTTTGGGAATTCCAAAGCAGCATGCGCCCAAACACCAAGAAAGACAGCCTTAAACAGGCATTCCCTTTTGTATGTGTGCATGGCCTCCCCTTTGATCTTAAATTGCTCTCAGTGTGCCAGCAATATTTACGTTGCAATTTAGGTAATTTAGGTAGGTAAAATAAGTCGGATGATATCAAAAAAAAAAGTGTAGTATAATTCTGAATACAATGGTCTATTAGCCAGTTAGTTTCGCGATTTTTTCGTTTAGCAGATAAATTTTAAGAATTTTTTGATGTTGGAGAAGAAGTGAAATTTCTCAGAAAAAGTCATATTTTCATATTTAAATCAAATTAATGGTCTTAAGAACCAAACTGTGCTCACTGGGACAGAATCGAGTGGTATATATTTTATAGGTTTTTTTGCTCTAATTTCGATTCTGTCAATTTTTTTCCGATCGGTGGGAGAATTCCGACTTATGGTAAAAAAAAATTAAATGGGGTATCGTTTTACAGGGTTTTCGGTACTCCAATTTTATATTTTTCTTTTCAAGAAGAGAAGGGCGGGGTTTTCGTACAATTTCCCATAAAAAATTTCTTTATGTACCTTCTAAGACTTGTTCGATTTGGACAATTTTTGGTATACGATTGTCTTATGTGAAGCCTAACATTCTGGCAGAGTTTCATTAAGATCGGTAAGTTTTTAGATGTAGCTGCCATTCAAAGCAAATAAGTATAAATCAAATAAGTAGCAATCATAGTAGGCTTTGTGAAGGAGCAAAGGCATGACTGCCAAACAACTATTTTTATAAAACAGTCGAGCAACGAGAGTCGGTGCTCTAGGACGTCTAATTTTTCTTTTTTTTTATTTCTTTTTTTTTTATTTCTTTCTTTAAAAATTCGGCAAAAAAGGCGGAACCGCACTAGCAGTCCGTCCCTAGTAGTGCATTAAACCACTGTAACATCCCATTGCGCGATTCTTTTTTGGCGTTCTTATTATTACTAGTATGGAAAACATTTCTGACCGGCATTGTGCCGATGGATAACATATCAAATATGGGTGTTTCCATGATGACGAACGTGACCGTCGTACGCATTTAAAGCAGAATAAAAGTCAAAACAAAGAATATTTTATTTATTCTGCCACTTTAACTTATGGCTCTTTCGAAGCACTTTATTTAGTGGTAAAGTTGGTAGCAGACGTAGTGTTGGTTCCAAGATGGAGCCAACCAAAAAGCGATACGCACGTGACTAAAAATGGAAGTGCTTTTTTTGGGCATCAATAGAAGTGTAGAACTCAGCAAAACCTGCCAAAATCTTTTAGTGCGACTAATTTTAAAATTTTTTTAATCACTTTTATTGTATACTAGAATTAGTTTGACTGAAACATTTTCTTTATTTTTTTTCTTAGGAAGTAAAATAGGATTCGCTACGTGATATTGCGCACGTGACATATTTTTCCATCATTATTTATATGTGATTTCTGTTATAATGGAAAGCAAAAAGTTACAGTTAATTGCAATCACATAGTTTGTTTTGGTTCCATTTTCATTATTTTTTAACCCTTTGTTCCCTAAAATAAATTTTGGAGCGCCAAAGTCAATACATTCTAGTACCTTTTTTTTCAAAAAAAAAACTTGCCATATTTGTACCCAAATGAGGAAAATGAGACTTGGGCGAGTTTGCTTTTGAAAATCTCGAAATGGCTAATGAATTATTGTAAGATTGGCTTACTTCAATTAAGATTCTCTAGAAAATTTGATAAATAATAGTGTTTTAAAGTGCTTTTAATTTTTTGGTCTCTGTGGACCTTTTTGTGATATGTAAGAATTTACATTAGGGCAGGTAAAATTTTTAATCGACCAAGCGTATAGCAGAAACATAATCTAAGATATATTCCAGGAATGCAAACCACTCGATAATAAGAACTGGTTCGGCTCAGTGGCTCACACAGTTTCTGAACTGCAGGTTCGCTTCATTACATGGTTCTTAAAGTGAACGGAACCGCGGTTTCGGTTCGGCTCAGTTCAGTGGTTCATAAAGGCAAGGCACACTATGAAATATTATGATTTCTGTTGTAATGTGACTTTTCGCCAACTTTGAAAGTTAAATTATGGTAATTATGGTATCTCTAAAATCCTTAGAACAATTTCCAAAATTAATTAAGTTGGATTTGCATAATTCGTCTTTATGTTTCTAGAGGAACACTCTTCGAAAAAAGAAAATCTCCCCTAGAAAAGAATATGTACCATGCATCTTTCACACCCTGTTTATCGTATTAAATGAGAAAAACTGTCCTGGCTAAGATTGAATTATGGTAAAGAACTACAGAAAATTGAAAACATTCTCCACTAGAGGACGACAAATCAACTTTCAAGAAAAGAATGCAGATTGATGACAGGTACATAAAAAAATCGGCGGGCAAATGCAGAAGCCTCACAGGATTACATGTTGTAAAATTTGTGTCAAGTCATCCTTAAAGGTTATATCGATCCTGCATCGATCAGGATCAATTCGGTCTATCAGTAATCTCCCATGTAGTGGGTCGAACGGAATGTTGTAACAAAATTATTTAGGGAAACGATTAAAATTCTCTAATTTAGTACCTATCATAGCCAAGAGGAAAGCGATCTACGTCTTAAACTTCGTCAGAGAACTGAGGAAAAATACTTATAATTTACCGTAGATTACTTTTCTGCTATACGCTTTGTTAATTTTATTCTCACCCATACAAATCGATAATTTACATAAATTTAGGTTTTACCTATACACTGAGAAAAAATCAATTTAAAGCCAAGATTATTGTCTTGAAAGCGAGACGAAACGGTAACCAAAAATGTACAAAGCTTGAAAAATCTAAACCCAATATTGTAATTTCAACTTAAATCTTAATTTAACAATCTTGGATAAAGAACCCGGTTCCAGGATAAGTTGCCTTGCAAGTTCGAGTTAAGATCACAGAGGTACCAGGTTCAAACCCCTATGGGGGCATACATTATTTTTTACACTGGTCTCAAATTCCTTCTTTTTATAACCTTGCAAAGGGTATTATAAAATTGTGCGGATGTTTGTAACGCATTGAAGGAAGCATCTCCGACCACTTAAAGTATAAATATTTTTGAACAGCACGACGAGCCGAGTTCATTTAGCCCTGTCCGTCTGTCGGTGAGTCCGTCCGTCTTCTTGGTGGGACATTTTAAAAATTTTGGAAGCTGCAAAATGGTTAAGAACGAAGGGAACATTTGCAGTTGACGAATTCAATTATTTTTTCCCGAATATTGCAATTTTGTTTTAATTGTTTTCCACTCTGGAAGCAGCTGAACGAACGTTTTCTCTGCTAAATAGCTTGAAAGCCTACCTTTATGTTAGTTTATCTGAGCACGTACTCAACAAGTTGTCGTTGGGAAACGTTCACAAAAAATCAAAACTAAAATTGACAGAGAATTACAACACTGGGCTGGTCAGTTAAGGGTCAAGTACATATGAGATTTACCTAAATACAATGCTATACTAAACCAAATTTCCTATTAATAATCACATAATTAGTTTATAGAAGTGTACATGAAGTCTTATCCACTAAAGAATAAAATAGTTAACTCATGAACATTTTTGACATCGAACATATTTGATCCAAGGATGAAATTCTCCATTTCTTATCTGTGCATAATACCCCAATAAATTAAAAAAGTCGAATTCTAGTTCTGACCACATCCATTAACCCGCCCCATAGAAACAAAAGCCAAGTTCAACTATAATTGAAAGCAGTTTGTTTTTATTTCATAGGAAAAATGAACTCTCAATTCTGCTGATGATCTTAGGCATCGGCGTGCAGACGTGCAGTGGGCTTGGACAAGAAGTCGGAGTATGCCTGGTAGGGAGTAGAGCCCAGAGGCATTTCCTTCCACAAATCTGGTGTCAGATAAGCATAGGTCTTGGCAATGGCCGCATATGTGGCCTTGGCAAAGTTACCCAGAGTGCCAGTGGAGCCACGTGCTGAGGTATAGCAATCCTCAATACCAGCCATGGTCAACAGCTTCTTGGGCACGGGAGCCGACACAATGCCAGTACCACGGGGAGCGGGAATCAGACGCACCGACACCGAACCACACTTGCCGGTCACCTTGCATGGCACCGTATGGGGCTTACCAATCTTGTTGCCCCAGTAGCCACGACGTACGGGAACCACCGACAGCTTAGCCAGAATGATGGCACCACGAATGGCAGTGGCCACTTCCTTGCTGCACTTGACGCCCAAGCCGATATGACCATTGTTATCGCCAATGGCCACAAAGGCCTTGAAACGGGTACGCTGACCGGCACGTGTCTGCTTCTGCACGGGCATAATCTTCAAGACCTCATCCTTCAGCACTGATGCGCCCAGGAAGAAATCAATGATCTCGAACTCTTTGATGGGCAACGAGTACAGGTAGATCTCCTCCAAAGACTTGATCTTGCCTTCGCGCACCAGACGGCCCAGTTTGGTGACTGGCACCCACTCCTTGGAGTCTTCCTTGCCACCACGTCCACGAGGACCGCGTCCGCGGCCACGACCACGTCCACCACGACCTCCACGAGAGCCAAAACCGCCTCGGAATCCACCACGGGCTGGAGCAGCGTCCGCCATTCTGTTATAAAAGAGAAGAAAATATGCATGAGATTAGTGGAAAGAAAACTACACATATGCATAAGAATTCAGATAGAATGCTTGTCAGACACCTAAGGCCATCTTTAGGCAAGTGAATGCCTTCTGGTGGAAACCGCAAAAGGTAAGTTGATTAATCATCATTTTCAAGCACTACAATTTTTTTTTTTCGTCTACGGCCGCCATTTTGAAACACGTGGTTATGGGGCAAAAATAGAAGCGATTTATAGAAATAATTTGCTACGTGTTTTAAACTGCACATATCAATATGTAGTGACTGGGCCAGACGTGGATTATTTACACAAATAATAATTATATTTTTTCACATTATTAATTAATTTTTTTACACTTACTTGTAGGTTTATGAACTGTTTGGGGTGAAGACGAAAAACCAAATGGCCGAGCCCAGAGCAGTACAATAGAGAGACCAATTGCTGCGTCGACGTTCGTGTTGCCGGACTGCGCGGATGGCCACACTTGGCCATCGATGACGATAAATATTAACAAGCACTATGGTAGGCGCTAAATTTGAAATGGACATTTAAGTTTCCTTTCTTATAACATACTAAAAAAATAATTACTAAAGATGACTAGTCTTAACCTGTTTAATTTTTGATTACTAAATTTGTATCTTCTTTCGTCGTATCTTGATTAGTAATTTGTGTTAGTTTTGTAAATAAATCTTTGAAATACAGCAAAATAGTTTGGAAGTTGTGAAGCCGGATTACTAAATTAAACTTAAGGCAATGGAGGCACAGCTGAAGGCATCGCATAGGAAATCGTGATAGCGGCAGTGTAAGAGAAGGAAGTAGAAGACCGGTTAGCAAAGAGGATCATGATTTGTTATATTGAATCTATTGAGGCTCTGGATTCAACAGGATACAGTTAGTTTTTTTTTAAGTTGACATATTCAATTAGTATTGTATAATTTACATGACGGACCCTCACGAAATTGGGTTTTTCAACAAGTCGTCCTGAAAACCGAAACGAACTGAACCGATTTGGTAGTCACATCCATTGGTTGTGTATCCCCCCAATAAAACTTACTATACAATTTGACTAGCAGTGATTTATTACACATAAATAAGGGTTTTACATAAAAATTGAGCCTTAGTCGAGCAGGAGACGTGCCAAAGGAAGCGTGTCCTAGGTACTGCATCGGCATAAACTAATTTCAATAAATATCTAGAGCTGCGATTCCTCTCCTTTTGAAGTAGGAACTGGGGGTAAGTGTAAAAATGGTTTGTTGACGGAGGGGATGGTGGTTAGTGTCACGGCTAAGGGGAAATATCAGAAATAAATATGGCTTATGTCTAGGATAAATCGAAGGTATTGCAGTCGAACAGGCCTAAATGCAATTTACGGCCATTTTGCACATAAACCGGCCCCTAATATAATGTATTATGTCTTTGCCATTGCCTGTTGGCCCGACTCGTGTCAATCTAATTATTGGTGTGGGTATAATAGAGCACAGTATTGCCCGGTAGTTGCCAGTGTGAGGCCTTCAACTCGATTAGCTGCAGCAGGGTGCGACGTATGGCAGCCGCCGAATCGCCTACATTAAGAAAAGCATCGCGTACGAGAGACATCAGTACCTCCAGTTGTTGTGGTAATTGCTGTTCCATATCCTGACCAATGCAGGTTAGCACATAAAACAGGCACTCAATCTGTAAGAATCATGTTATTGTGTGTCCTTTTCTATAGCTTTACAACAAACCTCCGACAAGGAACGCACAGGCGGGCGTACACAATCCTCACAGCATTTCGATAGAAGGCTTAGTAGAACCAAAGGTGGCGGCGTACCCTCATGATGGGTACGCAACTGAATCTGTCGACGTTTTAGCTGGCAAAACATTTCCGTAAGAAATGCCATGAAAGCCGTAAAACGTACACGTGCTGGTGACTTCATGCCTTGAATGGCATACAATAGCTGGAGAGAATTGAAAAAATTAGAAGAAGCTCTTGATTGATATCCAATTTCGCGTACCTTTTCACGCTCCTGATACCACTGACGACATGTATTCAACAAAGCCTCCAAAAATGTCTCCTTCTGTTCCTTGGCTATGATATTGAGACACAATCTTGAAATGGGTAAGGCAAATCGACGACTTTCCACGGCACGTTTGATAAACTGTGTCGTCAGCTCCATTAGACAACGTGAATTCAGTTTATTAGGATCCTCCAGAGCGGTATCCAACAATGCCTGTATTTCAGGTGTAAATTGACCAATATCAGCCACCTCATTACCCAAACCCAAGCCCAAACCAGCCATTCCACGGGTCAAAGCATCTGCGGATGACAGCGATTTGGAACGCTGCAATGCGTTGCCATTTAGATAGGGATCTAGGCCATTTAGATTTGCCTGATAGGGCGACTGTGGCTGAGGATAATGATTGTTGTTGTATGGGTTGTGTGGTGACTTTTGAGTTCTCGGCTCAGGAGCAAACTTGACGCGATTCGCTGACTGTTGAGCAAAGAAAATTGTTTAGGTATAAGTTTAATTTATAATGCACTAGATAAACGAGGCAGCAACAGCTCAGCAGTATTTAGGGCAGGCCAGGCCAAATAGAGAGGACAGAGAACTATGTCTGCCCCCCTCTGACACTCAATGATGATTGACTTCGGCAAGCATTCGGTGTGAATCAGCGAGTGAGTTCCGGCCCCCGGGGCCAGGGCTAGCCAGGCCTGATTTAGGGAAGTACACAATCACTCTCTCTCTCTCTTTAGTGCTTACCAACTCAAGCACATTTTTCAAGGCACTTTTTGCTCTCTTGCTGCTGAGCTGCTGCTGCCTCTTAAAATACCTACATGCAGTATATTTCCACTCGATGGTGAATTCATCAGCGGCAAACCACTTATTGGATGTGTGACCAATATCGAACGATGTGGCATATTACCCAGCGACATTCCCGCCTGACGTCTATATTGCTGCTGCTGCTGCTGTTGCTGTCCATTGGGTGCAAATATCAGCGACGAACTGGAAGAATGTTGTACATTATAGTTGAGCTCTGCAAGTAAATGGAAGCCAAGAAGGCCAAAAAAGGTGACATTAAAATGGCTTTGCTTTACCGATTACTATTGGGTGCCTCGACAGTTGAATTCGTCATTGTGAACTCCTGGGCATTTACATTCAGTTTGTTTGTAACACCAATACCAACACCAACATCGCCGCGTACATCTGACCGAGTCAAATTTTTTAAATTATTTGATCACAGGAAGAAAGGAGAGTTCATATGTATGTTATGGGTGGGACAGTGGGACAGATATGATAAATGTGTTGGATGGCGGTATATGAAAGAGAATAAGAAAAAGAAACATTTGTCTAAGTAAGTGTATTTTATTTAAGCAAAGTTTTGCAGAGTGCAGAGCAACTAAAGCAGCTGGATAAGCAAATTTTTGGGGTATACAAGCGCAGTTACAGGATCTATAAGTTAAATGGTGTTAAGTCGTTGAAAAGTTTTCTTTATTTTTGTGCTCAGATCGTGTTTTATCGTGCTTAAGTAATCTCAAGTCAAGAAAAGTTAAATTAATAATAAATGAAACCAAATTAAAAAGTGAAGAAAAAAGTTTAATGAAGATGAGATTGATGTCTTGATTTTTCATTGGTTGAGACCTGTACGAATATAAAGATTGTTAACTAGTAACTAATAAGTTAAATGTGCTACGATTTCACATCTGGCCGATACAGTCCGGTCAGGTCCAGAACCAATTCCCAACGAACCGGTTTGATATGGGGTTTTTGGATCCCTCAAACCGGATCATGAAGCGAACCTTTCAAATATGTGACTTCCCGAACCTAAGCTTCAACCGGACCCCCAAATGCAAAAAAAGGTTCAGTTCAAACAATCATTTAGGTAAGTTTTCTTAGGAAATTTTATAGCTTTATTGAATTAATAATAAAAAAAGCTTTTTTGAAATCAAATCCAAATTCGGCATATTGCGATTTTGACAGGATTTTAAGGAAACGATCAAATTGGACTGGGGAAAAGCAGACCTTGTACATTCATGTTTGTAGAAGGTAAGGGTACCTTTTTAAAGTTCCTTTCAACTTTAGCCGAAACTTCTGCAAATGACCTATGAATGACAACAATATCGTAGAACCGTCAACTATCTAACAATCTATGAACCCAGTTTCAAAGGAAAAACCTAAGGCTCGATGAGTACAAAAGCCGATACACTTTACAATGGGTTCAAATCAACAGACCGAACCTTCAACAAAACTTTAGAGGTTCGGAGCGTTGCTTCAGAGCATTTTGTTTTGGTCAAGACGTTGATGAGGGGACATACTTTTAGGTGTCATTTGGTTCCAGTTAACAGTTGACTTCAGCCTTATATTGCTATGTATGTATTCTAATCAGTCTGAACAGACTGACAGATGTCTGACATAAAAATTTGAATATTAGTGAATGTGTGAACCTCCCTGGTTCAAACCGGAAATCAAAACAGTAACCGTATACCGAAAAGAAGCGATTAAATCTCAAAACCAGAACCGGGACCGGAACCGATATTTGTAGGTTTTTTTGTGCCGATATTCGAGAACCGATTATTCTGGAACCAAAAAGATCGAAAAGTATCTAAATATCATTGCATACCCACTTAGGCCTTTGATACTATGTATGAGGTCAAAATACCAAGAACTCGCTCTCCCATGATAAACCAAACACCATCAACATTGAAACAGATGGCTCTTAATTGGAAAGTCAGATGGGAAGCGGGGTTTTCAGTCCAGACCTAGGTATAAATATGTCCTTTCGCCTTCCCGACCATTACCGTCTATCAGGCAGAGGTTTGAAGGAAATGTATCAGGGATGCAAACCGGTTCTGAACCGAACCAAACCAAACCGAACCGATAATTTCAACTGATAGTCCGAACCGCAAGCCGAACCGAACCGAAAACCAGAAAGCAAAACGGTTCGGTTCAGTTCACTGACGAGTTTGCCCACCGACCTCTTTAATACACCTGTCATCAAATTACATTCCTTATTTGAAAGTTGCTAATGCATTTGTGTGCGTTATCCCATTTTCGTTCTCTACTTTAGCAAGGACGAAGCCGACATATCCTTCTATTCAAATGTTCTCTAGGAATTCGATCTCGAAATTGTCGAAAAGTCGCATATTCACTTAAGAATTTTATTTTCAAATGTTGGAGAAAAAATTTGAAGAAAAGACACTTTAGGTGAGCTTTGACATTTTAAAAAGCGTTTAATTCGGGGGTGTCCTAGAAATCTCTAGAGATTTTGTCTTAGGTTGGTTTGCAAATCGCTAGAGAAATCCGTCGGTGTCCCAGAACTTCGAGAGATTTCGTTTTCTTCGAAAGTCTAAGATTATGGTCTTACTACTAAAACAGTGATATATTGCGTGGGCTCGTGAAGTCGCTATTGGTTGGTTAGTGTATTGGCTGGTTTGTGTATTGGTTGGTTTGCCAAAATCTCCCAACAAAATACGAGAGGTTTGAAACCAACCGAAAGAGATTTCTAGGACACCGAGAATTGGTTTTTGGTTGGAATTCGGTTAGAAGAGATTTCTGGGACACCGCCGAATATGAAATAGCTTTGTCTGACAACATGTTTAATATTTAAAGGATTAGCTAATCCAAATAGAGTAGTTTCAAACAAGAACCCGGGGCTTAATACCTTTAAAAACCAGAACTAATACTTTATAATGTGTTCGAACGCAACGAACCGAACTTTATGTTACATCAATTATTTAGGGCGATATTTGAACAAAAATAAGTTTCTGATATCATTTTATATACATATTAAATTAGGCGACCCTGTGGTGCACGGCCAAATATCCTTAAGTCAGCTGGGTGGATTCTCCTCAGTCTCCTCAGAATAGTGGCCAGTCTATTTCTATGGGAAACTAATCTTTCTCTGTAACGATTTAAATATGTTTTTATAGTTTCGCAAATGGTGGGAATGTTTAAGTCCCGGAATATGATGTTATTACAGGGCCTTACTTATACTTGTTTCTTCTCTCTTAATGGTAGTGTTGCAGGCAGTTCTCCAACATGCAATAAGCGTATGGAGGACAAAGGTCTTAAAAAGCCTGACTTTAGCCTTAAGGGAAAGGCCATTCTCTGGCCGGAGTAACCAGTCCATCCTCCAGAGCCTTAAACGGGCGGAGCCACACACCCGATTAACTTGGGGTCTCCATGTAAGCCTCCTATCCAGTGTAACGCCAAGATAAGTAATAATGTCTTAATGGGCAATTCGAGCTCCGTCCAAAGAAGTGTTGCCACTACGAAGTGTAAAAGTAGAATGCTGCGTATTCTCTACATTAAAAGTCCGAAAATATGACTTTACGAGCAGATTTAAGGGTAAGACGTAATGATATACTCAAGAAGTGCTTTAAGAATTCAGATATGGTGAAAGGCGATCCAAGAACTTAAATGATGTTTTTATACTTTTTTGCACTACCTTAACTTCGAAAGTTTGGTATAATATCTTTTCGTGCAGATTTAGGGACGATCCTTGGCAGAAATGCTATTTTGGACACTTTTCGGACTGCCTTACCTTCGAAAGTTTGGAGAAAATAACTTTCCGAACAGTTTTAAGCTAAATTCTGTACGTTATGGCTTTAGGAGTTGAAATTCGGCGGAATTAAGGGTCTTTATACTTAAAGACGGGCTTTAAAACTTAAGATTTAATAGAATTTCGTTCGATCCAAGAATTAAAATGACCTCCCTGACATTTTTGGTATTGCGTTATCTTCGAATGATGGAAAAAATAATCTTTCGCGCTGATTTGAGGGATAATCGGGATTTTATTAACTATATTTTTCGGTCTAAGTGAAGAAAGCTTCACCGCTTCCGCCATCTCAACCTTACCTCTAAACATTGTACCGGAACCGTTTCCTTTCCAAGTGAAACAAAGCGGATGTTTTCTATTCTGTTAGTTAGAAAAACACGAAACTAGTCTCTTTGAAAATAGTTCAGATTTGAGTGTGTTTACATATGAGTTTCCACTTTCTTTTCTGCAAGCATACAAACTTGCGACTTCTATACTTATGTACAAACCAAACGATTTTTGGGTAAAGACCAAAAAAGTAAAATTAAAGTCTTCTTAAAAGAGAGAAAAGGGTATTTCCGAAGAGGAAGAATCGTTCCCCAAATTTGATGACATAAAAAACATGTATACCTTCTTTATATAGACATGTCACTTAGCTAAAGGCCAAAAGCATTGAAGCTCACAACACAAAATCGATTAGTATAATAATAATAAAATCAAACCCAAATTCACTTACTTGGTGGTCTGTATATATCCATAGCGGGCTTGCCTCGCATCTGACCGCCTTGCTGATTACCCGGAACATTAAAGGCCAGGCTGCGTCTTTTATTTATGTTCTAAAATTAAGATAATTTTTTGATTTGTCTCTACTCGATATTAAGTCCAACTCACCTGAGGATTTGAGGTGCGCACAAAGCTCCGTTCTCTGGATATAACGGCTGGCATTAGATTCGGTTGAAAATCCGGCGACTTGCGCACCTTTCGTGCATCCATATGCTGACTCAAACTGCTGATTGGTTCCATTTTATCAGCCATTTTCATATGCTTTTCCTTTCAATTTAAATGTGTATCTTAAATCTTTGGTAGATTATACTTCTGGGATTCGTGGAATTAACACCTATATATGTTTCTTCTTCAGTATTTGAGTAAATTTGTACATATCACAATGTTTGTTTTTCTTTCTTTTTTTTTTTTTTTGATTAGTTTTTTAATACAATTTTTAGTTTAGAGTGAAGTTCTTTTCGTTGAGTTGTTATATTGCGTGGTCTGAAAATAGAATCAATTGTGAAAAATTTAAGAAAGTTGTACCATAACAAGTTCACCTACTCATGCAGATCACACAGCTTCTTGAGTGTCAAAGAAATAGAGAGAGAGACAGATAAAAGGCAAAAACTACTTGAGCTCAGCTTCAACAACCAGCTTAAGCAACCGGCTTTATCTTGGAGCGTAGGAGTGCATCTGGTTTTCAGCTTAAGCGCACTTAATTTTTGTATACACAAGAATGACTGTATGTACAATACACATGCAGATGACATCAGCCTTAAGAAATTTTGTCTAATTTTTCAGCGACCTTTTAAAAAAACTAACATTAAGAAAGAATATTTCAGGTGTGGGATCAACGTTAAATAAAGGAATTTTTATCTATCTATCTTCTTACATATTTTTATTCAATATTATTAATGTTATTAATAGAGGCCAGCATAGTTCTCCTACACTTCGGTAATGATTTAATCTATCAATGAACTTCTAGTCATAGTTCAAAAATTCATTAAATCATGTTTCGAATGATTCATCTCAGATTAGCTCATGTTTGTAGAGAAACTAAATCATTCATGATCAAATCAAATATGTGATATGGATCAATAAAGAAATTGATCATATACATTTCCCAACTAGTTGCCGAGCTTCTCTCAATCTCTTGGCTTGTGCGCTTCTAATTTTCGCACAAGAGAAAGGGACCTACAGTTTAACAGCGAATCCGAGCGGCAGTTAAAGAAGCTCTTGCATGGCTAATTACTACATAGCTGGCTCCAACAGCAGAAAGGTGTGACCGGGTGTAAAGTTTATTCAAAGAAAAAACTTTTCATTGGATGTTCCCAGGCGGAATCGAACCCACGACCCCTTGCACAGGTGTCGCGCACACTAGCCGCTAAGGCACCCGGCCAAGACGGAATAAATTCGTTCTAATTTCTTAATTCATTCAAAAACTATTTGAAAAAATTTTAAATCAACAAGTAAGTAATATTTAATGGTTCTTAGGCTTAATAGAACGTGTTAAATGAGTTCGGCAAAATAAGGGGACAAACGATTTTATGTGCATCAGACAACCACAAGTATACACACATACATCACCAGGCAATAATCAAGTTTCTCTTTCTATTTGGTGTGGTTGTGTTGCTTCAGAAATATTTTGTTTACTAGAATTGGGCTCCTCTGACTTACACTATGTAAGCTTTAAATCTATTCATCTTCTTGCCTTTGCATTATATAATCTCAAAATGCTTAATAAGTGATTGATTCTAGACAAGTGTACCGATTTTGGTAATAAAAATGTTACGTCTTTTAATGTAATTTCGTTCACAGAAACCAAACCGCAAACCAAACCGGATTTCTTTCCAAAAAGCTAAGCCGAACCGAAAGCCGAAAAATAAAAACTGTTCGGATAAAGTGTTAAATAAAGATATTTTTGATTTAGAAAAGCAAAGTCTGCTACTGCATAGTTCGGAAGGGCCTGTAAATAGCTAAACATATCCTGATATTATTGTGATCATTTGTTCGTTATTTAATAGCATCTTGGGTTTGATGTGGCTAGAAACAAATGTAAAGGTTTTAAAAATTGTATATTAATCCTTCTAACTAGTTGCCTTCACTCACCACTTTATTAAAAAGTTTTCATTACTTTCTTAAGAATTGCTTGTATTTTTGAATCTTTATAGAGTTCATTTATATTCTGATCCACTATATCTAACAGAAACCGCAGTTCGATAAGCTTCAAAAACTATGCATTGAACCAAACCGGTGCTTTTAAATCTGTGTGAAGTTCAAAAGCGGTTTGCATCCTTGATCTTTTGTGAATAAACTTTAAATTACACCTAAAGATTCCAACAATGTCGTATAAGAGATAACTCTATTCTCTTTCGCGAACTTAATATATTTTCAATTGATTAAATTTGTGGAATAATTGTGGCACTTTAATTATTAAGTCATGACTCGACTATATCATGAATAACTAAATTGTTATGAGTAAGATCAAACATCATCATCATCACAAACAATAATTACGAGAACATTTAATCACACTACAGAGTGCACCTCTGAGTCAACAGCACAGTGCAACAAAAGCTTATTACTTTGAGACCACAAATAACCTTAATGAAGCTCCTGGCAAATCCCATTAGAAAAACCTTGGTTCTTATTTTGTGTTTTTTATACCCTTGCAGAGGGTATTATAAAATTGTCCGGATGTTTGTAACGCATAGAAGGAAGCATCTCCGACCAGATAAAGTATATATATTCTTGATCAGCATGACGAGCTGAGTTGATTTAGCCTTGTCCGTCCGTCCGTCTGTCCGTATGTCTGTTTCTATGCTATCTCCTCCGTCAGTTTTAAAGCAATCCTCACCAAAATTTGCACGAAGTCTTGTGGTACAAATAGGCTGCACATTTGTCGGAACCGGCCGGATCGGATGACTATAGCATATAGCTGTACGTATATCTCAGTTTAGTATCATTTCCCATGATTTCACTAATTTTGGTCGAAATCGGATGACTACAGCATATAGCTGCCATAGGAACGATTGTTCGAAAAACTAGTTCTAGTGAGAAAAACTTTTTTGTTTTTAATGAAAACGTCCTTATCATTGGCATACACTTATTTTATATATTTTTACACAATTCTACAAAGTTTGGTTAAAATCGGATGACTATAGCATATTGCTCTCATAGGAACGATCGGTCGAAAAAATAGTTTGAGTGAGAAAAACTTTTTTTTTTATGAATAATATTTTTACAAATCTAAAAGGGTTATCGGAGATATCATGCCATAGGAACGATCGGTCGAAAAAATAGTTTGAGTGAGAAAAACTTTTTTGTTTTTAATGAAAAGGTCCTTATCATTGGCATACATATAATTTAATTACTTTTACACAATTCTACAAAGTTTGGTCGAAATCGGATTACTATAGCTAGCCCCATAGGAACGATCGGTAGGAAAACTAGTTCTAGTGAGAACATTTTTTTTTAGTTTTAATGAAAACGTCCTTATTTGTACATTATTTTTATGCTTTTACACAATTCTACAAAGTTTGGTTGAAATAAGATGACTATAGCATATAGCTTCCATAGGAACGATCGGTCGAAAAACAAGTTCGAGTGACTAAAACTTTTTTGTTTTTAATGAAAACGTCCTTTTTATTGGCATATTCTTATTTTATATACTTTAACTCATTTCTACAAAGTTTTATCATGATCGGATGACTACAGGATATAGCTGCCGTATGAATGATCTGTCGAAAAAGAAGTTCTTGTGAGAATAACTTTTTTGTTATAAATGGGATCGCCTTCAAATTTCGTAACTAACAGTGTATTATGCTTTTCCATGATTTCACCAAGCTTGGTCGAAATCAGACATCTATATAGTATAGATCCCATAGAAAAGAAAGGTCCAAAAGTAGTCTTAGTTAGAAAAACTTCTTTGTTTTCAATGGAAGCTGCAAGGGTATACAAAACTTCGGCCGAGCCGAAGTTAACTTTCCTCTATTTTTAAAAGTTAGTTTCTTAACACCAACTTTGAGGTTCAAGGTTTTTGAATGAAAGTTGTTTCGAACCTTCGTTCGGCTCACGTTTGTCCCAATTTTAACAAATACTCATTTTCGTATATAAACTTGTGAAGTGTGCCCCAAAAGCAGTTTTAGTCAAAATAAATTGCTTTGGCGGCAAAGGGAAATCTTGCGTTAATTTTGGAATACACTTTATTTCGATTTGAAAATGCATGCATTTATATGTGAAGTGACAGAAAAAGGCTTGGTTGCTAGATAAAATGACGAAAGTTTAGCGCATTAAAAACCACTGTTGAAGGCCGAGTAGAAGGCAGGTAGTAGGTTTTGACTATCATTCATCATCTGATCTGGCAACGAAAGATATATTTTACACTTTATATATTTAGGTAAAGTATTTAAAATTGAAATGCATACGTTTATACGAAAATCAATAGAGATATCCCTGTCACCCCCGAATTTTCCCAAGTTAAAAGTGTTCAGAAGATAAAAAGGTTCAAAGACTCAGATATTGTCAATTATGTGAGCGATTAAAGTATATTCAATTCTTGGTTCTGCGAATCATACAATAAGCTGTGAAACCATGGACCTAAAAACATGGGCTATTATGGGTACCAAATTCAGCACTCTCTCATACTTCATATCGACCAGATAACAAAAAATCAGGGATGCAAACCGGTTCTGAATCGAACCAAACCTTAACCAAACAGCTAATTCCAGCTGATAAGCCAAACCGCAAACCGAACCGGCGTACTTTCGAAAACGCTGAACCGAACCGGAAAACCAAAACGTTTCGGTTCGGTTAATGGATTCTGTCGTTTTTTTTTACCTCAATCCAACTTTAACAAGGACAACGCCATGCTATCCGACTATTCAAATGTTCTCTACGAAATCAATTTTGAAATTATCAAAAAGTCACATATTTACTTTACAAATCAATATTTTTAAAATGTTGGAGAAAAAGTTCGAAGAAAAGACTCTTTAGGTTAGCTTTGACATTTTAAAACGCGTTTCAATATAAAATAGATTTCTCTGACAAAATGTTTGATATTTTACGGATAAGCTAACCCAAGTAGAGTTGGCTTAATACCTCTTAAAAACAGAACTAGTACTTTATAATTGGTTCGAACCCAACGAACTTCATGCTACAACAATAATTAAGGACAATGCATTAAGGGTGATCCTTGGAAAAAAAAAGTTTTTGATATCATTTTTGATTGGCCGCAACTTCAATATTCCAAAAATATGACTTTACCAGCAGATTTAATAGTAAATCGCGGCGATACACTCAAGGAAGGGCTTTAAGAATACAGATATAGTGAAAAGTCGATCAATGATCATAAATGATTTTTTGAAACTTTTTCGAACTGTCTTACCTTCGAAAGTTTGGTTAAATACCTTTCCGCGCAGATTAAAGGGTAAACCGTGATTTAAGGCTTAAGACTCGGCGAAATTAAGGACGATCCTTGAACAGAAAGGCTATTTTAGACATTTTCCGGAATGTCTTACATTTGAAAGTTCTGGGAAAGTAACTTTCCGAACAGATTTAAGCTAAATTCAATACCATATCCTTAGATATAAAATTTACGAGTTGAGATTAGGCGGAATTAAGGGACGTTATACTTAAAGATGGGCTTTATGGTTTAAGAGTTAATAGGATTTCGGCCGATCCAAGAATATAAATTGCGTTCTTGGCATTTTTGCCAAGTTTTTAAAAATTATTTTCCGAGCAGATTTGAGGGATGATCAGGATTTCATTAAATATTTAATAAATTAAGACTGAACCATTGAATCGCACCGAAACAGTGGTTCATTTGGCTTCAAAAAATATGTAATAGACCAAACCGGAGGTTCAAAAACTACGTGAACCACTGAACCGAACCAGTCCTTATTTCCGATCGGCTTGCATCCCAGCAAAAAATCACTAAGAACTAGCTCAGATTTTTGAATGTGTAAATTTGGTTTAACCGAACCGAAATCTTGAGTTCGGAACAGGTTGAGGTTCAATTAATGTCTTACACTTGGTTCGATTTAAGGTTTGGCTCACAGTAATAAATAGGTCAGAATTTCCGATTTCGAACCGGTTCGGTTCTAAAGCGGCTTGCAGCCCTGCTTTAAACATTTTCAACTATAAAAAATAGTACTCACCTTTTAATGCAAAAGAAAATTCCTTCCAATTATTTAGTTGGGCTGTTCGTTGTTATTATGTTTTATGTCTCTCTCTCTCTTTTTTTCCTCTCGTTGCTTCGTTGTTGATTTTATTTTGTTGTAGTTCGTATAAAGATATTTATCTACTTTATTATATAGATACGCTCTTTCTCTTTCGTGTCTCGTTTAATAATGCTTGGCATGTGCCAAGACAAATAATAAATAATTCCAAAACAATATTTTCTTCAATTAAAAGCGGTAGGCGGGCTGCTTCCCATATATAACATAAACTTCTGCCTAGTTTTGGATCGTCGGCGCGCACATACAAAAACACACACGCACGCACAGAGTAACACACTGATCTCGTCGTCAATTGGATTGTCTGGGGGGAGCAGCAGCTGTTGATGCCAATGTTATGACTCAATGGGAGCGGGTGGTGGCTGACTGGTTAAGTATACGCACCGTTGGACTTGAACGTCGTCGTCGTCTGCCTTTTTATTTAAAAATTTGTTATCGCTATCTCTCAGTCGTCTATTTTTGGTTTGTTGCTTTGCGCTTTATGTTCCTTTTTTTTTGTTTTGTGTTGTTCGCGTAATTTTTCGTTCGTTTTGTATGCAGATCGCTCGCTATATATAAACATACATACATAGAAGAGAGTGTTATTAAATTATTTTTATGATTTGCTACTCAGAATTTCTACAAGTGCCAAAAAATTGAATATATAATATGCAGATATATTTATATGTACTTTAAACGGCACGCCAGTTTGTTTCCGTTTCCGCTATGACGTCGTCTAAGTATTCGCCAGTTGAATTCGTATTTTATGATTATTTATTTAATTTTTTTTTTTTTGATTTTGCCGCTTTCTATTTTTAAATCTAAGAACGTTTGTGTGTGCTCAAAAAAATGAATCACATAATAGAATATACCAGTTGATACATATATTTAAATTTAGAATTTGCTGCAATTAATTCTCTTCTCTCATTTTTTGTGTTATTTTTCCTGTTTGTTTGCAAATTATTTGTTTAGTTTGGCATTTGAAGATGGACACATATAATATTTTATATTTTTGTTCGCACTTATGTATGTACACATTTATGTATGTATGTAGTGGTTTCAATGGTTCAGCGTTTAAACTTAAAAATTAAATCATCGGCGCGAGCGATCAGTTGAAGACTAACAAATAAAGTAAACTTGATGAATCGTTGCGGCACGCAAAACCAAAAAGCTCCTCACAACAAAATTGTTTTGTCGAATGCAGAGAAAGAGAGGGAGAGTCTCTCATATAGCGCAGCTTATAGGGTTGTCGAGTGCATTTAGCATTCACCGAAACTAAACAAAACTAATTAAATTGTAAAAAGTTACAAAGAACCACAAAATCGATCTGAAATGACATAAAAGCTAAGAACCTTAACCAAAACAAGAAAGAAAGTCGGTCAAGCCCGACTATAGTATACTCAAAAATTGGCAAAAATTGAAAATAAACTTGATCTGCCTGCAAGTAAAAGAAGCTTTTGTCCCATAGACGTCAAGCCCCTAAATCTTACCATCTCTGAGATCTCTGCGTTCATACGGACAGACAGACAGACGGACATGGCTATATCGACTCGGCTGTTGATGCTGATCAAGAATATATCTACTTTATGGGGTCGGAGTTCCTCGAAGCACTTCTGAAATGCGCTTTTCGGCATGGCCAACAGCTTGTTCTTCGATTCTGACTTGATTTCATCAATTGTGGCAAAACGCTTTCCTTTCATTGGTCTCTTCAGTTTTGGAAATAGGAAAAAGTCGCACGGAGCCAAATCTGGTGAATACGGTGGTTGAGGCATGATTACGGTGTTGATTTTGGCCAAAAAATCACGAACAAGCATTGAAGTGTGAGCTGGTGCATTATCGTGATGCAGAATCCACGATTTGTTTTTCCACAATTCCGATTGTTTGAGCCGTATTGCTTCACGCAAAGTATAACTTCTTTTTAGTAATCCTTATTAACTGTACGACCTCTTGGCAGGAGCTCATGATGCACCACACCATTGAAATCAAAGAAAACAGTGAACAAATTTGATCGAACTTGGCGTGCTTTTTTATGGTCTTGGCTCATCTGGCCGCTTCCATTGGTATGATTGGGCCTTGGTCTAGATGTCATAACCATATACCCACGTTTCGTCACCAGTTATGACCCGTCTGAGCAAACCCGAATCGTCGTTGACGTCTTTCAACAACTCCTGAGCGATACTAATGCAACGTTGTTTTTGCTCAAAATTTAGTCAAAAATCGAAGAGCACACAAAAGCGTGATTAACCTTTTCAGTTGCCAAAAACATACTACTAATCGAAATTGGCTGCTAATGCAAACATATGATAAACATATGTGTCCGAATATAAAAAAAAAAAAATATCGATAATCGAATGTACACAGCCTGCGAAAATTCAAAATTCACCTTTTCCCTTGAACACACCTCGTATGTCGCTTTGAAAAGACATAGCTCTGCCATAGATCACCGCGAAGATTTGTCGTTTAATAGCTTTTCAGATAGCACTTCCTCTTTTTTGCCATTTTAAACAGTCTATTTAGCTACTTTTGGGCTTTAATAGTTGGCAACACAGCCCCATGGGGATCGAACACATTGGACAATTTACACGCATCCGAACCGAATGCCTGCCAATGTCATGCTTCACTAAGAGTCAGTCAACGGTTTGCTGCCTAGCAAGACCTTTTCAAAATCAATGACCATGTTTTGATGTTTGCTTTTTCTAGTTAACAGTTCACAGATTCATATGAAAAGTAAGAAGAATGTTATGGGGTAAACAGTTGGCCGTACGATCGTTTAATGTTCTCACCAATCATACCTTTTGAATGATTCCATCTCAGCAATCATGATTGTCAAATTTATCAATCGCAATCGGCAATCTTTATATTCAGCAGGTAAAATCGGTAATCATAAATCAGTGATCGGAAATAGGATTTCTCTGCTGAATATGCCCATTGACTTCACAGTTTTTCGTCGGAGTATAGAACAGCCAATACGTTCAAACATTTTCTGCCCACTCTTCTTGGGGAGTCTGCTTTCTCGAATCAAAAAGGGACCTAGTTTGCGAAACTTTTTCCATGTCTATTTACTTTAATAGCTGACACTAGTAGCTGGTAAATTTGACGACTGTATAAGATCTTAAAACTTTGTTATTAAATCTCAATCACAAAGTAGTCTTATAACTCTAACCCTAAGCCATTGTCGAAATGTTCCTACCTTGCGGTGGAAATTTTAATAATTTCCGTCTTAGTTCTCACTTTTACCACTGATGGAAACTACTGCACTTCCAAAGTTTCAGCTGGTTAAGCACAATTAGGTTGTGTTTTGATGACGAATATATAATCAATCAGAAATCAATCGGGGCACTCCCCGATTTTTTCTTAAATTTCACGGTCCGTTAAAATAAAAAAGATATGACTCCAAAATAGTTGACCCCAAGTTAATTACAAAAATAAATGTGCGATTTGATGGAAAAATACGAATGATTCAATGCAAATGTTTTGCCCTAGTTAATCAGAGGAAAACCAGCTGCTTGCCTTTTTCTTATCAAAGAATGCAAACACTTATGTAAAAGCAGATACTCCACCATTAAAATTCCAGTTTTGGTTCACTTTTCACGTAGACTCTATTCTGTGGTAAATTTAATTAAATATATAAATGGTTTCTACATATAATCGAAAAAATCACACAAATAAACATAAAAACGTGTGCTTAAATAGGTAGGTATGTATCGTAAATATTGTTGGTATTGATTTTAGTGTACGCGAATTTGAAGTGATCGATCCATGCGTGTGTGTTTTGTGTAATAAGTTACTTAAGTGAGTACGGATCAAATTAATTGGAATTATTCAGCGAATTATTTAACTGCTCCTCCTGATCTTTATCCAGACCCAAAGCCGTGGTTAGCAATTTGACCACACATCGCTGCTCAAGGACCTCACCCTTCTCCCCGGTCGTATTCGAGGTGATATCCTTCTCTAGTTTTAGCTTCTCTTCGGCTGCCATCAAAATGCCCTCCTCGATGGTGCTCTCCGATATTAATCGATAAATAGTCACTGGCCGACTCTGGCCCATACGATGACACCGATCTTCGGCCTGTTTATCATTATATGGATTGAAGTCGATATCATGAATAATGCAGGTGTCAGCTGCTGTTAGATTAATGCCCACACCACCCGCCTTCGTGGACAAGAGGAAAACGAAAATATTATCATCCACATTGAAGTCGGTGATAAGATCCTGCCGTTCCTTGACCGCAGTGCCGCCGTCCAGACGACAAAACCCATGCTGTCGTATACGTAAATAATGCTCCACAATGTCCAGCACCATGGTAAACTGGCTAAAAAGCAGCACGCGGTGTCCCTCCTCCTTTAGCTGTGGCAGCAGCTTATCCAGGTAATTAAATTTACCAGAATCGACAATCAAGCGATCGGGTATCTTTACATCATACAGCTCCTGTGGGATAGGAGGGGAAGGCAAGTTAAGACACATAAAAAGTGCAGAAGAGATTGGGGACTTACATGCTTGTTGCACAGTTGGAATACTTGGAAATCCGACATAACGGCCAACTCTTCAAATATATACTGCTCATTGGTTTTCTTGTAGGAACTTACGCTTGCCAGGCGCTTGGAAAAACCACGCAGTTGTTCATCGGTGAAATAGTGTCGCATCAACAATGGATGATTGGCAATGCGACGCATCTCCATCATGATGGCAATGCCAGCACGTTCACTGCTACTACACACAATACCTTTGTTGTTGGAATAATAGTCGACCAGCTCGTGATAGTATTTCTTTTGCTGGGGGCTGAGGGGAACTTTTTCCTAAAGAGAATTACGAAAAATGAGAGAAAGTTGTGTCATCAGAGAAATGGAACTTCGTCTGCCATGTATTAAGTAGAAACAAGGCTGTTATTCATTCCCTAATAGTGAAATATTTAAAACACCCGCAAATACTTCGATGCGGCATATTATCTAACACCATATTACCTACCTACACATCAAAATAAAAGTTTATCGCTAAAATAATCTTTGAAATTTGAAGCTGAACCTCTTCTGGGACTGCTTCAAACTGGTTCCAACGTAAAATAACCAAACTAAACATCAAATTGCAAGTTTATAGCTCTCATACCATTTGGGATATTAATCAGACCAACTAGAAAACCAATTTCAAACAGATTTGAAGCCAGTTTTAAAGCTGGAAATAGATTAAGAGATATGGCCACTGAAGTGCAAAACATTGATCCAGAAATTATGACTCAGAAAAGTAAACAATGTATAGCTCTGTCGTTTCTTCATCTTTTATACAACAAATCCAGTATTTCCGTCTTTTAATTTTTGTTGGCAACGCCCTTTGTGACTTTACCAGCGCTGTTCTTAAATTGCCAACCGGCAACGAAGACGGATATGCTATACCCGGTATTACACCCGGAAGAGTTCTCCTCGAGATGATTAGAAGGCATCTTGGTGATTTGAGCTGGATCTGAGTGCTGCCTTGTACATCAAGACTAGTGTTAGGTAAAGGTTGTTTATTTCACTGAACATGTTCACTTGTTTTTTTTTTCATAGTGAATCAACTCACTCAAATTGCTCAGTAGTTCACTTGTTCAGGTGTTTAGTTCTTATTTGTTCAATTGTTCAGCTGTTTAGTTGTTCAGCTGCTAAGTGTTCACCTGAGCATTGTGGCGATTAGCGATCATTCAAACAAATTTCAATCCTTCGTTGTTGGTCCCACGGCGGAATGTTCCCTATTTATAAGCCATCTCTAAAATTTTTGTGCTTTATTAAATTTTAATGAAAAGTCGTTTGGGACTACGCCAGCATGTTGCTTACATTAAACAATCAGACACGCGGACAAAAAACAGTTAAAGAGTCACCAAATTGAGTGAACAATTCACTGAACAAATCTAACTGAACAACTCTCAATGAACAACTAACAGAACAAGACCGGCTGAACAAGAGCAAGTGAACGACTCTGACTGAACAACTCACAGAAAAAAAGCGAGTGAACAAGATCAACTGAACAACTCTGACTGAACAATAATGAACAATTAATGAAGAACATGTTCACTTGCTTAGTTTAATGAACAACTCAATTTTGTTCACTCACTCATGAACAACCCAACACTAATCACGACTAATCGTCCGATTTGTTTTGAGAGATACCCTAATGAACATCAACCATCTCAGAAAAGGCTTGTCGTGCACGGAACATATAAAAACAGATCGCATTCTGATCAAGCAATGCAAGTAATATAGATTAGACCAGAACATGGGTGTTGTAGAGTTCTCTAAAGGCATCTGCAGCGCAAACAGGGAGTACATACATATATCAAGGGTTAAGAAGAGTGATACCGGACAGGATCATTTTCCTTATTAGAGTGATATACGACAGCGTTTAGTGGAGAGCAGGGTCATTAGGGCCGGCCAAATTGAAAGAATTGATAGATGTTCTTGATATTAGACTTGTGGCCGGAGTGGCTCAGCGGTTAGTGTGCGAGACTGCTGAGCATGAGGTCGTGGGTTCGATCCCGCCTCGGAACATCTAATGAAAAGTTTTTTTTTCTTTGAATAAAACTTTACACCCGGCCACACCTCTTGCTGTTGGCCGCCAGCATTGCAGTAATTAGCCATGAAAAGCCTCTCAAAAACTGCCGTTCGGATTCGGCGTTAAACTGTCCCTTTCTTAGGTCCCTATCTCTTGTGCTAAAATTAGAAGCGCACAAGCCAAGAGATTGAGAGAGGCTCGCCGATTGGACAAGTCCAACAATTCAGCTACGTTGATGTGGATTCGCGCCTAAAATGGCTAAAGATGCCTTTAAGATGGTGTCAGCCATTTGGAGATACTAATCGTATCCCCACTACCAGTGCTTCTACACGGTGAATTCAGCATTTTCTGGCTTGAGAAAATGTAAAATACGGACCTTAGACGGGCAGGCAGAACTCAGCAAAGGGAAATTTGAAGCAATCCCAGGCAGTACATTGTACGATTTTTCAGATCACGTTGTAGACTCCTTGGCCTGATCATAAATGATACTTTTGTCGGGAGCTAATGGTACTCTAGCGCAACTCTTCTTTAACCCGTTTTTTTTTAAGTTTGAGTATTATTTCCAACGATTTTTGAGTCTCTTTCTGGTTCATTTTCCATTTGTAATTAACTCCAATTAATCATAAGGACTCAAAATAGACTTATCAGGGTGATGTTTGTTAAAATTATCTTCCAATTGTCTGTGTGAATAGCTTGTTCGATAGACTTCCAAGGTTCACATTGAAATTTCTCCTTGCCATTCACTTGTATGGCCGTTACTCATCTTGCTGAGTTCTAGAGTCGTTGAGAGGAGTAAGTTGATTACACTTATTACACTTAGAATGAAATGAAGCTGTACGAAAACAACATCGCTAAGAGGGCATCTCTCTGAACGGACTTGATCGGGTACTAGGTAGACCCGAAGAATTAGAAGCAGGACTGACAGGTGAAAAATATAAAAAGAATCCGTAAAATATGAGGAGGTCTTAAAACGAATTAATTTCAAGAGGAGTGGTTGTTGCTCTATGTTCTATGTGGGATTAAGGAAAAACCCTGAAGAAAAGGTTATCAGGAAATCAAGTCACAGATCTGAAAATATAACTAGATAAATGGAAATGATATTTATGCAATCTGGATGATAAAGCTGTAGTAAAACCGGAAGCCAACAGGAGGCAGGACCAGGTGCGGCAAAGCATAGCCAAGTTAGGTGTAAAAAACTTTATATTTAGGGCCAAAAAGAAGAGAATACATTTGATTTCGAACCGAACTACCTCTTATTAGAAAATGGTTTAGAAGAAAACAGAGAACCTCTCAAAATTATCATACTCCTTGGTACAAACTAAGTAAAATGTGCGTTTATAACCTTGCACTAAAAGAATTCAGGAATTCTTAATTGTTCTTAAATTGAAAGGTTGCTATAAAAAGCAATTGCAAAGTCTGCTGATGCTAGGTTCTGAAAGAACAATAATCAACTTTGAAATTGATTATTTTCTTTACATATTAAATACTAAATGGAGAGATAACTTTAGAGACCAAAATCAAGTTGTTCAGCTAAAGTTTTTCATTTGAGACAGAGATCCTTTCTCTACCAGCTAAAAACTGCAGGTTTACTTATTATAAAGGTCGTAAAAACAGTCAAAGAAAGGATATCACTAACGAAAATAAACAACTATTAAACTTAATCTTTAAAAATAACTAGAATGCCTAACTGTTGGCCGATTATATTTATGTGGACCATTCGGTACGCGACGGTCTCGAACTTTGGACCAAACTATCTGCAAAATTTTAAATGCAAGGCTACATTTTGTTTGATTGTTATAGGTCAATCGGGCAATTCACCAGTTCCGTCAATATTCTTTCAAAATCCCCTCCTCCAGTTTGGTAATTTGGACTTACCACAAAGCTTTGTTTAGTTGGCAGGTTTTTTAGCACATCCTTTTTAAGTCGCCTTAGCAGAAAAGGTTTCATAATACGTTTGGCTCGCTGAATCTGTGTTTCCTGGAATTGTGATACTTCCTCTTGATCGCCATCGTTCTTTCCCTTCTGCAAAATGGTGGTAGGTATTATTTAACTCGGAACCAAAAAAAAAGTGTTTTTATACCTTCACAAACAATGTTTTGATATCCTCAATGCTTTTGGCAAAAAATTTGGGCATGACAAAGCACAGCAGGGATATCAGCTCCAGCAAATTGTTTTGCAGCGGTGTGCCGGTGAGCAGTATTCGCCTGTCGGCATTAATGGTAATCAAATTGGCATAACGTTGTGTGGTCATATTCTTAAGCATGTGAGCCTCATCGAAGATGACATACTGCAGCTTGCAGACACGAAACATTTTCCTTTCCTCGGGCGTCGAGGCAACAATATGGTAGCTATAAAACAATATGGTAAGTTGGAGAAGTGAAATTAATCCTAAATATACTTACGTAGTCAGCAGGACATCAAAACCGGTAAATCCATCTTTTGCAAATCGCACTCGCATTCTTCTTCGCTCATCCTGTGAGCCATGATACTTTTCGACCACCAAACTTGGACACCAACGGGCTATCTCGGCTTCCCAGTTATCCAGTGTGGAAGAGGGTACCACAATTAAGTGTGCCGCCTTGCTTAACCTATGCTCCTTGAGATAGGCTAAAAATGCAATTATCTGTATGGTCTTGCCCAGACCCATTTCATCAGCTAAAATGCCATTCATTTCCTGTTTATGCATTATTGTCAGCCAATTCAGTCCTATGATCTGATAGTCAGCCAACTGCAAGCCGCTTCTAAGTATGTTTGGCTGCTCCACCATGCCAGCACCGTTTGAAATGGCAGTCTCTAGGCGACTCACCATATTGTTGCATTTATTTAAAATGTTTGCCACCGTATTCTGTTTGTTAATCAACTCCTGGGCATAGTTAAGCAAATCCCCAGACATCTTGTTGCTCTCCAGTTTACTGCGCAACTCCGACCAATCTTTAAAGGGCCGCATCTCCATAATTGCTGTTGCCTTCTTCTCCGACAGCGTCTTCACCGATTGCAGTTCAATGAAACTGGACGTGTTCATAAATTGGAAAACCTTCTTGCGCTGCCCCGTCATTTTGCTTGACATCTCAGTGTCACTGTCATCGCTGTCATAGACCTGGTCCTTGGATTGCTTCACATCTTCATCATCATCGGAGTTTTCAACATCTGAGTAATTCCCAGATGTTTTGGCCGGTGCTGGTGGCCGCACCGAAACCGAACCATTTGAATTTGAGCTGGGCTTTGGAGCTGGATTTGGAGCATGATAAGTATTCTTAGGCTTACAGTGTTCCTTAAGATACAGTACCGAAGCAGCCACATCCCAATTTGTGCGCGATAAAGACTCTTGAATGGCCTGGGAAAGAGGAGAAAGGAAATACAAAATATTAATAGAAATAAATTGTAAGATCCAATTTTGTGTTGGCGACCTTTTGAATTTTAGAAGGATGTTAGCCGGCTCGAGGTCAAGTTGTTAGAAAAACAATTTTGCTCCTGTTTTTTCAGATATATTTCGGTTCGGTAACCGACTTCAGGGCAAACATTTTTCAAAAATCCTAACATCCATCTAAAGTGCAAGATTTTCGATTATATTGTAGAAGAAAGAATAAACAACATGATGACTATTAGGGGATCTTAACGGAAGAATAGGAGACACACAGTGCAATGCAAAAAATGAACCGATTTACAGGGATTGCAAGTAATACAATGGACTGTGTAGTTTACTCAAGGGGGTAAAAAATAATTGATTTATGCGACTCATTTGACTTGACCGTACCTAAAGACAGAACCCAAGTTTTTTTTTTGGTGCTACAGTTACATCTAGTAGTTCAGTGCTCAAAACTGATACCAAAATTAAAATGGAAGAAAAAGTACTCGGCTAAATACAAAAAACAAGAAATAAAGTCGGTTAAGCCCGACTTTATCATACTATGTACCTGTGAAGTGCTGCCCATCACCGTTGCGACCGGTGCTGCCCATAATTGTTTGTATTCCTTATAACTCGACCATAGTTCATTCGATCGTTACCATTCCTTCGACGTTGCGCAAAGCAACAACACATGCGCCTCATTATATAATCAACACTTCCACACATCTAAGTCTAAACTTTAAGACAGATGAAGCGGACGCTGTATGTTAACGGTTTGCTTTAGCAAAACAAAAAAAAAAGATTTTTTTATTATTTTTATCGAAAGTACAGTTCCTCAGCATAGCAAGTAAATAACTCTCAACCCATATTTTCGGTCTGCTCTGCTCACGACCGCAACCGCGCTCGCAGTTAAGCGGCTGTTGTTGCTGGTCGGTCTGACATCAACCCAATAACAGGCCCATTTCAGTCAAGCGGTCCCAAAGTGTGAGTTATTCGAAGACCGAGAGACCAAAATGTTATTTCAAAAAGGTTGCTGTGAACAAAGTCAGGTGGAGCAGAGCGTAACAGTGCGAGAGAGAATGAGAGAGCACACATAGTTTGTCACATACAGGGTGGGCCAAAAGAAGTCACCCTATTGGAAGATGCTCTTATTTTTACAAATAGCCGCCAAAGTCAGATCTGTTTTGACATTTGTGGACTAGACAGATGTAGACTTGTGGCCACAAGTCCCACTTTTTGGTTTGGGAAACTGGATGATTAAGAATACTTATAGATATTTCAATCCAAAATTTTAAACATTTTTTCAAATTGGTTTTTGAATTCAAAGTTGATTTTTCTTGAAACTGCTCCAAAAAATGGAAAATGAATAATCGAAACTAAGAAAGAAACAGCTTCCAGAGTTTGGTTGTATATTTTCGACTACGGAATAGATTTTAATAAAAAATTATAAAAAAGTTTCCCATTTTATTCGTTTTCATGAAAGTTTATAAAATTCTTAAATTTTGTGGGCTTTTTACATTTGGCAACTTTGACTTATGAATGCCCACGAGTGCCACTAGGTATTCTCTCGCAACATGACTAATTATTTTCTTTTAATATTGTACTATAGCTGGAAGTATGCGCTTTTGTGCGGTTTTGCCTTGGATTTCATTAAATCGCTTTTAAAACTGTATTTTCATTTGGCATGGAGCCAGTTTTAAGTCAGCCGAAAAGTATGCTTTTCTTTTTTAAGACAGCGGAATTTTGCCTATGAAGCTAAGCCGTGAGAGAAAAGCTATTTTCATTTCCATTGATAAAAATGTTTAGCATACTTATAGTAGCAAGGAATTACGAGTTAAAATACATACTAAAATTATTTTTTAGTTAAATAATTTTTTGCTTTAAGAAATGAATATAAAGAACAGGTTAAATAAATGAAAATAACGGTGAAATTAATCAGCTTGACTGAAAATCGTTAACGAGGTAGGCAGTCAAAGTTAGTACCATTTTGGGTTAATAACACATAAACGACTAATCAGATCATGAAAATTTTGTTTTTCAAAAAAACAACGTCTACCTATATGTACCTCTCTGCAAAATTTAAATCTAACTAAAATTTTTTTTTAAATTAAAAAAATCAAAATGTTGAAAAATTTTCCAACTTTGATAGATTATCAATGTTATAAAAAATTTTTAAAAATATGTGCGTTAAGTTCAATCTTTTAAGAACATGCTTCCTAGCTAGTCTGGTGTAGAAATGCTAAAGTTTTGGCCAAAAAATGAGATTTCTGGCCCAAAGTGGACTGCAAAAATATTGTCCAAAATCGATTTCTAATTTTTAAACTTTTTCAAATTAAATTTTTTTATGATTCTGCTTCGAGCCATAAAGGCATTCATACTTAACAGCTTCCCCGTCTTCCAGAAAGATTTGAACTATCAACACACCTTTTCAGAAGGCCCAACTTTGGAGGCCAAGAACTTTTTAAGCAGCCCTCGCATTCACACATTTTTAATTTTTTATTGTTTTTTTATGAATTGAGTTATCAAATACAAATACAAAAAAACAGAATTACAAAATCTTTTCCCGATTTTTTCCCACAAGTTTAAAAAATAAACAATTTAAATTCAGTCGTCTAGACCAGAAGGGGGCCTTAAACTGTTCGGTTGCGGTTCACGAAACTCAGCCTCATCTATTAATATCCCTCTTTCAAGGGACGCCACTGTCCGCGACAGCTGTTTGCTATACCGCGAAGCGCGCTTCTTTACCCCTGCTCCCTTTAAACAACGCTTCTTCTTACCATGGTATCGTAATTCGGCGAAATTTTGGCTGCTGCCATATACCGCTCCTCCTTGTCCTTGATAGTGAGCTCTATTTTGGACTTTTTGGGCGTCTGGCAGTCGGCACTATCGCTATCACTGTCCGCCAACACCTGAATACGCTTCTTGCCAGGCACACGCTCTGCAATTATTCCGAAAAAATCAAAAAATTACTTTCAATTCGCCCCCGCTGAGAACTGCCGCGTACCAGTTTTGCTAGAGGATGCGGCGGAGGCCAGTACATGCTTATTGATGCGAAACTGCCGCAGATCACTTATACTTGATTTCGCTGCGGGCGCGGGGCTGTCCGACATGACTGGGCGAGGCGCTGGTTGGCTTAATACGTGCTTTTAATTTACAATATAGTGTGATTAAATGTTGTAAATGGGACTTGTGTGTTTCGCCCTCTTCCTTTCTGCAATTCGCTTCAGACTGACCGTATGTCAGCCAGTGTTGCCAGCTATTAAAGCCAAAAAATGGCTAAATCGACTATTAAATATAGCTAAAAATGGCAAAATGGAATAGCTATAAAGGATAGCTAAAAAATGTTTGCTTAAAGATTTGTTTATTCTTATAAAAGTAATTTACAGGTCTAAATGGAAAATGATGTGCCACATACAGACTAGAGGGCTGAATGATTGCATTCAAATTATCTCATGAAGCCTTCATGCTCAAAATGAATTGAATGAATTTTGACATTCTCGAATGAATTTGAATGAATGAATTTCAAATTCATTCAATTCAATCGATGAGAGACCGAATTGAATTGAATTGAGAATAGAGTGAAGGTTGAATTAATTCAGTAAGTAAATCGACATTGCCAAGGTAAAAGAAATAGGAGGGGGAAAAATTACGAAATCGCGAGAAATAGTATTCTGTAACAAAATTAAATTAAACACTGTTTAAATTTAAATTGTTTTTATAATTCAATATTAGAATGAAGAAACAATTTTCTTCATTTTACGTATTATTTTCTACAATACAAAACATATAATGCTTTTACAAAGTGGCCTTTACTAAAACTGTGTGATCTGAGTACACTAAAGTTTTTACTTTTCACTCGTTCATTCAATTCGTTTGTTATATTCATTCAATCACATTCAGTCGTTTTAAGTATTCAAAATTTCACATTCGATGTGACCGAATGCAAAAAAATTCATTCAGGTGAGTTTGGGTACTCCAAAAATAGAGTCATATTCTTGAGTGCTCATTGTTGCTCACAATTTGAGTGTACTCATGCAGACCTCTAATACAGACACAAAAAGCATCCTTCTGCGAAATCACTGTTGTTACAGAATTCAAAGTTAATGCTTTTATAATTATACTCTGTACCAGAGGTACACAGAGTATATTGAGTTTGTGTAACAACCAGAAGAAAGCATCTCGGACCCTATTCTTGATGAGCATCAACAGCCGAGTCTATATAAACATGTCCGTCTGTCCGACCGTATAAACAAACAGATCTCAGAGATGGTAAGAGATAGAGGTTCGACGTGTTTGGGGCAAAATCTTCTTTTACCTGCAGGCAGATCAAGTTTATCTCCCACAGTTTTATAGATGGAATGTTCGTACCTTCTGGAAATATTCAGCATTATTTATCGCTCCGCCAAAAAAATGGTAAAGATCGGATGAACGATAGTCGAGTTATAAGAAAAACAAACAATTTTATGGGCAGTATCGGCCGCAACGACTAGGTCAAGATCTACAACTTTGCCGAAGACATGCAAGCAAAGTTCTGAATGGTTTTAGAGACTCTGTCAGAAAGGCCACAAATTTCAAATGCCCATAAAAATATAATGCTGACTAATCCAACCAAATCCAGCTAGGGGTTTTCTTTATAAATAAGTAGCTTTAAGATTTACCGGGTATGAATGTCATCAAACATTTTAAGTTGCAAAATGTCGCAGTGTGTACTCAGAAACAAAGAAATACACAAAAGTATTTTGAAAATTGTCACCAGAGCTGGCTCGGCTGTTGTGGTTGGTGTGCATTCTGCAGTCGAAGCGTATGATTTTTGGCCTCCTTCACTCGAAAAAGGAATGTCGATCTGCAAAGTTTGACTGGCGCTCATGTAAAATACAAAAAATCATATTTTTAATACAAATCGGCAATACTTTGCAGATCGATTACGAACATATATCTTATGAAATGAAAAAGGAGAAAGTCACATTTAAAATATAAAAATATGTACTAGCCATGATCAAATGAATTTGCAAAAGTATCCTTTTTCCATTCCTATGTTACCCACAGAAATATGGCCAAATTACCCTTTTTTTGCACTTGTATGATTAGTTTACAGGCAATCCAGTTTCGGGCTCTGGGTTAAAATGGTAATGGAAAAATGGTAAATATAATAAAAAATATAGCACTTTCGATGTTGACCACTATCGATTTTTATAGATACATACTGCGTGTGCATCGGTGGATGAATAAAGTCAAGTTTCTCTTTTATGCTCTTACTTTTACAATTCAAATTTTAAATTAAATTTTTTATATTCTTCTGCAAGTATCACAATTTCAAATCATATTAGCCTTCGAAGAGAGCTTCGCTCGTACCGGGTGTTCCATGACGCCCACTCTTTTTGTTATAAATAGCTAGACTTGCAGGTTCCGGCCAAACTGAATAGTTTTCCGGATAGTTTTCACTACATCTACGAGTGGGGGAAATAGCTAAATTTGCTACACTGATGACAATCCTAAATAAAATATATATCGTTAATCGTTATCTCTATCGATATGCGATTACAATGGCGAAATTTCACGAATACGGGCACACTCCGGCGTGGCTAGCTGTGGTGGTGAATTATTGAATTATTGAAAGAAAGAAAAAAAAGGAAAAACGTTTAACCCGGTCTTAGTACAACTGAAAACTGGAGCAATCATGGCTGGCGGCAATACACCGCGTGTTATACAGGTGACCAACATAGCGCCGCAGGCCACCAAGGATCAGATGCAAACGCTCTTCGGGAATATTGGCAAAATCGAAGAGATTCGTCTGTACCCCACCATACGAGATGTCTCCTGTCCCGTACAGTCGCGCATATGCTATGTGAAGTACACGGAGACGACTAGCGTGCCGGTGGCGCAGCACTTGACCAACACCGTGTTTATTGACCGCGCTCTGATAGTGATTCCCGTCCTGGCCATACCCGAGGAGTACCGGGCCCTGGAGATGCTTAAGAATGGCACGATAGTGCCGGGTCTGCAGAAACCGGACTCGAAGCTGCCGCCCGAGGTGATCAATCGGATTGAGGGACAGCTGCCGCAGCAGGTGATCAAGACCTACGACCCCAAGCTGGTGGAATTCAACTTGCCGGAGTATCCGGCGCTGCCCTCGTTCTATGATGCCCGCAAGATAGAGGAGATTCGGCGTACCATCATTGTGTGCGATGTGAAGAACGAATGGCGGCTGGACGATCTCATGGATTGCTTCCAGCGGGCGGGCGAGGTGAAGTATGCGCGCTGGGCGGAAAAAGATAACAAGACCTATTGCATGATTGAGTTCTGTGAGCAGACCAGCATCATACATGCCCTGCGCTTGCAGGGTCAGGAGTTCAAGGGCGGCTTTCTGAGTGTCTATCACTCCACGTACTCCATTACCAAGCCGGAGGCCAAGTCCAATGAGGCCGCTCAGGCGGAGATTGAAGAGGCCATGACTATTGTCAAGGAGGCGCAGAGCATGATCTCGGCCGCCATTGATCCGGTCATTGGTATGCTGGCCAAGGACAAGCGTAGGAGATCACGTTCTCGTTCCCGCTCGCGTGAGCGTCGAACCAGCCGCTCTCGATCGCATCGCTCAACTTCGCGCCGGCGCTCGCGCCGCCGCTCAGGCTCTAGGGAACGGCGCAGTGTCTCCCGCTCCAGGCGTTCGCGTTCTCGAGGCAAGCACTCATCGAGATCGCGCAGCAAGCGCTCCCGTTCCCGTCATCGTCGCAGCACCTCTCGCTCGCGACGTTCACGCTCTCGTGGTGGTGGCAGCGGTGGAGGCAAACACTCGCGCTCCTCCCGATCGCGTGGCAAGCGCTCGCGTTCTCGCCATCGTTCACACTCTCGTCGTTCCCGTTCCCACGGAGTTGCTGGCAGCACCAGCAGCAAGCGATCACGTTCCCGAGAGCGTTCTAAGAAATCACATCGCGAGAAGCGCTCCTCCCGCTCGCCCAGATCACGCAGCAAACGCAGCTCTCCTTCACCTCAGCCCCTTTCCACCAGCAGCAGCAAATCACGCAAAGAGTTGGCGAGTAAGTCTTCATCCTCTTCATCATTGCGTCGACGTGATCGTTCTCGTTCGCCTGACTCTCGGAAACTCAAGTCCATTTCCGAGGATTTAGAGGTGAAGAGCTCACGATCTAGTGCCGATTCCAAGTCGCGCAAATCGGTCAGCGTGGAGAAGTCGGACAACATGGATATATCTAATTCGCCATAAATCCAGGCACTCACACAAGCACACTCTATTTTATAAACTATCGTTTTAAGTAAACCCAAAAATATTTGTATCACATTTGAGAGTTGAACCTTGCTCTGTATTCTCCATCATCTACGCTGTTCTAGTTTTTTCCCCCAAGCATAAAGTATCAAAGACAAAAACGAAGATTTTGAATTGAATATTTTTTATTCTTGAATTGTGAATTTTAGGCCTATCATGTGGCGCTCTAGTCTATTTGTTTGAAACAGAATGCTTTTGGGTGGCTTTAAAAAATCGGTGAAGAGGATTTCGTGGGCTCTCTTCAGGTAAGTAACTACCTGACATTTAAAGCCCATCAGAATAAATGCCCATTTAGAGAGTACTTACATCATTCATGGGTTATTATTTTCACCCACTGAAGTGAGCACTTTGAGCTTGATCATTTCAATATACTCTTAACCGGGAACTAATATGTATTTGAAAGCATTGGAAATGAGGAAAAATTGCTTTAGCTTTAGATATTTTACTATGTAGAAAATTGTGTAAGAAAAATAAACTATTCGAAAAACATTTAATCGTCCTAGCGTCTTAATGTTTTTCAATCTATCGAAATCAATCGGACTTAAGGTGTTTCTGCAACTTTTAATTTTGTCCAGTTCTTCAATTGTCGTTCTTGTTTTAAGCTTATCTTTCGTCGTCACATTTTGTTGTTTGGGAAAATGGATTTTGAATACTTAAGGCCATTTTATTGCAAAATTAGGAAACTTTCACAAAAGAGTTTTTGCGTGGCCGCTATTTACTTTTATTTTGCTATGAACCGAACCTCTTTAGAAATAAAAGCTGAGCCTGAACCTTTTCCGAACCTAAAATTTCGGTTCGGTTCAACAAAAACTACAGACAGGAAAAAAATTTATATTTTCTTATCTGGTCGGCTTTTGGCAACTAAGTTATACAATCGTCTGGAAAGCTCAATGAAATATCTAGAAAGACTTAGAATAACTTATAAAATCCCATAAAAGCCTCTTTTTTTTTGAGATCCTCGACTCTAACGGTGGATTTTTTTGATCTGATATCATGGTTTTTTGTAAGCATAAACGTAGTATATGATGAGATACACAAAAATGTTGGATTGATTCAAGTCTATTTTGACTTAATGCATTTAGTTGACAGTTCAAGCTTTAACATAAGCGTAAATGGAGACTTCTAGAACCTGGGCATCGTTCTGTACACGACCAGCAAACATTTTATGAAATTTTTGATCACATAAATTCGCTCGTTAACTGTTTTTTTTTAAAGTCATAAATTAACACTTTCATTAAAAGTTAATTGTTATTATTATTTATTGAAGACTTTAATTTATAACTTAAAAAATACAAGTTATCATTTAATTTAAATTGATAATTATCAAATTATTATTTGATAAAAATTGCATGGCCCGAACCAAGTTTCGAACCAAAATTTCCACCCAAAAACCTCGAACCTCAAATTTCCGAACCTTATCCATAGGAAAATTTTGGTTCGAACCCACAAACCGGAGCTCCCAAAATTTGTTTGGGCTTGCAGCCCTGACTTAAAGTTGTATTTTCTTTAAAAATTGGTGCATACAATATAAAATTAATAAGTAGGTATTTAAAACAGGGCTGCAAACCCGATTCCGGTTCGAACCAAAGTTTACCAATGGCTTAAGGGTTAATGGTTAGTAAAACTTGCGAAGAAAAAAACGTTCTTTTCTGCATATTTTTTATACCTTAGATGTTCAAAAATATTACACAGGGGATATGTTCCAGCCTTTTTGATGAAACATTCTGGTCCAGTTTTGTCCACTGGCCCAAAAAAATCAAGCAAGCAGGATCAGCAAGACCGAAGTTTGCCCAAATTGGCCCTTGAAGAGATTTATTCCTTAGTTTTTGGTACATTTTCCAAAATATAGTTTTTTGTACGTAGATAGTGTATCGTAAGTCATTTAAGGGGTTAGGGACAGTCAGATACATGATTTTATAGAATTAACAAGACTACATTCTTCCTGTTTTAACTTCATTAATTAAAGAACAAGAAGAACGGTTCCATCAAGACATTCGAGCTATTGAGGATCGTTACCAGGGTCACTGGAATGCTCACATGATTTCGGACTATTGTTGGAGCATTAAAAACACGCCTCGTGAACCAATTTAATCAAGAAAATCTTATAAAAGAAAATTTTTTAATAAGTAATGGTTGTTTTTGTAATGCTTTTTTAAAAAAAAAATATATTTTCCTTTAAAGCTATGTACTCAGACAAACTAAATCTAGACCTAGCTAAAAATACAACTTTTTACGCTAAGGGTACAGTGTGACTGCTCAACGCCAAAATACCGCCAAATGTCAAACGGTCTTACTGCACTGTGTTTGTTTTCCAAGTGGGATTTGATTACAATTAAAATAATTTAAGTAATAAAAGTGCAAATGTAGGAGTATTTGGATGATATTTGGAGTGCAGAAGTCATGGGCAAACCCTTAGTTGTGTTTTATTTTGTTTTTTGCTGCAGGCTGCAGCCATTGTTGAATTCATTTAGCAAGGGGAACTTCCATAAGTTATTCTGAACGTTTTTGCAGATTTTTTATTGAAATTTTCTGCAGATAACAGAAGACGGTCGCTAGACAGAAGGTAAAAATTGTTCATGTCTATCATTTTTTGGTTGAACCGGACCGAAATTTTAGGTTCGTAACAGGTTCAGGTGGAGCTTTTATTTTTAAGTCGGTTCGGTTCAAAGTTCGGTTCACAGTAAACTAAAAGTCGGAATTCCGGGTTCGAATTGGTTCGGCTAAAAATCTTAATTAAGTATCTTAAGTAGTTAAGTACGAAAACAGTTTATGTACAACTTATGGCTGCACGTTTTTACAAATAATAAAAAAACATTTCAAACGAATTTTATAAAACCTAGAGGGCAAGATTCTGTTGTAAATATTTTTTTTTTGAGCGAATGTGCATTATTTCACCATGCTTTTATTATTTTACTAACACCCCCATTCAGTATTGTTTACAAAAATTGTTCCCAAACTTTTCGCTTAGTGTGCGAAACAGCTGCTGAATTGCTTGCGTAAAACCGCTTATTGTCATTGGCGGGGGGAGGTAGCAAAAGCTTTTGTAAGCTTTCTCTACAAAATGTCGCCGGTGTCGGCAATTGGTATTCAAGTTGTGGTCGAGCTCTCGTTGCCTGCAGTTGATCTATTCCACTTACAAGTTGTGTTGACTCCATTTTAAATAATTTTAAAAAATAAATAGTGAAATTTACTTAAAATGTCTGCAGTTACCAAAGGTAATTTAAGATAACAAGCAGGAATTCCATGTTTATCCACATAATGGACTGTGGAATGCATGTGGATTTTATGATATTGAACTTTGGACTTGTTGATGTCTTATCTGCATCATTTAACCCCCGCACCGCTCTACATGGGCGCTCTAGTAGACACATATTAGACATGTAGACTTTGTACCTGTTGAGTGAAAGACCAGATTTGTGCAATTCATGGGATACATCTCTTCTTCTCTAGGTATTTACATAGTGGCTGCCAAGCGTACGGCGTTTGGCACCTTCGGTGGCTCTTTGAAGGGTATCAACCAGACGGTACTGCAAACCACAGCTGCCAAGGCTGCTCTGGCATCGGCGGGTCTGAAGGGCGAGCAAGTGGATACGGTTATTGTGGGCAATGTCATAGCGGTAAGTTGAGGTAAATTTACCTGCAATTGCCAACGGCACTGACTTAATCCTCTTCCAAAGTCTTCCTCCACGGATGGTATCTATGTGCCTCGCCATGTGGGCCTTAATTGCGGTGTTCCCATCGAGAAACCAGCTTTGGGTATCAATCGTTTGTGCGGTTCCGGTTTCCAGTCTATTGTGAATGGAGCACAGGATATTTTGGTGGGTGGCGCCAAGGTAGCGCTTACCGGCGGTGTGGAGAACATGTCACAGAGTCCTTTTATAATGCGCAATATGCGCTTTGGCACCACTTTGGGGGCCAACTACAATTTGGAGGATGCCCTATGGGCTGGTCTCACCGACACCTACTGCAAGCTACCCATGGCTCTGACCGCAGAAAATTTGGCCGATCAGTATAAGATTAGCCGCGAGCGTGTGGATGAATTTGCTCTGTTGTCACAAAAGAACTGGGAGAAGGGTCAAAAGGAGGGCGCCTTCAATGCCGAAATAACTCCCATCAAATTGAAGGTCAAGGGCAAGGAGGTGGACTTTGCCATTGATGAGCATCCACGTCCCAAGACCACCATTGAGGGATTGGCCAAGCTGCCGTCATTGTTCAAAAAGAATGGAGTAGTAACCGCTGGCACTGCCTCGGGTATTTGTGACGGTGCGTCGGCTGTGATAGTTGCCTCCGAGGAGGCAATCAAGGAGTACAATCTCAAGCCGCTGGCACGTCTAGTGGCCTTCTCCTTTGTGGGTTGTCCGCCTGAGATTATGGGCATTGGCCCCGTGCCCGCCATACAGAATGTGCTCAAGGTGTCCGGCAAGAAGCTGGAGGATATTGATCTGTTCGAGGTGGGTTGAACTGTTAAAGATCAAATTTATGATGTTTGATTCTATGATTTATTTTTTGTTTTTCACAGATCAACGAGGCTTTTGCTGCCCAAACCTTGGCCTGTGCTGATGCTCTAAAATTGGACATGTCCAAGTTAAATGTGAATGGCGGTGCCATTGCATTGGGTCATCCACTGGGTGCCAGTGGCTCTCGTATTACTGGTCACTTGGTCCATGAATTGCAGTAAGTACAAAAACTTTAACAGAAATTTCCAATGAATGGAAAATGTAAAAAAAAATATGTAGATTAGGATTAAGGAAAGGTCTGCTTTTATTTAAAAAAAAGTTAAGAATCCCAAACAGAGATCCAGAGTCTACTCTTTCTTTAACTCAGCTAAAAGTAGGGTTGTCGGATTTTTCAGAAATATCTCTATTGACATTTTTGACGATATTGAAAAAGTATCATTTCGATATAAATATTTTAGGGTAAAAAATATCGATATTTTCGATATTTTCAAATAATAGCAATTTCTTTAGAATAATTGGGTATAGCTACGTTATAACTGAGTTCAAAATCTAGGTAACAAAGCTCCAAAAGACTTCAAAACATCAAGGCAGTAAACCACTGAACTCTTAAAGAAGGTTTGGTTCGGGTTTTCGAATCCGTTGGAAAGTCTAAGGTTAAGTTATCAAACCCAAGGGTTTGATCACGGAAAACAGTGGAGAAATTAGTTCACGTTATCTTAGACCGTGGAGAAAATTTTGGTAAAAAAATAAGCCATGTTTGATGAGAAGGAAGCGACCAGCTAAAAAAGCTATTAACAACATCAACCAATACCCGAATGGATGTCATACATTGTAAGTAGGTATAGGTAATTAAAAAACTTCTCTACCATTACCTGGCCTTTTAAATAGAAGCTAGCCTAACCTTAAATACGTGGATTTGATTTGCCACAACTTGACTTATGCTTTTATTCTTTTTTTCAAAATCGTAAAATGGTGATTGGATATGCTCCGATTTAGAACAATACAATGAATTTTTTGTCCGGTCAATAAATTGTAATAGTTTTATAAATTCTAATAGAAACTGACTAAATTGATTCTTCGAACCAAACCTTTTTCCAAGCAGAGGGGTCCGTTTTGGTTTGCTAACAATTTAGAGAGTCCGGTTCTAGGTACGGTTTGATTGACCCAAAAGCCGAAATTGCAGCCTTGGTAAATTTGGATTAAATGCTATGTATTTTATAAACGGATCTTATTGTTCAAATACTTCAGTTTAAAGCATCCTAACTAACCAAGGACTTTTTTGAATTGAATTTTAGTTTTTCTTGCTGGTAATGAAACATGAGTAATGAGTAATAACACTCATAAATGGTAAATGCTGTTCTGAGGCAGTTGCTTGAACAAAAATACCCAAAGAAGGTGAAATTCGGTAAATTTTTTTCTCTAGTTTATGGCCTATAAAGACTTGATAATGGGCGCGGTCAAATTTGTTTTCATATATCGCGGTTTTTCGTTGCATGTTACCATCTCTTAACTTCACAAGTTGTTGTTCGGTATCTCAATAAATTTAAAGTCTTAGAAAGTTTTACCGTGTGGTTTTCTATGCAATCAAGTTTCTAAGTTGAACCTCTATGGGCGGGCTACTAGTCACTTGTCCATTTGAGGCGGGAATTTAGTATAACAATCGCAGTGAACCCTTTTTTTTTTGGTGAATTTTAGTTTTTATCTATTTTCAACCTGCAACAGATGTTACAGATGTGTTGCTATTAAGTGCCACTGTATTTCCATTAAACGTGAACTTTGGGTGATCAAGAAAAACTGAGTATGAGGTAATTCTATCTGATGCCTATTGTTTCAAAATTGATTGGTCCCGTTCATTTCTCTTTTAGTGCCTACCCACACATTTGTGCTGATTTTAGACTTGTGAGGGTAAATCCTGAAATAATATATCAATAATCAGATATCAAATGTGATATAAATTTAAGCGAAATAAATCAATGTTTCGGGATGGTACTGAAAGGACGGGTCTTTTTGAGTGTCGCACTGTATCACAAAAGGAGCTCAAACTTGTTCACGAATTTATGATGATAAAACTTTGTTGAGTTCAAATTTTGAATAATTTGTTTGAAAATTTTAATGATTTAAAGCATTTTATTGGTCGTCATATTTAGATTCCTCACACAAAATCAGCATATCATCAATTGTAGCTCAGTTCTTTGAACATGAAGAAGTGCTTACTTTTAAAATAGCAAATTGCAATAAAAAGTTCGAAAAGCTGAAAAAAAATATCACCAAAAAATATTCGATATCCGATATATCGCCTCTGAAAAAATATTCGATAACGATTTATCGTATTTTTGGAAAATATCGATATATCGATATTATTTCTGAGATCCCTAATAAAAACTGTCCTGGCTAAGATTGAATTATGGTAAAGAAGAACTACAGAAAATTGAAAACATTCTCCACTAGAGGACGAAAAATCAACTTTCAAGAAAAGAATGCAGATTTATGACAGGTATAATAAGAGATCGGGCAATTGCAGGTAGAGGGTCGAACGGAATGTCGCAACAAAATTCTTTAGGGAAACGATTAAAATTCTCAAATTAAGTACCTATCATAGCTAAGAGGAAAGCGATTTACGTCTTAAACTTCGTCAGAGAACTGAACCGAACCGAACCGTTTTTCTTTGGGGTTTTCGGTTCGGTTCAGCATTTCTGGAAGGACCCCGGCTCGGTTCACCAGCTAGAAAAAGCAGATCGGTTTGGTTCGGTTCAGAACCGGTTTGCATCCCTGTCTTAAAAGCTTGTCAATTTTTAATTTAAATACAATTTCCTGAATTTAACAATTAAATTTTCTTTAAGGACAAAACTAATATACGTTTTTTTATTTGGAACCGGTAAGAAAAATTTTCATTTCATGAAAAACTTTGACCTAACGGCCATATTTTTCGGTCTCGGTTGACAGGGAGTAGATTCAAATCAGATTATCCCTCCTCGTAAAGAGCTTTGCTCTTACCGAGTGTTCCACGACGCCAACGCTTTTTTTTATTTTTGTTATTGAACTTATTTTTAATCATATTTCTTTTATTCTTTGCAGACGCAAGAAACTGAAGTATGCCATCGGATCCGCCTGCATTGGCGGTGGCCAAGGTATCGCACTGCTGCTTGAGGCTGTCTAAAACTAAGCCAAGACCTTCCACCTGCCTGCATTTACATGTTTAGTGTTAAGTTGAAAATTTTTCAAAATAAACTCAAAAGAAGAAAATTAGTTTGTACAATTTATTTAAACTTTTTTTTACGAATGGAAGGTTTGTAATGCGTTTTTCTTTTTTTTTTACTATTATTATTATTTAGCTTTCTACAAGAAAGACAACAATATCTGAATGTGTGTGGTGTGTGTGCTACACTATACAAAATTGTGGAAAGGCTTCCTTAATCTCTTCAATAACAATGTTGGTTGTTCAGTTCGTTTGGGCGCTGGTGGAGAATAGCGCCAAGGCACCACTGGCAATGCCAATGGAGAAGATGTAGTTGATGAACGGTGTGGAGTTCTTCAGTATGAAAAAGCTAATGAAGATGATGATGGCCAGGAACAGGGCATTGTTATAGAAAATGGAATAGGTGGTGGCCTCGTAGTCAGCCACTTCGTTCTTCTTCCACAAAATTCGTTCGTCCTTCTCCTTGCGGGTTACCTTCTTGTCATCGCCCAGTTGGCGATTCACCTCACGGGTCACCGCTTCCTCGCGACGTCCGGCAATTTTGTGCTTCAGCTGGAATTTGATGTTCTTGTAGGCGGTGGCCATCAGATAGGTGCTGGCGGCAGTGACCAAAACAAACAGAATGGAGCTGGGCCACAGATCCATGTTGTGTATGCGCCAGAAGAGCCCTGTTTGAGAGAGAGGATGAGTTTCATTCATGAACGGAGTGTCAACGTGTCACTTCTCTTACAAATGGGCACTGCGGACACTATAAAGGCATTGCCGTAGAACAGCGCTGAGGATTTGGTGCTAACGTTGCGGCTGAAATCCTGCAGCAGCAGCTCTTCCTCCTTGGTGAAACCAGAAGATTGCACTTTCTGTTGTTTGCCGGAACCCATTTTTTGTATAATTTGTATATTTCTGTGTTTTAAGACCGCACGCAACCAGTGAAAGTTGGACAACGCAAGCAAAGACTGAAAACTAAAACGAAGTGTGCGGCGAAACACGAATGCAGAGAAGGTGACGTGTAAACGTCAAAATCAGAGTTGCTACGACTAAAGCGCCCTCTAGCTTGGTAGAGTTGCCGTACTTAAACCAGTTGAGTGCTGCCAGATAGTTAAGAGTTGCCTGATGTTTGTCAAGTTGCGCGCGAAATGTCAAACAGCTCAGGTCGGAATAAAATTGTAATTACTTGGCCTAAGCCCTACAAATTGAAACATTTGCATGTTTTGTACATTGGATAGATTTTGGTTTTTATTTCCCCAATATTTTGAAGAAATCAGGGTAAGTTAAGATAAATTCTTATTTTCAAGAGTGAATCCAAGCCCATCAAAACCAATTCTATTCGTTGCACAAATCGAACTATAAAATAAAGTTTCTAAATTATAATCGTAACTGCAAGGGTTCTTAGCTTATCGCATCGTTCAAACACTTTCGTTGCGATTTTCGGTGGAGTTAATATATGATTGGCTTTATACCTATAGCGAATAACTCAATTGAAACAATTTGCGAACAATCCAGTTTTTGTTTAAAAGGAGTAATTTTTTCAAAGAAGGGAAGGTTTGAATCCGACATGAAAAAACGGTTCCATGGCAAAAACCCAATACACAAGCTGACCGACTACTGCCGGACACTAATTTCGGAGGTCAATGTGTTCTACAAGAGAAAATCAAACAGGATTTCTTTTCACCTTGTAGTACAGAAGAAGAACCTGATGAAAATTTTGTACATTAAATAAAAATTTTAAGCATTAGTTTATTCTAAAACTATCAGGCCTGTTCCCGTTTCGGATCAAAAAAATTTCTAAGAGCGAAAGTATAATTCTGCCGGCGATTTGCTATTTTAATTTTAACATGTCAAAATGTGGAGATTTTGAACCAATTTGATTTAAAATCATTTTGTAAGTTCTATCAGAAATGTGCGAATGACGAAAGGAGTGGGCGTTTTTCATCATGAAAGGGAGGTATAATTTATTTTTGTTGACCTTGAACAAATAGAGAGTAAGACGCAGGTGGCACGGTGGGCAATTTGAAATGGCCGAATATCCTCAACTTTCGCCCAGCCCTAGTCCAATGTCTTCGGTGGGTTGTTTGTTTACGCTGGTCACACTGTCAAAAAGCTGATCTACCATTTAAATATTTATACTTTTATATAAATTTACCAACAAATAACGTAAGTTTTAATCACAATTAATTATAATTTTTGATTCACCAGCAATCATTTCGTCCGTTGAAATTTGTTAACCACAACTTGCACTCAAGATACAAGCATTTTGATGCATATGCATCCCGTCCAAAGGTCACTTGTTGAGTTGTTTTGATAATGTTGACTTTTCCTTCAGATCAGAGATGCTGCGTACCCAAATGATGTTTGGCTTAGCTCGTAGCTGCTCTAGCCGTTTGATGTCCACCTCCACGAAACTGACGACAGTGGAGGTCAATGATAAGACTGGCATAGCCACACTCACTATGTGCCGGCCGCCTGTAAATGGTTTGAATTTGGAGTTGCTTAAGGATCTGCATCAATCCATTGATGAAATCGATAGCAACAAGAGTCGCGGTCTCATACTGACATCGGTGAGTCTTTGTGTCCAACTTAATTTGCCTTGATTGATGCCTTCGTCTTCGTCTAGGCAAATCCCACCATCTTTTCAGCGGGTCTGGATATACTGGAGATGTATAAGCCAGATAAGGAGAGAATTCGAGCCTTTTGGACCACCCTGCAAGAGGTGTGGCTGGCTTTATATGGCAGCAGTGTTCCCACCGCAGCGGCCATTAATGTGGGTATTTTTGCTTTTGTCTCAGCCGTTTATACATACATATATTGTAATATTCCAGGGTCACGCCCCGGCCGGGGGTTGCCTACTTGCCACCGCCTGCGAGTACCGCGTAATGGTGCCCAAATTCACCATCGGCTTGAATGAAACTCAATTGGGCATTGTTGCACCCAAATGGTTTATGTCCTCGTTCCTTAGTGTACTGCCACGACGTGTGGCCGAGCGCGCTCTTAACCAAGGTCGCATGTTTAGCACCGAGGAGGCCCTACAGGTGGGTCTGATAGATGAAATTGCCGCCAACAAGGAGGAGTCGTTGCAGAAGTGCGCGGCTTTCATACAAACCTTTGCCAAAGTCAACCCCTTGGCCCGTGCTTTGACCAAGCAACAGTTCCGTGCGGCCGATCTGCAGCAGCTGGAAAACGAACGTGTTCAAGATTTGGAAAAGTTCTTGTTTTTCGTCAACCAGCCAGCCGTGCAGCAGGGCTTGGGTGTTTATCTGGAAAGCCTTAAGAAAAAGGCCAAGAATTAGAAATTTTGAATTTGTATTTTTTTAATTAATAAAAGAAATCAAGCATCTTCCGGATCCAAAACCACCTCATGACTGATATGCTCGAAGCGTTCATGGATCAATTGATCTGCCAGACAGTCGCCACAAAGATTTAGGGAACAATAACAACTGTGACAGCGCCAATGACCACGCATCACTGTGGCCTCTTGGCAATCCGAGCATTTGGCTGCCAACGGATCAGGATTGTAGCCATCATCCAGCAGAACTTTCTCATCGCGTATGGCTGTTAGCAGCTTTACTTGCAGCTGTTGCTTGCGCTTCACTTCGGATTCCGTCGTGTCGGTTTCCAGAATTTCAGGCTCGCTTTTGGGTTCCACCTTAATAGCCTGAAGTTCATCCATTATAAAATCATCTTCAGGCATTTGCAGGTTGATATTTTGAGCGGGAAAGAATGTTGATCTGCGTATATTAAACTTGGGCTTACTCAATCCCGGCCTGCGGTGCTTGGGTATGCGACCTGGCACCGGCATACCCGCATCGTGCAGTTTTTGGAAGTATTTCTGCACACGACTAAACACCTGCTGGGCAGTGCGATTACCCAAGGCCTTGGCTATTTTGCCAAAGCGTCGCATTTCGACTTCTTCGGGGGGATATTCCATGAGCAGCTGTTCCAGGTGTCGCTGCTCTTCGTTGGTCCACAAGCGTTGAGAATTCAGTTTTCCATTGGCAGACGATGATGATGTGGGTGTGGATAGCTGAACGGAGGGAGGCGACTCGTCCTGCCCCTGCCCCGTCGCTAGCGTGGGCAACTCTGGCAACGTGACCGTGGTCATATAGTTATCCGATATGACTGGCTCATTGTGGCGCAATTTGTGCAGCAACAGCTGAGGATTATCCAAATACAGTTTCTGTGTCATTTCCAGCTCGTCAATCTCTTGATGGACCCGGATTCGTTGCGCCTGTAAGATTGCGATGGTGCGCAACAAATTGGCATAACACTGATTACCACGCAGGGCCAAGTGCTCACTCTCAAAGTGGAACACATCATCCTCTTCGTTGTCGCCATCGTCGTCCTCAATGGGTGAGTTGTCTTGCGCTTCCATTTGACTTGCTTTTAAAAGAATATACCAAAATCAAAACAAATGTGGAAATATGTCTAATTGAGATGGGCTGAATTGTCTGCGTTAGTGGATGGAACTTTTTGACAAAATGGTCGACTTAGTGCGCGCCCAACACTCACGAGCTACGGATTTTCGAGGATATTTTCTCAATTTGATCAGGACTGCATTTCGAAAAATTAACACAGAGATTAACTTTTCTTTATGGGTTAACAGTATTCGGATCTCGGATCTTGGGCCAGAAACGTATACATTTATGTATATTTGCCTTATGAGTATTTAAAAAAGATTCTGGGCCCTGTTCAGGTTTTCGAGTCGATTTTCGTGTAAACGTTAACATTTTGCATCCAAATTGAATAACGTTTGTATAAAAGGCGAAAGGTATGCCTACGGTTACTCGATGTGGTATAGAAAAACTCGAATTCGTTTGAGCAACTGAAATCGACTGCTCAATGCCAAGTGAATTCAATTCGAGAGAAAATTACGACGAGATCTTGTAACCACATATTGTCTTGTTACTTACATACAAATTAATACAACTTAACTGCGAAACATTACCGTTTACACGAAAGTCGAGTCGAAAACCGGAACAGACCCCTCTATTAGCTTGCTGCCGAGCAAATCATACTATACTTTTAGGGACATACATGTGAAAGCATACACTGATGGTGATACAATTATACAGGTACAATTATACAGGCATGTCATTGTGCTCTCAATTTAGTCCACATTATTTCAGTCTGTTGCTGTCATTCCATGTGAAAGGTTGTCACACGCTCATCTACGATTGCCGGCGGTAAAACTCACTTTTTTGTTGCTGATGTTGATTTACATTAAGTATGTAATTTAGAAAATCGTTTCTTTTTCACACACACATACTAAATTGGTGTGCCCTGTCAGACTCTCTCTCACGTACACACTCTCTAGCATACTCTCTGTAGCCCTATTAGCAAATACTGTCAGTCCACATTTTTAAATGTGCGCCGTACCTGTATAAATGTATCATGGAGTGTCACATTTCAGTGTCACAGTGTCAAATTCATATGGAGCTGTGACACTCAAATGTGACACTCTGTGTCGCAGTATAAACCCAGCACAATCGGGGGTGACACAGAAATATCTAGTGATTTTCGAATAAACGTGTACATTTTAATTTTAAGCAATGTTGTAAATGTTGTATCGATGAATTTGGATACCGTATACTTTTAGGGGCTTTTATGTTAACTGAAAAGATATTATCTAAACACATTAATAAAGAATACTAGATAGTCGATGTTTTCTCAAAAAACGCGAATAATTTTGGCAAACAGTAAACAAATTCACCTAAACAACATTTGTCTAAATGGTCAGTTATAATAAAAGCTAATAAAACTTAGCTTGGAACAATTTGCTTAAACCAGCAAGGGTTAAAGTAGAACCCAGCAACCCAGCAAGGGTTAAAAGAAATAAATTTAAAAAAAAAGTTGTAAATATCAAATCAGCAATTCCCATTTATCAGCCATCGCGTTCGTTTAATTTCTTACCTTCGTTTAATTTCTTAACAATACATTTTGAGAAGCTTGTGTCAAAATTTGAGTCCAAGCGCTTAAGCCGATTTTGAGAAATCGTTTACGCCGACTTTGAAAACATTGTTTCGAGAAAAACGGACTTAAAGACTTAAGTCTTAAACTTAACTTAAATATATGGGCATTTCCATTATGTCGAACTTGACCTTCGCACACATTTAAACTGAATAAAAAGTTAAAGTGAAGCGCAATTTCAATTCGTTTTTGAACCCTATAATTATATATTTTGTACAGAAATTTGCAACGCATAGAAATATTCATTTTCGAACCCATAATCTACATATATTCTTTATCTGGTCGACGAGCCGAGTCGATTGAGCTTTGTCCGTCAGTCTGACTGTTTCTAGGCAAACTAGTCTCCCAGTTTTGAAATTTTGCTTAGTCTTCTTTTTACTGCACCGACCGGATCGGATAACGTTTTACAAGCTACTACAGCTGATCTCAAGGAGCTCCGCTGAAAAATGGCACCACAATATCCCTGGATTGAATCATCCAAAATGTAAAAATTTTAACAAAGATCATTCAAACTCCCCGCTAATTTTGGCAGAAAAAAAGCCAAATGCGCTTCCCATATGATCGTGCCACCTGTTGGGCAGCTGATAACGACTTATCGAAGGAAGAAGAGGCGGTTTCCTACGTAATAGTTAATTATAATAACTTAACAACAATGCAAACACAAATCTCCAGGTTGGCATCCCATTTTCGGCCTTTGTCTTGGGTGAGCACTTAAATTCAAGAGCATAATTATGGATGTCAATAATCGAACGACTTACAGCGCACAGCAGTTACAGTTTCAAATCCTAGTCAGGTGCGCATAGTGGAAGTGGGTCCGCGGGACGGACTACAGAATGAACCAAAACTACTAAAAACAGACACCAAAATTGAGTTCATAGATCGTTTGTCGGAGACGGGATTGCAAAGCATAGAAGCCACTAGCTTTGTGAGTGCCAAGTGGGTGCCTCAAATGGGTGATAATACTGAGGTCTTGAAAGGCATACGACGAGTGCCGGGCATAAGCTATCCCGTACTAACGCCGAATCTCAAGGGTTTCGAAAGTGCCCTGGAGGCCGGAGCCGAGGAGGTGGCCGTATTTGGAGCAGCTTCCGATGCGTTTTCCCTGAAGAATGTCAATTGCACAGCCGCAGAGGCCATCGAACGTTTCCGACCCGTACTCAAGGCAGCTCAGAAACATGGTGGCGTGCGCGTACGTGGCTATGTTTCAACCGTAGTGGGTTGTCCCTACGAGGGAGCCATCTCCCCTCAGGCAGTGGTCAAAGTGGTGGAAGCTTTGCATCAAATGGGCTGCTATGAGATTTCTTTGGGCGATACCATTGGTGTGGGCACACCAGGCTCGATGCGACGCATGCTGGATGAGGTGACCAGGGCGGTGCCGGCTGAGAATTTGGCTGTGCATTGTCATGACACTTATGGCCAAGCTTTGTCCAATATTTTGGTTTCACTGGACTATGGCATACGTGTGGTAGATGCCTCCGTTTCGGGTTTGGGCGGTTGTCCTTATGCACGCGGAGCTTCGGGGAATGCGGCCACCGAGGATGTGGTCTATATGTTGCATGGCTTGGGCATGGAGACGGGTATTAAACTGGAGAAATTGATCAAAGTGGGTCGTTACATCTGCAACGAACTGGGTCGTCCCACCGAATCGAAGGTGAATCGTGCCTGGAAGGGACTTTAAAAGACGTAATCACACACACACAGGATCTTCTCGCGTTGGCATTTACTAGCAAATAAGTTATAATAGGTAATCCCTTATACAATAAAATCATTGAATGCAGCTTAAAACTTTTGAGCATCTTTAAGTGTATACAGGGAAATGTCTCCAGAGGCCAGCGACAAGTCAGCCAAACTCTGATTGGGACGTCGGGGTATACGTGAGACGGCGGCGGCGGCTCCATGGCCTTCAGTTGCTTCCTGTGGCATTTTCATTTTACCATCATGACGTAGAACCGTGGGCTGGACGGCTGCATTTAAATATTTTTGAATTTTCGGTACATTGGGCATGGGCATGGGCGTACGCTCATCGATCACCTGGAAAAGCATTGAATGGTGGTTTAAAAAAAATAGAATAACACGAATTTACAAACATGGGAAAAAAGTTGCCTTTTTTACCAAAATATGTGCAATTGCCCAAATTCAACTTACATGCTTAATCTCCGAAGATATATAGGCCTTTTTGGGCAGCAAACGAGCTGTAGCGGAAATACCATCGATATTTCGCTTCTCAAAAGCTTTGGGATTACCACCGCTGGCTGCAATCTGCTTCATCATCAGTTGACACAAACGTGACTCCTGCTCCAGCTCGGCATTGGCCAAAGAACCGAGATCAGCATTGGTCGCACGGAAGTGGCTCATGAGTGGAGCGGTGCCGGATTTTTGTGTGTATGTGCGTATGGGACTGATGATGTTATCATAGGGATGCTTTAACCTCATTTCATAACGCTTCTGAATAGACGCGTTGGTGGGCGAATCGAAGAATTTCTTCTTGGGTAGCGTCATGTTGATGGCAAAGCGGGAGGGTAGGGGGTTGGCAGGGCGGGCAGGAGAGGAGGTAGTTTTTGTCTGTGAGGTCTTAGTGGGCGACAACACGAAGGTTTGCTGTTTGACCAGCGGCACCAGGGACGTTTCCTCCATAGGTTTTGGAGCAGCAGCCATATATTCTTTTCCCTTCTGCAGCATATACTCCATTTCCTCCATGGTATCATTAAAATGAATGGAATTATTCTCTTTGTTTTCGTCGTCGGTAGTTAACTCGTTTTTAATGGGCAGCTCCTGTGGCAGCTCTAGATCATCCTCATCTGAAGACAACTCTATGATGGTTTCATCCTCGATTTCCTCTGCTGCCTCCGGCTGCTGTGTTAGCTCTTTGATTAGTTCTTGCTCTTCTGCCGGGGACATGCCCAGTGGCTTGGCCTGTCTGATGGCTTTGTAGAATAAATCATCCACATTTATTTCCTTGTCTCCCACAGAACTATCCGTGGCGGTTTCATAGCAACTGGAACCGACACTTGTCTTAGGGGTAAATGCAGTTTTAAAACTCATTAGGGACGAGCCATTTGTGGCATCCGTCTCATTGGCCTCTAGGATGGTAGAGGGACGCATTAGGCCCACCATTTTGACTGGAGAAGTTTTGGCCGGCACTCGGGAAGTGTCGTATACTGACATATCCGCCTCATTGTCCCAAAAACGAGAGGGAGCCTCTATATCCTCCAACTGGGTGCATTCCACTCCCTTAACTGGACTCTCCTCATCAAGCAGCTCTTCCGTATCGAACTCAGCGATGAGACGATTCAAGGACTCCATTTCCAATCTATCTTTAGAGTCATTCCTTTCCTTGGCTTGGGCCACCACCTCAATCTTATTGTCTGTATGCAGATATTGAAATAAAGTGCTATCCGGATCGGAACCAGACTTATCGCACATGCGTTCCATGGTACAGAAGGTATCATCCACATCGACTGTTGTCCCATCCAAGCCCAGATTCAACTGGCAAATGGTGTCCTCCGGCAGATGGATTTTGCTAGGCGGTTTGGCCTGGGCCTGTGGTGGTCTCTGCAGATCCTCATCTATGTCCAGGCTGTAGCGTTGCTCGGGATTAGCCATTTTTGGTTTGATTAGCGGCGGCCTGGAAAAATTGGAGTGTTGTTGTTTAGAAAAGGGTTCGGCTCTCTGTTTTGTCAGGTGACACATGCTACAAATCTATCAAGTTCTATACTCTAGGGCAAGGGGTCAAGTACATAGATACACAAGTATTTACCCCTTTAACAGATATGCACGCAGTTGTTGACGCCAAGCCTCACTGTCCTGAAACTTCCCCAAGCCAGACATAGCCGCTGCTGCTGCGTTAGAGCGCGAGCGTGTGTGTGTGTGTGTGACTGAGTTAAAGATCCTTTCACACACACAAAAAATTTGTAGGACAAGCACAAGCACAAGACAATTGTACAATTCCAAATTAGTTTAAGATCACCATCACCCACTTACTCACTTGTTGGCGTAATTTACTGCCTAAATTTTGTTTGAGTTAATAATAATGCCGCTCTTTGTCCAAACGACGCGTTGTGATCGTCGGGTACTTTTGAAAGCCGATACTTTCATGCCAACCGGAGCTGCTCTGCACCAAGTAGTTCGATACGGTATAGAGGTGGGCGCGTGACTTGAATTTGAAAGTGTCACGGTGAATCATAAAGTGTAACGACGTGATCCAATGCATGTTTCGTGAGTGAATTAAATATATTTATATATATATATTATCATTATAAGTTGTCTACTAGTCCGGCAACACTGTTTTTACTAAATAAAACTTTGATAACGCTTAATCTTTGATAATTTAGTTTTGCTTATTCCTTCGATTGATTTCCAGATTAAACAATTCTTTAACGGAACTCGTTTTGTTTTTTAATTTTGGATGATGATCAAGTCCAGAGATATCGTGTACACCGCAAAGCTCCCTTTTTCAGTGGAGCTCCAGAAAATCAGCTATAGCACCTTTCTCAATTATAATTTTAACGAATAAAAAAGTTTAAATACAGATAAAAGTCACCTTAATGTGTGTACAAATATTTGCTTAAATAAATTAAAAGGTCTTCAGGAAATTTTTCTAAAAACCCATAACCCATACCCCATACCCCATACCCCATACCCCATACCCCATACCCCATACCCCATACCCCATACCCCATACCCCATACCCCATACCCCATACCCCATACCCCATACCCCATACCCCCATACCCCATACCCCATACCCCATACCCCATACCCCATACCCCATACCCCATACCCCATACCCCATACCCCATACCCCATACCATACCCATACCCCATACCCCATACCTCAACCCTATACCCCATACCCCATACCCCATACCCATACCCCATACCCCATACCCCATACCCCCATACCCCATACCCCATACCCCATACCCCATACCCCATCCCATACCCATACCCTATACCCCCATCCCATACCCCATACCCCATACCCCATACCCCATACCCCATACCCCATACCCCATACCCCATACCCCATACCCCATACCCCATACCCCATACCCCATACCCCATACCCCATACCCTATACCCCATACCCCATACCCCATACCCCATACCCCATACCCCATACCCCATACCCCATACCCCATACCCCATACCCCATACCCCATACCCCATACCCCATACCCCATACCCCATACCCCATACCCCATACCCCATACCCCATACCCCATACCCTATACCCCATACCCCATACCCCATACCCCATACCCCATACCCTATACCCCATACCCTATACCCCATACCCCATACCCCATACCCCATACCCCATACCCCATACCCCATACCCCATACCCCATACCCCATACCCCATACCCCATACCCCATACCCCATACCCTATACCCCATACCCTATACCCCATACCCCATACCCTATACCCCATACCCCACCCATACCCTATACCCCATACCCCATACCCCATACCCCATACCCTATACCCCATACCCCATACCCCATACCCCATACCCCATACCCATACCCCATACCCCATACCCCATACCCCATACCCCATACCCCATACCCCATACCCCATACCCCATACCCCATACCCCCATACCCTATACCCTATACCCCATACCCCATACCCCATACCCCATACCCATACCCCATACCCTATACCCTATACCCTATACCCCTATACCCCATACCCCATACCCCATACCCCATACCCCCAAACCCCATACCCCATACCCCATACCCATACCCCATACCCCATACCCCATACCCCATACCCCATACCCCATACCCCATACCCCATACCCCATACCCCATACCCCATACCCCATACCCCATACCCCATACCCCATACCCCATACCCCATACCCCATACCCCATACCCCATACCCCATACCCCATACCCCATACCCCATACCCCATACCCCATACCCCATACCCCATACCCCATACCCCATACCCCATACCCCATACCCCATACCCTATACCCCATACCCCATACCCTATACCCCATACCCCCTATACCCCATACCCCATACCCCATACCCCATACCCCATACCCCATACCCCATACCCCATACCCCATACCCTATACCCCATACCCCATACCCCATACCCTATACCCCATACCCCATACCCCATACCCCATACCCCATACCCCATACCCCATACCCCATACCCCATACCCCATACCCATACCCCATACCCCATACCCTATACCCTATACCCCATACCCATACCCTATACCCCATACCCCATACCCCATACCCCATACCCCATACCCCATACCCCATACCCCATACCCTATACCCCATACCCCATACCCCATACCCTATACCCCATACCCCATACCCTATACCCCATACCCCATACCCATACCCCATACCCCTATACCCCATACCCCATACCCCATACCCCATACCCCATACCCCATACCCATACCCCATACCCCATACCCCATACCCCATACCCCTCATACCCCATACCCCATACCCCATACCCCATACCCCTATACCCCATACCCCATACCCTATACCCCATACCCTATACCCCATACCCCATACCCCATACCCCATACCCTATACCCCATACCCCATACCCCATACCATACCCCATACCCCATACCCCATACCCATACCCCATACCTCATACCCCATACCCCATACCCCATACCCCATACCCCATACCCCATACCCCATACCCCATACCCCATACCCCATACCCATACCCCATACCCCATACCACATACCCCATACCACATACCCCATACTCCATACCCCATACCACATACCACATACCCCATACCCCATACCATACCCCATACCCCATACCCCATACCTCATACCCTATACTCCACATACTATACCCTATACCTCATACCTCATACTATACCCCATACCCCATACCCCATACCCCATACCCCATACCCCATACCCCATACTCCATACCCCATACCCCATACCCCATACCCCATACCCCATACCCCATACCTTGGGCGGCACCATTGAATGTCAAGCTTGTGGAGCAGTAAGTCAGCAGTTAGTGAGCAGCAGTCAGTAACTTCCTTTTTTTGCTTTCAGTTTCGTGATTGAATATGTTTTTGCTTTTTGTACTTATTATTTATTACAATGTTTTCCGCTGTCTGCTTGAAGTTTTTAGATTAGTTATAATGTTATTATTTGTTACAAGTTGTTTTGAATTTGTTTTTATGTCTCACTGTTGTCGCTTGGTTAGAGAGGGAATATGTTTTTTGTTTAATGCATGAATATCACAATTTAAGGCAACACACAAAAATCACTTCAAGTTATTCGTTGTCATTAGGCAAAAAAATATTAACCTTAATAGAGCAAAAATTGTGAAAAATCTGGAAGTGATTTGTTGTTTTAAAAATTTCATAATGTTGTTTATTTAATGGTTTAGCTTTTTGATTTTTTTGAAAACACTTTATGAAATTTGATATCCATTTTTAAAAACACAAACAGCCAAAGGAATTGAGTCTTCACAGCTTTTGCATAGCTCACTAAATGTTATTATTTAATTTTTCTCTTTACAAAAACCAAGAGCCATATGAACATAAGACGTCTTCTACCCGTACGATATTCACATTTGAATGTTTCAATTGCTGCGGCATCCAACCTTAGTAGTTGAGCTGGAAGCCCCAAGACTCCAAACACGAGAAGAAAATAACACTTTCGAGCGAAAGCGCCAAAGACAGATTAACAAAAGCAAAAAGCAGTCGGCAAAGTTGCCGAAGCTGGCGAACTCGAACATCAAACCAGATTTAGCTGCCCCTCTTCGAACATCAAACATTTGCACACAGACTGAGACGAAGACATTGCCAGCTGCTGGGTGGAGAGTCACCTAGTTGAGGGAAACTATAAACAAGATCAAGCAACTAACAGAGGGAGGCAGCTGTTAATGATTAACATTTCTTGTTTATTTCACAATCAACCTCTCACCTGGGAGTCGATCTTGATCAAATTCCACTGCTTTGTGAGCATAATAAAATTCAAGATTTAGACAGGCTTTTTTGACCAATATTTGCACATAATTTTAGTTATGGCTACAGACCCGCTCGTTATCTTAAAACAAGCCTTAAGATAACAACGAAAATCTTTATGCTCAATATGTATTTGGCAGCTGCAGTACTCATTGTTTAGACTTGATAAGATTGTTAATCCTTAATAAATAAGGACCCCAAGTGTCATCACCAGCAGACTTTGCTTTTTATAGGTCAAGCCTCATTCTAGCATACATAAAGACTAAAATTTAAACATTTAAAAAATCTATTTCTGATAAATGTCGAGGAAGCTTCAAAGAGGCTAATTGAAATGTAAAACATGAAAGCAATGCCGATGTTTTAATACACTTGAAAAAAAAAATTATATGGCATCTACAAGAAGTAACTAACTGATCAGCGCGGTTCCGACGTATGTGCAGTTTGCAGCTAAAAAGATGACTGTGCAAAATTTCAGATCGCTAGCTTCAAAACTGAAGGACTACTTTGGGTAGAAGCAGACTGACGGATGGACTCAGCTATAGACTCAGCAATAGACTCAGTTTGTCATGCTGATCAAGAATGTATATACTCTATGTGTTCGGAAATGATTCCTTCTATGCGTAAGTACATTTCCAATCACTGATCACTTAAAACGTTCTACTTTCGCTTATTGTATTAATATGCAAGCTGACTCAGAGAATCAAGCTTGGCAATGACTTTCCCAAACTGTTCTTTCCATTTCAGATTCGGTGATCCTTTTCTGTCGGCTTTTATCCCCTTTGCAGAGGGTATTACGCAAATGAATGTTTCAGTGAACTTTTTTAAAATTAATCATAGAACGTTTTAGCAGGCTCCAGGTCAATCAGTTATGTTTGTTCATAGCTTTTAAAAATAAGACACATACCACAAAGCAGACTGGTCGATTGTACAGCTGTTTCAATAACCTCTATTTTCAGCAGTCTTCGCACTATCTTCTTTAAGTCGGCATAGGCCCATCTTATACAGGAATTCTATGACTGTTGGGGGAATTTCAAGGCAGCATAAGCGTCAGCGATAAAACTTAATGAGTAGTGAGAGCAATTCAAGCAAAGTCTACTGATGACATAAACGAATGGTTACAGCTCTGTACACCATTTGCTTTAGTTGTTTGGTATTATGGGAAGAACACAAGGCTTTGAGCCTGCATAAACTTTCCAATTAAACTCAAAGTGGTTGTTAGCCGGCTTAAGGTCGAGGATTGATTATAATTCAATAATCATCAGAATAAACAAAGATTACTTATTAACAGTAGCAGTGGTTGCGTTGACAGATTGTTTCGGCTGCCTACCGGTAAAGCACCTTTATTACGCTTCAAGTGCTGTAATACCATCACCAGCCGCTGAGCCACACCCGGGCACAGACATATTTTAGATTCTTGCCAATGTACATACGTATGTATGTATGTAAAACATATCAGTCAATTTACGAACATAATACGATAGCGCCTTTTAGAAGCTGCGTGATTTTCGTGGAAGTCATTTTACAGAGGGGTGCTTGAACTTTAAGCCTTCTATGAAAGGTGGCAAGAAAATCTTACATCGTGTAAAGGACGTCTTATGATTCTTTTTTTGCGTTACAAACATCTAACCAATATTAAAATGCGCTCTGCAAAAGTTAAACAAAAAAAAACCGAAACAGTACCGGTACCAACGTTTCGGTTTCAATGCGGTTTTCTATCGGTTCCAATAATAACGGTAAGCGGTATTCCGTTTTCAAAAAAATTTGTATCGGTTTCGGTTTCGGTTCCGGTACATGATTTGAAACGGTTTATTTCGGTTAACGGTTCCGGTATTAATCCCCGCATGAAAACTTTGATTTTTGCAACCTCGTTTGTTGTACGGGCGCCACTGTGCGACGCTTCGTAGATCGTTAGGCTATTGCCATGCATCTGAAGACGCACGTCTGAATGACTAATTACATATACTTTTCGGTGGGGTAGTTCAGGTGAGCTGAATTGTGCTCATTTCAAGAACATTCGGAACATTTGTGCTTAAATATTTGAGAGTACATTCTGTTCATATTTTGAGATGAAGAAATCTTATTTTCTGATCAGGTTTTTTCCCTCTGTGTATGCAAACGTGAAGGAAATTGACGAAACTTAAGTGGGGATTCACCATGTGGAAAATTTTTTTTTACGATTTATTCTTCGTTTTTTGTTTTTTTGCTTGATATTTGAGAATATCGTCCTAAAAGGATTTTTGAAATTCGTAATACTTTAAATGATATACAGGCCTGTTCCGGTTTTCACTTTCAAAAAATTTGCTCGAATTCGATTTGGTTACCTGTTCCGGTCTTCACAGTTCGATAGATTTATTCACATTGCTCATAGATTGCATTTAGATTTGAATTCACATTGCTTATAGCCGATGAATTCAAAAGTAAATGCGACTTTTTACATAAAAGCGTCAAGCCAATATGCTTAAAGATAATTTTGTACCAATATTTAGTGTATTTTGATACTTTTTGCAATCTTACATTCCCTTAAAAATTGTTTTAATTAAACAAATTATTAATTTTTATAAATAGCTTTAATTTTGCAATGTGCCATCCAAATCGAATTTATTTATTTTGTTCAAGCTGTTCTGGTTTTCACTTTTTTATGAAAAGCTGGGAACATGTTCATAAAATGGCATTAAAAATCGAAAAGACATTTTAAACACCTATATTTAACTACTATCAACTATTTTAAGTGATTATTTATTGAATAATTTTGCTTTCTCGAGCTGATTAAGGCGAATGTGTAGTCAACGGAAACAATTTGGAAATGAATCATTCAAATTGCAAATCGTTCGAATACCAGAACAGCTAAAACAAAATCGTTCGATTTGGTTTTCATTTGAAATCGAAGAAATATGTGAATACCGGAACAGGCCTGACCCAAGGTGACCCAATTTGCCAAGCAAATGCAAACTTTAAACGCATTTATCTCGAAACCACGTTTTTCGAACTGGCGGCCATGATATCTCCTGTTACACTGAACCGACATGAAACTAAATGCAATCGACGCAGAATTGTCACCATTTTGGTTTGAGCCTCAATCGTAATTTTAAAACATTTTTTAATATTTTATTTTTACACTAAACTACCAAAAAAATACCCAAAATCGATTTTTTTCAATGACCTACTTTTTTTTCAAAAAAAAATCACAAAATTTTTTCGAGGCTCATACCAGAATGACATCTATACTGATTATAACCCTGTTTTTACTTTTCATTTCAAACATCCTAGAGACGAGAAATCGTGGCCGCCAGCAATATGCCTTTTTTTTTGACACCTCACTTTGACGGCCGAGAACTCTTAGAGCAGCCCTCTTATCGAAGCAGAAAAAACTTTTTTGTTTACTTTGATCTATTTAAAACAAAATAAAATAAAAACAGAATGGGAAAAACTTTGCGTTTTGATATAACAATTTTTTTAAAAAAGGTTCAATAACAGCCTCTACATGGAGAATGCTCCCTTAATGATTGTACCCGTAGGGACAGATTTTAAATAAAGAACATAGAGAAAAAAAAATTTTATCGCCAAAACACCTTGTACCAAAGACATTGGGAGTACTAGGTAAAGTCTTCTGGCCAATTTGTTTGGAGGGCCAGATAGTGTTGATTGTGTCACCATTGGAACAGATGGAATGACACGAGTGCGCAGGAACCAAGTTGCACCAGACAACCTACGAAGTATTAGCGCGGTGAAGTCAATTTTTGAAGAGAGAGCCGCTGCCAATTTTCTATTCATTTGTAAATATGACCTTTTTTTTAATCTGACGATTTTTTGAACTTAATATACATCCCAGCTTATTTGCTCTAGCCCTGATGCATCCGCTGATGCTTTTAAGATGAGCTCCAAAAGCTAGAAGTTTATCCAAAACTTCTTCAAGGTATTTGTAATGCAGAGCTTGAGGAATCAGATCTCCGTTGATGGAAGACCCAGGACATATTACTGAAAGTAACAGAGCTTGACTAAACCGAATTTGCCTTGATTTTCCATCTTAATGCTCATCTTAATGGAAGTCCATATATATCGCTGCAGGCATAAATGCATAAATGGAAAAGTGGCACTATAACAATCAAGCAAGTCTTTCAAATAAACAGAAAAAAGAGATCCAAAAAATATTCATTTGGACTGGATGTTTCTTTCATATCCTTTTATTATCCAAAGGAGCTGAAAAATCATCCAAGGGATGATAATTTTTCATATCCTTTGGATGATTTTTCAGTTCCATTGGATGATAAATTGATATTAAAGACATATCCAGTCAAAATGGATACGGGAAATCATCCAATGGATATTTGTGCATATCCTTTTTTCCATTGGATCATAAATGGATATTAAAGACATTTCCAGTCCAAATGGATACTGGAAATCATCCAATGGATAATTTTCCATATCCTTGTTTTTTCTCTGTGTAGACACCAGGATGATTTGTCTCGGCATATCTGCGGTGAATGGTACCAAAAACATTTCTGGTGAATTTTAAAAATTTTAGCACCACAAACATATTCATTTGTGACACTTCACATATAAACTCCCGCAGCAAACTCTGGAGATTTCTAGAACACCCCCGACTGTGACCATCCAACTCAAAAATTCGTTAAAAAATTTAATTTGCTGATCATAAATCAGCTGGCCTTAGGCTATCTGTAACATGGATCTTGACAAATGTGGGTTGTATCCAGAGAAAAAAGGCTTGTTTCGCCGGTACAACATAATCTCATAAAAACAAAATTGCTTTTAAAATGATTCAAAAGAAAACAATGCTTTGAATCAGCTCCTGCTGTATTCAAGGATTGAGTCAATCAACATTGAAGCTTCAACTATTAATAGAAAATTGCATGGCAATTTTGTGAAGAACTCATTGCCACAACTAATTCATTTTCCACACACCGAAACTAAACAAACAACAACGCAACTGAGCAAAAATATCTGCACAATCAATCGAATACAAACTCTGTGTGCAGGCGGCAGTTGAGCAACAACCTTAAAAGGTCGTTTCTCTGCATGTGGCCATTCTGGGTTTGCTGTTGTGGAAACCAATTCAGTTAAACTCTGCAGGCAGGCAAAGTGTCAAATCATCGCACAAGAAGTATCTAAAGAAGCCATCTAACCTATATTTAACCCCAAACTATCCATCAAAAAGAAGTAACGTGGAACAATCTGCCTTTTGGCTTTTCGGTAAGATTGAAAAACCATTTAAATCCCGTTAATTTTAACGCCCGTTTTTCTATGCCAGCGGTGCCCAGGTTACTCGATTGCCACACCGAGTTCGAAAACAAAAGCGAGAAGCAACCGAAATACGTAATGCAAGCGATAATTATTGCCTACGGGCCCCCAAAAAAAAGTACCCAAGACAGCCAAAAAAAAAATCTCCTCTCCCCACCAAAAAACTAAAAAACCAAAAATTAACAGAAGCCGCCAAGGCATCGTCGTGTAGATGATTGAAAAGCGAAGAAGATTTGCATAGAAACGTGCGATTTTCGCCTCCATGGCCGGGCTTAGCTACTGGAAGTATCTTGTAGATACTCTGTAGCATGTTGCACCCACACAGCTGGCTGTCAACGTGCTTACAGGCATGAGAACAATACAAAACATGTAAGAGCGCTGCAGTGGTGTAAGCTCGTCTAGAAATTACCCAGTATTCTTGGTTGTTGCTGGCTTAAGAGCTTACAGCTCACTCATGTCATTGCTAAACGCGTAGCTGTAGCTGTCGCTGAAGAGAATATCAACGTTTGCATACAGATAGTTGAATATTAGTTACCTAATAGGAACATAAATATTTCCTTCTGGCTGTTACATACGTCAAGATGCCCGTTTTCCATAATTTTAATGGGTGTAGGGTATCAAAAATAGACAAAGATAGAAACACTGCCTCCAATTACTCACCCATTCATGCCGACATTCTGCAAAATTTGTTGATTTTTATTGCCATTTGCTGCTTCATTCTCAACCCCTTCTTCGTTACTAATAAAACATGATATTTTGCATTTTCTATAAAAATTTTTCATATTATTTTTTATGCTATCAATTAAGCCATTCATTATGATCGCATGCTTCTTATAATGAGAAACTTCTATCTCAATGTCATTTGAGACACAAAATCGAGAAACCAAAGTTCACCATTAAAATCACGTTAAGCTAAAGTAACGTTTCTTGCTGTCTGATGGGTGATTACGACCATCACTTTTGCTTTTTTAATAGAATCCAATATGATGCCTCTTGGGCTAAACCAAATATTCCGTGGGAACATGATGCATTTGCAGGAAGGAGTTGCTGGTAGCTCGAAAAGTTATGCAATTGGCCAAACTGACTGCGCCGGCCAAAATCATAATAAGAAACTGTTCACTGTCAACTCCACCGAGTTGTCTTCTCTTCTGTGTTTGATCGTCCATTGTTTGTGGTCCAAGAAACGCCTCAAGTCAAAGAGTCGTCACTGTCAAGCGTTGCGAATCTTTAATTTGCAATTTTTGGCTTGTGGTTTTTGTTATTCAGTCCACGAGTAAGCCATCAAACAACTGGATGACGACCCAAAGACTTAATCCCATTATATGAATACCAGAAAAGACCCTACACTTGTACTTCGTCTGTCTCAAGAGACCATTGAAGATTTTCAAATTGTCTTCGGATGCAGGTTTAGGGAGATGGAAAAGAAAACAAAATGATATATTAATGCTTTTAATTATATATAAATCAAAATGAAGAACAATTTTGTATTTCTTGGAAAAAAGCGACACCACCAACAAAAATGTTCTGCAAAGTGCTTTATTGAACAAAAAAGAAAGTCGGTCAAGCCCGACTATAACATACTCTGTACCTGAGAAGTGCTACCCATCACCGTTGCGATCGGTGCTGCTCATAATTGTGTGTTTTCCTTAGTACTCGAATATCGTTCATCCGATCTTTAAAATTCCATCAGCGGATCGATAAAGAATCCCGAATACTAAATATGTCCAGAAGGTTCGAACCGTCTATCTATAAAACTGTGGGAGATATGACGTTTTTTCGATATTGCGGGTGCGGGAGGGGGCGTGGCCAAAATTGAAAATAAACTTGATCTGCCGGCAAGTATAAGAAACATATGTTCCATACATGTCAAACCTTTATCTCTTACCATCTCTGAGATCTGTTTGTTCATACGGACAGACGGACAGACAGACAGACGGACGGAGAGACGGACACTTTTGCACAAACTTAATATACTCTGTGTACCTCTGGTACAGAGTAGAAAAATCACAGCTGGTGGTAGCCTTTTATGAAAAAATTTGTGTTACATTAAATACCAAATTCGCAATTTTTTGTTTTCAATGCGAATAAGCCGAATTTAAAAACAAATTGTTTTGGAATTAAAAATAGCGTAAGAGGGGTTAGCAAGTTAAAATAAATACCAAGTACCTTTATAATAAATAGAGGAAAGTTAACTTCGGCTAGGTCCGTAGTTTGTATACCCTTGTAGCACGTTGTTTTCTAACAAAGGCTACTTTTCGAACCCTACTTTTCTATAGGAGCTATACTATAAAGATGTCGGATTTCGACCAAACTTAGTGGAATCATAAAAAATAGGGGAAAGTATAACAGACTAACAGCTTCCATTGAAATCAAAAAAGTTTTTCTAAGACTACTTTTTGGACATTACTTTTCTAGGGGATCTATACTATATAGTGGCGATTCTATTTAAAACAAAAAAGTTTTTCTCACTTTAAAACCAAAAGTTTTTCTTTTTCGACCGATCATTCATACTGCAGCTACATATATGCTATAGTCATCCGATTTTGACCAAACTTTGTAGAATTGTGTAAAAGTATATAAAATAAGTGTAAGCCAATGATAAGGACGTTTTCATTAAAAACAAAAAAGTTTTTCTCACTCGAACTTGTTTTTCGACCGATCGTTCCTATGGGAGCTATATGCTATAGTCATCCGATTTTGACCAAACTTTGTATAATTGTGTGGGAGCATATAAAAAAAACATAAGTGTTTTGAGGACATTTCCATTGAAAACAAAAAAAGTTTTTCTAACTAAGACTACTTTTCAGACTAAACATTTCTATGACAGCTATACTATATAGTAGTCCGATTTCGACCAAATTTGGTGGAATCATGGGTAAAAGCATTGTAAACTAAGAAATACCAAGTTTTGAGGTCGTTTCAGTAGAAAACAAAAAGTTTTTCTCACTAAAACTAGTTTTTCTACCGATCGTTCCTATGACAGCTATATGCTATAGTCATCCGATCCGGCCGTCATCCGATCGTGCAGTTTGGTGAGGATAGCTTTAAAACTAATGGAGGAGATAGCATAGAAACTGACGGACAGAAGGACAGACGGACGGACAGGGCTAAATTAACTCAGCTCGTCATGCTGATCGTGAATGTATATTCTTTATGTGGTCGGAGATGCTTCCTTCTATGCGTTACAAACATCTGGACAATTTTGCAGAGGGTGTTATAATATTGTCCGTCTGTCCGTGCGTCTATCCTTCTGTCCGTCTGTTTCTATGCTATCTCCTCCGTCAGTTTTAAAGCTATCCTTTTGTTTTCAATGGAATCATCCCTAAACCTGGCATATATTTATTTTATATACTTTTACACAATTCTACAAAGTTTTGTCAAAATCGGATGACTATAGCATATTCACTCAAGGACAAAATAATAGGTGTGAAATTTTTTATTTTAAATATCAATTTAAATCGATATAAACATATCATTTAATAAGGAAGCTATACTTTTTAATACGGTCATACTGTTTTGGTACGAATTGGGTGAATTTCCGGAATAAATTCCTTTCTCGGAAAAAATGTGGATTGTTTTATTGGTTAGACTGCAAACTCAGCTGGTCATTAAAATAGGTGTATGAAGCAAAACATTAACCTGTAGTTTATAAATACAATTATTTGGTTGCAGAAGGTAAGGTATTAGGAAAATATAACTAAACGGGGAGTTAATAACCATTAAAATTGTATCAAATCGCCACTGCAGTGCGGAGGAGAGAAGGCTCATTCGACGACTCCGAGATGAAGGAAAAACATTTAAATCCATTGTCATGTTAATGAAGTTTTGAGACTTCGTAACCAATGCCTTAAAATCGAAAAAAATAGGTGAAACTCGAGGAGCAACTAGAAAATCATAATCTAAGACCGACGATGGCCTGGTTCAGTTGGTTAAACGCGACCTGTTCAAGTCTTTCAGGACGATTGCCAATGAAATTGGGAGTATTGTGTCATCACGGACCGTTCGGCAAATTTACAGATGAGGAAAAAATTTGCATTAGATCGTAGAACCTGGTGCGGACCGGAGGGTGAGAATAAAAGGCGTAATATCCTCTAGAGTGTCGAAACCAAAATAAATTTATTTGAAAATGATGCCAAAATGAATGTTCGTCTCTGAATATGGGTTTAACGACCTATTTTGATTTTAGTCAAAGTGAATGTTAGCAGGCTCAAGGTCGAGGTTTGATTATAGTTCAATAATCAACCAGAAAATTCAACAGAGAATACATTTGAACATGAACAGTAGCTGTGGCTGTGTAGACGGCCGTTTCGGCTGCCGCCATGGCAAAGCCTTCGTCAGTACACTTTCAGTTGCTGTCACACCAACAAGCCATTTGCAAATCCTATTTATACTACAAAGTCGGCGAATAAATTGTTGAGAATTCCAAGTGCACAAATTTGCACGAACTTTCAACTAGCTTTTAAGCTAGAATTTCAAGTGCACAAGCTTGCACGAACTTTCAACTAGCTTTAAGCTCCGCTTTTATAGGGTATATGAAGGTATATGCATTGGCATTGAAGGTTGTTCAATGTATCTCTGTTGTTTATGGCCACTATTTTAATTACTGAGAAATTCGTCTCAGAGTGTGATTAAAGTGTGCCACGATTTTCTTGTGTGCATTTATTCAAAAGGCAAAGAATTTGATCCCAAGTAGACATATAAAAATGTGAAACAAGGAGGTGGTAGCCAAATGGTATGGGGCTGCTTTTCATGGTATGATGTTGGTCCGATTCATCGTATTGACGGAATAATGGACAGATTCGTATACAAAGATTTATTGGAGACGGTAATGCTACCATATGCCGAGGATAATATGCCACTTTTATGGAAGTTCCTGCAAAATAACGACCCGAAGCTCGCCTCACGAGTAGTAAAGGATTGGTTCCGAGAGCAAAATGTGGATGTTTTTGAGTGGCCCCGGACCTCAACCGCTTCGAGAATGTCTGGGGTGAACTGAAAAGAGAGGTCGAAAAGACTTTTTGTCAAAATTAAAATCATCTTTGGGATATTGTCCAAAGAGCATGGTACAACATTCCAATTGGAACTTGTCGCAAGTTAATATACTCCATGCCAAGATGAATGAAGAAAGTCTTGAAAAATAATCGCGGATATACCGGTTATTAGCTGCCAGATACTTAGTTTAATATAAAACAAGACCAACAATAGTGAAATGTTGATTTAAATTAAACATTTATCTTCTTACACCTATTATTGTGTCCAGCCAAAATTGGCGGATTTAAGGAAATATTTAAGTAAGTTGTATTTTAAAGGGTTTGTGAAACTGTTTTTACTTTTTGTTTAAAGACAATTAATATGTTTTTAAAAAACTTTGATTTGTTGAGATTAGAGAAGAAATGAATTAGAAAAAAAAAAGTTAAAAAAGAAAAAAAAAAAAACACATTATTTTGTCCATGAGTGTAGCTGCAGTATGAATGATCGGTCGAAAAAGAAGTTCTAGTGAGAAAAACTTTTTTTGTTTTAAAGCCTGGTACGGAGATCGCAAAAAAGCGCTCGCAAACAAAAATCTTCATATAAAAATGACACTGTAAAACCGCTCGCAAAATTTTTGACGTAAATCGTTTTGCGACTAGTACGCTGACAAGCAAACAGGGGGGTTGTAAAATCCACATTGACGTCTTCGCGTTGCCAACTACTTTGCACATGTGGATTTTATTGAACAGCTGTTCGAGTTTTGTTTGTGCTCCCAAAAATAATTAAATTTATTTATTTTGACGGTCGGTAGAGCAAAAATATGTCTAAAAAAAATAAAAACTCGATTGAAGCGCATTCATGAGGAAGAAAACAGCTAATTATTTGGGGCCTCATCAATATTTTGAGTATTTAAATTCAGTTGCCATAGCCAGTCTAGAAATACAAAAAGAGCAGCAACAAATTTGTTGCTTCCAACGGCCAATGTCGATGAAGAGAAACCACATTAAATATGTACTAACGTTTATGAAATAAAAACAAATAAATAATGAAAATAAGTAACATTTATTATTGATCTGCACCGGGTGCTTTCTTTTGGAGCCAATTAAAACTGTTGGTGCTCATTTTGAAGTTTTGAATGAACACTTCTGTGACTCGAAATATTGGTGAAATCACATTAGATCTTACAATCTCTTTAGGTATGTCGATATACTCAGATCGTTAGCAAATTTTTCAAATATGCCAACTGAGACGCTAGCGTCTGCTTCGCCATTGGACCTTACTGATCTCCATTTCATAAACTAATTTTTTTTATTGTTGCGACTTGAAATCCTTATTAAATTGTTTGTAGGCCGGGGAAGTGTGACCGTGCCTTTAAAAATGACCAATAACGCCCTATTCTTGGTATTTTTTGGCTGTCTCAGCACACTAATGTGCTTTTACGATCCACTTTCGTAATAAATGGTATTTTCGTGCGCACAAACTGTTTGGCGTTCTCCGTACCAGGCTTTAACGTCAAAAATTTGGCGAGCGGTTTTACAGTGTCATTTTTATATGAAGATTTTGGTTTGCGAGCGCTTTTTTGCGATCTCCGTACTAGGCTTTAAATGGAATCGCCTTCATAAAATGTACATGTTAGTTTGTTATGCTTTTCCATGATTCCACTAAATTTGATCGATATCGGTCTTCTATATAGTATAGCTACCATGTAAAAGTAAGGTCCGAAAAGTAATCCTATTTAGTAAAACAAACTGCAAGGGTATACAAACTTCGGCAGAGCCGATGTTAACTTTCCCCTATTTTCAATAAGAAAATAAACCTTATTTGTCGAGTCGATCTGGAAGGAAGGGAGGGAGTTTAAGAAGCAACATTACTCCATCCCAGATCCATGAATCATGCAGAGACGGCAAGTAAAATAGGCGGATTATATACATTATAAAGACTGCTCCAAACTTTAAGGTCGTGTTTACTTCTTAGTTCCTTCTAGGCAAACTAGAAATGGATCACATTTAATCTTGAATGGATGCACACTTTACTTTCATCTAAGGTTCGTAACTTGTTTCGGCTCAACATTATTTTAGCACGAGTTGTGCTTGTTAATTCCAATCGCGAACGTCCATCTTCCAATCCATTTCCACTTTGAAATCATCTTCGTTGCAAAGAATGTGTGCCTTATCCAGTTTGACTTGAATTGATTGATACCATTTGATGGTCTTGTTGTCAGTCATTTGATTATTTATTTTAGTTCCAATTGAACAAGACAACTTTCAGATCTCTTAACTTTAACCAAAAACCACACCATAAATTGCAATGAATGAGCACATCGTTAGTGCGATTGAGACCACAACTTCACAAGTCGTATGAGAATCATCCCAGTGGAATGTGAATAAAGCAGGATTCACAAGTGAAAATAAATTGAAACAAATAGTCAACTGACTTTTAACAATTTGTCTCCTACAGCCAAAGTGCCATCTTAACATTTGAAATTATCGAAGACAATTGTGTGCTAATGATGAAAGAAATTCAACAAAAACCTGATATTTAAATTTGCCCAACTCCAACATAATATGATCACGTCTGCGATGGATTGCAGCTACTCAAATGCAAAAGAGAAATAATTTCTGAATTTTTTTATTGAGCATTTTACAAACGGCACAACAAACCGCAGGGCATGACCTCTGACTCTGAAGACTCTCAAATCTACCAAAAAAGGAATCACGAAAAAAGAAGAAAAAATACATTTTTGTGCATTTTAATGCACTGAAGATTTATGTAAGTCCCAGTCGAGAGTTGGTAGCGCAAGAAGGAACCCATCATTACCGATCGATATAAGACGCTGAGAGATTGCAGATAATAACTTGATCGCAGTAAAATCAATCATTGTGACACGATCACGGTAAATTGATATCTGGTTTTTTGAGTAGATTTCGGGAAGATCACTTAAGCTTTGCGACAACTTGTTGTCATGCCGTTGAGTTGATAATTTACTGGGAATGCAAACAACCAAATTTGTTGACGAGATAAACACATTTACGCCTAGTTAAAATTATTAAAGTAATTTCATGGGTTACTGAAATCTGCGGCCACAATGACTAGTGGAAGTAGTGTAGATTTCTGAGTAGTTTTTCTTGATATGCAAGGTGTCATATTATTACTCATTGTTGTGTATAAAAAGTCCAATTGCTTGAGTAGGTTGATACTGATAACGTACGAATATATGATAAGCAAATTTATGAAGCTGCTAAACAGATTTTATGATCTGCTTGAGATAATCCAATATACAAAGACTTTGGAATGCACTTTTAATATATTTAAGCAGCGGTATAAATTTACATGTGGGTCAACGGTCTTCAGATTCACTGTTTCTGATTATAAATAATGGGACCGAAATAAGACCTCGCTGTGCCAAGCAAATCGTAATTTGCGGTTTTGCAACAAAAAAAAATATTCTTTTTATACTCTGTAGACAGAGTTAAGTTTATGCTAATGTGTGTAACAGCCAGAAGGAAGCATAATCAACAGCCGAGTCGATATAGCCACATCCGTCTGTCTCTCCGTATGAACAGAGATGGTGAGAAATAGAGGTACGACATGTATGGGACATAACTTTTTATACTTGCAGTCCGATAAGATCTCAGGTTTTTTTGTTGGAAACATTTCGAATTGATATTGCTGAATAGTATTTAACTGCTTAACTACTTAATTAATAATTTAATTATATTTTTATTTACTTAGGATTTAATAATTTTGCGCTCATTTGTGCTCCGGTCTTGCAGTTTCCACGATTCCCCGACTCGTGTTGCTCGTTTCTAATACTCATGCTAAGAGAGAGCGTACCAAATTGAGTAATGATTGGGTTTGTCGGTGTTTCCCCTTCTCTCTCTTCCTCTCTCTCTTGACGTTTCACGAACAATTCTAAGGAAGGGTTTGTCAAAAAGAGCGAGGCCAAAAAGTGAGAGTGCATTGGTACGTACACGTAATACGTAAATTAAGCGAAGCAACCCAGCTCTGACAGGCCCTCATCGACCGGAAAAGAAAATCTAACATGAAAGCACAATTTACAACGTCGTCAACTTTTCACTTAAAAAATTTATTAGCTCTTCACTCTGGAAGTTTTTTTTTTGACAATGTCCGTCTCCCTCTAAACACCAATAATGTATTAACATGTCGAAATGCATTTAACGTCATTCAAAAATTGTGCTTCAATGTTGATTTTTCATTGCGACCGCTTTGGACTAAAAATAAACAGAGCTCTGTTAGCTTTCTTTGGCCAATCCTCGACATGCGCTCGTCCAGAATCTGCGTAAATTGCGAAGTTTGTTCGACCCCTGGAGACAGGCATGACCATCGCAGTTCTATGACGTTTATCGTTACTTTTCATATTCAAAGAGAGCGTATACATACTTATATATTTTTACGAAAGACAAAAGCCACAATCGACACCGCATTCAAAGTAGGAACAAAAAATTCACAAGACACCGAGTCACAGAAATACTATATAGTACGAGTGTGTCTTTGATTTCTATAACTGCATTTTTGGGTGTCCGGTCACATTGCTTACGCTTTCACAGCGATTGCACTGGTAGTCAAGAAAACATGCTCTTTAGCAGACAAATAAAAACGTACATCTTTAAAGCTTCCTCAATAAAGCTTTCCAAGAATGACCAAATCAGATCGGATGTCTATATCAAATAGTTTTGGTGAATTGGAAATTGGGAGGGAAGATAACTTCGGCTTCGCTGAAGTTTATATACCCTTGAAGATCGTATAAATTTTCAGGACGCCTACTAAGACTATTTTTCAAACCTAACTTTTCAAAGGCAGCTGTACTATATAATGTGCAGCATATTTGTAATACAAGACTTCGTTGAAGATTTTGTGAAGATAGCTTTTAAGCTGAGTCGCATAGAAACAGATGGGCTGACGGAAGGAGAGACGGATGGACAGCTCCTAAGCTGAGCTTAATCTTTCCTAAAAGTCGGGGAACGAGCAATATCGGGTAAAAAGTTTTAATAACAAGTTGAAAAGCACACTTTCAAAAGCACTTTATAATAGTTAGATTTTGGCCGACAGTGGGCGAAAGTTACTTTTAAGTCCACAGGGAAAAGGTGTTTTTCGAAGGTTTTCTCAGACTTAAGATGTTTCACAAAACGAAGTAATGTTAATTATTTAAGAAGTATAATACAATTACTTTATATTATTTACATAGTTGTTACATATTTCTTAGGGTATTCACGACCCCAAGTTGAGCTGTGGAGTTGTTGAATTGAGGAAATTGAATTGAGGTTGGCAACGGAATGTAAAGTTTATGAATATCAGCTTATTGGAAAATTTTCGTCGCAGTTCTGTCATAACAGGCTGGACTATGTGAAGAGTTGCACCATATTGCTGAAACCAATCACAGGGCTGAAAGGAATTCTCTTTCGGCGTAATTCTGGATGAAAAAACTCTCTCAACATGCTCAAGTAACGGTCTCCAGTAACAAAAACGGTGTGACCGTTTTCTTCGAAGAAGTAGGGCCCGACAATGCTGCGTGATCAAACTGCACTCCACTCTGTGACACGAAGTGGATGCAATTCCGTGTCAAGGAGTATCTGTGGGTTGAAAGCACTCCATATTCGACAATTTTGTTTGTTTATCTTGCGGTTTAAGTCGAACCTCAACATGTTTTCGTTCTCTTCCACCATTTGAAGCATCTTCTGGCAAAATTCCAAGCGAATCGGCAAGTCTGCTGCATTCAGTTTGTTGGCCATTTGAATTTCATATGGAAATAAGTTCAAATCATTGTGCATAATTGACTGCAATGACTGTCTGCCCATTTGAGCAGATAAGTTTTGTATGACAGCAGCTACAGCAGTGATTGTTTCTTTCGTTTGAACTGTAGGGTTTCGATGGTAAGGTCTTCTTTCGACTGTCCTACGCTCGGCAAAATTGTTAACAAGTCTCATAATGGTCCATCTGCTCGGAGGATCGCCGCCAGTTATCCATTTTCCTCAAATTTAAAGTTCAATCTACAAAATAGAAAAAAAATTAAGCAGAATCATCAAATAGAAAATAAGTAATTCAATTCTTTTTTTGCTACCGGCTTTTATCAGCCACCCTGTATCTTAAAAAAACATGTGATTAATGAAACCCCCTTAAAGCTTTGTGAACCACTGTACCGAACCAGTTTGTATTTTTGACAGGTTTGCATTCTGCTCACGAACGGGACTTAGGGCAGGTTCTAGTTCACAGCATGTGGTCTCTTCTGTCAAAGTGCGGCGGCTATTCCCTAACGGTATTCTAAAAAAAAATAAAAAAGTTCCCTCGAAAACTATGGATAAGGTATTGGTTTTCGAAAGACCTTTTGATTGACGGAAAGTATTGTAATGGGTTAACCGAAAGCTAATCAGCAATTTAAGCACAAGCTTTTCTAACAACTTTATGAAGCTGGCTTCATCGTGTAAATCACTGCTTAGAAACTAAAAAGTCTACAGAACTAAAGTTTGTTCCATTTACTAAACTATTCCATAGACTTCTCAGAGAATTAAGTAGAGGAGTTTCCCGTATTCAAATTTGCCTACGTTTATCAGTAGTCAACACTTAACCGCACACATTATCTAATCTTTTAAAGACATTTTATAATCGTCCATAAAACCATAACAAAAACCGATTGGGGCAATATTTACTCGTACCGTGATTCTTACTTTAAAAGCCTCTGCAAAGTACCGCAGAAGCTCTCAGTAGGCACACAGGCGTCTGACAGAGAAATAAGTGTTTTAAAAATGGTCTACGATGCGAGTCAACCTAAAAAATTAAATGTGTTCAATAAACGATATCGTTGGCAATTTATTGCCACCATGACGGGTGGGTGTGCTCAGGAATTAAAAATCTAATTCGAAATAGATTAATAGTGAATTCCAAATCGCAGTTCACATCATGACGCTGACACATGGCATTGGAGTGGGCTGGCTTTCGCCTTCACTCAGGTTACTAGGCTCCGAGAACAGTCCTCTGGGAGCACCCTTAACCATACATGAAGCATCTTGGTGGGTTGTCTGAACTCTTATGTTTAAAATGGAATTAACTTAACAAATGCTACCTTTAGGGTGGGCTCTTTAATAGGCCTGGGCTCGCTGACTGGTAATATTCTGTTCGGTCTCTTACTTGATCGTCTGGGACGCAAAGTCTGCATGTATTTTCTCGCCATACCCAATATGGTATGTATGTGACTTTAATCAAAGTGGGTGTCCCCACCAATTGACTCATTTTGGTTTTCTAATAGATTTATTGGATTCTGATTTATACGGCCCAAGATGTGACATATCTCTATGCGGGTCGTTATTTAGCCGGCATGTCGGGAGGCGGATGTTATGTGGTTTTACCAATATTTATAGCAGAAATAGCCGATAATAGGTAAGTAATGGGCAATGTGTATAAATTAGCGTAATCGTACAGTGATTATCATTATTGTCAGAACGAGACAATCTATTGCATTGCAAGTACGTGTACTACGTGCAGCTGATAAGCTTAAGGGGAATGCGATTTTTTATTAATCGTATTTTGATAACATGTCTAAGAATTATAGAAATGGAAATTATAATCAGCTTTTATGTTTACGTGCATGAAAAATATTAAGATTATACCTTGAGTAAGACAAGTGCTGAATGAAGTGGAGGTAGGTCAGATTCATGGCCAAGTGAGTCTCCTTTTTGTGGTGGAATTTTTGAGAAACTATTTTGGTCTCTGCTTCTGTTCTTGTCTCTTACTAAATCTTCTTGCTTGGCAGCAAAACACTCTGACTTATATCTCATATCATAATTAGCATGATAGGGCAAAAATTGTTGTTATCTAACATACAAAGTAGAGGTAAGCTTACATCGGCACGCTAAAGATTATAAAGCTTTGCAGTTCATATAGTTTTATATAGATGGAGATTTGTTAGAGCCATAATTCTGTAAATGGCGCTTCTTTTAAGTTCACTACTGATAAGTGGAATCCAACAGGGATCGTCATGATGATTATTATAATAATATTTCACATTCTTACAAAAAAAAACCCAAAGCAATGCGAACCGCTTATTCGCGCTCGTGAGAACTGAAGTGCAAAACCAAACCGATGAGGATATCTTAGACTTGAATCGATGATCGTTTAGAAGTATTAAGAATTAGAAGAGAGTGTAGAAAGCATGCATTAAAATATTTTACCAATACCAATGTGTCTCTTAACTTCATGATTTTGGGTATCATTTAATAAATTCATAATCTAAGAAAACTTGAATATTATGAGTACCGAATCTAGATTGGTTCAGCCTGTCGACTCTAAGGGTCACTCGCAATACATCTATCAGAAAGTCTGTTTTCCAGACTTTTTTTGTGGAATTTGGGTCAAACCAATCCCAAATTTAGGACTTGGAACATGTTCAATTATTATATACACAGAAAATAAATGGCGAGATAGAATCAAACTCAAAAAGATTGATCTGATCTCGACCTTCGGAGTCGTTCGAGTCGTACTAGATACAAGTTCGAAAGGCTTGAAACAATACTGAAAATCTATCCCAATGGGCTAATGTCAATCTCGAATCCGTACTTGAAAGTCAAATAATCTTGACTCGACTTTAAGGTGAGTACGGATGTCCTATAGCAATATCAAATAATCCTGACTCGAGATTGAAGTTAGTACGGATGTCCCACGTCAAAGCGAAAGAGCGAAATAAACTGAGAGCAAGAAAATCTCTTTGAACATAGTATTTTATTTTAAGTGTCGATTTTTGCTACTGCGATACCTTGCAATTTCCAAACAGTCATAGCAGTGCTGGCATGAGGACACAGCTAAAGTCTGTTGAAAATAGAACCGGGGGTATGTAAGCAACTAACCGGAAAGAAAAAGCTGGTTTGAAAATCAAAAAGGTCGTTCAATAACTCACTTGGGGCTCTTGTGAGATGCTCATATACCCAGAAAGTTTCAACAAGTAAGGGCACTGTAATGGAGTACCCCACTACATGTACACTTTAAGGGTGCTTTCATTCATTTTAGAGCAAGAATACTGCAAATTTAGTAACGAAATGGCCCTTTAGTAACGTCTGATATTATAGATAATAAAACTTCAAATAAAAAAAAGGAATCGATATTAATGGGCGCGACGAAGCCATAAAGTTTACTTCAAAAATTACGTATACGCACCGAATTCTATATCGAATTTCCCACAATGAGATCTCTGCTGCATGGGTCGGGCTGTCACTTTTGTAAGTCTGGCAAGGAACTCGATTTTGTTTAACAAAATTTCCCAACTTTGTCATGAGGTCGACTGCGTTAAGATGCCGACTTTCGTGATAAATACAAGACTACGAGGTTCCCGGGTTTAATTCCCAGGAAATGAACGTAAATATAAACTTTTTTTTTGTATTTGGCAAGCACAAAATGATCCAATAACAAGGCCAAGGAAGATTAGAGACTCTAATTAAATATGAATCTGTGAGTTTTCATGGTTAGGATGAGTCAAGAATCCCCCACAGGTTGTTTGCTATTTGATGCCAGAGAGTCCCAAGCGACAAATCACCCAACAATATAACCACTCAAGCAACAGTTTTCTTTCCCTTAATTCTACGAGGCTTTTCCGAAAGCTTGTACCAAAGCCATCGGGCACAGATAGGGAAGGGAAAGGTCGGTGATTTTACGGGAGCGGACCCACTTTTAAGGTTTCGTAACATCGGTGTGGTCTATGTAGACATAGGGCACACGAAATACCTTGCTACCCGAAAATAGGAAGTATTTCCGCATATAGAGCAAACGATGGTGTGCACTTGGGCTTGGGGAAATGGATATCGAAAGTTCTCTTCAACACATATGGAGCAGGTGCCGCCTAGCATCGAAATGCCTTTTATTGGTCATATCTCAATACATGAGTTGCTTTGATCAGCCACATGTTAGTCCTCCATGAAGTTCTCGAAATAATTTTTGTCTTCGTTTTTGGTGTTCTTTGAATCCATTTTTTAAATTGCGTGCTCGATTCTCGAAGGTACCTTTGAGTGTTATGAAACATGTCTCAAATCAGAGTCTTAAGAGTAAGTTTATTCATCCAACTTTTTAGTATAATTCATTTTGCAAACTTTGGCTTAAATCAGAGTAACCTTATGAAAGTACAAAAACAATTTGTTAGAAATCAACGCCAACTACAAAAATATATCAAATTTGAAGGCAACACTGCGAATGAGTGATATAGAAAAATTTGGACCTCCGTCGCGTCCATTTTCTCGGTAAATATACACCATTAACTATCGAATAAGGGTCCCAGTATGACCTTAAATTTCCATAAGCGTCCTAATGCATACACACACACACACTCACACATGCATACACAAGCACGCGCGTACCCAGTCGGACTTTACTGCATGCCAGAAGCACATCCCGTATACAACTTTTGCCACTTAGAAGTAGTTGCTAAAACCTGCAATCTTCCTTTCGCTTTTGTATTGGGGCAAAACGCAACAGGAACTGTTCTATTAGAAGCGACGTTTGCATGGGTTGTTGTTGTTGGTTCAACTTTGTAAAAACGCTCGGCTGTCTCTGCCTCATGTTGCACGCGTGCCTTTAAAAGGGACGTTTGCATGCTATGCTGATTTTATGGCTTCCAACATACGGCAAAAAAGATCATGTTTGGAAAAAGCGTTCGTCTATCGTTCGGGGCTCATTTCGCATATTGGTTTCCAATAGCAAGGGTGTTGCATGCGTGCCATTAGAAGCGACGTTTGCATGTTGTGCAAACTTCTTCGCTTCTAACCTACTGCCAAATGGAACGTGCATCAGTTTTCATACAGATTATTGTCCTTCTATCATACTGCTAAATTTGGTAGTGCTTTCTTCCTAGTAAAACGAAGTGTGCCAGAAGACATTCTTTTGGGAACCACGTTGCGACAAATCCGACTGGGTAGTCACGCCGTAGCTGACAATGACTTCATGATCTCCTTTTACCAACTTTTAATGGGTACAAGGAATAATAAAGTGATAACGTCAATCTCAGACATTAATGAAGCAATCCTTTTTGGGATTGAGTGCAGTGCACAAAGCCGATTTACAGATCAAATCAAGTACGAATCTCGAGCATAAGTCAATTTCGGTCATTTTTGGAGCAATTTTTTTCGGATTGAGTGTAGATCAATTTAATCTCTTCCAATATTGCCCCAATCCGATTTATAGATTTAATCTCTAATATTTTGTTTTAAAAAAAGTTTTTCATTAAAAAAAAGGACAACCAAAAAAACAGACACATATGTACTATGCACTTTTTCGTAAGGAAGTTTTTTGGTCATCGTCTTAGTAGCAGATTTGTAAGGCCATAGGGGTACACACACAAAGGAACTTCTTTTAAGATTGGTTTTAATATTTTATACTCTGTTTCTAGTTTTTTTTTTGAAAGAAATTAAAAAATATAAACATAGGAAGGATGAGGAGGCGGGTAGAAAACAAAACAAGAACTTTTGGTAAACTGACTTTTAATATCGTATTTTTAAACTAGGGCGAAGTTAACAATTTTTTTAAAAAAATAAGTTTTTAAATGACTATTTGAATTTCTGATAAGCAGATAAGCGCTAAAAAAACTTACTATTTGATTTCTCGATTAATATTTATCTCAACACAAAAAAAATATATTTTTTATAAAAATATTTCTTTACAAAGCTAGATTCATAATTTCTTAGATGGTTGAGACACTTATTTGTAATAATTAGTCATATTTGTGTAGAGAAGGAAGTGTACAGCTTACGAAGCTATGCTCCGACTCAGCCCTATAAAATGATTGTAAAAGCAGAAGGGATCTGGTTCTGGTCCAGGTTCGGGAGGTTAACAATATAGAAGGTTCTATTCTAAGTCCACTTTGATGGATCCAAAAACTCGAACCGAGCCGGGTCTCCGGGGCTCGGCTCAGAACTGGTTTGCAGAACCAAGTCTTAAAACTTAAAACTTAAAAATAAACGTTGAACATATATATATGAAGTAGGTGAAGATGGGGTGTTCTGAGCCGTTGGGTGTTGTGAGCCACCCGAATATTTTCCCCCAAAAATAAATAAGTTACAGCTGTTTGTTTATGTCAAGTTTCTCTCTTTTTATTACCTTACTTTTGACCAGCAACCGGCCAGTCAACACGTGCTTTAAGTTGGTGAAACAGAACTCGATTCGGGTAGCCTCTAACACCCCACAAATGTTATGTAAAACTTTTCAAAATCAAATGAAAAAAAAACTGATAAGCAAAGTTACATGCATCTTTTAACTAAAAATACAAAATTTACAGAACGAGAAAAAATAAATGGGTTTTTGGCGAAGTTATCTTCGAAAAACAAAACTATGATCACAACACCCCATCTTCCCCTATTGCATTACGACTTTGGATCAGGTCGGAAAACAAGCTATATAGCATAGCAATCATTTGTCCTTAATGAAATAAAAAAAAAAAACTTTTAATAATGGAACGACCACTTGGATGCTCGGCTCGACGATTTGGGGCTGTTACAAGTAAAATTTCTATATTTAAATTTTGTTTATTACTAAAGGACCATAAAAGTCTCCCACTTCAAGTGCTTATCATTTTTGTTCTTATCTTTCTTTTAGCATTCGCGGTGCCCTCTCCTCCATGGCCATGATGTATGTTAGCTTTGGCATGATGATTGGCTTTACACTGGCTTCGTATCTCTCCTACTATCTGATGCCTTGCATTGTCATTTGTCTGCCCGTCGTGTATTTACTGGCCATTATAGGCTTAGCCGAAACGCCACAATATTTACTGAGACGTGGTCGCGATGAACAGGCCCAAAAGTCATATTATTTCTATAAGAATCTGGGGTCATCATCGGACACATCTTTCTCCACAGACAAGGAACTATCAATGGGTACGGCAGCCAAAACGGAATTTGACACATTTCGTCTGCAAGTGTTAAGTGGTGGGATAACCCAAAAACTTAACTGGCGGGATTTCTGTGAGTGAGATAAGCTAAGCTATTAATAGAAATCTAAATCAAGATCGTGCTGTGTTTTCCTTATAGTAAACGTGCCTACCGTGAAGACATTTGGACTGATCTTTGTTTTGATCATATCTAATCAGTTGTCGGGCAGTTTTGCCATCTTTAATTATACGTCGCACATATTTGGAGAGCTGGAGAGTAAACTGGATCCCAATACAAGCACCATTATTGTGGGCGCTGGTCAGGTGGCGGGCATATTGGGTGCTGTGGCCTTGGTGGATCGTTTGGGACGTCGAGTTCTGCTGCTTACCTCTCTGACTGGAATGGGATTGGGTGAGCTGGCCATTGGTTTGCTCAAAAGCTTTGCCTCCTCTGAGTTTCTATACCACAATGATTGGTTGCCTTTGCTGCTGATGGTTTTTGTGGCCATAATTGCATCATTGGGTGTAATCGCGCTGGTTTTTATTATCATCATTGAACTTCTGCCGGCAAAGGTAAGTTTGGCTTTAGTTTTCCTACACTCATATAAATATTTTTATCTCTTACAGATACGCTCGATAGGCACCTCCCTGAGCATGGCCACATTCAGTTCCTTTATTTTCGTATCACTCAAAATCTATCCCATTATGATCAATGATTATGGCCTAGCTCCCACCATGTACATGTCAGCGGGCGTGTGTTTCTTCGGTTCCATTGTGTTGGGCATCTTTCTGCCCGAAACTAAAGGCAAATTGATGACGCACTGAAGCCTAATTGTTGTCGCGCTGTGTTGTCGTGTGAAAATCAAATAGATGACTTGGCCTCAGGCCAAGCCAAAAACGTTCGTTGCATAAGATTCAAGTGCGGCGACATACATACAATACAACTAACTCACTCACTCAAAGCTCATCCTGAACTCTTGAACTTAATTCAATTGCAAAGTTTGGCGGCTTGTATTGTATGGGATTATTGGTAAATAGAAAATTAATTTTGTTTGGAGAAAGTCGTTTTGGGGGGCTGTGATCTTATGATTGATATGAGTTCAAATTGCAAACGATTTGGCTTAAGTACCAACAACTCAGAAGGTTGTTGGTGGAATTAGGATAATATTTTGAACTAGTCAACATATTTCTGAGGTGTAATTTAAATTATAATATTATTAAATAAATTATGCCATTTTCAAATATTTAAATCTAACAAAAAGGAAGTGGTTTTTATTGAGTTCCTGTTTAATTACTTCCCCAAAGGATGATATTTCAATCGGTAGGGTCAAAGCGCATTTGTAATTGTATTTAAGAGAGAATAACAAAAGGCAACAAAATTTAAGTATTTTCAGTTAATTCGTCATTCTAGATGATATTGGTGTGCCAAACACGAATTTGAAATTTTGGTAATTTGAGCTGAAAGTGCTTAAAATGCATATTTTAATATTATCAAAAAGTTAAATTACTTAACTTTTAAATAAACTATTCCCACCAATTTTACTATTTTTTTAAGCGAAGATATAACGTTTTTAGTACATGTGTTCGAAATGACAAAATTCTGTGCTGCCCAAATAAAAATATTCGTTAAAATTTAATACAAATGACTAGCTTACTGTACAGTTCCAAGCATTGCTCACCTTTTGGCAGTAGAAAATTTTGACATTTCGAGCATATGCATTCAAACATATTCTGCATTCAAACATCTTTTATTTCTTGCAAAAAAATTTGTTTTAACATTGAGTAAGATATCTATTCGTACACCAGTCACTGGCGTCAGGGGTCCAGGTTCTCGACGGCATCCGAGCCAAGGATGATTTTGCGGCCCACCTGGATGCAGAAATCACCACAAATGGTGCCGGGCAGAGAGTCGGCATCTTACGGCCGGTCTTGACCACATTCAAACCCTCCCACGCCATGGGAAGGAACGGGCGGACAGATCGGCATAGTGTTTTTCCAGCAATTCCTTGGAGGCCCAGGTGAACTTCATAGCCACCAACTTGAAGCCCTTCTGTTCGAAGCGCTCAATGATTTTTCCCAATTGGCCAAGTTGGACACAATGAGGCTTAACCATGATAAAATTACGCTCCTTGTTGGCCATTGCATTCATAATGGATATAATCCATGCTTTAAAAAGTCCTGGAATTATTGGAATATTTAATTTTATAGCTAAAAAAATAGTTCTTTATGATCATATTAAAGCAAAAAGTTGGTTCTTCACCAAACGCGCATAAAGAATCAAAATAGGCAAAAATCCAGACTGTATCGACCATTTCGCCAAACATATGCGTGATCACCAAACGAAAATCAGTGTCATCTATTCAATCTTCTTCATAATCTAAACTAAGAATTTTGAATGCACCATCTATTTACCCGTAAACAAGACAGGAAGATAGTCAAAACTCAAATATATTTTTTTTTAATTTTCGGGACAGTTTAGTCCTCCTAGTTGTCGTCGCTGAGCCGTCTTTTCAGCAAAAGCCTGTCTCCAAGCTTCTGCTTGGATTGCTGTCTCATCAGCTATAGCAAATTGCTGTCGTCGATTGCTTGTCTGCGTCGGCGGTTCTGATGATCTCAAACTGGAGAGTCGCCTAACTTGCGTATCAAGTCATATTTTAATCATCTTTCTAAGTTCACACGGGAAAGTTAATTTGTCAAAAATTACGAAAAAGTGTCAAAATTAGTTTGATTCGTGTGTGAACGCCAAATTAATTTGCAGGCAAACACTTGTGTCAAACGGTTTGGCGAGTTTGACAAGTAAAGTTTTCGACAAATTTGCGTGCTGTCTGAACACAATGTGAACACTCTCCAGCAAAATGTTATCGGATTTGCCGAGTTTGTTCTTACAAGGCACGGACTCACCCATTCTCTGCGTTTTATTTTAAGCTTTTTTTCCAGACAAGGCATATAATTAACAAATATTTTTCGTTACAGTTTTGCCCATGTCAATTTTTGCAAAAATATTAATCAGCTAGAGATTTTGATTAGCCCGATATTGAACCAATTGGTTTTTGGGAAACACTAATTTTTCGCAAACTAAGTTTGCAAGTGTGAACACTAAGCCAAATTCAATGCAAGCTTTAGAAAATACAACAAATTTACTTGCAAATTAATTTGGCATGTGTGTGAATGCCTAGGAAAATAAGGACCCACATCCGACAAACTCAGCCATGACAGTTTGTGTAAATGAATTTGACCGTGTGAACTTAGCTGAAGTAAGTTTGTCGCTTCCCCGTTCCTGCATAAAAATGATTTATTTTTCTATGTCCCACCAAGTTAGTTCAATGCTTTTCAAGCCTTATAGAATGCTGCAAAAACCGAGAAGCTCAAGAATAGCTCAACTGAAATCAAAATCAAAGAGAAACAAAGTATTCTGCTCAGAGAGAGAGAGAGAGCAAGCGTGCAACTGTTATTTGCAAGCTATTTAAACTAGGTGCTGATCAGAGGGGGCAGTTTTTGTATGCTTATTCTGCTAAGCCCTTTGGGAAGTTCATTTGCTAGAATAAATTATATTTTTAAATAATTTTCTTTAGAAAATTTAGATGGTGCTTAAAGTCTCGGAAACTTCGGTATCGTGAAAAAACTCCTCCTGTTTAGCCCTTGTTCATCACACGGGTTATATAAATTTCTCTCATTAGGAACGTTTGCTATTTTCTCTGCGCAGAGAAAAAAAAGATATGCAAAAATATCCATTGGATAATTTCCAATATCCATTTGGACAGGATATGTCCTTAATATCCTTTTATTATCCAATGGAACTGAAAAATCATCCAAAGGATATGAAAAATGATCATAATTTTTCAGCTCCGTCGGATGATAAAAGAAAATTTTTAAAATATTCAGTCCAAATGGATATTTTTTGAGATCTTTTTTCTGTGTGGTTAAAAAGTTGTTTTTTTTTTAATCATGTGTTATATTAGCTAAATAGAATATATAATATTAATTTATTCAATTAATTGATAATTAAATTATATAATTGCATTGGGGAAAAAACTTTTCCAAACAGAGACAAGTTTCATAACATTGCCATAATCTCACCCATCTTTGTGTCTTCACCCGCGTGTTAAAATTTTTTTGCATAATTGAAAAATTTAACAACTTTAAACAAATTTTTCGTTAACAGTGCAGATTTTGTAATTTCATTCGCGTGCACATTTTTTTTGTGGTAGTCTATTCCTTGACGAGAAAAAAAAAATAGAAAAACAAGCAACGTGATGTCCGGAAGTTAAAGCGCAGGCGCAAATGTCGTCGTTGTTGCTGTCGAATTGATTGTGGCTGCCGCTGCGAAGAAGCTAAGGAAAGTCGTGCGGCAACAGCTGTAAACGGCAGCGGCAGACCCAGACCCAACCAGGTTGCCATCCTGTCTTCGTGCGAATAATGTCATTTGTGTTTGTTTTATAACCAAAATTACCACAAACTTGCAGGCTGACAACAGGCAATGAAGAAAGCAAGAAGAAACATGCCATCAAAATACTTGTAGTTCAATTCAATGTAAAATAGGTTGGTGTTTTGAGATGAGTTAGTTTCAGAACTAGTCTGGTGGCCTGGGGTAAAATCTATTCACTGTCAGTTGGCAATTTGTGTGTCAAATTGCCTTCAACGTGGAAGACAAGCGGATGGACAGACAAGACCGCACAGGCAAAAAATAGAAAAGTTAAACATTTCTTTAAGCAAACACCTGTCTTGCACTTTTCTTTTGCTGTGGGGGGTTTTCGTTGACTTCCTGGTAAAATTGTCTAGCCCTGCAAAATGATGTGGAAATACTTTAATAATATTAATTAATAGTTTCTTAGCAGAAAAAATCAAGAAAAGGTTAACAAAGAACTTCTTAGACCACTACCGAGGAGGAAGCATTAGCTGTCAAAACTTTCGACTCTTTTCTTTACTCACCCGCTTATCATTAATCATTTTGCAAGAACCTGCTAGAAGCCAAAAAGTTCTCCTCTTTTCCCCGAGTCGTGGGTTCAGGGTCAACACATTATGTAATCTTTTCGAAATATAAGAAAGTTGCGTCAGTTGCTTAATGAAATGTTGTTTACCATCTTTGCCTTTTGTTGTGCTAAAATCTTACTTAATAATTATAGAAATAAAGCTGTTGCCGCCAAACATAAATAACATAAATTAGCTTTATACTAGAAAATAGAAAGATCTGCAAATGGTAATTTTTGGCGTCTGCAAAGAAACTCTTTCATCCACACTTGACCATTCCTCTTTTTTTTTTTTTTTGCTAAATTTAATCATGGCTATTTCCATAAATCTTGCTGGCAAAATTTCGACCAAAATTAATGTTCTAACATAAATTTATACTATTTCATTATTAAAGGCCAGACGTGTAAAAAATTATTCTTAGCTACCTTGTCTTAATGACCTTTTAGACTGTCGAAGCTGCTGGATGCTGGCAAACCAACATGGGTAAGTATATTAATTATATGATTGGCAGAAGCTTTACAAAATTATAAAAAAAATATAAAATAAATAAAAATAATGACAGGAAGCGCTAATTAAAGGTTAATAGTTAATGCAATTTCATTAATTTTGTCAAATTGTAATTAATTGTTATGTCTGCCTGTTTCTATCCTGCTCGGTCATTAAAAACAATTGCTTGGTAGGTTTAGAAGGTTGTCATAATCATTTTAATTATTTCTTATGCATTCTTTGAATTTTTTCGAATATTTATTAACGCACTTCGCTCATAACGCTCGCCACCTGACCTTATAATTAATCATGCCTAATTTATACAACCCAAAAAAAAAAAAAACATTTTCCAGTTTTAATCAACTAACGGTAGCTCTTGAGAGTGACAGGCCAGTTTTTCAAATTCATCACAAGTTGTTTTGTTTATCTCAAATTTTCACACCAAAAGTCCGGTTTTAATTTGAAGTAAACTAACATTTTGTAGTCTGCATACTTTTTGAATATTTATGTTGGATTTTGTGTTTTACCTTCTTTTTGCGTTAGTTTTTTAAATGAAATGCAAAATAATGCTTAAAGTTTATAAATTCAAGTTTTATTTTGCCAAAAGTTCAGTCAACTTTGAGCTGGATATAAAAAAACCAGTAAATTGAAAAACTACGCAGGGAAAGAAATGGTTAATATTTATAGCACAAGTTTACAAATAATTTATGATTTTCTCATCCTCGACAAATTTATGTAATTTCTTATGTAAATCACGCGCTGAGTCCGAATCTGGAATTTCAAAAATTCTGAGTAGAACAGATTTCCAGATAATCCCAAATTGCACAGTTCTACAAATTCATACCTTTTGTGAGTATCCCGAGAATATTTAACTAATTTCTGTGGACAAACCCATGCTGAATACGAGATGGAAGGTCAAAGTTATAAATTAGTTTCCGTTTCTAAGATATTAGCGGAAAACCATTTTTCGAAAAGCCACACCAAGCATTAATTTGTGAATTTATGAAGGCCCGCAAATGTTAACATAGTATTCCATTTTAAAAATTTACAATTACGCCAATGTTATATCAAGTAGCCTTTATAGAACTCCTATAAAAATTTTGTGTGGTAATCTAGTTGTCCTCCCATTATTTGTAATCTTGATTTTCGGGCTTAAGACGCTGTAAGCTTGCGTATGATCCTGACAAAAGTGCAAAAAAGATTTCATACCCTGTACGTTTTTGGCGCCGCCCGGCTGGATAATGTTGACCGATTCCTGACTGCCGCCGCCCTCCGTCAGACCAGCTCCCATACCAGTTTTTATATGGGATGTCATCAAATTCGGAAGCTGGTGCCGGGCGGTCTGTAAAAGTGACATATGGCAGGCTTCATAGACCATGTAGCGGAAAGACGGTATTATCAACCAAAAGAATGAAAAAAAAAGATTGGTTGATTTCTCAATTTTATTAATGTTTGGAGTCTTCCATAGATTAACGCGCAACATAACAACTACTTCTTTTAAATGCGTTTTGTTTGTGCTGTATGTAATTTGTATTTTTTTTTTTTAATATTTCGATAATCAGACCTCTACTGGGATTTGAAATCGGGACTGTTTGTTTGTTAGTCAAATGCTTTAGCTCTACGCCACTTCTGCTAAGTTCATAAGCCGAACAAAATGTGCTATATATTAATAGTGAATGTGCTAGCCAAAGGCTGTTCCAAAATCGAATGGTGGACGGCTGTCATTTTATGTACAGTCTCTGTTAGTCGTGGCCGGTTGTGATGCAGGGGGTAAGGTTCTGTGCTGTATTTTATTTTAAGTACCAATATATTTGGATGACGGTGCTGTTGGCGGGCTTCCCAACTATATGATTGATTGGTGCACAATAACGAATCTTTGGAAAATCACTAATAAAAGATATAAAGGAGTCAGAAAGACCAATTATCTGGATGTACTTATTGTGGCCTGGTGTGGTGCAGAGGGTAGTGTATCTGCCTGCTGAGCAAAAGGTCGTAGATTCGATCCAGCGTCGGGATCGATAAAGAACGGCAAAAATGAGAAACAAACAAGCCAAAAGATTGGGAAAGAGATAGTTCGGCTTGGCTCTTTGAGGCTATGTGCGGGATCTACCGTGCGTACGGTTATCCCAAACAGACTGCAGGACGGTTAACAAAATTACCCAAGCCTATGGCAATTAGTTTATATGTTAATCTTTATGATCAGATGGTTTAGTTTGACAAAATTGCTCTAAATCAAGTAAAATTTGACTTTGAAGGACAATTTCGCCACCATTGGCATTGCTTATTCCGCTTATGTAAACTAATATATAACAAATTTAAAAATAGGTGAAAGTTAACTTCGGCCGAAGTTTTGTATACCCTTGCATCTTCCATTGAAAACAAAAAAGTTTTTCTAAAACTACTTTTTGGACCTTACTTTTTTATGGTATCTATACTATAAAGATGTCTGTTAATTGCGAAATTTGGAGGGGATTCCATTTAAAACAAAACAGTTTTCCTCACTCGAACTAGTTTTTCGACCGATCGTTCCTATGGGAGCTATATGCTATAGTCATCCGATTACGACCAAAGTTTGTAGAATTGTGTAAAAGTATATAAAATAAGGACGTTTTCATTAAAAAAAAAAGGTTTTCTCACTAGAACTAGTTTTTCGACTGATCGTTCCTATGGCAGCTATATGCTATAGTCATAAGATTTCGACCAAACTTAGTGAAATCATGGGAAAGGATAGTTAACTAAGAAATACGTACTTTGGAGGCGTTTCCATTAAAAACAAAAAAAATTTTCTCACTAGAACTAATTTTTCGACCGATCGTTCCTATGACAGCTATATGCTATAGTCATCCGATCCGGCCGGTGGGCAGCGTATTTGTACCAAAAGACTTCGTGCAAATTTTGGCGAGGATAGCTTTAAAACTGACGGAGGAGATAGCATAGAAACAGACGGACAGGGCTAAATCAACTCATATATACTTTATGTGGTCGGAGATGCTTCCTTCTATGCGTTACAAACATCCGGACAATTTTTAATATCCTCTGCAAGGGTATAAAAAGTGTGCACACAAACGGAGGCGCAAGACCAAACCATAGACATTTTTAGTACCATTTGAATGGTAAAACTGAAATTGCTCATTTATTATATAAACTCTAACTTTTACAATTTCCAACAGATTTCAATAAATGCACCCTTTTTTAATTAGCTCTAAATTAGTTTACATCATCCAAAAGAGAAAGAAATTTAAAAAAAATTTTGGTTAGTTAAAATAACGGTGAAATTAACGGCTTTCTTAAATTTTCGATAAAATGTTCGATTTCTTTGTAATTAGCATCCACACTACAAGTTTGACAATATATCACAGTATAAATGATTGAAAGATAGTTTTATAAGCTTTAATTTTGGTACATAAATCTAATTAATAAGTTATTTCATAATTGAAAGCAAGTATTAGCCGGCTCCAGAAACTCAACACCACAAAGCGGCAGCAGTCTTTGCCTGTCAACTGTCGACCAATAGCCGTCTCTAAATGCTAGCAACGCCATAACTGCTAGGGAAATCCAAAGCAACAGAAGTGCTAAGAACGATGGCGCTACCCCAAATCGCTATTCTTGCTCTCCTTTTGCAGATTCTTTACCTCACTCCCCTCGCCTTAGAACACTAAGCTGAAAACGAATTTAGCTCGATTTCAAAAGCGAAATTCTTGAAAATACAAGGACAAATCGATTTTTTTTAAAGAGCGTTCGAAATGGGTGAAAAATATTTCAGTTTACTGTGAATTGGCTGTCAAAAACTCATTTCAAAAATCAGAATTTGAGAACATCCTAATTCTCATTCAGGTTTTCCATGCTTTTCATATATTTTTGTGTTTCTCAGAGTAACTATAACACTTTTCTGATATCTTAAAGTGGAAACTTTTATGATATATCATACAAGTGAAAATACTGCCTTAGCAAGGTAAGAAAATGCAGAGAGGGAAAAAACGAGAACATTGGACTCAAAATGAGCACATTCGTTGTCAAAAACTAATCATGAGCGGATTTTCTCACTTCAAGAACTATTTTTTGAGAACGCAAAATCTTCATGTGAGTTGATATGTTCCGTTTTTGAGAACATTTACAGCTCAAAAAAAATTCAGTTCCACTCTCTAGGTCCACCGTCCACAGTCCAGGGTCCACTGTCCAGGTCCACCGTCCAGGTCCATGTCCGCAGATACATCCGTTTGCAAAAATTTGAGAGAACATTCTGTACATATTTTGAGATGAAGAAATCGTAGTTTCCGAACCCTTTTTTTCCGTCAGTGTGGTAATTAGAATTAAATTTATACTCCCGTTAGTACAGTGGCGATTGAACAGTACAGTGGTCCGAGGCGGAAAAACTATCGGTTCAAAAAAAAATTAAAAGCTGTCTCACTGATTGTCTAAATGAATTTCCTGAATAATGCCAACGTCAAAGCGTATTCCCTTACATTAGATTCCTTGTCAGAGCTTCAGAAAGTTGACAATTTACCATGAACAGTTATAGTCAGGGTTGGACAATCCTTTTACCATATTACTACCCACTAAAAGTGTCTAAGCTTTAGTAAACGAATCGAAAATTTGATCAGAGTCAGAGTCTCTGGTAAAGATCCACTGATCCACTGTTCAAGAGAGAATCGTATTATCAAATCATAATTTGTCTTCGGCATCACATCAACAGCTTTAACGAATTCCTTTCTCTAGCATTTGCTTTAGTTTTTAACTTATGCAATCATTTCCCTCAACTCTAACAATTACTGCTCAAAACCCTTCCAATCAATTGTATAATTTTTGCTTCCGTAAGCTCCGGTTTCTCATTCATAAAATTAGAGCAGATAAATATTTGAAATCATATTTTACAATGACCCAAAGAGCGGACAATTGATATATTTGGCATCGCACAATACAATCCAACAACAAATAATGAATACAACATTTGCAATGACACAATCAATACACGTAAATGGAGAAAAAATGATTTCCCTCTGTTTGTGCACTTTCCGGCGCTATCAATGGAGATCAGTGGGTGAGTGGCGCAAATAAAAAGTAAACTAATTGTAAATTATGGGTCTCTGGAGCATTGCTACCGTTAGGCCATACAAAAGATGACATTTCGCAGTTGAATTGTCGAAATGTTTTATTAATAGTCATGCAGGGCCAGAGGCTGAATGGGTCAAGACAAAAGACAAACAATTGCGAGTCAGTTGAACCACAAATCAAATAACAATAACGTCATTGCTCTTATTAACACAATTGTTTTGCGAGCAAATCGAGGAATTGCTTTTGGGCCACACACAATGCCGATGATTTGGGGGAGTTGGGACTTCCGGCAAGTCATCGAGAGAGTTCGGCGAGTTATCAACTTTAATCAACAGCTCAACAGCAATTAGCTGCCTTGCACTTAAGACCACAAAACAAAAAATGGTAACAAATTTCCGCTTGTCAAGTCAAAGAAAAAACAAAAACGTGTGAAAATTATGAAATTGCAGTTTGAATGCAACTAAGAGCTAAGTGGACCGCAGCTCCCGAAAAGACATCGCAAATACCCACTAACCCAAAATGTGAACTTAAGTGGGCTTTTGTGGATTTTAGGTCTGGCTTTTGTCTGAGATCTGGCAAAGATTTGTGTGTCCTGTCATAAAAACTCATTTGCAAGCCAAACAGAAGAAGAAGCAAAAGTAAATAATTTCTGTTGAATTTATGAGTCTTTGTTTGGCTTTTTGTTGCGAATTCATTAATTCTGCATTCAAACTCATAATCGCCTGAAAAAACAGGTAGGAAAAGAGTTGCCCACCGCCGACTTTTCTTCTTGTTGCAGTTTATTTGGGCTTATCAGGCGCGACTGACGATGCCCGCAGTTGTGCTAGCAGTCAAGTATTGTGCAATATTTGTTTTATAATCCTCAAGTTGAACTTTCATTTTGGTTTGACTTGTGGATATCTGATTTCATTTCTGGTAGGGCCAATTTTATTTATTTGTGGGGTAAATTTTCTGAAGCTAAGATTAGTCCTTTCGTAATTATTGTAAGTTAAAAGTCACTTGGATTTTTTTTTACAAACTATTTGTTGGTAGTTGATGATGATGGTTGAGTGGGCCAGTTTATGGTAGGGTTGGTGGTTTTTCAGTGTGATTTGCGTGCACTTGACATGAGTTCATCAAGTTAGGTTTGTTAAATCTTCTTTATAATCAAAATTTATATGAAAATTTAGCAAATTTCGTGATTTTTCGGAACGTTTGACAAACACCAACCGTCTGATAATCAAAATTTAGAAACTTTTTAGCAAATTTCATGATTTTTTTCACAGTTTGGTTCTAGTTTGTAGTGTCGATTGCTCGCCAGCTCCGGAGTTTTTGCAGATTTTAAATACTTGCCTACCGCTCCACTTGTTCATCACGATTGAGATTGCTGCATAGTCTCAGCAGCTCTTTGGGATGCGATGCGTACAGCAAAATGCTGGTGTCGATTGTTCGCCTGCTCCCGAGTTAGTGCTGATCTCAACCTGGCCAGCCGCTCAAATTGTTTATCGCGCCGCGCTTGGGATTGTTGCGGAGCCTTAGAAGCATGGTGGGATGCGTTATGCTCGTCAAATTGCAGTCGTCGATTGCTCGCCTTTCGGCAGCTCACCGATCCATCTTTGATTTTCTGGCATATTTCAGATAATTACAAAAAGTGCAATTTCAGAATGTTTGATATTATAAATAGCCAGTGGGGGAGTCTGGTTTCAGAGCACTTTTGCTGATTTTTCTTTTGTGGATTTATTTTCTAATAACTTCACATCTTCTATCTTTTCCCCTGAACGCAGCCATTTCGCACTTCGATGCCCTAAGCTTATTTTTATATATATATTTATATTTATTTCGGTTATCCCACCTAGTTAAGGTAGGATAAAAAAAAAAAAATGTAATAAAATCAGAACAAACAAATTAATAAATAAATTTTTTTTGTTTTTTCTTTTTTCAAACATATATTCTTTTGTTGAATATTTTGAAAGAGATATTGCGGCTCTTTAGTTGTTAAAATCCTGTGAAGCAATAACATTGTACGAAGTCTGATCCACGAATCTAAGTCCAGACCAAGAATTTGTTTAGCAAAGTCCGAGATATGGTCTCTGCGACCAAGATTAAATAGGTATCTTACGATGGAGTTAAAAGTAACCCTCAGCCTTTGCATACTGTTTGCATCACTACTGCCAAATATTTCCACGCCATAGAATAGAGTCGGGATAAGACATATTTTAGAGACTAAAAGCCTGAGATGAAGAGGGATAAGATTTTGAGTAAGCGACAACTGCCTAACCAACCCGAATGTTTTCCCGGACGCTTTCGTAATGTGGTTGCTCCACGTTAGGGTATTATTAATTCTGATTCCCAGGTTAGTGGTGTTCTCAGTATATTCCAGTGAAACATTATTTAAAGTCAGCTTAGGCAAATCGCTGACATTAAGGGCCTTCTTATAAATTACTAAGCATTTCGACTTTTTAGGATTTAACCCCAAACCATTCGCTTTAGCCCACTCGCAAATTTTTATAAGATCCCTATTATATGTAGATACTAGCACACTCATTTATTTCATGTAACGGTCGACTTACATAAAGTTGTACGTCATCGGCGTACAAATGGACATCACAGCCTATCAGACAATTAGGAAGGTCGTTGATAAAAACCGAGAAGAGTAGGGGGCCAAGGACTGAACCTTGAGGGACACCACGAGTAAGACGTAAGAAACCTTACATATAGGACCCAGAAACAACTGCTTGTTTTCTGTCACACAAATAGGAGTTAATAAGACGCGTTGCGGTTGAGGAAAAGCTGTACAGATTTTTAAGCTTGGTACTTAATATAATGTGGTCGACTGTATCAAATGCCTTGCTGAGATCCAGTAAGGCTAATAATGTGACATTGTTTTTGTCAACCTGCCTTCGGATATCTTCTACCATCTTTATAATGGCTGTTGTGCAGCTTTTGAACTTTTGATAACCTGATTGTAGTTGGCTTAACAACGAATTGGATGAAAGAAATGTCTGAATTTGTTTAGCCATGAGCTGTTTAAATACTTTTGCCAGGAAAGGGAGAATTGAGATGGGTCTGAACTCATTTTTGTCTTTTGGAATGGGTATAATTTTTGCATCTTTCCAACAGTCAAGAAATACGGAGGTCGTGAAAATCGTATTAAAGATATAGGTGATGTGGTCAAGAAGCATAGGTAATAATATTTTTAAGAACTTTGGATTTACATTATCTACGCCTTCCGCATTGGACTTCACTTTTAGGACACATTCAAGAACATCACATGAACTTACGCACTCAAAACTAAAACTATTATCACATAGGAGTAGAGCGTTCAGGTACATATTTTGGGTTACTACAGGTACATTTAAATTGGCAAAAATTGTGTTTAGTTCTTCAACATCCAAGTCTGTTCTTAATTGCGGCTTTGCCTTGCCTGCACCCAAGTTTCTCAGTTCTTTCCAAGTCTGATTTGGTGTTCTTGCATTGCTAAATTTAGAGTTAATGTAGTCACCTTTGGCAGAGGATATCGCTTTTGTAACTTTTGATCTTAGAGTCTTAAATTCCCTTAGCAGGTAGTCAGTTTTGTATCGTTTCCATCTTTTGTATGCAGTGTCTCGCAACTTAATTTGGTGTTTAATGTCAGAACTGAACCATGGGTTATGTGTTGGTTTAATACTTTTACTTTTTAGTGGGACGCATTTATCAAACAGAAGGACAATGTTATTATTTAGCAGATACATTTGTTCGTTGGTGGTTGTGAAATTGTATAAAGATCTCCAGTCACAATTGTTGAATACAACCAGCAAGCTGTCATAATCAATTGATTTAAAGTCACGAAACCTAATTAAAATGTTAGAGTAGTCTAGGGGAAGTTCATACGTCAAGTAAATTAGATCATGCTTGGAAAATGCCGGTACGGAAACCTGGTCATATAGTAAAATCTTGGTCGGTTCACTAACAAACAATACGTCTAATAAAGTGTTACTTGTGTCCGTGAAGTGGGTTGGTTCAGAGTCACTAGCAATAAATAGTCCAATACTGTTGAAGTCACTTAAAGTATGCCTCTCACGAAGCATATTGCTATTGAGGTCACCGGTAATAATAACACTAGAATAATTTAGGGAAAGTTCAGATATTTCATTAATAACCCCGGAAAATTCAATATTTCTAGAAGGTCTATATATGCAACCAATTAGGGTCCGATGATTTAATTTTTTGTTTATAATTTCAATAAAAATGTACTCAGTTAAACTATCGGTGGGGTTGTTTTTAACAGTTTGCAGCAAAGTTTTTTGTTGACATAGATTGCTACCCCTCCTCTGTACAAAAAGTAGTCTTCACACTCAAATAAAACATCACTGGACCCACAAACAAACCAAGTCTCGGACACACAAATAACGTCCACATTTGAATTTACAAAAAGGTGTCTAAACTCATCCATCTTCCTCCCTAAGCTTTGAGCATTTATATGAGTTACTTTTAAGCCTACTTTCTGCTTGCTCATAATCTTAATCAATCTGCTAGCAATGGAATTATCCGAACCAAACCGTGCTGTCATTGGACTTATCTAACATGGAAAACGCATGCAGTACAATTATAAGACAAATATAAGACAAACATACTATAGCTAGAACTAATTTTAAAATAAATTCAAGAATACCACAATTTCCTTTTTCACTACTACTTAATGGACTGAGTGGGAAGAGGAGGAGGAGTAGGAGCATTATATTGTTGTAATCCAGCGGGGGGGAGTGGAAGCTCTCCAGGTTTATTGTGGCTGGCAAGATCCGAAAGCTCTTCCATTCTCCCAATGCAATGTACTTCTTCTCTTCCATTACGCCTAACATGAACCGTCCCACGACGAGTGAAAACTGCCGACAGTAGCTTCTGCTTCTTACCGTGCATTGCCTATTAGATCAACAAATGTCCAATGCATTTGACTTACAGCATATTTCCATTTGTTATCCTTTTTAGCGTACCGCCACTCTTCATTTAAGCCAAAAATTCAAATCACAAGCAGTTAACCACCCAGTTCTAACTCCTACAGGGTCAATCTTAACAGACTAAACAACCAAACCAATTTGAAACGCCAAACAAATTTTCACATAATTTACCCTGCCCTCTCAAGTTGATCAGAATCTTCTTTTGCCAACACTCAAAAGCGGCCACCTACTTAATGTGAATTTAATTGATCAACGTAAAATGCCTCACACGCCAAATTTGATGCCTTGATTTGCCCTCAGGTGGCACTCCCTCGAATAGCTAGAAATTAGTAGTAGTTGAAGTTAGCTAATGTCAGGCTTCAGACACAATTCCCTCCACACAAAACTAGCCTCAATGAACTTAGCTGCAATTTTAGAAGAAAAAAAAAATTCTTTTGATTTATACTTAACCCAGCCGCTGAGGCGGCCTTCTAAAGTGGCAATCAATTTCGTTGGGTGCACGTGTTGAACTCAAAGTCGGAGTCGGAGTCGATGATCCAACTTCAGCTAACTGCAACTCGCTCGTTACCTCAACGCCATTTGACCCCCAGCTATGTTTCCTTTTCTTTCGGTTATCTGCCATCTATGGCAGAGCCGAGACAATATATTTTCTATATGCCTCATTTTCTGCACAAATCGCTTGACCTTAAGCGTTGTTGTAATTTATTTGTCGTTGCCGTAATTTCCCACACACACAAAGCTCAGCGATTTTCTCGCTCTTTCTTGGGTAGAAGTTGTAAACTGTATTACGATGGATTTTGTTTCTTTTCTTTTGGGTTCAGTTGGTTAGTCGAGGTTGGCTTTGTAGGTTATTGTGCCTACCGCAGCAGCATCTGGGGGAGCTGGCTGGGATTATGCAATGTCGCCGCATTTGCCATTGTTTGGGATTGGGTTTGGATTTGGATTTTTTTTGGGGTGCTTATCAGTTGCATTTAAAGAGTCACACGGAGGGCAGTCCAAATGATATAACTGCAACTGAGTTACATTTGTAATTGCGGCAACTTTTTATAATTGATTGTAAATGGTTGATTGGCGGTAAATAATTGAAATAATTGATGATGGGAGAATTATCAAATTTATGGTTGCAAAGAAATATAATGCAATTGCATTGGGCATTTGTCTAACTATTGATTGAGAAATCAACGGTCAAGAGATTTCGTATCCTTATTTAATTGTTCCACTGACGATTGTGTGTAATGGTAGATGAAGAATAGTTCATTTCAAAGCTAAGGAGTGGGTATCAAAGAGAGTCCAAACAAAAGAATTGATTCCCCGAAAAACACTCCTAAAAATGGTCAAAATAGGCACTTTTAGCAAATTTTACCTGAACCTCGACGTGATGGACAATTTCTGAAAACGCAGTCTTGCTTAGCACACGAAAATCATCTAGAATCACTACCAACCATTCAAGATACTGGACACTGGACCTTGTTGCCTAGTGTAATTTATTATTGTACCGAGCCGATGGAATTAAAGAAAGATGATAGAGCACATCGGATATCGTTTGGAACACTTTGTGTCCCTTCTTTTAACAAGGTATTGGTGTTGGGCTGCTCCTTTTCAACATTTTTAACTACATATGCCCAATTTTCTGGAAAAAGGCTGTAGTGCGCATTCAAGAAATTTTGCAAAACGCAGCAGCACTTAATTATGGCGTTTGCGTGCTTCACTGAATTGTCCATGCCCTTCCCAAGGCAACGAAATCTTTCTTTAAGGTGCCCAAAAGCATTCTTTACTACGAGTCCAGCTTTTGAGAGATGGTAATTGAATACGTTTTGCTCCTCCAGTGCCTCTGTGGAAAATGGATATGGCTTCATTAAAGATAGCAAGAAACTAAATGCCGAATCGCCAATGAGCATTACAGAAACTTGCGTGCCACTTATGAATCTTGAGTTGGCTCGAAATATATGCAATTTATCAATCGCACGTCTCAACTGAGACCGCTCATAACACATAAATTCCAATTTAATGTAAAGTAAACGTCAAATGACTAATTTGATGTTGCCGACTATGTGACCGTTCGCTCAATGTAAACACCTAAAAGGTCGTAGCCCCAGAAAAAGTCGTACGACAGCAGTGATGCACAGTTTTTTTTATAGATTACATTTATTGGTAACTAGCCTTCTGCAACCCTTTTTGGCCGCTTATACTAGTGTGATATTGTGTTTTATCAGTACTTGGCAGTGTCCATTTGGGCTTACCGATAATGTAAAAGTGTTTTAATGTAGGTATTAAGTGAGAAAGTGTGAGAATTTGGTGTAAATGGTGTCCTGCTAGAGTCGCCGTGACTTCTGGTCCTTGGGTAAGACTCTCTTTAACCTTCTTCTTTGACGTACACCTTGGATTCTGCGTCTTCTTAACAAGTTTTTTGCCAGTTTGTTGGGGTGGTGAGATAGCTTGTCAAGGTAAGTGGCGGCCTGCTTGTTGATAACATCCCCAACCATGGGAACTCCAAGGTCCTTTTCAATATCCCTGGTTCTCAGGTACCATTCAGCTCCCGTAATGTGTCTAAGGATTTTCGCCTGGACCACTCTAATCTTACTCAGGTGAGACTTCGTCGCGATTCCATAAATTTGTAGGCCATATCTCCACACTGGACTTAGAATAGCCTTGTAGATTAGGACTTTGTTCCTGAGTGACAGTTTGTTGTTGAAGTTCAGGAGCCACTCCATGCGCCGTGCTTTGGCAGCCACTGCCTGAGCTGTTGTCGTGACATGTTGTCCAAAGGTCAGTCTTCTGTCCAGTGTCACCCCAAGGTATTTATGGGCTGCTTTATGCTCCATAAGCTGACCGTGCAAGAATACTCCCGGGCAGGTGGAATAAGTCACCGAAGCGCACTTGTCCGTGTTTATGGCAATATTCCATCTACCGGCCCAATTGCTAAACCTATTCAAGTACTCTTGAAGGGCATCTGTGGCTGAGTATATGCACTTGTTGCGGGCAAGTATGGCCGTGTCATCAGCAAATGTTGCAATTATAAGATATTCGGGGTTTTCAAGCGGAACGCTACAGGCTCTGGGCATATCGTGAGTGAATAGGGAGTATAGCGTAGGACCCAATACGCTACCCTGCGGTACACCAGCCCGAATTGTTCTTGTTTGGGATGTCGCTCTGTCCTGTGCAACCTCAAAAGCTCTGTCCATCAGGAAACTCTTGATTAGAAGGTACAGTTGGGGCGGAAGAAGATTATTGATCTTCGAGAGCAGACCTGCGTGCCACACTCTATCGAAGGCCTGCTGGATGTCATGGTAAGCTGCCACTACGTACTCTTTCCCGTTGTACTCTTCAAGGATGTAGTAGACCACTCGATGTAATTGTTCGGGAGTTCCATGGCTCAGTCGGAAGCCAAATTGGAAATCGGGTTTGGCTTTTCGAATAGATCGAATATCAAGCATTCTTCGAAGGATACAGCGCTCGAAGATCTTTCCAAGGGTGGATAGTAGGCTAATCGGCCGGTAGGAATCAAGGCAGGATGGTGGTTTTCCATTCTTGTGAAAGAGAACAATTCTGGCTTTCTTTCAGAGCCGCGTTTAAGATGAGCACCAAGAACAATATGGCTTTGTCTGGCAGGAGCTTCATTGTGCTGTTGTCAATGCCTGGGGTCTTACGTACCACCAGATCCTTGATTTCCCCTTTTACCTCAGGGAAGGTGATTGGCGAAACTGGGATGGCCATTTGGAGGGGGCTATCTGGGGCATTTGAAACTAATTGGTTCCGGCGGGGCGAGGATGCTTCATACGGCTGGAACCGCTCTTCTAAGTTCAGGGCAAAGGCTTCGGTCCTGTGGTGATTTTGCCCAGGAACCATCAGGACGTTGAACTGGGAACTTTGGCGCAACTTGCCGTTTGGTGAGCTTCCAAAGCGCAAACTTCGAGCTTTCATCCGCAGTAGCTTTTTCCAGCATTCGGTCTGTCGCCTCACGCCTGAGTGTGGCAAGGACCTTCCTTACTCTGTTGGCAACTCTCCGAATATATTTTGTGAATCCGGGGGTCATTTGTGCGGATATACTCCCTCCGTAGCCGCTTTTTAAAATAAAGCAACTCCAAAGCTGCTGGGTTGAGTCCAGTAGAGAGTCCTCCGGGTAGATAAGTTTGGCCAGTGCACATTGGGCCAGCAGGCCGAAATTTTGGCCAAAAGTCCCACTTTTTTGTTTGGGAAACTTGATAAAACGATTGTCGGAAACGATTTAGAATACTTATAGCTATTTTATGCCAAAATTTTTAATATTTTCACTTCTTGGTTTTTGAATGGCAGCAATTCAAAGTTGATTTTTCATGAAATTGCTCCAAAAAATGGAAAATTAATAGTCGAAACTAGGAAAGAAACAGCTTCTAGAGATTAATTATATATTTTCGGATTTAAATTAAAAAATATAAAGAAGTTTCCAATTGTATTCGTTTTCAAAAAAAATGGAAAAAATCAGTAATTTTTTGGTTTTTTTTTACATTTGGCAACTTTGATTTGAGAGTGCCCACGGGTGCCACTGGCTAATCACTCGTAACATGTCAAATAATTTTCTTTGAATATTGTACTATAACTGGAGGGATGCGCTTTTGCGCGGTTTTGCTTTGGATTTTATTAAATTGCTTTTAAAAATGTATCCCCATTTCGCATCGAGCCAGTTTCAATTTTCAAGTCAGCCAAAAAGTATAGTAGCCAGAATAGGAAGATGATCTGAGGATAGTTCGTACTCCTCCTTCACAGAAATTGGGCTGCTTGAAACCCTTTGTATATGAAAAAGTCAATAGCAGAGAGTGTGCTTCGTCGGTTAGAGGGATAGTAGGTCGGACGACCAGTAGCCAGAACCTGGGCGGAGGAGTCCGTGATGGCATTAAAGAGCGCTGTACCACGGCTTTCTGCTCTAAAATTGCCCCATAATCGATGTTTGGCGTTAAAGTCACCTCCTACAATAAACTTCTGTCCAAGTTGGTCCAGGAGTCTGTCAAAATCAGCTTGCGTCCATGGAAGTTGTGGTGGGAGGTAGGCTGCAGCGATCGTTACTTCTGCAGTTGTCGTCAGCACAGACACTGGAGCCAGTTGAACATGGGCGATAAAGATTGTGCGGTGTTGGTAGTGAACAAGTTCCTGTTTCACTAGAACCGCCTCTTCTCCTCTTGAATTTCCACTAGGGTGGTTAGCTCGGTACAATAATAAATAGACTGCTTCGTCAACTTTTTTACACAAAAACTAATCAGCATTTGAGTCAAACTCGCTCTCAGAGTTTGGTGACACTGTTCGTCCACATCTAACCATCTTGTTTTCATATGTCAGAATAACTAAGTAATTCAACTTTACTTCTTTATGAAATAAAGTAAATAATTCTGCAGAGTCAACCAAATAACCCAGCGGTATGAAATATACTTAATACCATTCTTCACCTACCAAATATAAGCAGTTTCAGAACCTTTTTTGTTACATGCGACGCGAGATTTATTTATAAAGATAACTATAGAAAATGTTAAGTGAACGCTTTCGCAAACGCTAGCTGACCTAGCAATCGGTAACCAAAAATTTGTTTGTTTAATTCCTTTTTAATAATCATGATTGTCAAGTCTGCTAAATGGGCCCCATTGTCTTGCCTGAAAATTTTAGCCTTACTTTAGCCTTACTAAGGCCCGATTTCTCAATGTGCGGTTGGTCAACTTGACAGGCAGTTTAACCGAAATTGCGTGTCTCATGCTGTGTGTGGCGCAACCGGAGGAACAGACTTAACCGCTGCTCGAGCACTGGTTAAAGTTAACCGCGAGCTCAGTGCCGATGGAATTATCGAAATATTTTATCGGTATACAAACAGCAGGCTCCAACATTTGATTTGTTTATTTAATTATTTGCTGCCACAAAATGTTTATATCAGATTTTAAGTTAAAGCCTTGACTTCAGTTGCGACTCAATTTGTTGTGACTAGGGTTGTTAGCAGGACTTGGCGGCGCTGCGTTCTTATGCATGTGGCAACTTTCTTATCACTGCAGCTGACTTCTGTGTAGTCAGCGTTCCTTTAATAAGCCGTGCAGGTAAACAAGTGTCTCCAGTCATTGCTTTTAATTCATCGCAATCAATTTTAATAAATGTTTCGCAAAAATATTACCAGCAGCATTCAATAACATTAAAAAATCCCTAACAAAAATACCAAATTTATTGACCGTGTCTGGTCACCCTAATGCTGCAATAGGAATTTATCGATATCGGACGAAACTGCTGTTGAGAACACCAAATGACTTAACCGCTTGTCAACTGGAGGAACAAATTTGACCGGCGGTTGGCCAACCGGAACCTTTGAGAAATCGGGCCCAACTCGTGAAAAATTCCTCTTGTTTAGAGACACTAAAGGACGATCCAGAATACTGCGAGCATGCAGCTGCAAAAGCGAGCTCTTAAAATAAAAAATCTATGCATCGTTCTCGTAGCGGCAAGATTGTATTGGACTTTATTTGTACAATCAATTGTTTTTAATAGCACGGAGCACATTTCATTTGCCAAGCCGCTTGTTGTGAGTTGTGTAGTGTAGGTCTACATGTGTAAGCGCAGGATTGGCTGCTTTGGGGGAGCCGACTTCCTCGTGTTGTAACAGTTCTTAAATTTCATCTAATTTAAGGCGAGCTGGCAAGTCAGCAGCCAACGTATATGTTTCTTGTCAATTCTGGGCGTCGAGTATAAAGCGTTCGTGATGGCCATTTGAGAGATACAGAGCGTAAATCTCATAGTTATAGTTCCCCAATCCTTTAAGGAAAATCCTTAATTGGATTTTTTTTTTGTTATTTTTGAATATTTTTTTGTGATTAATATCTTCTTGTTAACCCGGGACCATATCTCAATTATTTGGAGAACCTAGCCCGGTGGCTATTATACATCAACTTCAAACATATCAGGATCGACCCAATCGTTTGGAACACTTACGACGCCACTGTCGGGGAACATTCATTCGTGGATACGAAGAATTATGTGAATTGACAATATTTGCGACCCCAAACTAAAATTTTCGATAGAGGTAGTCTAAAATTTAGAAGAATTAGTGAGTGGGAAGGAAAAAAGAGAGAAGTATCAAACCTAGAAATCGCGACTCCGGAAATAGATCAGAGTTGCCATCTCCTGCTCCTTTCGGCGAGCGATCTACGGATAGTTTCCCAAACTTATCCGCATCAGCTATCCTCGAGTTATCCGGCTGCACATCCATAGGCAAGAGCTGATTGACCAGCTGATTGGCTAGCTGATTGGTCAACTCGTCGACAGATTGTACCTCTGGTGCTTCTGTCGACAGTTGAGCAGACTCCACCGTAGGCAGTTCCTTTGAGTGTACCTCAGGCTGTACTGTAATTCCCTCATCAGGCGGTGCCAACTCTTGGCGTTGCTTGCATCTGTGGAACACAAAGCGACACCAATGTGGCCAAAGACAGCGACGAAACGCTAGTCCATTTTCCTCCCCGGTCATTGGAAATGACGACCCATTCAGCCGTCGAACCTTCAAGATCACACGATGCTGTTGCTGCAGCTGCTCCTGTTTCATTTGACTCATTTCATCCACCACAAGGAACACACCAGCCACTATCAGAAGCGCCACCGAGAAGAGGATAAGAAAACACAAGAGATCATAGAACAATGACTTCAAGTAATCGGTTGCATCTTGCCGGCGAGCTGCATCTGGATTTTGACTTTCCGATTTTGAGATATCCATGAAAGAACAGAAAGAGCCAAAACTTTAGGAATTTTCCACTTTTTTTTAAAAAACAACAAATTTTTTGTGTTTGTAGCCGAAACGGTGTTAGCTGCTCGACCTGAGCAAGTAGAATGAACAAAAACCAAACGACAATCTCACATATAGCCTAGATAGCCAAGGCAAAGCCTACTTGCACAGATTTTTATTTCCATTTAATTGTATTGTTAAATTCTCATGATAAGTAAAAACTTTCTCAACTTTGATCGCCTGAAATTGATGTAATTGAAACTCTTTAACGCCATCAACCCAAGGCGTTTAATGTGATTGAATTATTGGACACTTAAATGGGCGTCCCATAGGAGAAAGACTTTTCCCTTGCGCTTTTTATTCCAGCCATTTGCACCTTTGAAGCTTCAACACATCTTTGGTCATTGCGCTTTTTTCTTTTTTTTACCAAAATGGGAGCCTTTTACATATCGCTCTGTCTGCTAATGAAGATGTTGCCTAGGTCTGGCACTTCATTAGTCAGGAAGTGTTATACATGACGCAGTTAAATGGATACTTGGGAGATGCCCGTTGGGGAAATTGAGTTGTAATTTGATTATACCAAAAGACGAGTGAAGGGGGAGCAGCAGCATTATGTAAAGGCTTACTGTGTAATGTGTGTTATTTAGCTGGGGGTGATGGGTAAAATTTTGAGACATTTACCGAAAAGGTAAGGAAAGTCTTTAACGATTTAGGGTAAAAATCATTTAAGTTATGGCAAACTAAATATGTTTGTTATGTGTTATTGTTGTATCTATGTAAATATATAAAAAGGGTTCAACCTGATTGACTCAGTAGAGACTGACGCACATAACTAGCCAAAACCATTAGAGAAAGGAAGCTGAATTTTTCACAGCAGTTTTGTCTTACACAAAAAGTGAATACTAAGATCGCGTTTTGGAAAATTCCATCGAACTGTGGTATGAAATTTTTTTTATTTTGTTCAAATATCTGTATTAAAAATGATCTTAGCCATATGGCGGAGAACCCAATATACAAAAGGAAATCCTAGTCTAAGCTCGTATCTCTTAAATTAGTTTAATGATAGAACCTCACAGATTGTTTAGTTTCAGGCAGGAGAGAAAAAAAATGAATTGAAAATACAGAGCATAAAGGGTGATTTTTTAAGAGCTATAGGAAAGTTTTAAAAAAAAAAACACATAAAATTCAGAAAAATGCATGAAATATTTATTTGAATCGATAGTACGGTCCATATAATTTAATGTTTGAAGATTATTTCATGCAAATGTTGACCGTGACTGCGCCTCAAATGGTCCATCCGCTTAGTCCAATTTTGGCATACTCTTTCCAACATTTCGGCCGGTATCTCACGAATAAATGCTTCAATGTTGTCTTCCAATGCGTCAATTAAAGCGGGCTTGTCTGTATAGACATGAGCTTTAACATAGCCCCACAAAAAAAGTCTAAAGGCGTTAAATCACACGATCTAGGCGGCAAATTGACCGGTCCCAAACGTGAAATAAAATGTTCACCGAACTCGCCACTCAATAAGTCCATTGTTGCGCGTGCTGTGTGGCATGTGGCACCGTCTTGTTGAAACCACATGTCATGAAAGTCAAGCTCTTGCATTTTGGGCAAAAAAAAATTCGGCTTCAATTCTTGCACCAGCTGTATTTTGAAAGGCTTCACACCTAAATCCTTCCGCAAAATTTTCCACGTTGTTGAGTAACAGAGGCCCAATTGCTGCGAACGGCGACGAATCGATAATTGATGGTCATCATTAACACTGGCCGATACAGCTGCGATATTTTCTTCAGTTCGCACTCTACGTAAGCGTGTTGGTGGTTTAATGTCCAACAATGTAAATTTGGTGCGAAATTTAGTCACAATAGCCCGAATAGCCGCTTCAGTGGGTCGATTAAACTGACCATAAAATGGAAGAATTGTGCGATGAACTTTCTTAACAGAGCACGCATTTTGATAATAAAATTCAATAATTTGCAAGCGTTGTTCGTTTGTAAGACGATTCATGGTTAAATTATAGACCAAACTGAAGATGTTTGACAGTGAAACAAAACACGAAACGTGCGTGAGCTGTTTAGACCAGTGTTGCCAAAAAGATAATAGCTAAAAAATCAAAATTCAACAATGAGTGCATACCAATCTTTCGGAAAATTCATTCGAAGGATACAAAATGGATGGTCAAGGTTGTAAGGTTGATAGTTTCCTTCCCTCTAATTAGCTTTAAACTCATTTTCAAAACTGCACATACAAATCAAGAAAGAAAGTCGGCAATGCCCGGCTGTATCATACTCTGTACCTGTGAAGTGCTGCCCATCACCGTTGCGCCCAGTGCTGCCCATAATTGTTTGTTTTCCATTCGGCAGATCGATAATGAATACCATTAACTAAATATGTCCAGAAGGAACGAACCTTCTATTTATAAAACTGTGGGAGATATGACGTTTTTCCAATTTGAGGGGGCGGGAGGGGGCGTGGCAAAAATTGAAAATAAACTTGATCTGCCTGCAAGTATAAGAAACATATGTTCCATACAACTCAAACCTATATCTCTTACCATTTCTGAGATCAGTGCGTTCTTACGGACAGACGGACACTTTTGCACAAACTTATTATACTCTATGTACCTTTGGTACAGAGTATAAACATGAATTCCATGGCATTTAAATTATGAAAAATCTACACCCAAAATCGGGAAATGGGCGGGAAACTGTTGTATGAAACTTTTTTGATTTCACTCCGATCAGGTTGAAACTTATTTTTAAATAACTGTATGAAAATTCAACAAATACTGAAAACCAGTCTTCCGGAAAAATTACCCCCTGGATGTAAATTGTATGGTCAAGGTTTTTAGGACGAAAGTTAGTTCCCAGCAATCAGCTTCAAACTTCTTTTCAAACAACACATACAAAAACATGGAATGGGCGAAGAACTATTTTGTTAATCATTTGATCAAGTAGAGTTGGTCAGGTTGAGAAAGTAGAGTTTTCGGAATTTTTTTGTTTGTTTTTTTTTTTTTTAATTTCGCACTGTTTGAGTCGAGTACTCTCCACTTTGGAAATATGTTTTTCTTCAAGCGAATAGCGACCCATTTTGTAAATGTGAAAGTTTTTACTAAGTATTAGTCGCTTTCCGAATGCCATTTGACGATTTTAAAGTCAAATTATGAATAGTTCGAATTCCAAACACAAGATGGACCATCCTGTATAGAGTCGGAGATGCTTTCTTTTGGCTGTTACATACTTTTGCACAAACTTTATATAATCGGTGTTCCTTCGGTACAGAGTATAACAACCAAAAAACTCACCAAAATATAATTAGGGTATTCACTAGCCCTCGTAAAATGGTAAAGTGTAAATTATATAGTATAAAGTTATATAGAGACCGGCAATTAATACTTCTTGTGAAATTATCGTGCTAAAACTAATACTGTAAAGTCTATAAAGAGTAAAAAATGTGGTATGCAAAAATGGGCATGGTTGGACACATCATCGCCCACTCCACATTGGCAGCGACGCTGCAAAGAAGTTTTACTTGCTCATAGCTTGACTATCGTGCATCCGATCTATACGAATGCTTAGGATGATCGGTAAACAGTGCTGATTGCTGATATGCCTAGAAAGTACGAAACTTCTATCTATAAAACTGTGAGATATGTGGCGTTTTTTCCGAACTGCGGAGGCGGAAGAGGGCGTGGCAAAAATTTAAATTAAACTTGATCTACCGGCAAGTAAATGAATATACATGTCGAACCGATATATCTTACCATCTGTGAGAACTGAGCTTTCATACGGACAGGCAAATCTGAAAACTTGCTTTACTTTATGGAATACTTCAAAAGCGTCTGTAGGTGTCTGCAGCTAAACTGATCATTTTCTAATCTTAACGTATTAAGAAACAAGATAAAAAATCAAAAATATGGGGGCAAGGAGGGCAAAACACTTAAAACTTTAACTAAATACTTGATAGATGAAGCAAAAACAAACACAAAAACTTACTAATCTAAAATAACGATTTACACAAAACTAATTTGGAATTTTAACAAAAATTTAATTTTACAAGACTCAAACGAGCTGTTGGTATTTTTAGAAAACAATGTTAGAATCAAAAGAAAACAAGTATAGCACTCTGAAGTTTTGACAATAAGTTGTTAATAGATGACAAAAATTTGACATTAGTATTTTTTTTTTGGCCTATGACAGCAATCACTGTGAATTGGTGGTTTCAATTTTCGGCCAAGTCGGTTCAAAGCTAGAAAAAAAGGGTTTCTAAAAAGTGACTTACCAATTTGGTCAAGTCTACATACAGAAATACGACCAAAGCAGCGGGTCTCTCGAAGATTAAGTATTTTAACTATTAAAAGTTAAGTAAATTCATTATTAAAAGATAGTTTCCAGATGAGATACAAATTTAGTTTAGCACAATAATTCATTTTAATAAGCCTGCTGTTCAAGAGCATTCAGATTTCAAAACAGTTTATGAGAAATTCGTCGTAAAAATTTATTTCGTGCGTTCTGAAATTTTGTTTAATTTTTTTATTACTAAATCACTGTCCAAAAGTTTCAAGTTCAACTCTTTCCCTGACTCTTTTGTTTAACACCCATTGTTAGTCACACCCATTTCACTGGGCCACATCAGAAGAACAAAAAAACAGGCTTTTTTGACAAAATACAAACTATAAATAAATCTGTGTCACCCAAAAAACACAAAGCAAATTAATACAAATCATTCAAGATTATGCAATTTAAATTTAAAGACTAAATGAAAATATCAAACACGCAATGCGACAAACTGGCTTTGGTTCTAAGAGCTAGAACAAGTTTTTAGAAACTTTCCCAGCGAACTTACAGCACATTTTGGGTGCATGCACAGTGTAATATTGTCATTCTGGCAGCAGCAGCAGCATCTGCCTGCCTAATTAACCAAGGCTCATAAATATTCAGACAAAACCCCAAAACAAATCATAGATAAGAACGTTGCACGTTCCGTTTCGTGTTGCTGGGCCATTAAGACGCAAGAGTGGACCGTTGCGATGTTTTGAAATCACTCTCTATAAATATGGATTTCTCAACAGACTGTGTGAGCTTGACTTTAACTAAACAACTGAATATTTTAATTAATTTCTATAGAAATGAAAATGTACAAAGAAAAAATACACAAACGCCCACATGCCAATGGCAAAACAAAAATGCCAAAAGTAAACAACTACCAAAATGACTGTTATTGTTGTAACCATGCAATTGTTCTGTTCTTTTCCAAATTCTAGCAGCTGTTGTTTTGTTCTATGCAAATTTTGTTTAATCTTTTCAATAATTATACAGCTGCAGTTATCAGACCCACACCCACGACAGTGACCTGCCCTTCGCAACCTCCTTTTTGTTTTGCATGCCTTGTTCAACTGAAGAGCGTGAAAATGCCAACTTTAGGCACTTAATTTCATGTGGATTGAAATCACACTACGAGTTGGCTCCTCTACGTGCCTTTCAATACCTCAATTAACTCATTATAAGCACAAGTTACTTCTGTTTTGTTTACGTTTGTTTTCGGCATCTACCAAGATTTCTATCACTTTCAGCCACTTACAATGCACACTGGGCCAGAAATCTTACTTTGCTTAGCTGAATATTTGGTAAGGTATTTTCAAAAGATAAAACTCCTTAAGTCTGAGCAGAAAGTTGAATATCCATTTGCTTTCTCGTTATCTAATTTAAAATTAGGGAGCTTTTGGATTTTACTTCAAAAGTGTTTCTAAATCCCATTAATTTGACTTCAGACAAACACTTCCCGTCATTCCACCTTCAACGTATGCTGATGATATCAACTCTTGCTTGAAATCATCTCCACTGTGGAGTAATGTTAGAAAAGTCCAGAAAAAATTAGATCAGCCGATTGTTATATATCGGTGATGGAAAAGTTCCTATCCATGAAAATACTGGATGCATAAAATTGCCCACCAATTTCTTCTTTGCCTTCATTGACCGACCGTTTTCCGATGTACGCACACAATACATGAATCATGCTACATTTTAATAGCAAAAAATATGAACTTCAACGATTTAAACTTCAAGATACAACAGTCGTTGCCAGGCGATTTAGTATTATACAAATCGATCAGTAGAGTTTGTAGTAAATTATCCATCAGAGTTTTTGAACTCTCTGGATTTGTCAGACATGTCAGCACACCTTCGACTAAATGTTGGATCTCCGGTTATTGATTGGTTATAAAAAATTGATGAAAACATTATCGAAGCCATCATATTGATTGGCATGTTTTGAGCTGAAAATGATTTGCTGCCACGAATTACAAGATTCTCGCAGGCGTCTTAGATCGGGCACTGCATGTTTCCTCACGTGCACATTCAGCTTATTTGTGATGGCTAAAGACGGACTGACTAAAACTATTGTAAATTTATATTAATATTGATTTCCTTTATTTTTGTCCTACTTTATTGTATAAAATATATAACTACATTGAATTGTGAAATAAAATAATTATAATAATAAATGTTTGCAGATTTCTTTTTCTCTTTTGGTTCTTTTTTAATTTGAATTTCAAAGTTGTAATGTGCAATCCGGTTCTGAACCAAACCGAACCGCTTATTTCAGCTGGTGAACCAACCCGCAAGCCGAACCGGCTTCCTTTCAGAAATGCTGAACCGAACCGTAAGCCACAAAGAAAAACGGTTTGGTTCGGTTCAGTTCTCTGACGAGTATCAAGACGTGAATTGCTTTCCTCTAGCTAATGATACTTATAAATTTGTGAATTTGAATCGTTTCCTTAAGATAATTTTTTTACGACATTTCGTCCGACCCTCTACATCCTTAGCGACGCGGGATCGTTATAACCTTTAAGGATAACTTGACACAAATGTTACAACACGTAGTCCTGTAAGTCTTCAGCAATTGCTCGCCGATCTCTTAATATACCTGTCACCAGTCTGCATTCTTTTCTTGAAAGTTGATAATGGATTTTTCGTCCTCTAGTGGACAATATTTTAAATTTTCTGTAGTACTTCTTTACCTTAATTCAATATTAGCCTGGAGAGCTTTTCTCATTTATGATAAATAGGGTGTGTAAGAAGCATGGTACGTATTGTTTCCTAGCCGTCACTCTCTGTTTTCGAAGGGCATCATCATTTTGGGACATTCTTCTAAGAATTTTAAAGATATTCAAATGTTCTAGAGGAATTCAATTTCCAAATAGTGCGAAAAGTCACATTACGACAGAATTCATAATATTTTCTAATGTGCCTTTATGAAACACTGAACCGAACCGAACCCGCGGTTCAGTTAGGAACCGGCTGTTCAAAAACTGTGTGATCCACTGAACCGAACCAGTACTTATTTTCAAGTAGTTTGCTCGATCACATATGCTTTTCGAATTTTGTTTGTTTTTGTAAATAAATACATTTAAAATATTTTTTTCTTATGCCTAAGGCTTGAATTTTACTGCGAAAGAGGAAAACTTAGCACCTATTGAATCTGTATTGAACTCTTCCCCACGAAAGCTTTTTGAGATATAGTTCAAAGACGGGCATAGCCCGACTTCCTCGTGGAAGAATTAATAAATTAATGTTTTATTTAATGGAAATTATACATATAAAGGCCAAAAGGTTTGTAAAGTTCGCATAAACGATAGTCGAGGTATAAGGAAAACAAACAATTGGCATGTCATAGATTTTAACTCATTTTGTCGGGATTATCTGCCTGTAGCTTTGTCCATCAAGCTGATATAAATTCAGGTAATTGTTTAGTAGAGCTACCCTCACCAAAAATTCTGAAAAAAATATCCTCGATGGACCGCGAATTTACATGTGGGGGCCCCCGCGGTTCAATGGTAAAAATTATTTGAAAGTAGCATTTTTTTGTATAAAAAACAGATTGTTTTTTGCCTTAACTGTCATTATTTCTCAAAAATAATTTATATTTATTTGTATAGATGTGCTATTTACCGACTTCTTCTTCGTTTCCTAGTATGAAAATGGCGCTATACATTGAATGAAACTGCTGTAAACTATTTTCCACACCACCAATTTGAGGTATAGTTCAAGGCGTGTTTTTTTATGTGGTTTCCCCCAGAAGGCCTAGTCCACATTTGCTCAACAATGTGAGATGGTCGCTGGAAAATAAATGTTAATGCCATTGACTACCAAATATAGTTTTAAGATACTCACCACAGAGGCTATACCTCCTTACGATCCTTCCGCCGCTTCCTCCTCATCCAATCCATTTGCCGCTTCCTGTTCCAATCCTTCCACCCCTTCCTCCTGTTCCAATCCTTCGACCGCTTCTTCCTCTCCCTCTTCCTGTGCAGTTTGTTAAATTATGCAGTGGTAATTTTATAGTTGTACAATGGAGTTTCAGTTTTTCAAAAAGTTCCCGGATCACTCCCAGAGAATCCACCAACTATTTTTGGAAATCGGGAAGTTTTACAACCCAAATCATTGCAACATAATTAATAATGTGGAATTTTCAGAGGTAAGTCATTTTAATAGTCGTGAATGCGCCGCAGGCAAAATTTTTTTAAAACAAAGGCACAAATAATTTAAAAAAAGAAAATTGTGCCTCGCATTCATACTTTCAGTATGAGAGAACTAAAAATTACCACTGCCAGGTGGAAAGAGTGGCACAGGAAGCGGCAAATGGATTGGAGAGGAGGAAGCGGCGGAAGGATGTAAGGGAGGTATAGCCTCTGGGTGAGTATCTTAAAACTATACTGAATAAACTGAGCACATGTGGACTAGGCCTCAGAGGGAAACCACATAAAAAAAAAAGCGCCTTGAACTATACCTCAAATTGGTGGTGTGGAAATAATTTTTTGTAAAATTAAGTCAAATGTTGAATAAAATATATTGCATCTTTATGTTTTCTTTAAGTTAAGTATAAACAAATATATTTAGCAACAAACTTTGAAAATGAAGCTGTGCCAATACTTTATTGATTCACTGTATATTTTAATTTAATTTCGTTTTGGTGTGACCGTTCTTTTGTGGCGTTTGTTTGAAGTTTGCTGTGCTGAAATCATTAAGAACATTCCAAGTTTTTGCATATCAAGTTTTAATAAATTAATAATTATTGGTTTAATGCATTTTAGAATGCTTACGAATCACTTTGAAGGGAAGAAAGGCCAGTGGCCTAAAGTAGACGGAGTCAAAAGCGCTTAAGTTTTTGGAGCTAGTGCTTGATTCCATACTTGCACAGCTAGGTAGTCCTAGAATGTTGAACGTCAAAAATTCTTCCACCGTTTCATTCTGCCTTTTTCACTTAAAATCTGCCAAACTGCATAAGTAACTTCAATTCACCGTAAACAAAATTATAATTACTTAACCTTTGCAAAATTGTGTACATTCTACATAGTCTGTCAAGAAACTTTATTAAGGAAGCTTAGAAGAATAGTTTTCACACTCTTTTAGCATGTTTTGCTTTCGCGCCAATGGTCAATCAGCAGTTTGGTCACACTGCCAGTTGCTCACGAAATCTAAATCAAATCAGTGCGCAAAAAACAACGGTTGCCAAGACGTTCTAGTTAATATAGCAAGATAGAGAATGGAGCAGTGGAACTCGCAAAAAATGTCGCAAAAGCACATATTTTAAGCCGGATTTAAATAACCAAATTTTAAATTTCTTTTGGTATAATTTTTAATAAAATATCTTCACTGACAGATGTTAGATGTTGTCATAAGTTTTAGGTCTATAACTGAAAATCACGAAGAAATTTAAAAATATTTATTTGGATAGTTAACTTTTTGAAAAAACAATTGAGAGTAAAATAAAATCCGATAATGATTTTGTTTAAAATTATTTCGGTTCGCTGTCCCAGTGTGCAGTAGCTGAGTCTAAGATGAGTGGGTGTCTTGTTAGGTCTCATAGCAAATCGTGAATCAGTTAAAATAAAAAAGTTGACATTGTTTAAATTTAGCTTGCTGGGAAATGATATAAGGAAGTGGCCGTGAGAATATCATTTAAGTTTAATAAACTATTTAAGTACTCACCAGAATTCCCAATGCTCTTAATTGTTGTGGTCTTCTTTTTTAGCTTCACCTATTTTGTTCATTCATCTCGCCCCCGCTGGGCCAAAATGAGGAATTGTCTTACGCACCCATGACCGAAACAAACTATTGAACAAAATAAAAAAAAAAAAATTGCCAATTGCCTGGAAGGAATTGATGTTCAACTGTTACATGTTGTCTGTACTCAATTAGGGGTCTTTCTTCGCTTTCCTCCATTTTTTGGCAATTAAATAAAACATGCCTCAACAGTTTTGCAATGTCTCTATACAACTGTGCATGCTGATGCTTATATAACCATATGTAAATTATGTTAACAAATGAAGAAGAAATATTGTACTGAGCATGAGCACAGGGGAACGAACACACCTCAAAAAAAAAAAACAAAACAAAATAAAACCAAAAACGTTCGCTTGGCCAAAGGGAAACTCGGGAACTGGGAGCTGGCTACTGTCCATCCATCTGAGCAAGCCCAGCCAAAAGGCCTGGACTGCAATTGAAGCTGAGCCATTGACAAGATAATTTTCCAGGTGCCGCATGCAATGCAATAAATCCTACCCTTCTCTGAGATACCCTTACCAGAAAGGCAAAGCTAAGCATTGAGAATGCAAAACAAATATAGACAAGTTTAATATTTTGCGAAATTTGGCACTTGAATCACATTGCGTAACCGAAGATTCTATTGTTAAATATTCAAGAAACCAAACCGTTTAAAGTCTGAAAATTGAAATGAGTTTATATTAACTAAGAGAAACTGCTTGGAAGTATTTTCATTAATCTAAATATTAATTATAATTAAATTATAGTTTTCAAACAAACTTCTGGTTTAAATTTTTATTACTTATAAAACTTTTTTATTGCCTCACAAGTTGGGAAAGAAATCTTGTCCGATTTTCTTTTGTAGGAGACTTTGTCTACAGAGAAATTCGTCTAGCAGTAGTCGCGATCACCATGAGAACGCGGTTGTTTCTTGATATCTATATTTCATGTCTAATAAATCTTCATGAAATCTTGAACAATCCAAGAAAATTGACTTGTATTCGATTTGTTTTATGTATATTGTTATACCTTCGTATATATAAATCTTGTGTCGTGTCTCGTTATGAAATTTGTTGTGTATATTTCGTAGGTATGAAAATAGATCGTAAAGAATATTTCACACTCGCTTGGTGATTAGGAATGTTCCTATTTAAAATTTTTTTTTTACTTTTTTGGGAAAAATTTTTTTCACCTTCCACCCTCCCATTTTTTTAATCGCGGTTTTTCAAACAGAAGAATGACATGGAAAAGTTCCTGTCCATGAAAATAATGGATGAATAAAATTGCCTACCAATTTCTGCACAATTTCTACCAATTTCCGCGTATTTCAGATGAACGCTATTGTGTGCGTGGCTGGCTGAAGTGCCATTTTGGCAGCAAAATATATGGATCGCGACGTCGGCGACTTAAACTTCAAGATAGAGAAGTCGTTGCCAGGCGACTTACTATCATACAAATCGAGTATATACTGCCCAAATGCTAACAGAACGGGCATCATCTTTTTCAAAGAGGTAATCAAGCTGTATTGATATTCAGTAACGGCGTTTTCAGCGTGGGAAGCAGTTAAAACTCATGAGCTTAGCGGTGAACAAGGAAATGACGAAGTACCTGTTATCAATGCGCTGTGAGTCTACGCGTCTTGGACAATCTGTTGCAATGGGAGAGTACAACTCTAAGGTTGTAAATGATTTTGTCTACCTCGAAACGATGATGACCAGCGACAGCATTAGTCTGGATCCTTTTTGTCCTATTTGTTCAGACTTCGACATTTAGGCTGCAAACCCGATGCATTAGTCATTAGTATTTATGCTTCTGTTGAAGTCGCTCCCCGAATCCAAATTCTCTTCTTCAGTGCATCGGGAGATGTCTGCAAAATATTCTTTTGTTATAAGCAAAGCATATTTTTACCGCCATTTCTTTGTAAATGTGATAATTTTTCCTTGTCCCAAGGAGTTCACCTACTCCATCCAAAGCTCCAGCACCGTAGCTGTGGACTTTGGTGTCCATTCAAATCTGGTGTCACCTGTTGCTACAAATATCCCAATCGTCATGCTCTTAAATTGAAATAATAATTAATCTTACCTGCTTGTTTTGTGCTTAAGCCCAGCAAACATTTTTAATCGGCAAAGAGTCTCGAGCGACTCGCCAAGATATCGCATTCTGATCGTCTGTTGGAAGAAAATGAGCCACTTCGGCGACACTTCTAGAAGAGCCGTAAAAGAGTCTTCGAGAAGTGTCGCATAAGAGCTTTTTAGAAGAATAGCAATCTCCACGGCGACTCCCAGGAGAATCTTTTCGGCGATTGTTTAGTCGCCGATCGTCTAAAAGAGTCTTTTGGGAGTCGTCGTAGAGATTGCTAGAATCTTCCCTGAGATTCCCAGAAGATTCAATCTTCTAGCGATCTCCACGGCGACTCCCAGAAGACTCTTCTCGGCTATGGGCGATTCAACAATCGCCCAAATGTTTACAGGGAAGTTTTACAGCTGTTTTTGGTTTTTGTTACTGGTAGCACTTGTTTCGATAAGCCAAAATTATCGAATCCCCTGTCGAGTCACTACTCAAAAAGTCACGAATGCAACTACATTCAAATTTGATGCAACTTCTTTGCTACCACTAGACGCTTTGATTTTTGTATGGCGTAAATGTTGCATCCGACACAAGAATGCAGGAATGCAAGATTGTGCTGTAGTGAGAACCGGACACTAGGCAAGTTTTCTGAGGTGGCATCATCGAACTAATTTGTGTTTGCCAATGACGGACTGACAAAAAGTATTGTACACTCAATCTTTCTTCGAAATTAACATTGATTTTCTTTTTTTCATTTTCCAACTTAAGATATGTACTCAGACAAACTAAATCTAGTTATTGCTAAAAAGGTCACCAAATGTCTCCAAAATATCAACAAATATGGTCATACTAATTAAAAACAGTCAAAGTGCAGGAGTTTGTGAACGATGTTTGGAGAGCAGAAGACATGGCCAACGCCATTGTTGTGTGTTATTTTGATTTTTTGCTGCAAGCTGCAGCCACTTTTGAATACATTTAGCTGGGTTTCTAAAAAATTACCAACAATTTTTTTGGCTTCTAGCCAGTTAAACTCAGTCAGCTTTTAGCCAGCCAAGGCTGCGGCTCAACTAGTTTTTAGCTGGGTATGAGCTAAGGCATTTAGCTTGTCTAAGAACTGGCTCACGCTACCTAGCTTACCTAGCTTTTTTATATGGAGTTGACCCCAGCTAAATCGATTAAGCTTTTCTGATCATTTTTCTAGTTTACACATTTAATCAAGATTCAAAGAATGAGCATTTCTTTTTTGTTAATGAAATACCTTGAATTTACGAAAATGAATGGTTGGTTTTGCTGTGATTTTAAAGGGCGGGCACCTTCTACAGCGTTCCATTCTTTATTCTGCCATAGATCACATCCCCCACTACTTTTCAAAACGTAGCGGAATTGAGAACATGCCTGTATGTTTCCTAGAAGCGAAATCTCTACGCGGAGCCCAATTCTTTTCAGTATGCATTGGGTGTTGAGGGAAGGGTATTTCCAATATGAAGCCGCACCGCTTTTAAGCTATTGATAGATGAAGCAATAAAAAGACGCCACTGTTTTGAAACATGCGTTACACCCACTCTGTACTTGTTGGAAAAAATCATGGAACCTTTCGCAACATAGCAGAAGAAGTCCGGTGAGCTTAAGCACTCTCGAGGCATATTGATTAATCTTAAAACAATTAGAAAATGAAAAATAACGATTAAATTGTAATACTTAAATTAAAATAAGCTTTATTTGGGGTCCCTGTTAGAAACTGATTTTAAAAAGAGCCTACGAACACAAAATCAAGTTCGTTTGTTTGCTCGAAACATAAAAAAGTACATCTTTTTATACCCGTTACTCGTAGAGTAAAAAGGGTATACTAAAGTCGTGCAAATGGTGTAACAGGCGGGGTATGTAACAGGCAGAAGGAAGCATCTCCGACCCTTCCTTCTACCTGTTACATACTTTTGCACAACTTCATGATCCCCTTTTCCCATTTTTAATGGGAAGAGGGTATAAAAATGGTCACATCCTTTAGCAATAATAGACCCACGTAACTCAAATATTGTAATGATGTTTAATGTAATGTATATAAACTGACCAACAATTAATCAAAGAATTATTTAGCTTCGAGTAGTTGAGCTGGTCACTTTAAAATCATTAAGCTTCAATCAATAAATATCCCGAGTCGCAAATGTATTCCGAAAAGAAACAAAAACCATTTGAATTTGCATACAAGTTAACAAAAATGATAATTTGAGAATTTAGAGTGCCAACATTCAAGATTCAGTATTTTTAGAGTCCAAAATAAAGAATCAAAGTGAAACATTTACGAAAAGGTATATTATCGGGGCTGTCCTGGAAATCTCTAGAGATTTTGTCTTCGGTTGGTTTGCAAAACGCTAAAGAAATCCGTCGGTGTCCCAGAACTTCGAGATATTTCGTTTTCTTCAAAAGTCTAGTTCGAAAGGTGTATGTATAAGATTATGGTGTTACTACAAAATCAGTGATATATTGCGGGGGTTCGTGAAGTCGCTATTGTTTGGTTATAGTATATTGGCTGGTTTGTGTATTGGTTGGTTTGCCAAAATCTGTCAACAGAATACGGAAGGTTTAAAACCAACTGAAAGAGATTTCTTGGACACCGAGAATTGGTTTTAGGTTGGAATTTGATTGGAAGAAATTTCATGGACACCGCCGCATGTACCGATTTTCTAAGAAGTCGTCTTGTGGAGGTATGGTTTCGTTAACCAAGGTCGATATTTGAAGGATTTATGGGCAGATTAGGGTCGTATAGGGATAGGATTGGGATGGAAGGATATCTAGTTTGAACCTTAGCGCCTTTGCCGTGCCTTGTTTGAATGGGTTCGTCTGGTGTGTGATTTGCTGCTGTGGTCAGCATTTTCATATAATGCCATTCATATGCTTTTTTTTACAAGTACCATCTTTCTATATTGGGAATCAATTTTAAGGGCCTTAAAGTGCTGTGTATTGTAGCAAAAATGCGTTAAATTTCCTCTAAATAACTTGGCAAGTGTATTAAAACGTTGTCTTGGTCAATTCCCGACATACTTTTCTTCCTTCTTTAAATTCGTCTTCGTTTCACAAATTGTACGAAAAAGACGAAACCCAAAAAAAAACCTCTGGCCACGATCTCAGCCCAGCAGAAAAGACGAACAAAAATTGGCTAGTTTCGCTAGACCGCGTTAAGTTGACTGACTAGCAATTGTTGTTGCTGTTAGCCACGACTGATACTTCGACTTGGACTTAAGCTGAGGCTAGTCCAGCGAATAATTTCAAACAGAAACTGCCGCCAAGCCAGCAAGAAGGTTCATAATTATTGTTGCTAAGGCTGGGGCTGGGGCTGCGGCTTCTTAAAATGTTGCAACCGTTTGAGCTATGACTATGGTAACTGAAGAGTTCGTCGTCGTCGTCGTCTGGGCCAAGAGTGCAAAGTGGCGGGTTAAATAGGTTTTGACTACTTGCAGACAGTTTGGGTTTTTGAGCTCCAATTGGTTATGAAGATTTACGATGCCCAAATTAGGTCTGATCCTGCTGAAGTACTCGTAAATAGTTACCAATAGAGTACATCAATTGCAATTAGCCATCAAACCATAATTAGGGCCACACACAGAGCCGACCCAGCCTACCTCTATAATCAATTGATTGATTTCTATTAACATTTAATTTTATTGCTCAATTTGACACACGTTTCTTGATTTTGATATCAATCACCATAATAAACTTGAACTTGTGGCCGTTAATTGAACTATTTTATAAAACAAATTGGGGCAGAGCAAGTACCCTCTTAGATGCCCAGCAAAAAAATGCAATAGTCAAAGTAAATGCCCACCAAATTATTAATAAGTCGTGAACAATGGAAGCGTTGAAGTTATGACGATGTCTGGTCTGGCTCTGCCAGTTAGTCGCCCTCATATAATTGATCTACGAAATTGCTGCAAACGTTGGGATTGCATTGCATTCAACTTTGGCTTTTCTTTTGGTGGACGCCCTACAGTTTTTGGGGTTTCTTTCGGTAGCGCTGACGGTGCCAACAATTGTTAGGAAGAATTATTGCTCTCCATTGCCTCATCCATATAATTGTGGAGGAAGGCATTGTTGAGTCTTTTTGGGGTTTTTATTTGACTGTTGTGTAAAAGTAGACGAAAATAAGTGTTTTGATTGGGGAAATAAATTATTTATTATACAATTTTATAAATTAAATTAGGAAATAACTGTAAACAAGCTGACTGCTTGTAAATCTGTACAGCTGCACTCATTTTTTATCTTGAAGGCGCTTTTGCCATCTGTTGACATTTCCTAAAACTAACTTTAGTTGAGGTCGGAAAACATGTTAAAACAAAGGCTCTTCCTACACACAAATGATAATAAAACTGACAAAAAAATAATTATTTGTTAGCTTCAGGTGTCGAACTTACGACCGCCATTTTATGAGTATATATGGAGTGAGAAATTTGTCGTAAATTTAAGCTTTTACTCTCCAGTAACAGCAAAATTCTCAGACTGACAAAGGCAGCTGGATTTCTACAACCATTACTACGATTAATCATAAAGGGTCGTTCAGCAGATCAAGTGTGGCAAGTAAACTAGTCCTCGTAAAATGGCAAATAGCCAACTCCAAGTGTTTACGAGTCACTAACCAAAAACAAGGGAAACAGGTAAGAAAGTCAGTCGAGATATGAAATTGAATGCTCAGTGTGTGTTTTCGTGCTGCAGTAGCAGCTGAAAGCAGCGCTGCTGCAACGAACTTTGGTTTGTTCTTAACTTTAGTATCATTCATCCTATCCTTACAATTCTTTTGTCGGATAGATTTATAATCTTAACTTCAAATGTTTGGAAGGTATGAACTCCCTAACTTTAAAACTGTGGCAGATATGACGTTTTTTCAAATTGGGGGGCGGAAAGGAGTATAAAAACTACCACATTTTTGATGCCCTGGGTTAGTTATGATGGTTAGCCTACAACACAACCAAATACCGAATTAATAATAGCATTCCTATGGCCGCTTTTTGAAATAGGCATTCGATCTGCCTGGTGTTGACAAGTTCTTTTCACTAAGTACATTTTGAATCAACCCTCTAAGAACCCTCTGGATAGTTAATATATTTTATTATACCCTGTTCCCATTAAAAATGGGAATGGGGGGATCATGAAGTTGTGCAAAAGTATGTAACAGGTAAGAGGAAGCATTTGCGGCCCTATAAAGTATATATATTCTTCATCAGCATTAACAGCCGAGTCGATTTAGCCATCTCCGTTTGTCCTTCCGTCTGTCCGTCCGTCGGTCTGTCCGTATGAACGCGTCGATCTCAGAGACTATAAGAGATAGAGCCACAAATTTTTGCACATAGGTAGTTGTATACCAGATTCAAATCAAGTTTGTTTCAGATTTGAAAAATTCCTCCCCACCCTTAAGCGCAAAAAACTGTCAGAGCCACAATTTTTAAGTTAGACCCTCGAGACTATATATATCAAGTAAGGCCCAATATCTATCTATTTTGAAAAGATCAACAAGATCGGACAAAAAACACCGAAGTTCAATCAATTTTGCTTGTAGGAGTGAGGGGGGTCTGGCATTGTCAGTTACCGCGGGCGCGCGTGCTTGTGTGCGTATGCTAGAGTTTGTGTCTGTATGCGTGAGTGTGTGTGAATGTGTATGCAAACACAAGAAGTCAAGGGAACAGGGTATTTTGTAGTCGGGGCACTCGACTACCGCTCCCTTACTTCTTTTAGTTGTGCGTTAAAGTTGAAGTGAACAAAATTTTTCCAAGTGTGTATTGTAAACGAAAAATCGAAGACCGTCTCCAGGTTGTCAATTTCGAGACATAGCTATATTGCGGTTACAGTTTTATGATGCGATACGGACTTAGGTTGCTTGTCCGTTTCCTATACAGTTAAAGAGCACTAATTTCATTATGGTTGGATACCTGATATCAGTGATAACTCAGAGCAGCAGCCGCAGCATGATGAACGGGCAATTAATATAAATGAATAAAGCTGATAACGGCTGCATTTGTGCAGGCAATAAAGCTGTCATTAGCCAAATTTATCATCATTTGTTGATAAACAAAAGCTTTCCAAATCATCTGCGGCCAGGTCTGTCGAAAAGGGATTCCGTGCCCGGGGGGTTTTCTCATGTTGTACATAATTTATTTAAGTTTTCGCCAAAAATCTGGGCTCCGGGCCCCTTGAAAATTATTGAAATATATTGACTAAGTAAACTTTTTTTTAACAGTCGAATAAAATATAAATAAAAGTTATTTTCTGATTTTTAGTTCGATTTGCTATAAAAGAGTGTTTTTTAGTTTTTTAAACTATATTTTATTTTAAGGGCAAAATTGAAATTTAGTAGCGACGACCCCTAGAAAGGTTCCTCTTGTTTTAAAAATAATAAAATTTAACAAAAAAAAAAGATATTAATAAGCGCGACGAAGCCCTAAACTTTAGGGCCTAAAGTTTGCTCTAAAAATTACGTATACGCCGCGAATTCTACATCGAATTTCCCACAATGAGATCTGTGCTACAAGGGTCGGGCTATCACTTTTGAAAGTCTGACAAGGTATTCCATTTTGATAAACAAAATTTCCCAATTTTGTCATGAGGTCGACAGTCGACTACGCTAGGATGCCAAGTATAAATCATTTTTTGGTATCGTCCCTTATGCTTTGAAAACTTTGGATTAAGTCTGAGTAACCTTTTGAAAGTACGAAAACAATTTGTTAGAAATCAACTCCAACTACAAAAATATATAAAATTTAAAGGCAACACTGCGTATGAGTGATGTAGAAAACTATGAAATTCGCCAGTTTTTGTTATCGATAATGTTTTATTCCCAACTTGTTTTGTGTCATTTCACATAACAAAAACAGCTGATGAGCGCCTATAGACAGTCATATATCGATATATACCATGGCTAAATCGTAAATCGCTGTTATTGTGAGCAGTTTCAATTTCATGTGTCTCTAATAAAAATTGTTTAAAATATTCTCATGATGCGAATTGAGTACACCCAGAAAAAACGGCTGCCAGCGCTCTAAATGAAACGGGATTGAATTTAATCCGTTTTGTACTTACAATTTCAAGTATAATTCTTTTGTGGGCTTACTTAAATTGAGTTCGAAACATTTTTAAGCCGAAAATTGAGTGCTATTATTATTGAAATGAGAACAAATGTTCTTGAATTTTGTACTTACAGTAAGTTCAAGTACAAATTATGTTAGATTGTTTAAAAAGTTAACGTATAATGCTATATAATTTTTAAGCGAGTCTGATCTTGAAATTCCCAACTGATTCTACCTCTTTTTTTATAGAGTGATGGTTAATTTCTGACCTACATTAGCTCTACCAAAGAGGTTTATTAATGGCAATTGGATATTTCCAGCCTTCTTTGGTTCATTACAAAGAACTCGTTTTAGTAGAACTTGGGAATGGGCTCAAACTAAGAACATTTTGTACTTGTTTGAATTTCTTATTTTTTCTTTCAATAATGTTTTTGGGCTGACATTAGAAATTACTGGAATTTGAGAAATAACATTTTGTACTTATTTTGAGAGTTAATCGGACTTGACTTAAGGCCGTTACAACCTTAAAGTATGATCAAAAATACAAGGGAACAAAGGGGAATGGCTGTCTTAGGCTGTTTCTTTGGTGCTTTGCGCGCAAGCTGCCTTTCGAATTCCCAAATAGTTTTGCCGTAGAGAGGCTGTTCTTTCATTCAGGCTCAAGATCGCTGATGAGTGTGGATTTGGTCCCTCATGAAACGCGTCCGATGAACCTGAAGCCTCCTTTGTTTGTGGTGTGTGTGCCTCTGTTTTAAGTTATGCCAATAGCAAAACATTAAGCCAGTAAAAACTGCAAGTTAACAGTATAAAGATCATTAAAGCAGTCATAAAAGTACTAAAACGCATAGCACGGCGTTGTTGTTCGAAACTTAATAAAAATAGTTTCATTTAAAACAACAAAAACTCCTGTTTGTATATACAACCATTTTTGATCTTTTGCTCCAGAAGTGGCGGCCGTTAGTTGCCCACTGAGTCCAAAGTCCAGAACGGAGGCCCCACACTTACAAAGGGGAATGGCTGTCTTAAGCTGTCTTTTTGGTGTTTTTGTGCGCAAGCTGCCTTTGGAATTCCCAAACAGTTTTGCCGTCGCTGGTATGGAGCGGCTGCTCTTTGTATTGACATTTCAGGCTCAAGATCGCTGATGAGTGAGGATTTTGTCACTCATGAAACGCGTCCGATCAACCTAAAGCCTCCAATAGTATAACAAGACCTCGAGCCAGTAAAAACTGCAAGTTATCAGAATAAAGGTCATTAAAACAGTCATAAAAATGATCAAACATTTTTTAAAATAATTCGAAATGTACTTAATAGGGTGTATCCCACAAATCTCAAGAGATTTGTGTATAAACGGTTTCATTTCGAAATAAAACTGCTTGCCTTAATATGTGAAGTGTCTTTAAAATGCTAAGCTACTAGATTAGATGACAAAAGTTGAGAGATTTGAAGCCTACTACTCAAGGCAAAGCAGATTTGATGAGTACGGTTTCCCTTCCCTAAAATCTAGTAGCCGACATTGTTCTTGCAACTTTACATATAAAGTCCTCCAAGTTAAATTAAAAATCTCTTCGCTTATACGGAAATCTCTAGAGATTTCTGGGACACACCCCATTATATCCCGAAAGTCTTAAATCAAGTATTTTGGGATTGAAAAATCGTACTTGATCCAAGAACTTTGTGCTTGGAGAAAGTATTTTCGAACTTACCGTACTATCGACACCGTTTGTACTTAATTCAAGTACAAAATTATCGGTTTTTTGTCTGAGTGTAGGAGAGTACCTGAGACTAATCTTAAAATGATAAGGAGCTAAATAAAAATAGATCCGTGGGGTGTCTGTTTGTGCAACACCCTATAATATCTATTTACTTTTCATTTCACGGACTCAAATGTCGCCGGTTTAAAAACGTCAAAATTTGCGATTTCCAAATGTCGGAGCATCAACTTTTACGATTTGGCAATCAAATCGCAAAGTTTTTGCGAAAGCGAAAATTGGAGCATGGCTATATCACATACCAGTAAAGAATATGTAGGAAATGCATGCTGGAACCAACGCCGAACCGCCGGTTCTCAATTTTAAAGCAACAGGTTGTGGAAGAGAACTCCAAGTTTAGTGTGCTATGTGAAAAGTATCTTTAAAAATAGTTTTATTTCCCCAACAATTTCGATTTTCGGTTGATTGAAAAAGTAAAGCTTTCTAAAATCCTTAAAACAAAGACAAAATACCGTCCTTAGCTTAATAAATAGCATAAACAGTCTCAGAGGTCAGTTAAATTTCGCCATTTCCATTCACCTTGTATGGCATATTTTAATTTCTATCAAAACTTTTTGATATCAATAAGCCCATTAATCATTTCCTGGCCACTCCAAAGCTATTTCCTCTCCACAAAAACAACACATATTTATCTGTCATTCGAGTGCCACTCCACAAACACTATAAAGCTGTCCAAAAAGGTCATTCATGCTGTCATAAAAATGTAACAACATTATTTGTGCAGAATGAAACCGCAGACATCAACAGTAAGCAACACCAAATGGGAAGATGGGGTTTTTTTTCTCATTTTGTGTTTTTTTTTTTTGGGGGAGGAGCGCACGCTTCCACTTCAATCTGAGTGAGTGCACTTGCCTGCCCGCCAGACTGTCTGCCTATCTTTGATGTTATATCTGTGTACACGACTCTTCTCGGGAACACGCGAGGCTGTGCCAGTTAATGGCACTGCCACATATAATAAGCCCCACCAAATGTGGGTTATGTAAGTTTTGAGCATTGCCCTGTTTATTCATACAATTCCAGCTTATTCGGGCGCTCTTTATGTCATTGTGCCCAACAACAGACAAATTAGGCACAGAAAGTGTTGGAATTAGCTAAAAGATGATGATATTTTCGCGGCTACTGCAAATGATTTGCCCTTAAAAGTTAATTTTGCGGTCGGTACTTTCGTCATTTTGCCCCGAATGAAAGCAAATACAAATATTTTGATCGAATAAACAATAATGGCTTAAAGTGCTGTAACTATTGTGGTTTGCTGGGTGGACAAATAAATCAAATTATGAGAAAAAATAGTTTTAATTTTAATTCAGTTTTATGCCAAAATACGTATAATTTTTCCCTGCGACTACAAAAATGTGTAAACCTCAAACAAAAATTAGCAACTCATTAAAAATAAATGCAACTCCTATAATTAATCTTCTTTTTTTGATAACTCCTCCACTAGTTTGGCACTCTGAGCCTTGATCTGTTTACGATTTGGTACATTGGCCATAGTCTTGTTCTCCTGCAATAGATCCTCTTCGGGTACTGCTTGTTGCTGCTCATCCGTGTCAACGTGTTCCTGCATATCCACACTGGCCAAGAAATCGGCATGATATTCATCGATATTGCGCTTGATGGTGGCTGGTCTCAACTCAACGGTATAGCCCTTGATCAATTTGTAGACCTTACGCTTGAGCATGTGCATGACATTGTCAACTGAGGAAAAACACGTTAGGATTGAAACTGCAGTGACATTTGTCAGGCAACTCAACTGTTTTCTTCATAGATTTCAGGAGCAGCAGCTCTCATGTTGAGCATTTCAAATTTGAGCAGCGGCAACTTCAAATAGGAATTGGGATATTGAGAGCGTATCAATTTTGGCTGACGATCCACATGACGCAAGATTTCTACCAGGTTCCAAAGGCTAAGTCTAGGTAGGGGAAAAGCATATTCAAATGGTTAAAAAAAACAGAATATTTCGACTTTACCTTAACATGACATAAGCATCAGCACGGTTCTTGAGATGCTGCAGAGTCTCTTCCTCGAATTCTTCCTCTTTGCGAGTAATTTTTCTCAAGTCCTTAATGCGCTCTAAACGACTGAGGAAGGGAGTTTTGGGAATTTTAATTAAATAAACAATTTTATATAATAAAGAAAATAAACAACATATCAAATAAGATTACAGATTGACAGATTAGAATCTAAAGTTAAACCATCTTTCAAAATTTTTCGAAACTCAAAAAAAATTTTGTTCCATTTTTTTCTTAATTTGAAGAACCTCTCTTGTTTTTAGACAGTTTTTCTTAAACTTAGAAAGCATAACCTAAAAATTTAAATTTTTAGAAAGTTATTTCTTAAATTTTGAAATTCGGAATATTTTTCTTAAGTTTAATGTAATTTTTTTAAGATGTTTTTCTAAAAACTTTCTTAAATTAAGGGAAAGTTCGCCCCCTGAATTTAGAAAAAAAAATAGAGGAAAGTTAATTAAAATAGAGGTTTGTTTTTCTAAATAAGACTACTTATCGGACGTTACTTTTCTATGGGAGCTATACTATATAGATGTCCGATTTCGATCAAATTTAGTAGAATCATGGAAAAGCATAGTAAACTAAGAACTACAAAGTTTAGAGGCGTTTCAATTAAAAACAAAAAAGTTTTTCTCACGAAAACTAGTTTTTTGTCCGATCGTTCCAATGACAGCTTTATGCTGTCTGGGCAGTTGACATTCGGCTTGCTGAGTGCTCTTAGCATTTGACTGCGTTCTTTACTAGGAATCACGCGCGTGCTTTGGTAGTCGATTTCGATAAGATGCCTTTCGTGTTGAAGTTTTCCCGAAGTCCAGAGTTCGAGTCCCACACAAGGTAAAGTTAGAAAACAAACCAAATTAGTCTATTCACAACCCCCTGTTGAGCCGAGGAAAAGTTGAATTGAGGAATTTTTTACAGTTTAACAACAACAAAAAACCAGTAGCCCGAAATTCCACAAATAAGCAGCCCTGCCCCCTTACTAGTTGAGCACTATTTCTCTGGTTGAAATGAGAACTTCCAGTGTTGGTAAACAACACAAAAAGTGCTGCCCATTGCTTGCCTGAATTCCTATAGCACATTTGGTTAGCATTTCTGTATTGCCGACAGTGGTGTAGAGGTCAAGGCCTTTAACTAAAAGGCAGCAAGACATGGGTTCAAATCTTCTCAGTAAGGCATATTATTTTTTTTTTTTAGAAATTTCGATTACAATATCACTCTTTTCCATTTTAAGATTGCGGCATTGCAAATTGAACAAAGCACATAGAGATTTCCTTCCTTTATGGTATTCCTTTAGCCTTCTCTGCAAGTTTTATCTCCCTTAGGTATAAAAATCAATGTGTAAACGCCAGAGAACTGCAACGAGCCGTAACGAGTTCACTCACTCAGCACTCAAGGCGTGTCAAGCTCGAGTGATGCCTCAGTTGACTCAGTGCTTCGGTCGCGAGTCGTCGCAAGCCACTTGTTGCTAAAATCTAAGTTCTACTGCGAGCCGTCATGAGTAAAGCTCGCTCAGTACAAATACTCGTGATGAGTCCTAGCTTCGGCAGCGAGTCACCGTGAGTACTTGTTGTCGAAGTCAAAGATCTGCTGCGAGCTGTTACGATCAACGCTTGTACACAATCTTCACAAGCACACAAAAACATCGATTTGTGAGAGCAAAAGATAGAGCATGATGGTCTTTTTTGCATTTGTATTTTGCATACGCTCGATTTTTCCTTCTTGAGGCAACAATTGCATAAGAGGCTTTTCGAAGCTCGAAATTCGAAATTCTCTAGAGGTTTCTGTGACACCCCTGATACATTAATAATCTAAACCTGCGATGGGCAAGCCATTGTTCCCATTACTCCGAGAGTTATTTTAAGGTAACTGGCGCCGCGCAATCGCATTAGAAATTCCCTCGGTTCTTGGCGCCAGTCGCACACAGTTGTCTCGCTTCGAAGCGACAATCCATTGCGCATTAGCGCAGGGCGACGATAAGTCACTCAAGCAGTCAGAAAAACAGGTGCGGTGCAGTGTACGCGGTCGAGACTACTGCAAAAACAAATACATGCAGTGTGTGTCTCGCTTACCGACTAGAGTCTCGGCAAAAAGGGTTCTCTTTTTCTGTTGTTGTTTGACTGCTCCTAAAATTAAATCTTATGCCCACCGCTGATCGAAACTTTCAATATATTTAGGTTGAAGTTGTTAAACGCGGAAGAATCAGTGACTTTTTTAATAAATCGTAGCTATGAACACAAAGGTAGCCGGAACTCCTCAGGCCCACGTTCTAAAACGACGACGTTCTTATCGTCTGCACCACGGGGTTATTTGCAAGCTAAGAGTTTAACAAAAGTCTGCATTCTTTACGATGATTTGATGCACGGTCACGATTATGGAAGGTGGAGGCCAATGTTAAGACGCCATGTCGTTAGTATTTAGTCCCCGAAACCCTGCGTTCGAGTCCAGAACGAGAAATAAAATTGAAAATTAAAATTTTTATAATTGTTTGATGTTTTTTTACTTCTCTTTGTGGATATAAATTGTCAAAATTCTGAAAAATATTTGACCTCAAATGTGGGAAAACAAATCCTAAAATTGATAGCAAGTTTTTGCCCAATAACAAGATCAATATCAACCTTAACGTTAGGAAAACATTTCCTTGGCTTTATTTTTAGGCCAAATTGGCATGAGTTTTAGGGTATTTTTGGCTGTTTTAGCCAACTTATTCTTTTGGGTGAACAAAGATGGCCTAGTGAAGTCAGTTGTTAAGTAGAAGATCAGTTGAAAAGACAAACATCTAACGAAAACTCCTTTAACAAGCGTTTTGATTTGGAAGGGATAACTTTACTACCTACAAAGCATCGGTTCTTCGAGACGGATGCATACAACCGTCACAATTGTTATAACTTTTAAAAATCCATACTTACTTGATCTCCTCTTCCGATAGATTATTGACCAGAACACCCTTAAGTACACTAGCACATTTCATTTTAGTTTCTAACATTTCATGTGCCAGCATATCATTCACAATCATGCGGTGTAGCTTATCATTGTTATCCACCTGACTCTTCATGCTAGAAATATAAATAAAGATCTTAAAAGTTATTGTAAAAATCAACTACAAATCCCCTTCAAATCTTACCGCGGATATATCTCTTTGGCCTGCGAGCATAATGTCACAAACTTCACCTCCTTAATGGTCTTCTCTATTGATTTCAACTCTAGCTTAAGTATCATCATGCTTTGAGTTTCACGCACATAACGTCTCAAATTTACGGTTGATGCTCCTTCTTCTTTGGTCTTGTTATTCGTAATAGGCACCACAGTCGAGGGCTTCTTCAACGAGGCCAACATCTGCACCTTGGCCTGTAGATTCTTGCGTGACTTCTCCTCCAAATTTCTGTACTCCTCGCTGAGTTCCTTGAATTTGGCTATGGCTGGCATACCAAGGTAAAGAATGTGTTTGATGAAATTTGCTTGATCCTCCATGTCGGCGCTAAGAGAGCGCAGTATGGGCTCGTAGAATATCTCATCATGCAAAAGTACTTGTATCATTTTCTTATAGGCATTGTTAATGGTTTTGATGGCCTTGAGGCGTACATTGGAGTTTTCGATTTTTTTCAAAAACACGCGAGATTTTACTTCCTCATCCAGGACAAATTCATTTTGATATTTAATGCGATTCTCCAGCATGGCGCGCCGCAGCTAATTGAATAGTATTTTTAGAAATTTCGCATTTCTGCAAGCATAATATAAACCCACCAGCATATCCTTGTAGTGCTTCTTTAGCTGATCCAATCGAAATTCCAATCGATCTCGTTCCTTGCGCATCACAAAGGTTCGTTGATTGATATTATCAACCACAAGGTGAATGGGCATCTTCTGATAAAGGCGCTGCATGTCCTTGTGATTGATAAGAAAATTACGAATCGTGTGAGTGTTATCATTGGCGATGATATTCTGCAATTTAGTGCGTCCATCGCGACACTGCAACTTTAGGCGCTTGTTCTCGCGAAAGTAACGCACACGATTGGCCTTCGACTCGTGACTCTTGAACACGACACGACGCGCTGAATTTCTACTTTTAGATTAGATGTCTATCAAAAATACTATAAAGAACTTACTCAGCAAATCGGTCATGCCCTTAAATTGTTCAGTAAGCGATATGGGCGTCCAGCGTTCATCGACCATCACATGCTGACGCACATAGGTCATGCCAAACAGCCCATGGAAACGCACAGCTCGAGGATGCACCGGTTTGGGGGCCAAGACATCTTTCTCCTTGTCACGCCTTGGGCGATACGACATACCCCTCTCGCGCAAGGTGCAAGGCATTTTGTGAAATGTTACTCGTCAATGGTAAGGCTAAGCAGCTAATAAATGTTCCGATTTGAATTCAACAAATGCCACAAAAATAAAATGGCAAATCCTTTTTCAGAAAATAAAAGAAAACGATTTCCAAATTATATCACACAATGATTGAAAAATCTAAAGTAATTTAGAAATGAAGCTAACAAATAAAATTAGCTTATGCCGCACATATTTGTGGATACAGCTGGCAATGTCTAGATTTTCAGTAATTTGAGCTTAAAGTTGCATAAAATTCATTATTTACCCTTTTTAGGTTGTGTAGGGAACCAATACATTTGTTTTGACTCTTTTTGAGGTAATGTAGTTCCATTACTATAAATTCAACTATCCCAAACCATTATACTACTATTCTATAACTCGTTTAACAGCCGCCGTGCTTAACGGCATACTTGCTTAGCGGCCATACTTTATTTAGCACCAATCGGCTCCAAAAACAATTTTCTTAAAAATAGTCCAGAAAAGAGAACTGGTAGGTTCCAGCATAAGAGAAAGAACATACGATTATCTAAGTTATAGTCCTTGATAAAACTGGGAAAATGAAAGAAATGTAAAGTTGAACAGAAATTAACACACAGCAACTTTCGGTTATTGTGCTCAAAAAATTCCAAAAAATGCCTTAGATGGACCGCGAGTTTTTAAATGATTTTTGAAATTTTCTGTTTTTGCTCCAAATTTATGAAAGTGCTTTTCGTCAAATGTCAAAAAACCAATAAAAAATTACGTTTTGAAGGACTTTCCCCTAGAATCAAAGGAAACTGTCTAGTATAGGTCCCTTTGCTCAACAACTATAAGAAGATTGTCCTTCGATGGACCGCGAATTATGAAGATTTTTCATTATGGCTAAGAACAAACGACTCTTACCGTCTAAAAAATGTTTAAAATGCGGGGCAGACTCTTGATTATTTTTATATTGGGTGACTAATGGTTTTCGTGGTGAAAAACTGTGCGATTACTCCCACACACAATGGTGTAAAGGGCGAATTGGCACATTATGGCCTTAAAATAAAAACTTTCGAATGTATTTCCAAATTTCAGGGTGATTCCCGACGCACAGAGCGTACACCTAGAATTCTTCAACGTATGTGTTCAAGAAAGGGGCCGCAGACAAAAATTTTTTGTATACCCTTGCAGAGGGTATTATAAAATTGTCCGGATGTTTGTAACGCATAGAAGGAAGCATCTCCGACCACATAAAGTATATATTTCTTGATCAGCATGACGAGCTGAGTTGATTTAGCCGTGTTGTTTCATATCTCCTCCGAAGTTTTAAAGCTATTCTCACCAAACTTTGCACGAAGCCTTTTGGTACAAATACGCTGCACATTTGTCGGAACCGGCCGGATCGGAGGACTATAGCATATAGCTGTCTTAGGAACGATCGGTGCAAACACTAGTTTTAGGGAGAAAAACTTTTTTGTTTTCAATTGAAACGCCTCCAAACTTCCTATTTCTTAGTTTACTATGCTTTTCTTAGTTTATAATGCTTTTCCATGATTCCACCAAATTTGGTCGAAATCGGACATCTATATAGTATAGCTGTCATAGAAAAGTATAGTCTGAAAAGTAGTCTTAGTTAGAAAAACCTTTTTGTTTTCAATGGAAATGACCTCAAAATTGGCATATATTTGTTTTATATGATCCCACACGATTCTACAAAGTTTGGTCCAAATCGGATGACTATAGCATATAGTTGCCATAGGAACGATAGGTCGAAAAACTAGTTCTTGTGAGAAAAACTTTTTTGCTTTTAATGGAAACGTCCCTTACCTTCAAAAAATGTACATTTGTAACTTGTGTAACTATTAATCAATTAAAATTACTTCTCCAGCCTTTAGTTCGGTCGAAACGGGTGACAACTAAACGGGTGACAATTAAAAATCTGATTTACAAAAGAGCTTTCGGGATGAAATTTCTTTCTCTTTGTTCTCTTGTCAGCCCCTGAGAAAAATTTTGACAAGTAGTCGCCATCATGCCGTTCGAGCAAGAACGTCTTCGTGATCGCGTTGTAAAATTCTACGAAATGCACGCCGACAAAGGTAAAGTGTTTACAGTAAACTATTTTACCCAAGAGAACAAGTCCAAACGCACTATTTATAGTACGTTGCAACGAAAAATAACAAGAAGAGAAGTTGGAAGTGGTCGCAAAAGCAAACATTATGAACGGCCAAGATGTCAGAAAGCTAACCCAACTTTTTAACAACAAAGACAACATAAGTCAACGAGATGCATCCAGAAAACCTAAAAAAAAAAAGAAGAACACATCAGAAAAATGCTGAAGAAGAATAATTTTGTAGCCAGACGTAAGCAAAGAGCACCAAGTTGCACACCTGACCAAATACAAACTGTCAAATCTCAATGTCGGTGGATGTGCAACCAATATCGCTTTTTGCCAATATACCAAAAGAACGGAACCCAACAAACTTGCCGGAGTGTCGTCCAATTGAAGAATTTTTTGGAAGTCTAAGTGCTGCAGATTACAAAAACAACTGAAAGGCCGATAATATCAAAGAACTGACCAACAGGCTTATGTACCGGAAATACGACCCCGAGGTCGTACTGGCCGCCTGCGGAAACATTTTCCGGAAGCTACGTCGAGTGGCTGATAACGGTCCTTTCGACCAAATCCATTGATGCAATTCTTTTGTATATGTCTTTTTCTTCTTATTTGTCCCGATATTTCTATCACAACCGTTTGACGGCCGCTGCTATTAATGCCCGCCACTCGACTCTGTCTTGTGCGAGGTGGCACCAATTGGTCAGTTCAAGCGCTTTAATGTCTTTTAGCACCTGTTTTCCCAACTATATGTAGTCATAAATAAAAGGTAAAATTTTCATAAAGATCCGTTGACAATTTTGGTTATGGGGGCATTATAAAGATTGTGCAGATTTTTAGTTGTCACCCGTTAGTAAACAGGAACTTGGTTGTAAAGCTGCGTTGCCGTGGAGCAAGCTGGGATGAGATTTCTTCGGATTCCCGTCCATCAATCTAAAACTTAAAGTCAACTTGCTATAAGAATCTATCCAGATTACATTAAGAAACTTATTTTCAAATACTCCAGTGGACAAACTAAATCAGAGGAGTAAATGAATTTGAACAATTTTTGCAAATTTGTACAACTTTGTTCTTACTCGAAATCGCCGTCGTCGCTTCTCCAGGAAGTGGTGGAACTGTTTTCGATTTTAATCGATTCTCAAAAATGATATCGATGTTTCTTACGCAGGTAAAAAATCGATACATCGATTCTAGAATCGATTTATTTGCCAGCTCTAATAATGACGTATGACCGGTTGTGGGGCAGAGGTTAGAGTGTGTCCCTGCTCTGCAAGAGTTCGTGTGTTCGATCCCGCCTCACGACTTCTAATGAACAAGTTTATTGTTTAAAAACTTACACAGCCGGCCATCTTCACCAGCTATTTGCGCCAGATGTGAAGTAACTAGCCATGAAAAAGCTTTTCAGACTTGGCCGTTCGGACTCGGCGTAAAATTGTACGTCTTATTCTCTTGTTCTCTTGCTGTTTAAGGCCGAAAAAAACGTATTCTCCCAACCTAACGGCCTAAAAATGTCGACTGGATATATAAAAATGGAAGAATACAACGAGAATGAAACACCTAATAGGTCAAGTTAAATTTCTAAGTTTAAGGCTCATTATTGGCAGAAAACACTTTGTTTTCTTTTATAGGCAAAAGACTGCCAAATTTCATAAAAGATGCTGTTAGTGTTATTGATCAATCGTGGAAGGAACTTAGTTCAGTATCATTGAACAAGTTCAAGAAATTGAATAAGTATGGCCTCTTTATAATCACAGATTGATGTCTGTGGGAGATCAGATAGTTGCTTAATCAGGTTGATGAACGAATTAATAAAATGTAATTTTCTCATCCTTTTTAAGTCTTATCTATACCATTTTAAAAAGGAGCTAAAAATAGGCGTATTTTGAATACCCAGGAGTTGTGCATTTTGAAGTCCATTTGTTCAAATTAAGTTTAAAAGCTTGGACCTTGACTATCTATAATTTGCACGTCTTTACTATACCCATTTACCTCCATGAGTAAAGGGTATAAACAGTACAGAAGGCCAGTCTTTTGTATTGAATTATAAATAAAAGTCCCATTGATTTGCATTTCCCAAATCAGGTTCGTGTTCAGCACACGAAAGTCATCCAGAATCATCACCACCACTTCTATATACTGCACCTTGTTAAAAAGTCTATTCTTCAGACTTATTGAAAAAAAAAAAATACTAAGAATATGAAGAGAATCGACTGGTTAAATTGTCAGAACGAAGGTTTTTTGAGCACAAGAACTGAATAAAGTAAGCGCACCTATGGCCAGATGCTCTAAGCTCTATCTAAGGCAAAGGACACATGCGCAACGGACAATGTGTAAAAATCCGGGCTTGAGCTTGACCTTCAGACGGCTAACAAACACTTTGACTAAAATACAAAACAGGTCACCAAAAAAACCTATATTAGGCCGTAATATATTTTACACATTTATTTTGCACTAACATTTTGTTTTCGGTTGTTTTTTTGTTGTGTTTAACATAAATTTTTATACAATTGCACACGATATTCTTTTGTTGTATACTTAATTTGTAGCTAATGTAAAATGTGTTGGTGCGTTGAATGGTATTATTCGATTTCAGGAAATTATGGTAAATTTGAAGTAACATTTTTTTTCGTATAAACTAAGTAGAAACAGTTTAAGATTATTGATTGAGAAGCTTGGGCCTGGTATTGACTATGAGGGTAGTATAATGTTATTGCACTTCTTACATTTATCTACAAATTATAATTCAGTTTGATAGCCAACATTGTTTTGTTTTCTAGAATTTCTCTGTTTGTTTATTAAATTTTGTCAAATCAAAACATCAACAAGTGGTCGCAATTTTTCAAAACTAAGGGTATTTTCCTTGATGTACATATGTAGATAGTTAGCTAGATCTAGGAGGAGGTTTCAGTAGAACATAGTTTTCTTTAGCTCAAACAGCAGCGTATAAATATTGTCATAAAACATTTTTTGTAATTTTCTTCCATTTTTTTTTAAGTGTATAATTTTGCTAAATTTACATTGATTTGGGGGAATTCGCTTTAGCTTTTAATGAAAAATTCCATAGATGATTGTTTGCTTCTAATGTTCTTTTATTGCATTTTTATTGTGGTGTGTGTGTAGATAGAGCAGCCCACTTTTCGGCGGCTAGAAAGTCACAAAAATGTAGTTTACTTTTGTGAGCGACGAAGAAAATCAGTTGAGGAAACCTGTGATCTAATCTTTCAAATATGTGAGTAATAAAATGGTGGGCTAGATTTAATGAACATGAATGGAAGCCAATTACCTAACCCTTATGTGAGCGACGGGCTAATCGTGATTTCATTTCAAAATTGAAGGTATCTTGAAACTGTCTAGAAGTATGAAAAAGTTTAAAAAGATTATCAGTTTCTTTTCTGCCTCTGGGAAAAAACAATCGATTGGACCCAAATACTACGAAAGGTTGGGATGAGTATCCTTCCAAAAATTTTCAACAGACCCGAAAACGGCAAGGGAAACGTCATTTCTTCCGAGGTTCCTCATTTCAAGGGCAGGCGCGGCAAGTATGGGGAGGCACGGCACTTTTTGCCCCTCCAATAATTATGTTGAAAACTTGGTAGAGATGTTCTATGATATCACACTTTTTTTTCTTTAGTCTCCATAGTTCATCTTCGAAATCTTTCCTACTTCTTAACTAAGTTAATAAAATTTTTTGTGTTTCAATAATTCAAATTTACCCGCCATTCCCACATTTCAAGAAAAATGTAGAAGTCTAAACTACGAGATTATTGATATCGTGAATTATTTGAAAGATAGATTTCACACAAAAGTATATACGCGGATTACGAATTTAAAACAGATGTATTGGAGTTTTTTGCCAGATCGACTTCTGCTACAGAAACATGTTTGTTAAAATTTCTGCCCCAAAAAAGCTCTAAAAGCAAATCATTAATGGGAAATTGTTGGCATAGTCTTACTCCTTTTGAAAAGTAAAAACCACATTCTAAATTGTTTACCAAAACTCAAGAAATTCACGGAATTGGTTTTAACATTACCTGTCACAACATGCACAACCGAATGATCGTTTTCGGTTTTAAGAAGACTGTTGAAATACATGAGAAGTTCTATGGCCCAAGTTCGGCTCAATTCTTTAAGCATTTTGCATGTTCATTCTGAAGGTGCGATGATTGTAGATTTGAATGAGCTAGCAAATGAATTCATTGAATGTTGCGAAATGAGACGCAAAACATTTGCATTATCATAATGTAATTTAGCAACAACATTTGCATTTACTATTAAATATGTTAAGAAGCTAAAGATCACTTTGGATTTTAATACTATTTTCCCAAGTTTGGGTGAAATGAAGTTGATGAACTTTTTGTTACTGATATGAAAAAAATATAACTACTGATACAAAAAAGATTTACAACACTTGTTCATTTTTGTTCAACCTACGAATAAGAATCACTGTACCCCCTAGAAAACGAAAAAAAATTTCTTACCGCACCTGTTCAAGGGTATAAAAGTATATTTATGGTAAATATTAACAGTGCAATAAAAGCATGTTAGGTTAACAGAGCTGGCAGCATAATAGCTTTTATATCGGACCTGCAAACACAATTTTTTTTTCGTAGCTCCGACTTTACCAATGTTTACAGTTACCCTGAATATGCAACAAAACTTATCCCTTTAAAGTATGCTATAGACTACCATTAAGTGAAAAAGAAGCGGGATTGCTGACTCTAGAAGGTACTAAAAGTCGGTAGGGCTTTGCAAAGTTGAATTTTCTTCACAATTTTTTGTTTTCTAAGATGCCTATTGAATCACCATAATTACAAGAACATCACGATTTACTTTAAAAGTCCAAAGGTTTTAACACAGTAAATCACACAATGTCTAGTTTCTTGTCAAAAATATTTGATCAAATTCATTGTTTCCATTACTTTTTGGCCATTGAAAAATCTCAGCCGATAAGTACGCTCTTAATTTTTAACAATCATTAGTTCGCATAAGCTGACATTAATAGCTGCTGTACGAAAAGCAGAGCCCGCAAATAACTGTCTCAGTGTGTCAACAAAAAACAGTTTGGTTACGGACACAACGAAAAGAGGGAGCGGAAAACACTTCCAGTTCTGTTTTTGCTCAATTCTGTTGCGCTCAGAGCAAAGACCGCTATTTTCGTTTCCGTTTCTCTCACGTCTTTCACTGACTGACTTCCAAACTGTCTTTAGCTTATGTATGCGTGGTTGTGTGTTGCGTCCGTGTGTGTGTATGTCTTTGACAACAATCTTTGAATATCTAAAGTCGCATGGCTTGGTGAATTGAATGCTTTTGGATCATTTTTATACACTTGAAAAGTGTATTATCTCCGATTGAGCTTTGTCCCTCCGTCTGTCCGTCCGCCCGTCTGTCTGTTTCTACACAAACTAGTCCCTCAGTTTTGAAGCTATCGAGCTGATTTTTTTCACAGAGATATATTTTAGCTGCACACTGCACATATGTCGGAACCGCGAGAATCGGATGGTCACTTCTTGTAGATGAAATAAAAATTTTTTATACCCTTGCAGAGGGTATTATAAATTTGTCCGGATGTTTGTAACGCATTAAAGGAGGCATCTCCGACCACATAAAGTATATATTCTTGATCAGCACGACGAGCTGAGTTCATTTAGCCCTGTTCGTCTGTTTCTATGCTATCTCCTGCGTCAGTTTAAAAGCCAAACTTTGCAAGAAGTCTTTTAGTAAAATATGCTGCACATTTGTCAGAACCGGCCGGATCGGATGACTAAAGCATATAGCTGTCATAGGAACGATGGGTCGAAAATCTAGTTCTAGTGAGAAAATCTTGTTTGTTTTCAATGGAAACGCGTTCAAACTTCGTATTTCTTAGTTTGCTATACTTTCCCATGATTGGGGAAATGTGAATGATTTCGGGTTCCGCTGACGGATGTCAATGTAAAATGGCTTGACACAGGCCCAAAAGGCCAAAGCCGAGCTTCTCTTTATCTCTTGGCTTGTGCGCTTCTAATTTTCGCACAAGAGAAAGGGACCTACAGTTTAACGCCGAATCCGAACGGCAGTTTGAGATGCTTTTGCATGGCTTATTACTACAAAGCAGGTGCCAACAGCAGAGAGGGGTGTCCGGGAGTAAAGTTCATTCAAAGAAAAAACTTTTCATTAGATCTTCCGAGGCGGGATCGAACCCACGACCTCTTGCACAGCGGTCGTGGTTAATGAGACATTAACCAAAAAAAAGAACAGATGACTTGACCGTTTTAATCAGAAATTTTAAATCAAAGTGCCCAGTTCACTTATTCAAAAGCTTCTATACGTAATATCCAGTTGGCGGGATTTATTTATATGAACTATTTTAGCATTTTTGATCTTTATAACAAGAAGAAAACGATTCCCTTGACTAAACACAATCTATGGTGGATTAACTCTTTTCTGTTCTATAAGCCGTATCCCCCTGGGCAACGCCTTTGATTCAATCAACTTTGCCTATTGATGTTGTCGCTTAACTATGCCATAAAATATGAGCATTCGACAAGGAAGCCACGAGCGAGATATGGAATGGATTCATCTATTATGAGAAAATACCCAGAAAATATGTAAGTTCTTAGCTCATTCAGTGATTGTTCTCGAAAAATCGCTAGTGGGGGGTAGTAAATATTTAAGGATTATTTCTTAAACGACAAACATATAGTACAAAATGTTTCCTTCACTTTGGTAGCTCACATAAGGGTTACATTAATAAACCAAAACAAAATAAAAATCAATTAATATTTGAAATAAACTTTTATTTAAACATAGTTCAGCGTGCTCTCTCTCTCCATTAGATATTCTATACACACGCCTTATTTACACATGAAATTATCAAACGAACTACGTATCTTTATATAGGTCAGTTTTAAATAAATGGCTAAATACAACAATATTTAATATACATTGTGGTATCAATTAACATGATTACGCATTTCCGCTTTAAAAGTACAATTTATAAACACAAATAGAGTGTTTATTTGAATGCAGATTTTCATTTTTCAATAATAATACTTAACAATTACACAAACTGTTTTCACAAATTAGATTTGGACAAAAAAATAATATAATAATAATATAATGAAACTAACTTGGAATGCAATTACAAATAGATTTAGGGGAAATTCACAACAACAGCTTTAAAAGTATATAGGAGCGTCCAGGAGCATCAGCAGAAATAGGACAGAGATGTACATAACAAAGAAACTAGGATTAGGTTGGTTGACGGATTAAAATATTGCAATTCGTTAAAGCAGCTCACACTTCCTTCGAGTTCATTCTACAATTTTGACGGAGTACATTGTTGTTTTTCTTTTTGAGACAGTTAACAGAGAACATGTTGGGTTTGCTACAGTTAAGTTCTGTTTGCTTAGTTCAAAAGTATGGAAATGATTCCTTTTCTCTTTAGTTTTTTTGTTTTTGAATAGTATATAAATTGGTGTATACATATAAATAGTCAAACTTATTTTTCTTTTTGTGTTTAAATATTAATAATATAAATATATATATTATATTTATTATATGTGTATGTATATAGCATTTTTGTTTCGTTTTCAACATTATAATAGAATTTGTTTCATATTTGCTGCAGTTTTCCATGAACTTGTGTAAACATTATAATTTTTCTGAATATTATGTGTGTGTGTGTGTGTGTTTATGATGAGGTTTTGTAGAGCTTAGTGTGTCTGTGTGTGTGGGTGTGTGTTCTTATAACGCACCAAATGGATCTAGGGGTACGTTTTTATTACCACCATTTTGCGTGGGTTGCATGGGTTGCATTATGCTCGTGCTTGACGTTGAGGACACATTACTGTGCGGCGCCGCCATCATCGTCGGTTGCACCCCAGTCAAAGGGGCTTGCTGTGCCAACATAGCTGGTTGACCCATCACCGGCATTCCCTATAAAAATATACCAAACTCAATTTAATATTGGCTGCAATTTACATACTTTTAATTCAAAAATCATGCAAGGGGTTTTCCTTAAACTAGGACATACGCCAGGCTACATTCTGGTGGGTTATAGCAACAATAGTAGAGACAGTGGGAGGGTACAAGAAGGGGAGGGTTAGGCCGCCGTGAGTTGCTACATTGGGGGAAAGGTTTGGTGAGAGAGAGAGAGAGAGAGTTCTACAGACCAATGAAAATAGTAACTAAAACCTCTACCAAACAAATTTAAATGAAAATGTGAATAGTGCTATATAAAAAAATATATATATATTCAATCGGGGGCACTTTTTCTAAAGAAGACTTCTTTGAATAAAGAAGGGGGAAACTGTTCTTGAAAAAATTTGTCTCTTCTTACAGTTAGGGGAGGGACTGGGATTGAGATTGTATACAATTAATTTTTATTCTCAAATTGCTACTACTTATGGAAAGATTTCTTAAACAAGTCTTAGTCCTAAACAAGTTTTCTTATTGGGCGGGAAGTTAAAGCTAAAATTACTAGAAGTTTTAAACGAAAGTTATAGAATCAAATCTGATTCTCTCGCCTACTGAGAGAACTTCATGAAGTTTGCTTCATCGTGTAAACTCAGCCTTAGTAAATTAGTCGCAATTTCAAACGGGTTTAAAAGCTTTAAACCTAAGCTACTATTGTTCAAAAGTTGATGGACAATTGAAAACTTCTGTTTGAATTTCTGGCGAATTTTTGTGGTTGTAATTGATAAAAATTAAACCTGAAATTTTTTTTGTGTTCATGATATAATCTAAAGGTAGCGAAATAGGCACGCTCGTGTTGATATTCTCAGTCTGATTTGGTTTGATTATTCAAGGTTGCAATCTGTAATACGGAGCTGCCTAGAACGATTCCTGGTTTGGTTGGTAACTACTATCCATAACTATTACACATATAAACAACGACAATGTGGACCAGGTTTTTGTGTGTTTTCAGCCCTGGGGTTCGATTATGTATCGAACTTCTAGCTTGGCTGATTATTGTGCAGGCGATGAGCTAGGAGAAGCTCCCGTTCCAAAACAAGAAAGTCGGTCAAGCCCGACTATAACATACTCTGTACCTGTGAAGTGCTGCCCATTACCGTTGCGACCGGTGCTGCCCATAATTGTTTGTTTTCCTTATAGCTATGTACTCAGACAAACTTAATCTAGACCTTGCTAAAAATACAACTCTACGCTGGAGTCCCAGCTAAGGGTACAGTGTGACTGATCAACGCCAAAATACCACCAAGTTTTAAACGGTCTTGCTGCACTGTGTTTGTTTACCTAGTGTGATTTGATTACAATTAAATTGATTTAAGGCCTGAATCCAGCACTGCGGAAATTCCTGCCAGGAATTTGCTATTTATTTTGAGTTTGTGGAACCCAAGTAAAATATTTTGGCCAAGTTTGAATTTAATTAATTTTAAACAAAATAACGTTTAACCAACTTCGGTCTACCATTGTAGATTTTATTTCTTCTAGTGGATTATTATTGATTGAGCGGTCGGGTGTGATGACATCACACCTCGACATCAGCCACATAGGTCTCACAATTCGTTCTAAATTATTGGGACAATGGCTAAGCAAGACTTCCAGTGTGGCCCAAAAAGAATAAGACTCAATGGTTCGTAGCCAATCGAATAAAGTCTATTATATTTGAATACAAGATAAGAACAAGAGCTCAGCACGCGGGTCAGAACCTTGGCAAAATGAATCTGCTGCATGTGTAGCAATAAGGGAGAATGAAACTATTACAAAACAGAAACCGTTATTATTAATTTAATTAAATTAAATCTTGTATTATATTTGTGTAAACATTATCTGGCGTTCGCTTTGTTCTTCACCCCCATTTGCCTCCATCTACGAGTATGCGCTCGTTACATCCAAAATAATGGTCAATAATATATTCCTGTGCTGTCGATACGCCGCTATCTATACAAAGTGTGGATTTTGTTCAAGTTGCTGGATACACAACAAACGAATTCGTAAACAGAAAATTCCTGGCTCAATTTTTTTCATATGGTAACTTGCTAAATAATTGCAAACCATTTTTTTTTTGTTTGCTTCTACCTAGCTAAACCTACAGTAGAAGTAAAATGGCTTGTCAAGTTGACACAGCCCCAAAGAGCCAAAGCAGAGCCCCAAAGAGCCAAAAGCAGAGCCAACCGCTGATCCAGCCGGCCACCTAAGGCTAAGGCATTTAGCTTGTCTGAGAACGGCTCATGCTAAGAGGCCAGCTAAAAGTTTTAGCAAGCGTTTACAGTTTTTTTATATAAACTCGACCCCAGCTAAATTGATTTAGCTTGTCCGAGTACATAGCTTATAACTCGACATCCGTTCATCCGATCTTTACCATTCCTTCGGCGGATAATAATAAATAATCCTGATTCGAAACTTCTATCTATAAAACTGTGGGAGTTATGACTTTTTTACCAATTTGCGGGAGCGGGAGGGGGCGTTGCAACGATTGAAAATAAACTTGATCTGCCTGCAAGTATTAGAAGCATATGTCCCATACATGTCAAACCTCTATCTCTTACCATCTCTGAGATCTGTTTGTTCATTACGGACAGACGGACAGACAGACAGACATGGCTAGATCGACTCGACTGTTGATGCTGATCAAGAATATATATACTTTTATAGGGTCGGAGATGCTTCCTTCTGCCTGTTACATACTTTTGCACAAACTTAATATACTCTGTGTACCTCTGGTACAGAGAATAAAAACAGACCCTCGCATGCATCCAATTATTTGTTATTATATATGAGATTATAAGATATTAGATTAGATTAATTTAGAATTTACGAATTTTCCCGTCCATCGTTTGAAGAATTCTCAGCTAAAAAATACTTGTTTAATTTCAATTTTATCTTCTTTGAAAATTTTTTTTTATATTCGGCTGTTGGCAAAAAGAATTTCATCTTATCAGTAGGTGATCATTTCGACATATCAAAAGATCTTACTTCTTTCCAGGCTTTCGGCAACAAATATCAAACAACTTAGAGCAGCTTAAAACTGCGCATTAACATAACAGAAATGTCAAAAATTCTGGCTATTTTTTGGTTTCTATGAAAATGGCTTTTATTTGTTTTATATGCTCCTACAGAATTCTGCAAACTTTGGTCAAAATCGGAGTTGGACGAAAAACTAGTTCAAGTGAGCAAAGCTTTTGGTTTTTAATGAAATGTCCCTTACGTTGGCATATTTTTATTTTATATACTTTTATACAATTCTACAAATCGGATGACTATAGCATATAGCTGCAGTATGAATGATCGGTCGAAAAAGAAGTTCTAGTGAGAAAAACTTGTTTGTTTTAAATTGAATCGCCTTCAAAAAATGTACATATTAGTTTGTTTTGCTTTTACATGATTAATAAGTAGTCTTATTCGGCCGAGCCAAAGTTAACTATCCCCTATTATGTAATTTTTCATTGCATACTTCAAATAATTGTAATAATTGGAATTTTGTAATTCGGCGATTCTCTTTCAAAGTTTTCTGTACTGAGCCGAACCCTAAAGAGTAAATTTTATTAACAAATTCGACAAATTTCTTTTTAGTTTTGGAAATTTTTTCGATTTTATAACAGTACCATTATTTTCTTCTTCTTGCAACGGTTTAGGTTCTAAGTTTAAAGGTAATTTCTAACACCAATTTTAATCCGCTTTTTTCTCAATCCCAATCCCATTTCAGATGTTAGTTTTTTGTTGAGGGAAATTTAAAAATGAAAGTTAATTAAAAAAAAAACAAAACAATAGCTAAAACAGAAATATTAAAATAATAAAATGATAATAATAATAATCAACAAGTTTCTTTAAACAGCAACTCAAATAAAAACTGTTTTTTTTTTCTTTAAAATTAATTTTCTTATTTTTTTTTGCGTTTTGTTGTTATTGCAGCATTATTTCTTACCTGCATATAATTTGGCATAACAGGATAACTAGCATGTATATACGGATGATTGATTGTGACTGGCGCAGGACTTACTGTCATGCCATGTGCCTATGCATTACAAATATCATTTTGTATATATATATATTTGTATAGATATCAGCGTGAGTTGTCAATATATATATATTGTATGATTTTTAATTTGATTTGCGGAATGCGGTTGGAAAGTTGAGATATATAAAAGCAAAACATAAAATAAAGAAAAGAAAGTAAGTGATAGTTTATACAATATATAAGTTTACATATTACATATTAAAATGCATAACTGAAAAATGGAAATCATAACGTAAATAATAATGTGATTTTGGGGTAGGCGGTGGTGGTGGGTAGACTCTGTTTACTTTCCTTAGACCTACGACGCTGTGAGAGGTGTTGTGTGTGCCACAAAAGTTGGCCCTAGTGCAAAAACCTCAACCTTGTGTGAACAAATTAAAGTGTAGTTACAACTTACAACAACTTGGTTTAAAAGAGGTTCCAATTGAGAAATTTAGCGACTTTCAAGACAACATTTAGATTTAAAATTGATCAATTAGTTAATTGGGAAATTTGGCAAGCAATCAAGAGCAAGATTATACATAAAATATAAACCAAGTATTTGAAGTTGTAATTGAAACAAAAAATTGTACATGAATCGATCATAAGAAAAGCCTTCATTGTGGGTGTGTGTGGTTGGGTGGAGTATGGTGACACAATATTGTTAAAAACAAAATGCATTATTCTCTTATTCTCTTATGGCACAAATTCTTGATACAAAATTTCTTTTGTGAGTTCGATTCGATTTGTTCATTAATTTTTCATTCATTTGCTTTCTTTGTTTCTTTAGAGTTCGTAGACTGTAGTAGTAGTAGTAGTAGTAGAGTAGTAGAAGAAGTAGAGGTTAGAGTAGTCAAAACTCACCATGGGACGATAGCCAGCACCAGTTGTAGCCGCCATTGGTTGTGGTGTCCAATTAGCACCTGGTTTCGCTGTATTTTTAGGTGAATTCCATTGCACAGGTCTATGAGATATAATGGGGTAAGAGAGTAATGATATATAGACGAAATCAATGAACACGGCATTTTTGGTTTGGTACTAAAGGCAATATTTTGCATGATTTCGAACTAATTATGGAAATGTGGGGATTTCTATGTACATATGTGGAACATATGAGAATATGAAGGTAATGCGGGGTGATGGTATTGGGATCTTGCATTGAGGGTACATTTCGAAAGGGTTTTGAGGGAGATAAGAGAACTATTTAGTTCAAAAATGAGTAGAAAATTTTCCACCAATTAGTTTGGAAATTGATATCAAACAAGAGGGTGTGTGTTTATTGGTTAACTAATTTTTACTTTTATACTCTTGCAAAGGGAATTCGAATTTTGATGAAACTATATTTAAAGATCATAGGGTCGTCAGGATATCAGTTTAAGAATCCGAAGTTTTTACATTTTCTGTAAATTTATTATGTAAAGAACTGCAGTGTCTACAGTTTCATTCGACTAAACGAGAAAGGGCCATACAAATGAATGTCAGAATGACATTCAGAATAAAGAGAGCCCGCTATTTTCGTGTTTATGCTCTCCGTGTGTTCACTTGTTAGGCCAACTTAGAATCCTTAAGTACCGTTGTCACTGTCTAACGCAACGCGAAAATTATTTTGCAGTTGCCTTTTTGTTGCCAAATGACGCCTGCGGGTCGAACGATTGTCGAAATCGTCAAAAAATGAGTGATTCGTGCACTCGCCAAATCGCACTACATTTACAAACGTTCTTAGAAACGAACAAATTGTTCGGACTAAAACAGAGATATGCTAGTGCCTGTTTTCTTGACTATGAGTGTACTGTAAAAGCGTATGCGGTATGACCTGACACCCTAAATATGTAGTTAAATCAAACACTCACTTATTTTCAAACTAAATTTTAGTACCTTTTTTTGCTCTCGCTCTCTTTTTGATAAAAAAAAAAACGGCAAACGCCGTAGAACTGTTCTCGTAATGTCAAGAAAAAGAGAGAGCACCAGAGATGCGCCTGATGCGTATAGAGCACGGACACCCCTGTTGTAATATATTTGTTATACAACTCCATACACCATGTGAGTTGATGCGTTCACAGTTAGTCCACCAGTGATGTCAAATCGGCTTTTTCCCGTTAAATCTGGCCTTTTCGCATAACCTATTGCTTGAAAAATTGTGTTTATGCAAAGCTCGCAAATAAATAAAGTGACATATTTTCTGCTAAAAAAACCAATTATCAATATTTTGGAACACTTTCAAATTGAAATCATATCTCCAATTGAGCTTCAATATAAATTTTTCACTAGAAAAACAAAGAAGATGCGACCAAATTTCGTGTCGAAGTTTTGGCTTATAAGGATTCTGGTAGTAATCGGCAGTTTTTGGAGCTTGCCAACTTTGCTTTGCATAGGCTGACCTTGCCTTGGCCCGAAGTGGACCGAGTTTTTAGTCAGGTCAATTCCATGAAATGTGCGAGGAAAATTTTAAGTACATTTTTAACTCAATCAACTAATTCTCATTTAATTATAGGTTTGGACTGCGCAGACATAACAAATTATGCTTTGACTACGATATGTCTGATAGATATCTAAAATTGATAGGCACTGAAGCTGTCTACACAGATTATTCGGGGGTGTCCTGGAAATCTCTAGAGATTTTGGCTTCGGTTGGTTTGCAAATCGCTAGAGAAATCCGTCGGTGTCCCAGAACTTTGAGAGATTTCGTTTTCTTCGAAAGTCTAGTTCGAAAGTCGAGTTCGAATAGTGTGTGTAAGTATAAAAACTGTGATATATTGAGTGGGTTCGTGAATTCGCTATTGGTTGGTTAATTTATTGGCTGGTTTGTGTATTAGTTGGTTTGCCAAAATCTCCCAACAAAACACGAGAGGTTTGAATCCAACCGAAAGAGATTTCTAGGACACCGAGAATTGGTTTTGGGTTGAAATTTGGTTGGAAGAGATTTCTGGGACATCGCCGATTATGACGAGTGTACTCAAATGAGCGAAATTATTAATATTTTGAGGAAAATAATTAAACGAGCTGTTTTGTACCAAAGAATTTAGCTTTATTTTACACACAAATTTCAAAATGGTATATCGACTTGTGTACTGAAAGCATACTTCCTCAACAACATTTTCTTAAATGGTATATTGAGTTATTTAGGTAATCTACGCCCATTTATTTAAAAGTATATAGGATTGCAATAGATATTTGAAGGCTGCCAGTCTAAAAAGAGTTAAAGAGAACATCGATTTTTTAATGACATTTTGCGCCGCTGCGTAACGGCCAACACCGTAGAACTGTTCTCGTAATGTCAATAGAGAAGGAGACCGACAAAAACACTAAATTTTGGCGCTCTCTGCTTGCATAAGTATAAAAAATAAGTCACACGATTGACGCGGGTATTATTGGCACTATTCTGTTGCAGATCTCTGGTCCGAAGGTTAGTACTCCTTGTATTTAAAAGCACTGGACTTAGCACAAATGATTTTCATATCATTCATACATATGAAAATGTTTAATAGATTATAATCTATAATTATCTCCTCTCCTAAAAATTACTATTAAAAGAATGCTTCATTGTCCGCAAACTTAGAACTTTACGAATTTATTTTTGGGATCTCATCCATGGTTCTTTTTTTACTCAATTTAGAAGTTTTGAGTTGCTCTTCTTTTTTTAACCGATGGTGAATGTTCACCAATTCTTAGTTGAAGATGTAAGAGCAAAGGTTTTGGTTAGAAACTTGGTTTTAGCGCCAACTTTCCACGTTGTCATTTACTGAATGCAACATCGACAAAGGCAAATATGTTAACTATTAAGGCTCTGATATTTGTAAGTTTATGTAACATATAAGGCTATATAAAAGATGTGAAGTCTGCTTTATAAATCTTTGTAGTGTAGTTTGCGCGAAGGCTTCTGGAATGCGCATTGGAATAAAGCAAAACGAAATTGCAACAACAACTTCGAATGTGTCTCTCTTCTCTTTCTCTCCTATGCTCTTACGAAACTAAAGGCAAAAACAATAGGGTCAGACAGCGCTGTAGCGTCGATTTTGTTTTCTCTTTTGTTTTCTTGTGGTTGTTGTTTCTGATTTTTGATTTTTATCTTTGTGAGTTAATACGCACGCATAAGAGGTATTTGGTCACCTCTGTTTTAGATGCTTTTTGGCAAACTATCGTTAACGAAAATGTTGATTCGTTTTCAGATTTTTTTTCGATATTTCAATTGGTTTGATTTTCGAGACACTAATTGGGGATACCTCTGGGATACTTTTCTAAAGATTGCAAGGGTATAAAAGCTCCGATAGAGCCAAAGGTAGTTTTGTGGGATTTCCAAGGATTCATTTTGTTGTTATTTTGTTGGTTGAAATGAATGAGTTGAAATGATTTTAAATTGAGTTATTGATTTCACTTTTGAACACACGAAATTCGTTATTATTTTTTTCGTTATCTTTTTTTTTTTTTCTTTCTTTGGATTTTACTCACTTTGCACTTGCCGTTTTATTTATATTTAAATTATCAACTAAGGACATTAGTGAACTATCCAAATCGCCAGTTATAATCTTTCCAGTGCCAGCTGGTTGTTGTTGGGGTGGTTGTTGTTGTAGAAGTTGGTGTTGTTGTAGTAGTTGTTGCTGTTGCATTTGCTGTGGCTGATGAAGTTGTTGGTATTGCTGCTGTTGTTGTAATGTCAGAACTGAATTGCTATTCTGGTAACCTGTGGCGACAACATTCATTTGATTGCTGTGGTTTTGGACTGTGGCCGGTTTAAGAACATCACCCAAAGCATCGAAGCCTTTTGTTTATAGTTTAAATTTTTGTTTGCAACATTTAACGTAGAGTTGAGGTTGTTGATTTTGTTGTATAGCCATTGCACCGTTTAGCAGACATTTATATACACAAAGACATACACAATATATATATATATGAAGCCAATGAGAATCCCAGTTGATTGATTTGGATAACGTTGAATTTGTGAACCGTTTATGTTGATTTATAATAATTTACATAATACATTAAGTATTTGTTAAGCATTTTATAATATATATATAGAATTATGAATTTTTGTGCCACCAATATGAGACATATGTGAGTTTTCATGTAGGGTTTTTTTTTAATAACAGAAAAAAAGAGAAAAAGAGAAAAACATTTACAAAAATAAATATCATGAATAAAATACCACTTGATGGTTAATATTTGGTTAATATTTTTGTTTATATTTAGTAATGAAGGCCATAAATATTACAAAAAGCAAATTAAACACATATTACGAAAGGATTAATGATTATGGTGTAGTTTTTGAAAGCGTTTATATTTGTTAAGAAAAAAAAGGAGGTTTACCTAAGCAAACATATTCCTTGCTAAGATTAAAACATCAAAATGCAAAAAATAACTATTGTATTATTTAAAGGTGGTGTGTAATATCTTGGTTTATAAACAGTAGAGCTCTTTCCTCTGTCATCAAAGACAACACAATTACACAGAATTGGTAAGAGGAGAGAGTCAGCACGAGAGGAAATGAAATAAGAGGGCTTGCGTGCATTTACTGCATACAATCAGGCGAGTTTCGGTGGACTGAGACGCACACACCGACGCCCATACTCAATATTTGCTGCTCCAGTTAAAGTTCCAAATTTCGATTGATCGGAATTGGTAAGAAACTAGATATTCAAGAATGGATTTTTTAACTCGGTTAAAGTATTCAGTCATCAAGACAGTTGAATGCAGATAAAAGGAAACTAGAAAACAAAAACCGAATCATAAAATCGGTTTTCGAAAAATAAAAGTTTCCAATTTTGATTCTGCAAAAATTTTTTCAAATCGAAAAAGGGAACACCCCTGCACGTCTACTTTTTCCTAATTTAAAATTTTTTAATCAAATTTTTATTTAACGCGGGAACTCAATTTCAGAATTCAAAGCATTCAACTTTTGTAAGACATAGCAGTTCTTTAAGGACAAAGCACACAGCTTCGTGAATAAATGTTAGGGAGATAGCGCACCTCGAGTTTATGACTCTCCTAGCAGCCCTATCTGCTTCGTGAAAAGAATACCAGGAAGATATTTTTAGTTCCTCAGCACCACCTGCCAAGGAATAATACTTTAGTTGCTTGCCTAATAAAAGTTGCTCGACAATCTAACATCGTTGTAAAAAGTCAAATGAAATGGTTAATTTTCAAAAGAAAAATACAATTTTATTTGGTGACCCCGACGTCATTTGTTTGAGATTTTCATAAAACTAGCTATTCCAAATAAATTTGCCATTTTTGCTTTTATCAATATAAGCTTTTTTGCCTGTTTTGTAATTTGGTATCGGTTTTACTTAATTATTTTACGATTTGTTGATTGGAAGTAACATATGATTTGTACATAATCAGCTCTGGTTCTTCAATGTCCTATTATTTTTCCTAAAGCCTATAGTGAAATAAATACAAAATTATTCTATTTCTCGAAAAAATGTCTTAGATGCATCATATTAAAAACGCTTTATTATTTTTTTAAAAGGCTTTAAGACACATTGAAAATATACAGGCCAGTTCCCGTTTTCTATTTCGATTAGATCATGCGGAATCTGGATTGGTAGCTTTCCGTTACCGAAAAACGATCAAGTTATTCGGCAGAATTAAAAGTAAATGACTTTAAAAAAAAACGATCGAAATGATCGAAACTTTTTAAATTCAATTGGAAATAAGAACAGACCACATAATAAGAGGAATATGCGGAGTTGACACCGAAATCTCTAGTGATTTTCGTATAAACGCTAGTATTTCAAACTAAAACTGCTTGCCTTTGTATGTCAAGTGTCTCCAAAATGATAGGCTACTAGATTAGTTGAGAAAAGTTGAGCGAATTAAAACCGACAGTTCAATGCCAAGTCGATTTAGGTAGTGAGTCCAAATCGCTTTACATTCACCATCTGATCTAGCAACCGAAGATATAATTGTCACTTTACATATTAAGGAAACGAATTTAAAATTGAAATGCCAACGCTTATACGAAATTCACTAGAGATTTCTGTGTCACCCCCGAAATATTGAAAATATAGAAAGCTATGAAATATTTGGATTTTATCTAGTTGTCGCAATTGTTTTGGTACACGTATTGAACGCACTCGTTCTCGAGAACCATTGAACGCATCCACTACAACTTGACGGCTACTTGACAAGTGGCATTTATGCTATATTACTGCATCAAAAGTTTTTGGCGTCAGCTGTTTGCAATCATGGAATGGGGCTCGCTCGAAAATCGTGTTGTCGTAACTTGACTGCAAAAATGCGGCTACGAAAAAGGTGAAATCTTTCGGATCTTACGCCCACTGGAAATCACCCAAAACTTTGTGTATCGTACCGTGAAGTATTTTAAGGATACCGATGGAAGACATGAAAGCCAGTGCAAGATCGATTTCGTCGAAATCCACTGCGCCAGCAGAAAATCATGTATCGTAAGATGAGTATCATAAAACAAGACTTGCCACTTGCTTACAACAGTATCAAAACAAAAACGCAAGTCAGTGCCAGTGCGAAAACAATGCCCACAGACGAATATTGTTTACTGACGAGAAAATTTTAGCCTTAAAGGAAGATAGGGTGAATGCTGTGTCATCAAAACAAACGTCCAAACTTGTTCTGAGAGTTCAGAGAGGTCACCATCGGGCTTTATGTGATGGTTTGGTGGGGAGTCGCCTATGATGGGGTCATCAGTTTCATTTTTGTGAAAAAGGATTCAAAACTTCGACGGAAGTGTATCAATTCGACTTTTTTCGGAAAAGGTTGTGAAGCCTCTCAACACGACATTATTTGCAACCAAGCCGTGAACCTTTCAACAAGACTCCGCTACAGCTCACAAGGCAAAATCGACTCCCACATGGCTAAAAAACCATGGCCCAGACCTGAATTCACTGAATTACAAACTGTCGTCTGTTCTCGAGGCTATGCTCTACGCGACACCCTTTGTTGAATCTTTGAAACGCGCCCTTGTCCGAGCAGTGGACAATTTCCCAATGTATGAGGTGCACACACTTTCTCTGTGAGTGGACAGAGAGACTTCGGCGTTACTGGAAGGCACAAGGCGGCCATTCGTTTTCATTGTTTGATCAAAAAATCGTGTACCAAAACAATTCCGAGTATAAAAGTTATTTTCCATAATATTTGTCCTGATTTCAAATATTCATATGTTCAATGTGAAATTCATATCAAAAGAAAACTAAAGATTTTCAGGCATGTTCCACTTCCACTGCAACTTTTCGGAAACACAAAAACGAATGCGTTTTTCGTTTTAGAAAGTTATGCTTGTTGGCCTGTGTAATGAAAAGTAATTGGCAATTTACGCACTCGTTGCCTAATGTACATTAAGTTAATTTTCCTTGATTCTGTGATCAATTTAGAACTTTTTTATGTAATTTGAATTGCATTTAAGTCTTTAACTGAATTAAAAATATAATTTTTGTTTAATGTCTGCAGAAATTGACAGTGGCAGCAAAAACGAAATGTAAACCGTAAAAGTCAGTCTCTCGTTTCCGCATGTTACATTTTCCATCGTTGCGCTTGATTCTCCCGTGCCGATTTCGTTTGACCAGTGATTGGCCAAAAGTAAAACGTAAGAAATTTCATTCGGATTTGAGAACAGCAAATCGAAACCGAAACGGACTTGCAATCGGATTATTTTCAAAACGTAGCGGAATTAAGAACATGTCTGTTTATCTTGAAAGTCCAAACGATCTTTCTGACTCTTTTCTAGGGGTAGGCAATGGAAACAGAGACGTAGGCTGAGTTTAAGTTTAGTATTTGTGAATCAGCAGAGAAGAATTGGAAATATGAATTGCTTAATTTGGCACATTCAAACACATTTTGCCCATTTTCTTTATTTTCAGTATAAGTATAAAAATATTTTGCTCAAACTGGTTAGATTTTTTTAAGTGACATTTAGAAATGCAAACAAAACATTGAAAAACCCAGAACTTACACACATTAGGCATAATTTCAAAATCAATAAAAGTAGAAGCAAACTTGCACACCCAACAAATACCACAATCACACACAATTTGTTTTATACACAAAAATTAATATTATAAACATGAATTTCTATCAAAATTATACCAACATTAAATACTAAAATTAATTGCAGGATATGGCAGGATGACAACATAAGCAGTTTCTCGTATATGACAACACAAATCCATTTTGGATCTTTTTGTATGAATTGAATTTTCTCAAACTTTGTGGCAGACAACTACAATATACAAAATATATAGAAGTTTATATATATAGTACGACGAGCAGACTGACGGTGGGGCAAAAGCGTGTGTGTTTTGCTTTTTGTAGATGAAAAATAAATACATAGTATTGGTATAGAGGACAAAACTTTGAGGCTTGTCTAGAGTTTGGTTTAGTGTCTGCTACAAGGCAAGTGATATAAAGGAATCAAAAAGCTTTGTACAAAAACAAAGCACGCGTTATAAAAATGTTTGGTTTTTATATGTACGGCGGGAACAACATTCACCTGGTGGGAAATGTGCCGTGGCAGATAATATCGCTTGCTGTTGTAGTTGTTGTTGTTGTTGCTGTTGTTGCATATAGAACATCGCTTGCTGCTGTTGTTGTTGTTGTAGAGGTAGTGTTTGCTGCACTTGATTAGGCACCATATCATCAAAGAATGGATTTGCCAGGGGAGTAGTCTGGGAGGCTGATTTCAATTGCAACACAATTATACGTACATACAGGGGTAAATAGTTGGATAAAATCAATTTTAAAATTATAATACAAAAAATATATTTAAGAGTAGTCCCAGACCTGACGACTTATGGCTTTGGTTTGAAGTGAATCAATAAATATTTATAATTTATTATTTGGCTTGAAAAAAGGCTGGATCAATATTTTCTTCTTTTTCTTATATGACTTTCTTAGGCCCGATTTCTCATAGGTTCCGGTTGGCCAACCACCCGTCAATATTGTTGCACCAGTTGACAAGCGGTCAAATCATTTGGCTTTCTCAACAGCAGTTTAATCTGATATCGATAAATTTCTATTGCAGCATTAGGGTGTCCAGACACTGTTTAACCAAACGACCGAATCGGATGTTTGGTTTGTTTTATTTTAATGAAATTGGTTATTGCTGGTCATTGTTGATTAAAATTAAAGTTGAATAAAACCAAATGGTGCAAAAAGACCTAGAGGGAAAAACTTTTCGGTGGCTGAGGAGCATTGTCTGGTGGACCTTGTTGAGACCAACATTCTATTACTTGGAAGCAAAAGGCCGGGGCTTGCAGAAGCGGGAGACTTTCGCACCGGTGGCGGCTTAGACAATGCAGCTGGAGTCTCAACAACCTCCCAAAAATTTGGTGGCATGATTCAAATTTCAGCCACAGGATCGTTGACCAATTTTGGCATCATCCAAATCAGTAAAGTAATTAGGCCTCATCCTGTACTCTCGTGCATTATTAATTCGTTGCTCTGCCTCTTCGAATTCCATTTCCATTGCGTGGAGTTGAAAAATTCTTTTATTCATAAATATTTTGAGGCAGCAAATAATAATATAAAGAAAGCAGCTGTTTGTATATCGATAAAATATATCAATAGTTCCATTGGCACTGAGCTAACCGCGAGCTTTAACCAGTGCTCGAGCAGCGGCTAAGTCTGTTTCTCCGGTTGCGCCACACGCAGAACGAGACACGCAAATTCGGTTAAACAGTCTGTCAAGTTGACTAACCGCACATTGAGAAATCGGGCCTTACTGAATCACATCTTCAAAATGTTATCGCTATCTTTGAAAATGCAGTTTCCTAACCACATCTGTTCATTGGGTGCAATGTACAAAATGAATGGCAAAAAAGAAAGTAATTAGCTTCTAAAAACATAATCAGGCCTGTTCCGAATTCCGAACGTTTTCAAAAAGTAAAAACGAAAACGAGCGTTTTACTATTTGCTGTTTCCAATTCCGACCGATTTGGTTACGTTTCGACTTTTCGAACTCGGTTTCGAAAACAGCTGGCTGGCTGGCCTGCGCACGTGTTTGTGTATATCGTCAGCAGACAGAGTTGTCATCATCTCCCTAATTTAAACTTATAAAGCTCTTATATACTCTTTAAATCCATTTATTTTTACTTAATTAAATATTTCATTTAAATATGTCATATCAAATATGGTTAAACATAGCTAAATGAAATAGAAAAAGTTCAGTCCGATTAAATAAATTCATATGCAGCAACCCTAGCAGCCGCCGATTGAAGGTCGAAATCGACTAAAAAGTAAAGTGGAATTCAGAACAGCTCGGTTTGGTCACGGCCGCTCGGTTTTGTTTTTCATGCAATATTTAATAGAAGTTTATTAAAAAATTCTGTAAAATTATACTTAAACTTAAAACAGTTTAAGTAATGATGTTAAACGATCTTAAAAATGTTCAACTAATTTCGAAATTTTAGTACATCATATTGGGGAATTATTTTAATGCTTTATAGCAATTACTTTTTATTCAGCTGACTCTGCATCGCACGTTTTGAAAACGACAATTCTTGTCGATTTGCGGAATTCGGAACAGCAATCAACTCGATTTGCGGCAATTCCACTCGTTTTCGGAATTCGGTATAGGCCCTTATATGTATCTAATGTTGGCTAGGGATTCAAGTTTATCTTTGTCAAAATCTTGTCTGTAAATGTAAGGTTTAATTTGGGGGGCCCAACCATTGATGTGTTCAGTTCAGAGATCTAACAGATGGCTTGTGGCATTTTCAGTCCAATTGAAACTACATTGGAAGCCTGAACTTTCTCCAATTCGTTATGCTTTTATAGAAATTATTGATATGTTCTTAAAAGAAAAAATAAATTGGTTGCATGGAATTGGCTCAACGATCAGAAGTCATTTAGCGAAACGTCTTCTAATGTTTGGATTCGACATTACAGTTGTGAACAAGCGCAACTTGTTGACCTCGAGCCAGCTAAACTCGTTACATTTGTGGTGGCCACTTTCTATACTTTTTGCATATTTTGCCCAAAAAGCGAAATGCAGTTGATGTGAGGAAAGCACGTTTAGAAAAATTAACCTTAAAATTAACCTTAATAACCCTTACACCTAATCGAACGAAGAAGAATGAGAAGCATCCTTTACTTCTTTCCAGATTGTTTAATGGTCCTATAGCTAATGAAACCCATGCAAATTATTCGACATAAGTAAATCACCCGAACGATATTTTGAGGCTTTCAGTGTATTACATACTCGCGTAAAACTGCAGGTTTACTTTTTGATTTATTTATAAAAAGTTTTTCTGTTTCTACAAGAGTAAATTAAATAGAATGGAACTCTATGGTCACCTACTAGCTGTTTAATGTATAAGAGGTGCTTCTGGGTGCTCGAAAGAATACTCATATATGAATAAAGAAATGCAAGAAAATGAATGTGACAAAATGATTTGCCATATGTTTGTTAATTGATACATTTTTCAATTCGGCGTTTCGGATGGCCATTGGGATTGCTGGCCGAAAAAGAGTGCCAGCCCAGGCAGCATCTGGATCAGATCCAGACGAAAGCATTTCTTGAAAATCGAGTCTGTATTAACCCACAGCCCATACCGCTTATCCTAGAGATCTAAGATTTCGCAGACACCTTCGCTGTTATTTGAAAAAATTCTTTTCCAAGGTGGATGAAAATGCTTGGTGAGAATTTTTTGACCATTCTATTTACTTGGAAACTCGGTACGTAAGAGAAGTAGGCAAAATAATTGGAAACGTATTTTTGCCATTTTGAAAAATCAGCCCACAAGGACAGTGGCCGGAAGATACCACTTGCAAAAATCAGTTTTCATCAGATTGACTTGAAACTCAGTTTTTAACGATTATATGTGGAATTTTCTTGGGATGCAAAAATCTGTTTTCCCCTATGATGGGAAAATCTCGTTCAGAACAGACAGGCTGAGTAAAAGTGGACGCAGTTCGGTAGAAACAGCGTGTTATTTAATGGTCACCAAAAATGACACTGAACCGTTTTTACTTTTTTTTTGTAATTTTTTTTTAAATTTAGTCAAAGTGAATGTTAGCAGGCTCAAGGTGGCGGTTTGATTATAGTTCAATAATCAACCAGAAAATTCAACAGAGAATACATATGAACATGAACAGTAGCTGTGGCTCTGTAGACGGCCGTTTCAACTGCCGACATAGCAAAGCCTTCGTCAGTAAACTTCCCGTTGCTGTCACACCCACAAGCCATTTGTAAATCCTATTTAAAATTTATTGAAGCAGTTCTTTATTGTGAGAAGGCAAAAAATAGCTCGTACATCAATTTACTTTGTACGTCAGGTTTATCTGGGACTACCCTCGTTTTAATTGTGTAATCTTATAAACTAAAATATAAACAAATAAATTAAACGATAAAAATTCTTGATTGTGACACGCATACGTCTGAGTCTTCATAAGAAATGCGCTTACATGCTAAGATGTGTGCTAGCAGTTAACATTAAAATTAATTCATTGTCGCAAAACATTAATATAAAAAGAATTTTTAATTAGAATTTAGCATAATTTATGTGTATTTTTTTTTTTAAGTGAACCGCGTACCAAATGTTTAGTTAATTCAAGACATAAGCGAATTTATTAGTGCTTGCTGTTAATGTATTAATGTCCAGGAAGGAAGAGACTTACCTGCCGGTTCCGTGTTACCAAAAACGGAGGTGAAATTACTATCGGAAACGAATGCATTTGTAGCTGCTGCGGAGTTAACTGAGGCGCCATTGAAACCTATGTTTGGTCGGTTTTTGTTTTGGTTTTTCATATTGTAAAAGTGTGAGCGTCGTTTTGGATAGGAAAAATAGTGATGAAAATGAAGAGTAACAATACATTAGACAATAAATTCAAAATGATAAAGTTTAAAAACAATACTTAAATAATAAACTAAAATTTTAAGAAAAAATAACTAATTTATATGAAAAGATATGGTGCAAAAAGAGAGACGGCAAGAGACAGATAGAGAGTGAAGAAGTGGGGGTAAACGGGGGGCCGGAAAAGTGCTTTCCTCTTTCAGGTCTCACCATAACAAGACGACAGAGTTGATGGGATATATATGTAAACTACACTTAAATGTATATACAGCTCTCACAACTGAATAGTGAATCTCTAGGAAATCATAAGGAAATCATAAACATGCTACCATTATTATGCATCCACAAATTATTGGCATTTAATGCTGCACCTGCTCCTGTTGCTCCTCCTCCAGCGGCAGCAGCATTTGCACTTGCATCAAACATATCAGCAAATGGATTACCCAACTGCAGCAAATCATCGGAAGCCTTGCCGGCCGCCTGTGGAGCTGCTGCAGCAGCAGCGGGCTGTCCAGACGCAGCACCAAACAGATCAACTATCGGCTGACCAGCCTGTGAGGCTGGCGGTGACGATAGAAAGGGATTTGTTAGTGCAGCGCTAGAGCCACCAGCACCGCTACTAGTGGGCGACGATACCTTGGACTATGAGACAAGAAATTGCATTAAATATCAAAGAAAAATAGAAATATCCACCACTCACTTTGTACTGATTCATGGCGGCCTCCTCCTCGGCAAGCACCTGGGCTTTGAGCTGCTCATCAATGCCATTGCTGGTATCAAATTTACTCGAAGCGGCTGCTGTTCCAAAAGCAGAGCTGGTAGAAGAGAGTGCAGAGACAGCGGATCTTACATTGCGTTGATTGCTACTAATTATGTTGGAGATGATGATGATGTTGCGTTGAAAAACAAAAGAAAAATCATAGAAAGAAAACAAAACATAAATTAACAAAACATAAATAAATACGAAAACTTAAGATCTTTAAGAACAAATCATTCATAATTTTTGTTTAATTAAATTTTGGATAATGTGATTTTTCTCTAATATTAAAATTCAGCATTAAAAAGCCTCAGCTTGAATGGAGAACTGTAGCATTTGTGCCAGCAGTTTTCCCTCTACTGCTCCCAGAAAGAAACTGCCACGGATAGGACTTACTGACAAAACGGGACACTGTTCTCTACTGTTGGAGTCCGATAATAAGCGACTCCAGGAAAAGCTGCATCGAAGCAAGCTGACAAAGTAGTCCGGAAAGCCCTAAAGCAGCGGTGGGCACGAAATTTGATTTTGGAAGCAGTCGAACAACAACAATAGAAAAGGACAAGCCCTATTTCCGATGCTCGAGTCCACAAACCAGACTCACACTCCATATATTTGTTTCTGCAGATTCTTTGACGCGCACACGACTGGCCCCCAGATACGCAATAGATTTGTTGTCGTTTTCGCTTCGAAGCGAAGCAATTGCGCTTGTCATTCCGTCTGGTACTGTGCGGTTGCGCCAAGAAGCAAGACAGTTTTTAATGCGTTTGCGTGGCGCCAGTTGCCGCAAAAGAACTTAGTGGGAGCAAGGGCTTGCCCACCGCTGCCCTAAAGCATGTTACATTTTGAAAGCTTGCAAGAACTCTGTGATGCGGAGCACGGCTAAAAATATAAAGTAGACTTTAAAAAGTTACGAAGCTCTTAAAGCTTTGCTCCAACCTTATAAGATCACTTGCACCATTTTCCCTCAACATCCATTTTGGTATCCATTTTGTATTTAGAAAATTCATCCTTTGTGATAGCATCCACTGCTGCAAAAGGCATACCAAATAAAAACCTCAAGATGCCTGTGGCCAGCTTAATACTTCAGAACGGCAATAACAGTGGAGAACATAGAACACAGGGATCTGTGATGGGGCCTGTCCTCTGGAATGCCATAATTTACAGAGCCAAAAGCTAAACAGTATGTTCACCTATTTTACAAGTGGCAGCAAAACCCGCGTCTTGCTCTAGCAGAGCAAAAAACGGAGATACTACACATATCCAGCAGAAATGGTGGAAGAGAAGAAATCATCGGACGACACAATGTTACAACCAGCCCTTTTATAAAATATCTGGGATATTGCTTGACAGGAGGAGCAAATAAAATATGCCAACAACAAGGAGGATACGACAGTCTCTGCTCTATCAGGAACGATGCATAACGTGAGAGCACAAATCGCAAACGCCATTGTCGCCCGCTCTAATATTTCCATCATTAACAAGTGACAAACTTACATAGTCTCTGCGGCAGCGATTCCCAGCCCTATGCCTTTTTTTGGGAACGTTTTGTTTTTGTAATTGCACCGAAGATAGGAAATCATAGTATACATGCAGGGCCCGAGGTATACAAAACGACACACATGCAAACGATTTCGTGTGTATGCGTCGCGTAGAACAAAAACCGGGTATGATCTCTTCTTTGATTGGTGTTTGCGCGCGCAAGCAAACTGACCAACAGCTATAAAAAAAAATTTTCCTTTATTGGTATTGATGGTTTTCTTTGTGAGTATTGGTGAGTGCTCTACCGTAGGCTGCTTTTGGGCATGCCTGCTCTACGGATTATAGCAAGACATTCGATTCCGTCAACCATGATTTCTTTTGAATCTACAAGACTGGACTGTCTTTAACTCGAAGCTTATCAACTCCATTCAATTAGTCTCTGGAGTTTCCCAGGGTGCCAACTACTTTGAATTTTATTAAAGACATTGCACAAGCTTTGATTTACTCTTATGTGCTAATGAATGATTCACCTCTTTTACTACAAAGCAAATTAAACTATCTTAACATGTGATGCTCGCTTCAGAACCTTCCTCTTAATAAAGAGAAATGTAAAAACATGACCTTTCATTGTATTAAGCCATGTCTATTTTACTATAAAATTGATGATATTGGGACGATTTGGGAATACGTTTTGTAGCCTCAGCTCTAATTTAATTACGTGGAACGTATGCCTAGAGTGACCAGAACTAACAAAAAAATAACGCCACTAAATCGCGTTGTTTCAGGTTCGTGGAATTTTTAAATTAGCTGGTGGTGGGTTACAATACTCAATCCGCTGTGGTGTGTTTTGATGGCAAATGATTTACGCTTGTGCTTCTGACTAATAGCAATAGCTCTCCCGCAAAGCCTCTAATCCAGTTCGGCAATCGGCAACTGTCACATATTGGTAGAATTTTTTATCAATTTATCCAAATTTTTAGTCTTTCACATATGTTCCAATCCTTCTTTTTGAACAAGCTCGGGCAACTCACTCCAAGCCTTGTTAACCATATTTAAGTCCGAATGCTTGGGGTGGGATAATTCCCAAATGGCATCCCGGTCTCTCACCGCCAAAATCAGCGCAACCTTGTCTTCATGCGAAAACATTTCCAATCGGCTTTTCGGCTTTTCCGATTTTTCTACAGCCACATGAACCCTTTCGTACCTTTGTCTTCTTTACAATAATTACATGCACCGTTTTCCTACACATTCTTCCTTGTTAGATGTAAAAAATAACTGATTTTCCTTTCTTCCTCAATCAATGTAAAGTTTTTTAGAACATTTTTTAACTATAATCTTACAAACAAATATATGAAGTGCATGCGGAGCACATATAGGGGGTCCGCGTTGCGAGTTCTTGCACATTCAGAACAGTTTTTAAGGTAGCAGAGCTAGTTATTTCAGAACTATATCCAATGGAAATACTTGCTCAAAGGCAAGTATTGTATCACTATGAAAAAGTAGGTACAACAGCACTGAATTTGGCCGTTGGATACACAAATGCATTCCGGACCTTGAATGGTGGTTACTCAAGAGAAAGAAGATTTTTACTTCACTAAGATTCTTAGCGCTCAAAGATGTTTCAGGGCAAGGCAATAGGTGGATCCTTGCAGTGTTTTACTGCTTAAGTTTTGCTGTAGAGAGCGAAACTTTTGCCAAAGGCTTTGGCTAAATACTAACACCTGACAAGCACGTGGGATATATGCTGGTGAGTCACCATAAGTGGTACGCTGACGCGCTCACAGCGCATCAATGGTATATAATTGCCCTCCCTTCCCGCGGCGCAGGGATTTAAGAAGACGCTGAACAAGTTCCTTCTGTCTGTCCTTGAGACCTAATCCTTGAGATTGAAAGACCATTTTTAGTCAACGGCTTGCCTTGTTCTCAATTTCACTTCCACAAAAGTTTTCTGATTTACAGACCAAATCTAGTACAAAAACCGGTTTGGAAGCACAAAATTTTTGTGGAAGTGGAATTGAGAAAAAGGCTAATAGTTAAGTTCCTGCTCTCTTTCGTGAAATATTACTGCGATTAAAGGCGGTTTTAGAGTGAAATTAACACGCTTTTCTGCAGACAATGCTTTCATTTGTTTCATCAAATCGGTAACCGAAACTATAAAGTGAATTTAAAATAAATAAAAATTCCAAAAATTCGCAATTCCTCAGTCATATCTAAGCTTAAACACCAACTTACCTGGACGATTGTGTGGGCGTATTGGCAGCCGATACTTTTCGACCCTCCAGTGCGGCCAAATGTTGCTCTAAGGCATCTAACAAAGAGCTAGGAGCCTTGGTCAAGTCGGGTATATCGCCCTTGTCAATGCCAACGTTCTGTAAAACGAAAAATTTGTATTAAAATTGATATTACTAAATCTATATCTCTTTCTATTACACTTACCTCGGCCACCTTTAAGAATTCACCCACACGATCCATGCGTACCAAGAATTTCTTATACAAATCCAAAGCATCACGTGCATGCTTTTTATTCATATCAAAATATTTCTCCAGCAAGTTGATAATGCCATCATTATAGCAGGCAAACAAACGTATGAGATCGCGAAACAATAACATGAAGCTCATGTTTATGACGCCTGAAATTGAAGTAAAAGTAGAGACAATCGTATACAAGTCGCGTATTGTAGTTACCATTGGACAAATCATTTGACTGGCAATCAAACTCCAAAAGTGCATCCAATTGTGCCTGCAAAACTGGTAAAGTCTTCAGGAGTTTGTCTGCGTTCATGCTGCGCAAGGAGCCCTCCTCTTTGCTGCAAGTGCAAAAATATTAAATATATATAAAACTTGGAAATCAAATTGATTTCACTTACCCACGCTTGACTTTGCAAAAATCAAATGCCATGGCTCGATAGGAAAGCGATTTCTCATTCAAATACTTGGCATAGCGTCGTATAAAGGGTGACATATCATAACCTGTTGAATGTATTGAGGCGAGTTATTTTCAGCACTTGCAACAAATCATTTACACACACACACACATATGCAATTAGTACTAGAAAATTGAGCGCCAAATATGAAACTAAAAAGGTATTATTTGGATTTGTAATTAGTCAATTTGTAAAAAACAAGAAATTTTAGTCCACACCATAAACAGTACCCAATTGCCCTAGCAGGTTTCTTTACTCAATACTCACCCATTCTGCCACCCGGAACGCTCATGCCACCATCTGTATAAGGTTTATATAGTCGATTCGATTTTTGTATATTAAGTTGGGTATTTTGAATGTAAGTTGTTGTTTTTTGCGTGAGTGTGTAAGTAAGCAGCGAATTTTTTATATTATTTAATAAATGTTTTATAATTGTTAATCAAAAGAAAAAGATAATTATAAATGATTAAGGCCAATCAAACGCGCAGCATTCATGAGAGAGAAGAGAATAAAAATAGAGTGTAAGCATTAGTTTTTATTCTTGTCAAATGCATAAGTAATTTGAGTTAGAAAGCATCAAATGTTTATGAGCGGTTTATATTTTGATGAGTAGGGAAAGGGAAATTTCTTTTTATACCTTGCACAGTTCCTTTGTCCAGAAAGGAGCTGAGATTGAATGTTGAATTGCTTGATGCCAGATATTGCATGAAACGCTGAAATGAAGAAATGGTAATTATTATAAACTAAATCTGTGATGAGAATTCAAAAAAAAAGTGGTACAGTTGGCTTCAAGGAGCGAGGTTGTCTGCAGACGCGCTTTCATTTGGCTACTTTTTGACTTTTCGAACTCGGGCTTGTAACATATTTAACCAACAGCTGGCCGGAGGCTCTGTCCAATTCTTTGTCGACGGCAACCAGAGTTGTCCCAAGTCTAGGATTTGAACTTAGAAAGCTCTTATTTACTTACACTGGCAGGTTGTCATATATACAAGGTGGGCCAAAAGAAGTCACCCGGGCCAAAAGAAGTCACCCTATTGGAAGATGCTCTTATTTTTACAAATAGCCGCCAAAGTCAGATCTGTTTTGACATTTGTGGACTAGACAGATGTAGAATATATATAACATTTACCTTTATATTTTGGCGGCTATTTGTAAAAATAAGAGCATCTTCCAGTAGGGTGACTTCTTTTGGCCCACCTTGTGAGTATCGGCACACAAGTCAAATGCTCATTCTTATACCAAGTCAAATGCCACTACACTGGCAGGTGTTTACACGTGTATGACAGCAATTGGCTCATGTAAGTCTGAACGCACCCTTACTCTTTAAATTCATTTAATTTTACTTAAAACGTTAATTTTAAATTTCAATTTGTAATATCAAATATGGTTAAGCCAAAGTTATAGACCAACAAGATGCGTAACGGACATGCCATGTGGACCTACATGTGGACTGTACTGGTGTTTCTGGAGCTTCAGACAGCAGTTATAATTTCTCTGAACGAAATTGCAGAATGGGATGACAATATATTCGCGGTCACTTTGCCGGCTTCTTCAAACTAAATCAGCAAACTGGGAAACAGCGATGAATTGTGCAGAGACCCCTACCGCAGAACTGGAAGATATGCGAATAGATGCTGAAACTGTGTTTGAAAACATATTTTCTGAGGTTTCAGCATTTTGGACCAAAAATTGCGTTTCTATTCTGATTCCCAGACATTTATCAGTACTGACATAAGCTAACTTACATAAGCTAGCTCCGACCAGTCAAAATCAAATGCAACTGCAGAAATGCATTTTAGGGTTGCAATATCTCTGCCATTTTTGGATTCTGCATTGTCACAGAATAAACACAGGCTTTCTAGTCATAAATCAGTGTTCCTTGGCTTTAGCTGCATTCAAAAATGTAGCCAAATAGGAGCTCTAAGGATGACAACAATGCGAAAACAATTTTGGAACGCTACGCTATATTTTTTAGCTGCTCAGAGGCTGAGTGACTTTCCGAAATAAAACTTTGGAGACGACACATGACCAAAAAACCGAAAGCTCTTTTTCTTCTTTGAATATTTTAAAAACCTATCTACGAAATTTAATAGGGGAAACCCTATTGAAATGGATTATGTTCATCGTGACTTGGTAGAAAAGGAGATTGGAAATTGCTATCAAATAGTATGCAAAATAGCTGCATCAATAAGGAAAAATAAAACAATATTTGGAGTATGTGATGGCGGCTCGCTAGGTCTTGTCACAGAGTTTTATTGATTGTATTTGTTTGTTTTTAAATCTTGGGTGTTAAATTTTGTGTAAACATGTCAGTAGAATTGTTATGTTTTCTTCTTGTTTTCGAATTGATGGCGTACGATTGGGAGGAACCTTTTGCAGCAAAGCACTCGGCATTGATTTTGCTGTTCCTGAAGGCAGTCCCACGTGCTCCAGTCAGACTAGACTAGGCAGCCTGCTTAACGCGAAGCAAGAGCGACACATCCACAATGAATGATCTCGAGCGAGTGCTTGACAGTGCGACAGGAACTCAGCTTCTTGCCATTGTTGCGTCCTTCAACATCAGAGTGCAAGTCAGACGCTCCACAATGGGGCACTGGGCATTGCGGAAACGCTTGGCGTCTTCCAGCGTTTTGAATCGACTTCCAGTTTTCTTTTTATAATTTGCGGTTTGCTGGTGAGGCCGCATATTTTTAAGACAAAAATCTCGAAATGGCTCGCTGCAAAACATTACACTTTTACGCCTGATTTTTTAAACATACTACAGGGCATCTCAAATGTGGTAGTTTTTTCTCATGTGTTTTGTTGTTGCGTCGTAAACTTTGGGATTTACGCTTTGCCATTTTACAAGGGCTACTGAATACCCTCATTATTATACTCTGTACCAAAGGTAAAAGTAAAATTAGCTTGTCAAGAAGATGACACAGCCCCAAAGGGCCAAAGCCGAGCCTCTCTGAATCTCTTGGCTTGTGCGCTTCTAATTTTAACACAAGAGAAAGGGACCTACAGTTTAACGCCGAATCCGAGCGGCAGTTTGAGAAGCTTTTTCATGGCTAATTACTGCAATGCTGGCGCCAAAGGTATACAGAGTATATTAAGTTTGTACAAAAGTATGTAACAGCCAGAAGGAAGCAGCTCCGACCCTATAAAGTATATATATTCTTTATCAGCATCAACAGACGAGTCGATATAGCCATGTCCGTTCTTCGGACTGTCCGTCTGTTCGAATGAACAAACAGATCTCAGAGATGGTAAGAGATAGAGGTTTGACATGTATGGGACATATGTTTATTATACTTGCAGGCAGATCTAGTTTATTTTTAATTTTTTCCACGCCCCCTCCCGCCCCCGCAAATTGGAAAAAACGTCATATCTCCCACAGTTTTTTAGATAGAAGGTTCGTTCCTTCTGGACATATTAAGTAATCATTATTCGATCATTATTATTTATCGATCCGCCAAAGGAATGGTAAAGATCGGATGAACGGTTGTCGAGTTAGAAGGAAAACAAACAGTTATGGGCAGCACCTGTCGCAACGGTGATGGGCAGCCCTTCACAGGTACAGAGTATGTTATAGTCGGGCTTGGCCGACTTTCTTGTTTATAATGCAAAGCGTTAGATATTGTAATATTTTATAATTTCCCCTATATTTCTGTAAAAGGAAACTCGCGCGTCCAGTTTCTTTTTTCAAGCCTCAGTCCTTGGACTTTGTATATTAAAGAACTTTCTTAACGTGTGATTACCATTTATGTGCATGTTTGTCGACAATTAAGTGAACTTAATGACCGTATTAGAATTGCCAACAGTGACATAGTAAAATGTTAAATTCATTTAATTTTATTAGTTTAGGGATAGTAAGGTCAATTGGTCTACTTGTATTATAGAAACATATTGGACTTTAGAGATTTCCGAAGGTCTTTATCAATAACACTTAGAAAATGTATGCAGATCATCAAGCTACAAATGTAGAGTAAACATACCACGAAAACAATTTTAAAAATATTAGGGAAACATATTTCCAATTTAAAATCATTTTAATAAAACTGAAAAAAGTTCAGTTTGGAGAACGGAACATAAATTTTGGACACTACTTTAACTAACTTGACGTTCTCATAAATTCTAAAAAATTATTATTTAGTGTTGGAAAAAACTGATAACTAAACTTTTGAACTTGACTAACCCATTAAACGAACAAATACACCAACATAAGTACTAACAAACAAATGAGATGAGAAAATCCTCTTCAATAGCTTGAATTTACCATGTTTACCATAATTACAGCTCAAGCCCTGCAAATCGCACTTCATTAGTGGGCACAATCACTCACTTTGAAGGTCATGACAAAGAAAATATGTAATTTTGTCGCCAAATAAACACCCAAATGATTGAGGAAATTACAAGACAAGTCGAATCGTACGCAGAAGGCAAAGCAATTATTTGAAGATGAAAGAGAAAGCATTAATATAAAAATGTACGTGACCTTTTCCCCTCCCTCTCTCTATCTCTAAAGAAATTAAATCCAACTGTAATCTCTGTATTGAAACGCCCTCTTTTTGATTTAAATAAATACAAACCTCATTGCCATATGCCATCAGATGATGTGTGGTTATCAAGGATTTATAGACAACCACCCAATTGGCGTTCTGTGAACGTTCGATAAGTAAATTGGCCAAATGCGGGATGGAGACATTCGGTTCATTTGTGCAGTGCACTAGATCTGCAAAAGAAAAGAACATTAATTTTATAATATACATTCTTTTATAATCGTAAATTGTAGACTGGCTGCTTATCGGTCACCACTCTCACTCATATTGGTGGCTTATCTATCTGCACTGCAATTGCAACTCTTAAAAAGTCAAAACAAAATACAATTCGATAAGCATTTTGTCTCAGCTGCATAATATAAGTTTTTTCTTTTTTGTTTGTCTGGTATGGAGCGGAAAAACCTCTGATAAAGGGCAAAGATGCCTTTTATTATTAACAAATTATATAGCAAAAGTGTGACAAAACAATTATTAAAGGGGCGTTTTTTTTATGGCACACGCAGATGTTTCGCTTCGGCTCGTTAAAGTGTAGAGCAATTGGGTCGACGCCAGTAAGTGATTCATTTAAATTTGTCTGTATTTGTTGTTTATAGATTTATTGCAGGGGAAATTTGGAAATAAATTGAAATAAACATATTCATGTGCGGACTTGAGACAATTTTGATTTGCAAATATTTCCAAAGGATTGGGAATTTATATCTGGAATGTTAAAAATTTCTATCATTTTATTTATCGTCTAGTAAAGACTCTTAACATGGAACCAGTTCTGATCTGGATAACAACATATTTTAAATTCATCATTGCTTAAATTTTTGAAACACTTTTGAATCGGTCCCATCTTTTTCGGAAAGGGCCATGAAGCAGTAAAGTGTTTAATTTTATATTCCCCACATACAACCCAAACTTTTTGATCATACTTTAAAAATATCTAATATTTGGCACTGAATTCCGTTACTGATTAGGAAATACAATCCAAGTCCATACAACATTCAGACCAATTTCAAGTAATTCCTGTTGGCAGTCAGCTCGGTTGAAGATGCCAGACCACTAGTTCGGCTTTCGTAGAGGACACTGTGCGCCTCAGCAGGTTCATAGAATCTCTAACCACATTTTAAAAGCTTTCGAGAACCGCCAATACTGCTTTGCCGTTTTTCTTTATATTCGACTGGCGTTCGATCGCGTATGGCCTGCTTTTTAAGCTGAAGTCCCTCCTTCCTGCTGAATAATATCTGCTGCTTCGGTCTTTCCTTTCAGAGGCGAACCATTTTCACCGCGGATCTGCCGTATCTAGTCTCTCATCGCACCCTAATCGTCAGTTTCGCTGATGATACCGCTTTTCTGGCTTCCGCCGAAACATAGCCGTAAATGGTTCAAAAACCCAACACCGCACGTTTTCCCTGAGTCCCGGGGTTGCGCGACTCCATGGGTCTAGAATCCTGCATCTGAGCTCTTCAGTATACCTTGGTGTGTCTCTGAAACGCCGCTTGATCTGGAAGGTCCATGTGACTCGGGCAGCAGCTACTGGTACAGCTAAGGCAAAGGAACTTAACTGGCTTCTCAAGCCTCGTAGCGGTCTTTCGTTGCGATGTAAAGTCCTTGTGTACAAGGCTATAATCATTTTGCCATTATTCGCCCAGATAAATATGCATACCAGCAGATACCATGACCGTCTGGTGGCCCACTTTAATAGACTTGCTTCTGATCTGGCGACAAACAGGCTCAGAAGAAGACTCAACCGACGACATCCCTCCGATCTTTGGATCCATGGAAGGCGTCCCTCGGGTCGCCTCCTTAACTTAGCTTTAGTGTAATATCTTGGCGCACCTCTCCTACATATGGTTGCACGCTGCTGGTCTCACCTGAACGACCCCTCCAGTATCTGTGAGGATTGTTATGCCCTAATCCCAGGCGTTTGCCATGCTGTTCTAGTCCTGAATTAAATTTGTACTCCATGTTAACTATTTGTAAATACCCAGCAAACCAAACGCTCGCAAACGATATCGCAAGCGAGTGAATTGCGTGAGTTAACCCGGCAAAACTCTCGCATCGGGAAATGATAGTAAAATGATTCATGTGTCGTTCAGGTTGTGGCAGTGAAAGTATCATTTACGATAGTCGCAAGCAATACGGTTAGCGTAGCTTTAAGCGGTATCTTTTGCGAGACTTTTTCGATAGTACTTGCGAGTAAGTTAAAATATTTGCTGTGATACGTTATGGATTTAAAATATAAAAAAAAATCATATGTTTGTGAAGCCCGTAGTGTCGCCCACCCGGCCCGCCGACTCACCTTGTCTGGAACTCGAACTCAGGACCGGGGCACTCTACACGAATGACTGACATCTTAACGCTCACCGATACAATCGGGTCACGCGAGTGACTGGCGAAATGACAGTGAACAATGAAATCAACACGCCCGGGTGGTCGAATGTCAAGACATTTGACTTGCAACGGCAAAGTCATGGGTTCAAATCCCACTCAAGGCATTAAATTAAAACCTATTTATATTGTTTTTTTTATTTTGTTTTTTATTTTTGAGTTTTTTAACATTGTCTTTATTTTTTCAATATTTTTACAATGCGGTTTGGTCCCAAACTCGATATTTTTCGTAATTACGCAAAATGCTCACATGCTGTCTCGCTTAAGTTCTTTGAATCAAATATTTCCAATTATATTAAACAAAAAAAAATATATATTTTTTTACTATTTTTTTGTTCACTGGACTGCAAAAAAAAATTGTCAGAAATCGATTTTTCATTTTTAAAAGGCCACAACTTTTACAAATTCAATTTTTTTTCATGATTCTGCTTCGGACTATAAAGGCATTTATACTTAACAGTTTCCAGTTTTCCGTTTTGCTTTCTGATAATGGGGACTCCCGAAAAGGTGTGAACCATCAACACACCATTTTTTAGAAGACCTTGAGCAGATGTGTGATGTCGATGTGTGTAATCGAAATTTGTAAATTGTAAATGACTGGGCTAGATGTAACGGATTGTTACGCAACCCTACAAAGTGTAAGTGTATTGTTATTGTTTATCTTGCTATAACCAAGTGACAAGAGCAACTAGTAAATCGTATGGAGTACTCAGACAACTTTCTTTGACGCAGAATTATTTACCGACGAACCTCAGACTTTTAAGGGGCTCAGCTAGGGATGAAATTTCGGAAATAATGATTTATCTTTTTTTTCATATTGCTAGATACATGTTTAAAAAAAACCAATTACACACTTTATCAAATATTATTTGAAGTATTTATAGAAAATACATAGATCAATTATTTTTCGCTAGATATCATCATATTTAGAAGTATATGAACGCATAGGACGTATTTTATCTTTAAACGCGTTTTTCTCGAAACAGCATTTTCCGAATTTGCTGCAGTGATTACTCAAAAACAAATGATCCGATCACTATCGAATTTTCTTTACATGTTCTATATATAGTTCTCCGTACAATGACCTATCGGTTTTTTATTTGATCAAAAAATCCGAATTTTGGCGACAAAAAACGACCAAAATTTTGGGGTAAAATTCGACTATTTTTTTTAAAAAACGCCGAACCTTAAAACCGCATATTGTCAATTTTTGATTTTTTTTTTTAAGGTGTCAGAAAATTGTATCTAGACAAAATTATCTAGCTTAAGCGAAGCCCGGAATCACTGCAGCAGTGAAAGAACTTTTTTTGCGGCCGTTGGAGATCGACTATAACTTAAAAAATATTTAATATTTTTCTTCAAAAATTTCACTGTATATTCTTGAAACATGTATGAATATATTCTTAAAATTTTGAAATAATTGATAAAGTAGTTTTTTTAATAAAAATTCCCAAAAATCACCTTTTTTTTAGGCCATCACACTAGGTGTGCCCCTTAATACGCTTTGCTATGGGATTGAAATATTTGGAAATAAGACTTAACGTTACATTTTATAATATAGCTAGATACATGTATAATAAAAGACGAACTGACCATATTACACAGCTTGCTAGTCAAATGTACGGTGTTGACTTTGAAGTATTTATAGAAAATACATAGATCACTTATTTTCTTCTTAAGATATGCATCATATTCGTACGACAAGTTAAATTTTGCCACATCAATAAGAACTATGATCATAATAGCAGTACGCCATAAACTTGCCAGCTCGGAGCGACAATTCTTAGTTACTGTTCCTGTTAGGTTGTGGAACCAACTACCAACAAAAATTAAGAATATCAGTAGCGCAACCCAATTTAAAGAAAAACTGAATATACACCTTAATAAACTTAATCTTCAAATGATAAACATCGTGTTTTTGTGACTGGTGAAATAATTGATAAGTGTATACTAGTAGCACCAGGAATTTTGTCAAATAAAATCTAAGTCTAACTCTAGATTCTTGACGTCCTATTGACCTCTTAGCAACTTAATAATAATTGTAATAAAATTATTAATTCCAAAAGTTATTAACTTTCCGTGCCCTCCTCGTACAAGTTTGTTTTTTTACTTTCTTCTGTCATAAGTTGTGCTGATTCAAAATTCAAAAGAATTAACCCTGAACAAAGTCCAGCAACAGCAAAATCTTACTCACAAAGTCTTTTTCTAGTCTGACCCAAAACCGATTCAAGTGGCAATATGAAATATGTTTTATGCGAGATAAGAAATTTAAACATTTGAATCTTAATTTATATTATGATTCATATTTTTTACATTTACACTCATGGTTGTAAAATGTAAAATGGGGCCTAAGCCGACCTCCTCTCAATCTCTTGGCTTGTGTGTTTCTAGTTTTCGCCTAAGAAAAGAGGACCTACAGTTTAACGCCGAATCCGAACGCCGAAGTCTAACGCCGAGCCCTTCCGCCCCTTGGCTGAGAGTCTGTACGAAATACTGCTGCTCCTATGCCCCTCCATCTTATTCCTTCCTAGTCAAACTCTTGTTTAAAGTTTACTGCGACTAATTTCTGTTCTTCAAGAAAGGTAAGTAAGTATTAAACCGTTGCAGTTTAGGTTGGGTTGAAACTCCCAAAACAAAAAATAATAAAATATACACTTGCAGCAGTCTACAAGAAACAAGTTGTGCTCCACGAGACACATTTACATTTGTTAGATTAATGCTATAATAATCAGGGCTGCAGTCCGGATTTGAACCGAACCGGTTCAAATGCGGAATTTCGACTTTAGATTTACTATGAACAGAACCTTGAACCGAACCTCTTTAGAAATAATGGCTGAGCCTGATTTCCCCAGATGCGGGAACATCGCATCTTGTTATTGATATGCTTGGCGTATCACCCCATGATTTCTGTAGAAGTTGCAGATATGAAAAAGAAGAAAAAGTGCAGCAACTTCTGTGTCATTGCCCCGCTTTGAATAGGAGGAGACTAAGGTTAATTGGTCAGCCCCTCCAATCTTTACCATTCCTTTGGCGGATCGATAACTAATCCTGATTACAAAATATGCCTAAAATGTACAAAGCATCCATCTATAAAGCTGTGGGAAATTTTTTCGAATTGCGGGGGCGTGGTAAGAATTTAAAATAAACTTGATCTGCCTGCTTCCTTTTGGATGTTACATACTTTTGCACAAACTACAGAGAAGAAAAATAGAGGAAAGTTATCTTCGGCTCAGCCGAAGTTTTTATACCTTGCAGCTTGTGAAAGAATATAAAACAAATACATGCCTGTTTTCAGGACATTTCCATTGAAAACCAAAAAGTTTTTCTAACTAAGACTACTTTTCGGACCAAACTTTTCTATGGGAGCTATACTATATAGATGTCCGATTTCGACCAATCTAAGTGGAATCATGGAAAAACAAACATATATCATGTACGGAATTTGGAGGCGATTCCATTTCAAACAACAAGAGTTTTTCTCATTAGAACTTCTTTTTCGACCGATCATTTGTACTGCAGCTACACTCATTTACAATATAATAGGTGTGAAGGTTTTTTTTTAAATATCGATTTAAATCGATATAAACATAACATTTAATAAGGAAGCTATACTATTTTAATATGGTCACACTGTTTCGGTACGAATTGGGTGAATTCCCGGAATTAATAAGCTTTCTGGGAAAAATTGTGGATTGTTTTATTGGTTAGACTGTAAACTCGGCTGGTCAATAAAATAGGCGTATGAAGCAAAATATTAACCTGTAGTTTATAAATAGAGTTATTTGGTTGCAGAAGGTAAGGTATTAGGAAAATATAACTAAATAGGGACTTAATAACCATTAAAATTGTATTAGATGGGCCGTGGGCGTAACTGCAGTGCGGAGGAGAGAAGGCTGATTCGACGACTCCGACTAAAGGAAAAACGAATAAATCCATTGCCATGTTAATGAAACGTTATCAAAAATTCAAACCAATGCCTTAAAACCGGAAAAAATAGGTCAATCTCGGGTGCACCTAGAAGATTATCATCTAAGAACGACGATCACATGGTTCAGTTGGTTAAACGCTACCCGTTTAAGTCTTCCAGGACGATTGCCAACGATATTGGGAATATTGTGTCATCCTGGTCCGTTCGGCGACGATTGGCAATAGCAAGCCGACCAGGCAGGATTGCTCGCAGGGTTCCTTTGCTTCGGTCGGCAAATTTACAGATGAGAAACAAATTTGCATTAGATCGTAGAACCTGGTGCGGACCGGAGGGTGAGAAAAAATGGAGTAATATACTCTGGAGTGACGAAACCAAAATAAATTTATTTGGAAATGATGCCCAAAGGAATGTTCGTTGTCCGAAAGGCAAAGAATTTGATCCAAAGTACAAAGCAAAATGTGGATGTTCTTGAGTGGCCAGGTCAATCCCTGGACCTCAATCCCATCGAGAATCTCTGGGGTTAACTCAAAAGAGAGGTCGGAAAGACTTTTTGTCAAAATAAAAATCAACTTTGGGATATTGTCCAAAGAGCATGGTACAACATTCCAATTGGAACTTGTCGCAAGTTAATATCCTCCATGCCAAGACGAATGGAGAAAGTCTTGCAAAATAATGGCGGATATACCGGTTGTTAGCTGCCAAATACTTAGTTTAATATACAGCAAGACCAAAAATAGTATTTCACTATTGATTCAAATTAAACATTTATCTTCTTACACCTATTATTGTGTCCAGCCAAAATTGGCGGATTTAAGGAAATATTTAATTTAGTTGTATATTAAAGGGTTTGTGAAACTGTTTTTACTTTTTGTTTTAAGACAATTAATATAAGTTTTGAAAAAACTTTGATTTTTTGAGATTAGAGAAGATATGAATTAGAAATAAAAAGTTAAAAACGAAAAAAAAACACACCTATTATTTTGTCCATGAGTGTAGTGCAGACACCCCTGTTCTAAAGCATCGTCACTCAAATCTAAGTTTAACAATCTCTCTTAAATTTAAATAAATTTATGAAACAAATTAATTGGTTTTTCAATTTAATTTGGTAAAACTTAGGCCGAGCCAAGGTTCCCTGGTTTTAAGTATTCTCTTTTTTATTTTGATCAGTTTTTATAAATTAAAATTGCCATGTAAAAAGTCGCTGACTTGTCAAACTGCTCTCGTAACAGTGAAATAATCAGTGTCCGCGCATTTGTTTACTGTAAAAGTTTATACAGAGCAAAGCTGCCAACACTTCTAATCAGTTGTTGGGGATTCCGTTAATGTGCATTCGATTTATTGTTTAAATACGACTTGTTTTATAACTAAAACCCCCCTTGAAGAGCTATTTTATATCTAATTTCAATGAATTCTACTCAACAGGTTTGTCTTTTCACATCTAATTTACAAAGCTTGAGCGGAAAGTCATTAACAAAAGAAAATAGAGAGAAAGAGAAGAAGTTTTGGCTTACGTTCTACCTGCTGTAGGCCTTATTTATAAAAAAAAAGGGTTTACAAAATTAAACTTTTGATTAATTGGAAATTGCACTAATTGCGTATGTGGACCATCTAATTTTATTATCCTCAAGTAATGCCACAAGAAACACACACAAATTTTCGATGAGTCATTTTAACGCAAACTGTTTTTTGGCCAAAATACACAGAAACAGGTCAACGTAAGCAAAGAGCAAAACGAGAATATCATTAAGAAATGTCATCAGATGAATTGTTGTTGTTGTGGTGTGTCCCCAATTCCAATCAGAAATTGTGGTTACATAGTTTTCTGCAAACAAACTCAACTCATTAAAGCGTGTGCATAAATTTAAAAGACAATGACATCGCCGCTAACGACAAACAAACAACAACAACAACAATGCGGTTTTTGTAGGCGTTACAGAGCTTACAGCGCCGTGAGAAAGTGACGTAACATTAGAAAGAGAAAAGCGAAAAAGGAGAGCAGCTGAGTTAGTAACGGAACTTTGTGGATGATAAAAAAAATTGAAAGCAGAATTTGCCACATACATGAACTTATTGCACTCAGTGTACATTTTATCACACACACACAGGTGAAAGAGAAGACAAGAAATGTAACTGTATGTGTGTAACTAGGAAATGTTTGGTACCGTTATTTCTTGTTTTCTCTCCCTTAACATATGTATGCACGTTTGTATTTATGCAACCAATTTGCCGTTTTTTTCTTCTTTATTTTCTTTTACACTTACAATCCAAATGCTTCTTCTTCGGCCCAATGCATTCCTCAGTTGTGGCCTTGCACACAGACTTGGCCAGTCCTTGGCCCGCAAGGCTGTGACGAGCAGCCAGCAGCCTGTCGTTGATTGTTTGCCCTGCCATGGTCATGATGAAGAGCTGTTTTTGTATTTCTCTGTTCGCTCTCTTGATTTATTTGATTAATTTAATTATGCACCCAAGGAGTGGACCACGCACACACAATCACACACACACACACTAACAAGTACACAGAACACACGTATTGATTGATTGAGAACTGTTATAGGCAAAGAGACTTCGCTCTGCTCTACACTGCACCGAGGACCGAATATGAATTTAATTGATGAACTGTCGCCTGACCGAAACAATTTTACACAACGCTTTTCAATGCGCTCTCTTTTAACCGGTGCCTAATGCTGCAACGCGATTTCTTAATTCTTTTAGAGCTTAGTGAAACATTGATTATTTTCGAGATTAGTGGGACCACGTTAGACAATTTTCGGTATTAGTGAGACCACTTTCGATGGTTTTACGGGATTTGTGAGACTATATTTGATAATTTTCGGGATTTTTACTATTACATTTCGACTATTTTTATCGACTAGCTATCGAGCAATGTACTAACGCACTTGAGTATGAAAAAAATACTAAGGGTATTCATGCCTTTGAGCAAGCTATAAATGAAATTAAAATGTCAACTCGGTTTAATATCGCGGTAAACAAAATTGATAAAATTTTTCTAAGGGAAAATCAAAATGATGATATAAAAAATTAATTGTTCCAGAGCTCTCAAATGAAGTTAGAAATGTTTCTAAAAAAACATTCGGATCATATATCGAAAGGCCCCTTCGAAAAAATAGCAATTGCAAGATAACTCTTAGATTTCGATTTTGCGATTTTGCATTTAAGTCGTGTCAATCCGAAACGCCGTTCAAAAGTTATGATTTTTTTGAAAATCTTATGTGTGTTCTGGATTATCTTGAGACAGTGGGGAATGCTTTTTTTTGAGTATTTCCATCTGTAGTAAGCACTGCAAAACAAAAGCTAATAAAATTTTATTTAAAGATTTCTTAATATCTGTTAATCTCCAACTTTATTTATAAGAAGAGTTTTATTAGCATTATAGAAACAAACTTTGAATAGTTTACCTTGTTAAAGTCTGAGACAAAACGTATGGGTTAAAATTAGTGATGCTGATAATTGTGATGTAAAGTTAATCTCACATTTGTAAATTTGGAGCTCTTTTTAAACTCAATGGGGGGTTTTAACCTCTTCAACCAATTTAACGATAGGATGGGTTAAATATATGTTTTAAGTGACCAAAATTCAATTCAAAAATTACTTTTTGCACGATTTTATTACCAACCCAGTGACCAACCAGTCCGAATAAATATTATTGAATTTTAACATTAATCTTTGAAATCCCAATTGTACTACATCGTGGATAGCTTTCTCAAATGGGAAAAATGGGAAGTCGTATTTGAAATCAACACGGAAATGTTTCCTTCTCCCTGTTAAATACACTTGCACAATTTCATGATCTTTTTCCCATATTTAATTTTTGACTTTTGGATCGTACTGGCATAATCGTAGTGTTACAAGTTTGTTAAAGTGAGTTGCAGTAGTACCCCTATTAACTACTTGTAAGCCGAATTAACAGTTTGTATGTCTGCAACAGAGCACCGCTAACGAACATCTGTTCTGTTATCGATAACGAAACCTTAAAAAGCCTCTCTCGAGTGCACTACCATTTCGAGTGCATTCTTCAAAATGGAAAATATATGTCGAGTCTGTCGCAATGAGGATAACTCAGCCACATTGGTGGAAATCTTCACGTTCACCAAAGTGGCCCCGGCGCAGCATCAGGAGCCGCCGAATAGTTTGGCCTACATGCTTAACCAGTGCTCGAATGGCGAGGTGAAACGCGGAGATGCACTTCCTCAGCGCATCTGCTTGTCCTGTGCCCTGGCCACAGAGAATGCATTTAAGTTCAAGCGCAAATGCGAGGAGAGCTATCAGCATTTTTGCCAGTTTCTGGCTCAGGTGGAGGTGGATGAGGAGGACTTGGACTTGGGTAGCATTAAAATAGAGACAGAATTGGTTCAAGAGGAGGAGCAGGAGGATGGGGTGTTCCCCACTGAGGATGAGTTCCAGAAGTCACACCTTTGCGAGACTTGTGGCAAGAGCTTCCAGCGTCGTTGCGACTTGGCTGCACACATGCGTCAGCACACGGGCGAGCGACCCTATAAGTGTCCTTACTGCCCACAGGCTTACACCCAGAGTCACAATCTGAAGAAACACTTGCGCAATCATTGCAAAATGCAGCCCGAGTATCACAAGGTCAAGCTCTACCGTTGCGATTCTTGTCCAGCCTTATTCCGGGAACGATACCGGGTGCGACTGCACAAGCAGAATAAGCATGGCCTCAAAAAGGAGTTGCCCCGAATGGGTCAGCAGAGGTTTGAGGGAAACCTTCAGACTCTTACTTGTACATTAAACTTATACTCTTTTAGAAAAACCACGACAAACGAACCTCCAGCTAAGTTGGAACCCCAGGAGACCGAAAACGTGCCAGAGGCTCTTGCAGTTGCAGAAAGTTCCAAGTAAATTAAGAGATTTTTTCTTGGTATTTTTACGCTTTCCTCAACTTTAATTTTTCTTACAGAAAATCCCACTCCTGCCAGTTGTGCTCGAGCAGCTTTCAGCAAAAGTTTCTGCTAGCTCGACACATGCGCAGTTATCATGGCGAACAACCTTTCAAGTGTCCACATTGTCCAAACGCCTACACAAGAGATCACAATTTGAAGATACATCTGCGACAGCACACCGGAGAACGACCCTATCAATGTCCACGCTGTCCCAAGTCCTATCCCCGACTCAGCAATTTGAATATTCATATGCGAAAACATGACTGAATTAACCAAAACGTAAACATTGTCAGTTGTAAGTCTATTTAAGTTGAGAACGCCCTAAATAAGCCCATGAATATTACAAGTCTAAATATTATATTATTGCTATTTTTTCGATTAATGATACTTAATAAGTCAGCCTGAATCTGTATTATTCATTTGGTTTAATTGTTATTAGAAAGCTAAATCGTACATTTAAGCCGTTACCTCGCTTATAAAACTGTCCCAAAATTATTTGGATATAAACACACCGATTTTTATTTTTATATAGAAAACGCCCAATCAAAAGTTTCGATTCGATTGGGAACAAATGTAGCTGTAGCATAGAGAAACGCAATGTTATTCAACTCATCTTGCAACAGTGTTAAACTTTAATAAGCTTCAATCTGCAGATTGCTGACTTTATATATTGAAACGGCGCATTTAATTTTGGAATTTCTCACCGTATAAACCAGAGCTAGCAAAATAGGGGAAAGTTAACTTTTGTATACCCTTGCAGCCTCCGTTGAAAACAAGGAAGCTATACTATATAGATGTCCGATTACGGCCAAACTTAGAGGAATCGTGGAAAAGCATAACAAACCATTTAAAGGTGAGTACTGAGAACTTTCGAATTTTCCTTCAAGGAATTTACTAGATATTCATTTTTCGCGTGAAGGAGGCCCAAAAGAATACGCTTCGACCGCAGAATGCACACCACCCACAACAGCCGAGCCAGCTCTGGTGACAATTTTCAAAATATTGCTTTGTTTCTGAGTTTCAAAAAGAAAATTCGAACGTTCTCAGTACTAACCCTCAAACCAAAAAAATTTTTCTCACTAGAACAAATTTTTCGAACGATCATTCGACCTGCAGCTATGTATATGTATTATATAGTCATCCGATTTTGACAAAACTTTGTAGAATTGTGTAAAGGCAGTCTTTGGTCTAGACGACTGAATTTTACCTGTTTTTTTTTTTTATAATTGTGAAAAGAAATCGGGGAAAAGATTTTGTAAATCTGATTCTTGTATTTGGTTGCTCAGTTCATTTAAAACAATATAAAATTGGTTTCTGCCTCCAAAGTAGGTTCTTCTAAAAAAGGGCGGTTCACACCTTTCCGGGTGTCACTATTATCAGAAAGCGAAACAGAAAGCGGGAAACTGTTAAGTATGAACGCCTTTATGTAAAAGTTGTGGCCAAATGGAAAATCGATTTTTGACAATTTTTTTTCTAGTCCAGTGAAAAAAAAAAATAGTAAAAAATTGTTTTTTCCAATGATCGAGGTTCGGGCCATAGCCATCATTAAAATCGGTACAGTAGAACTTTGGAAAAGGTGTGAACCAGAGACCTGCAAACGAGACTCTCATCTTCGATAACATTCGTGCGTTTACTTGGCTTGGTGGGACTCGTCGCGTTGGTTCGACACACTCGAAATGATCGCAAGCACATTGAGTCAGAACTATTAAGCTTTTTGACACTTTACTCTTGTTTACTCGTACGCGCAACAGAATTTGATCGTACGTACTGGTTGACGGCGATATGCGACAAGTTTTTTATGCAATTGTTGATGTCTTTTGAAAACTTCAAACAACAACATGCTACAAAAAGGAAAGAGAAAGCGTATGCAAAATACAAATGCAAAAAATAGGCCATCATGCTATATCTTTTGCTCTCACAAATTGTTGTTTTTTGTGTGCTTGTGTCGATTGTGTACAAGCGTCGATCGTAACATCTCGCTGCAGTATGAGTAAGGGCAAAACTCGAGTCTGACAAGCCTTGAGCGCTGAGCGATTATACTCGTGGCGGCTCGTTGCAGTTCTCTGGTGTGAACCATTTTGAAAAACGTAGTTTAAATTTTGCAGTTTCTAAAAAATTTGGGTCACCTTGGGTCACTAAAATGGCTACATCTCTGAACGTATTCCGAATTTTGAAAAATCCCTCCCTAAAAAAATATGAAATAAAAAAAAATCAGGAAAGTTAACTTCGGCCCGGCCGAAGTTTGGATACCCTTGGTGTTTTTAAGACTGACCTATTTTGTGCAGATCGTGGAGGGGGTGTGGCAATCTACATGAATCAAAAATTAAAGGCTATGTTAATTTGTAAGCAACCTGTCGGCTGTGCAATTGAATCTTTTTCTTCAGATTAGTAATCTCAATAATTTAACAAAGACCCATCGTAATACTGAATATGCTGAATTAGTCAGCCTTATTTCTGACAATGACATAATTCTAAGTGGTGACCTCAGCTCGAAATGTATTGGGAAAATATTAAACAAAAGGCCGTTTTATTTCGGATGAGGCGGATGACCTCGGGCCAGCCAAACCAAACCTTTGGAAAAAATACTAACTTCAATGTCGGAATATGGCAAAGTATATATCGAGAGCCTATCATTACGGTTCCTAGTGTTGTTAAAAATTTATTTTATATGGGCTTAGATGAAAAGTTGTTCAAGCGATAGCCCTGCATGATTATACTGAAATTTGTGGCTTTAAATGGGAATTAAGTAAAGAATCTATCGGATCTAAATCGGAACAAAATTAATGTCTTTTGCACTGAAATATTTGGAAAGAGTTATTTTTAATCGAACTAGAATCATCGATTAAAAAGCACAAAACAGAAATCGCGAATTCTTCATAGCTCCCAATAATCACCCCATTTTCTCATAATTGTACTTTTGCGAGCCTTATCATCAAATCAAACAAAATTACCGCGATTTTTTCAGTACCACCTGCGATTCCTCTTAAAGTTCTAATGATACTAGAATAATCAGTATTGAGCCACTCTGTTAAAAGCAATATAGAATTTTCATCAAACGGTTTGGTAGAACTACGTGGAGCAGCTTTGGAAAGCAGTTTTGGGAGCAGCTCAAGGAGCAATAGCTACAGCTATGTATATCAAATATTGAAAATCTATGCCTGCTTTGCTCCGACTTTTTTGCTATAGCGGTGTCCACTCGACACTTAAAATTATATGCGAAAAAGACGATGTTTCGTAGATTCTTACGAGTCTGCTAAGCAGCTGCTATTAACACGATAACTTATACTTTTAAATAAACTGTTGACGAAACAAAACAAATTAAATGTTAAGATTTTTAATCAAAGTGAAGTCGATTAATTAATGATGCAGAATAATGCAAAATTCGCATAAAACATATTTTATGTTCTATTTTAATATATTTTTATTATTAAATAAAACAAATTATGTGTTCATAACAATATGCCTTCTAGCAATCTCCACTTCTAGCGCAGTGACCTCCACTTGAATGACGGTAATCGCTTATCCGACATATTTCACAATGGTGTTCCAAAAGGTCAGCATATCTATGAGCTTTAGACCCTGCTGCATAGATTGACCCTTGGCTATGCGGTGTGCTTTGGCAGTCAGATTTTTTTCGGAGTGCGTGCTTTTTTCTGAAACGAGGTTAACCATGTCACAAAATTACACAACAATTATCTGTTTAACTTACATATTGGTATATCGACTCCGTCCCAGTCTCAACATCATTCGAGCGCGACTTCAAAGCAGCTCCATCATCATCAAAGTTGAACACTTCCTCGACCATCGAGTGTGTTGATGTGTTCGGCAGAATGGCACTGGATTCCGCCAAAGAAGGTGTGTCTAATGGAACGCCATCTGCGCTGCCTGTCAGGAAGCGCTTTGCAGATGGCATTTTGGTGTGGCACCGGTTGCCGTCTTTCAGCGCTACCCAGGCAGCCTTGCATTCCATCACTTGAAATATAAATACTTAAATATAAATAATCGGCGGTGTTCCAGAAATCTCTAGAGATTTTGGTATAAACGGTTTCATTTCGAACTGCAACTGCGAAAATCTCTAGAGATTTCTGGAACACACCCGAATGTCTCAATAATTAGCGGCATGACTTACCGCCTTTGTCAAGCTTCCCACTGATCCACATCCAGGCCACGTTGACTGCGTTGAAATCCGAGTGCCTCTTGTCTGCCAATTCCCACAACTCGCTCTTAGCTTTCACAGCGTTTATTAAAATAATTTTATCACAATTTAAAAATGCCTGTAATCGCCGCTTTCTGGCAGAATCTTTTTTTGGTGCGCTCATTTTGTCCAATTCCGAGTACAATTCCGTGCGAAACATCGATACGAAACGTTTTTTCCATAATTTCACGCGAAATAAGGCGTTAACAGCACTTTACTCGCTACGTAATTGGTAACAGAGCTTAGTGGCACTACGTAGTGCTTTTTCGTGTCGAGTGAACACTGGATATAGAATTGCGACGCGGAAAATTGACGCAGCAATTAGACTTTTTCATTTCGCAGCCATTTCGTGTCGAGTGGACACTGCGCTTATGCCTATAGCTCCAAATAGTATTTTGATAGTAGTTTTTTTAGGCTATTTCTATCGTGCAGACAAAATTGACAGCTTGGAGCAAAGCAATAGTGCTCCAGATTAAATTTTGTGATTATGCTACTGCTCTGCTCCTATCACATTCAGAGCAGAATCTTTTTCAAACACTGGCAACTCAGCAACACGAGCCAAGTGTCACCTCAAAGTGTATCTTTTGAATGATTATTGCACTCCTGCATAACATTTTCCAACTCCCATATGAATGTTAAAAACCTCAAGTACTGTGCATTTAGTTTGCTTTGTCAACAAATAAAATCCTATGCTCAATCTTTATTTTTTTGTGTTCGCATTACTTTCAATTTTGCCTAATAATTATGAAAATGTTAAGATCTAACAAAAATCGTAGCTTAATTAAATATAATAAATCTCTAACGCTAAGGCTAATCATCTTTTTTGGATAACTCCTCGACCAGTTTGGCACTTTGGGCCTTGATCTGTTTACGGTTCAGTACCACAGCCATGGTCTTATTCTCCTGCAATAGATCCCCCTCGGGTACTGAATCTTGCGGCTCATCTGCATCAATGCGATCGGTCATTTCCAATGTGGCCAGGAATTCATTATGATAATCGTCCACTTTGTTCCTAATGGAGGCAGGTCTTAACTCAATGGTATAGGCCTTCATCAGTTTATAGATCTTGCGCTTAACAGTGTGCATAATGATGTCAACTAAGAAGAAAGGAGAAATACTTTGTGGCAAACGATTCCAACTTTACAAAATATAACTCAACTGTTCTCCTCGAAGATTTCGGGTGCCACAGCTCTCATATTAAGCATTTCAAATTTGAGTAGCGGCAACTTCAAATAGGAGTTGGGATACTGAGAGCGTATTAGCTTGGGCTGACGATCCACATGACGTAGAATTTCCACCATATTCCATATGGTGAGTCTGGAAATAAGTAAGCCATATGAGATGAGAATAAGCAGTATATTTCTACCTTACCTTAACATGACAAAGGCATCTGCACGATTCTTCAGATGCTGTTGCATTAGTTTCTCGAAATCTTCTTCTTTGCGTAAGGATTTCCTCAAATCCCTGATACGCTCTAAGCGACTGAAAAAGGGGATGTTTTAGAGGCTTATTTCAATATGGTTTTAAGGGAAACTATGAGAATAAACAAATATTTAATGAAATCCAAAAGGGTTTATCCTTTCCCTAAAATCCATAACTATTTTGAAAAATAAAATCTTCAAAATCGAATTATGTTTCTGAAAAACTCAAAAAAGTTCAATACCTACTTGATCTCCTCTTCCGATAAATTATTCACCAAAACATCATTTAATAAACTAGAGCATTTCATTTTCGTTTCCAACGTTTCGAGTCCCCGCATATCAAATTCAATCTTGCGATGCAGCTTATCATTATTATCCACCTGACTTTTCATGCTAGAATCAAAAATAAAACCATACACATTATTTGAAACACAACTCCTTCCCGTATCCAATCTTACCGCGGATATATCTCCTTGGCCTGTGAGCATAATGTCACATATTTGACCTCCTTGATGGTCTTCTCTACGGACTTTAGCTCCAATTTAAGTATCATCATACTTTGAGTCTCACGCAAATAACGTTTCTGAAATTTTTTAACTTTTTTATCGGTAGTCGAATTTTGTCTGACCTTGTTGTTGGCTGCTGTGGAACTGATTGAAGGTTTCTTTAGCGAGGCCAGCATCTGTAGCTTGATTTGTAGATTTTTGCGTGATTTCTCCTCCATGTGTCGATACTGCTCGTTGAGCTCCTTGAACTTAGCTATGGCCGGCATACCAATATAGAGAATATGTTTAATGAAATTCGACTGATCCTCCATGTCATTGCTAATGGAGCGTAGTATGGGCTCATAGAATATCTCATCGTGGACCAGAACTTGTATCATTTTCTTATAGGTACTGTTTATCGTTTTGATGGCCTTCAGTCGCACATTGGAGTTTTCGATTTTTTTCAAAAATATTCGTGATTTGAACTCCTCTTCCAGAACAAATTCATTTTGATATTTGATGCGGTTCTCCAGTAATGCACGACGGAGCTATCAAAATAAATTGATAATAAATATTTCTTAAATTTTTCTATTGCTTAAGAAATAAAAAATAAATATAATTTATAATAAGATACTGTACCAACGAAAGTGAATGCTGATTATTAACACTAACATATCTTGTTACTTTACCTTGTCTGAGATTTTAACTCGGGACCTAGAAGTCTAAACTCGCGAATGTCTGCATTTTAGCGCACACGACCAACAAGCTTTTGCTATAGAGAGCGACACAATAATAGTAAAGAATGTAGCCATATCCACTTAGCATTTTGGAACGCATCTAGCGAGAAGCCTTGTAGCCTTGTGGGAAGACTAAGGCCTGTTTTCTCATGTTCCTTTTTTTTTTGGCAAATCTAGGTTGATTTGGTGTACTTGCACTGCTCAATTTGAGCATGAGCTATGCAAATGCATTAAACGTCCCTAAGCATACCATTTTTGTTTTTTTTTTATTCTGTACAAAAGGTACACAGAGTATATTGAGTTTGTGCAAAAGTATGTAACAGGCAGAAGGAAGCATTTACGACCGCATAAACAAACAAACAAACAATTATGTTATAGTCGGGCTTGACCGACTTTCTTTCTTGTTATACCCTTGTAGAGGGTATTATAAAATTGTCCGGATGTTTGTAACGCATAGAAGGAAGCATCTCCGACCACATAAAGTATATATATTCTTGATCAGCATGACGAACTGAGTTGATTTAGCCCTGTCCGTCTGTCCGTCCGTCTGTTTCTATCCTATCTCCTCCGTCAGTTTTAAAGCTATCCTCACCAAACTTTGCACGAAGTCTTTTGGTACAAATACGCTGCACATTTGTCGGAACCGGCCGGACCAGATGACTATAGCATATAGCTGTCATAGGAACGATCGGTCGAAAAACCAGTCTTAGTGAGAAAAACTTAAACAAACTACGTATTTCTTAGTTAACTATCCTTTCCCATGATTTCATTAAGTTTGGTCGAAATCGGATGACTATAGCATATAGCTGCCATAGGAACGATCGGTCGAAAAACTAGTTCTAGTGATAAAAACTTTTTTGTTTTTAAAGAAAACGTCCTTATCATTGGCATAGTCGAGTGTCCCGACTACAAAATATCCTGTTCCCTTGACTTCTTGTGTTTTTATACACATATACACACACTCACACATACACATACACACTAACATAAGCACACACGCACGCGCAAACGCGGTGTTTGTTGTCCGATCTTATTGATCTTTTTAGGCCTTACTTGATATATATAAAGTTTGGAAGATCTAACTTAAAAATTGTGGCAGTTTTTTGCGCTTAAGGGGGGAGAGGGAGGAATTTTCCAAATTTGAAACAAACGATTTGAATCTTGTATACACCTACCTACATGTGGTTCTATCTCTTATAGTCTCTGAGATCGACGCGTTCATACGGACAGACGGACATGGCTAAATTGACTCGGCTGTTGATGCTGATCAAGAATATATATACTTTATAGTGTCGCATATGCATACTTTTGCACAACTTCATGATCCCCCTTTTCCCATTTTCAATGGGAACAGGGTATAAAAATTGTGGAAATGCTTCTGGATACCAACTTTGATTCAAGTCCTTTTACTGAATTTTGAAGTTTCTTGTCACTTGGATGCTAATGGCATACCAGTAAAAGCAACTTTATTGGTCAATAATGCCAACTGTCATGGTGCAGCAAACCGTTTTTCTGATGATGAAAACTTTAAGGTTATTTTTTTCCTTGTTGCAACTACTTGACCAAAATGTCAAAAAAAAACCCCTAAAAAAGCAGTAATGAAATTGAAAAGACGTGGCCGTTTTAAACCCTTGCAGAGGGCATTATAAAATTGTCCGGATGCTTATAACGCTTATAAAGTATATATATTCTTAATCAGCACGAAGAGCTGAGTTGATATTGCCATGTTTTCCACAAAAATTTTGTTCCCGATTTGGATCAAGAATTGCAGCTCTTGGATCAAGAATAACGGGATCAAACATTCATAGTTGGATCAAAGAATTTCGTTCTTGGATCGAGAATTTTCACTCTTATCGAACTATTGAGTACGAAAATTCTTGATCCAAGTATGAAATTCTCTAATTTTTCTCTGAGTGTAGGAACGATCGGTCGAAAAGTTAGTTTTAGTGAGAAAATCTTTTTGTTTTCAATAAAAACGCCTCCAAACTTCGCATTTCTTAGTTTGTTATACTTTCCCATGTATAGCTGTCATAGAGACGTGGAGTCTGAAACGTAGTCTTAGTTAGAAAATCCTTTTTTGTTTTCAATGGAAATGCCCTTTAAATTGGCATTTATTTATTTGGTATGCTTTCACACAATTTAAAAAAGTTTTGTCAAAATCGGATGTCTATCGAGTATAGCTGCAGTACGATTGAACCGTCCAAAAATTTGTTCTAGTGTTGACTCCAAATTTCGTACATTTTAGTTTGTTATGCTCTCGGTCATTTATTTAGTATAGCTCCCATAGAAAATTAAGTTTCGAAAAGTAGTCTTAGCTAGAAAAACGTGTACAATCTTCGGCCAAGCCAGAGTTAACTTTCCTCATTTTTGAAAGTTGAAGCCTGATATGAACTCCTACGATCTGTTATCATGAGTTCATTAAAACATCTGTTTTCATCGATCAACGAGACCGGCTGATTATTTTGTGAGAAGGGACGATATCCCCCTGGTTAGACTGTGCAATTTGGTAATCAAATTACATTTTCAGGCTTGTTCGCGTTTTCTATTTCGAGCAAATCATGCGGAATCGGAATTGGTAGCTGTTCCCGATTCCGAACAAGATCAAGTTATTCGGTTTCAAAAGTTTTGCCTAAGATCAGTGGAATGAAAGTAAATGGCAATTTTCTTGGCAACGGTGATTCTTTTTATCTTGCAAGTTTTTATATTGAAGTGTGGCAACCTCGATACACACTTCTGGCAACGCCTAAGTGGCCGAAATGTTTTGTAACTTTTTCAGCCTATCCGTGAACGGTAACACTAAGCAGAGAAAATAGCTTCAGCCGCCACGCTAACAACGCGCCATTTTTCCTCATTAAAATTAAATAAAGTTTAAGTTAAATATTAAACTTCGTGTTTTAATTGGCTTATAAAACACTCAAGATATAGGAGATGGCCCAGGCAACCACATCAATCCCCGATCATCATCTTTCCAAGCAGCGGCCATCTCTCATAGTAGTATGTCATAGTAATATGTCAAATGTCGAGCGTACACTTTGATTTAAAATCATTTTTTTTTAACTTGAACCTCAAATTGCATGTAATGAAACCGAGCTGTTCGCAATTCCGCATCAGCGCATGCGCTGAAATTGTTAAGGCTGCATAATGGCTGAATTAAAATTCGAAAGCGATTTGAGCATTTATTCGAAAAGACAATCGATTTCTATTTCACTCGTAAACGGAAACACCAAAATAATAACTATTCGGAATTGCGATCGTTTTACTTTTTAATTCCATTCGCAAATGGGAACAGGCCTGATTGATTTTGCGACGAATCAGCGAAAAAGCAGGGTACTTATATTTATATTTGTCGGAATATAGCGCAGAGCGACCAATCTTGGTCTACAACTCTTCTAGCAGCCCAATTTTCTGGGCGAATGTCAGGGTCTTAGGTTACTTATCTTGTTGGGGTGTAAGATGTGTTCCCCAAATCTGTTCAATCTGCGCCTCGCTAGAGCATCGCAGTGTGCTAATATGTGTTCAGAGGACTTCTTTTCACAATATCTACATTGTTGGGTGTTTGTTATCCACAACTTGTACAGGTGACCCCGCAACCTGCAGTGGCCCGTCTAGAGAACTTTCAGGATCCTGGAGTCATCTTTATTTGTTGGAACCTTATGAGGTTGTGATTCACTATTAATGCTTTTGCTTGTCTCATGTTTACCCGGGAGGTTGTTCTAAGCGTATTCTCTTCCTTTTTAAGGATATTTTAAATACCCCCAATGATTGTTTTCTGAGAGTTTTGAAAGCATTTGTATTCTTCCATTTAAAATTAAATCATATGTCAATAACGGCTTAGGAAGTATTATGTATCTGGGCTTAAACCTAACTAGTTAGAACTTTGAATTTTAACTTTTCTACTGTAAATCGAACCACATTTGATAAATAGGCAAAAATAACTTTTTAAAATTCTACAAAAAGTTAAGAATTAGTTATAAAATCGACACCCATAGAGAATTGATTGACTCTCAAAAGCAAGAAGCTAAACTACAGATTGTTTACATTATCTTAAGATACCATTCAACAAATTCAAAGTCGAAATTTTCAAACTAGAAAGACAAGTGTTCGTTATCACTGAACCGAAAAGATTAAACTTGTAAGTAAATATGTTTTTCTTAATAAATATTAAAAGTAATCGTTATTTTGGTTGGAATTAAAGAAAACTATTAAAAATTGAGACCCACCAGCAATTGTTTGTACTGCTCCTTTAGCTGAGCCAAACGGAATTCCAAGCGATCTCGCTCCTTGCGCAGCACAAAAGTTCGCTGATTGATATTGTCCACCACAAGGTGAATGGGCATCTTTTGATACAAACGCTGCATGTCCTTGTGATTGATAAGAAAATTACGGATCTTGTGTGTATTATCATTGGAAGTGATATTCTGCAGTTTCGTGCGTCCATCGCGGCATTGCAGTTTCAGACGCTTGTTCACGCGGAAGTGACGCAAGCGATAGGCCTTCGCCTCGTGTGTCTTAAAGACAACACGACGCGCTAAATTCTATTATAAGTAAGATATCTTTGTAAAATGCATCCAACTTACTCAGCAAATCGGTCATGCGCTTAAATTGCTCGGTTAGGGAAATGGGCGTCCAGCGTTCATCAACCATCAAATGCTGACGCACAAAGGGTAGGCCAAATAATCCATGGAAACGTAGGGCTTGCGGATGCACTGGCCTGGGAGCTAAAGCATCCTTCTCCTTGGAACGCCGTGTACGTGTCAACATACCCCTCTTGTTTAAGGTGCAAGGCATTTTGTAAGTGTTGGCTATTTTGTCCTAGGGAAATACTGTTTCGAGTTCTATGAACTGTTTGCTTCACTAAAGGAAAGTATTCTGACTGTAAACGTAAAGGAAAATTGATTTTAAGCTAGGCGCCTAAAAGTATCGATATATAACCTATCGCAAATTCTTAGCACAGCGATAGTTCGATATCCCTACATTTGCCAAGAAGGGTCACACTGCTCACCCACACGCTGGTCACACTTGGTTATATCTTAAAAATAAATAAAATTATACTTAAAAAGTAGTAGTTAGTGCTTACCTCCCTTAACAGATAAATATAAAACCATGTTGAATGGACAGATCACACACAGCTACGTAGAGAACACGTGCAGCCTGGTAATACGTCATCCGCACATCCACAGGCCACCAAAATTTCAGCAGCCATCAGCAGCAGCAGCTGCCAAGGGTGTGGAGAAGGAGACGGACGCGGGGCCGGGGGCGCTACATGTGGATCGCATAAGAAACTGCGATATATTTATTGACTCGCATGATTTATACTTTTATGCAGATGTCAAGCTCTACAAGTGAGTCATCTAAGCGAAATGCAATGTGTTTTCCCGGTTGTTTATGTTCTTATCCATTCGACAGATTCCACAGCCGACGCACCTTCGACCTGAGGGAGCTCAAGACGCTGAACATAAACTTTGACACGGTTGAGAACTGTTACCATTTATGCCTACGCCTGCTGCCGCCCTCTGTGTCCGCTGGTGGAGGATCTGGCGGTGGATCGGGTACAGCATCAACGGGTGGCGGAGGAGGAGCAGCGCCCAAACCAAAGACAGTGCGCAAGGAGTATATTGCCACCTTCTTGCACTTGCCCACACTGGCGGATGCCATGCAGCTGCAGGACAAGGAGCCACTCGTTCAGGAATGGAAACTGAAACGCATCACCGAACAGTGCCAATTGCAGCTCAATGGCCACCATGAGCGCACCTTTAAGTTGACCAATCATTTTGGCTATGGCTTTGCCAGCAAGTACAGCGGAACGCTGACGACCAGCGATGTAAGTAGCAAACATTCTCGATTGAGGCAGCTTTTAAGATTGTTGAGGTGGGGCTTTGGATATTTTATAACCCAGCGGGCTCTCTTTGTAGGGACATTCGAATATGGTGAAATGTAGCGAAGGCTTTCTAAAGGACACAACACATAAACAGGTAGCTTAGCTTAGCCTAGAGTTTAGTTAAGATGTAGTTTGTACCTCGTCTCAGTACAAGTCCATTTCTCAGACTGTGTCTTTATTTTTGTTGTAGCGTGACAAATCCATGATTCATCAACAAATTTGTTGATATGAAAAAGCTGGAAGTTCAGACAGAAGGGCTTAATTGAATGCATACATTGATAAGCTTAAGCATGTGTTAATCGGGAACGTGCCAGAAATCTCTCGAGAGTTTCTTATAAAAGGTTTCATTTGGAGTTAAAACTGCTTGGCTTTATATGTGAAGTCTCCAAAATGCTGGGCTACTAGCAGGCGTGGATCTACGATTTGACTTTGGGGCGAACTAAGAAACTAAAGAAAAATTTTTTTAAACGAAATATGTAAATTTTTTGTTCTATTACGGTCAGAGAAAACATTCAAAATTCCATGCTTGGATGAAAAATGTTCGAAGTGAAAAGTCGATTATAAGAACCGAATTCCTAAATCTTAAAGAAAGAATAAATTTTTCCCAAATTACTTAATGGTAATTCCTTCATGTACATTTCAATTAGAAAACAATAGAAAATTTGCTCATATGTACTTGTTCTACAATCCTTGCTTCAATTCATGAAATTGTTCAGCTTCCACAATTTTTCAACTGTATTCTTGGTAGGATCTTCCGAAATCAAATCCTCTCTATATTCTGAATGAAGTCCAGTAAATGATAGTAAATTATGGCACTGTAAAAATTATCAGTATGTACATACCTTCGTATATTGAAAGTGTACATATTGAGAATAACACTCGTTTACAGCTAAAAGACGCAATTCTATCAGAACTTTTCTTAGTGTAGTTTGAAACAGGGCTGCAAACTAGAGCTGCAAAATTATCGAAAGTGACGCCAATCGATATTTTCGATAGTTTTTAGACAAAAAGTCAATACTATCGATAGTATTGGTTTCTCTAATTTCAATGAAATGAATGAAAAACAAAAAATAAAGATTAGGAACTCGATTTGTTGTTTGAGTTGTTCTCCATTTGTTTAATTAAATACATAAAAGCGTAAAATATTACTTAAGTGAAATAACAATTTTGACATTTTTATACCCTTGCAGAGGGTATTATAAAATTGTGCGGATGTTTGTAACGCATTGAAGGAAGCATCTCCGACCACATAAAGTATATATATTCTTGATCAGCACGACTAGCTGAGTTGATTTAGCCCTGTCCGTATCCGTCCGTCCGTCTGTCTGTTTCTACGCTATCTCCTCCGTCAGTTTTAAAGCTATCCTCACCAAACTTTGCACGAAGTCTTCTGGTACATATACGCTGCACATTTGTCGGAACCGGCCGGATCGGATGACTATAGCATATAGCTGCCATAGGAACGATCGGTCAAAAAACTAGTTTTAGTGAGAAAAGCTTTTTTGTTTTTAATGGAAACCCCTCCAAAGTACGTATATCTTAGTTTACTATCCCTTCCCATGATTTCACTAAGTTTGGTCGAAATCGGATGACTATAGCATATAGCTGCCATAGGAACGATCGGTCAAAAAACTAGTTCTAGCGTTAAAAACCTTTTTGTTTATAATGAAAATGTCCTTATCATTGGCATACACTTATTTTATATACTTTTACACAATTCGACAAAGTTTGGTCGAAAACGGATGACTATAACGTATAGCTCCCATAGGAACGATCGGTCGAAAAACTAGTTTTAGTGAAAAAAAACTTTTTTGTTTTTAATGGAAACGCTACCAAAGTACGTATTTCTTAGTTTACTATATAGGAACGACTCTTTTTTTTAATGAAACGTCCCTATCATTGGCTTACACTGATTTTATATACTTTTACACAATTCTACAAAGTTTGGTCGAAATGGGATGACTATAGCATATAGCTGCCATAGGAACGATCGGTCGAAAAACTAGTTCGAGTGAGGAAAACTTTTTTTGTTTTTAATGAAAACGTCCTTATCATCCTGGCATACACTTATTTTGTATACTTTCCACACAATTGTAAAAAGTTTGGTCGAAATTGGATGACTATAGCATATAGCTGCAGTATGAATGATCGGTCGGAAAAGAAGTTCTAGTGAGAAAAACTTTTTTGTTTTAAATGGGATCGCCACCAAATTTCGTAGTTAACAGTGTATTATGTTTTTCCATGATTTCACCAAGTTTGGTCGGAATAAGACATCTATATAGTATAGATCCCATTGAAAAGTAAGGTACAAAAAGTAGTCTTAGTTAGAAAAACTTTTTTGTTTTCAATGGAAGCTGCAAGGGTATACAAAACTTCGGCCGAGCCGAAGTTTCCTTTCCCCTATTTGTTTTTATAATTATATTTTGGATTTTAGGTGATTCGAGCTTAAAGAGGTTTAAAATGTTTTTGTTTACTCTTTTTAGCCACGTTTTGTGCGGAATCTATTATTGTCTTAACTCTCTTTGAGTTTTCTTACTTCTTAGGTTTTAAATAAACTATCCCAAGCATTTTTGCGACTTTTTAAGGGAAGATATACCATTTTGAATACATGAGCTCAAGCTTTTAAACTGTCTACTGCCCAAAAATATGCTACGCAAAATCACTATATTTGGCCAGTCATTTGTATTGAATTTCCATGAAAATGTTTAAATACATCGATGGCATTCCTATAGGTGGTATCAAATATGGTAATTTTAAGTGCATGTATTCAGAATGGTATGTCTTTGCTTAAAAAAATCTAAGAAATATTTGGGACAACTTATTTTAAGGCTAAGAAATATTACAATACGATTATATTAAAGAGAGTTAAGACAATAGTAAAGGTTTCCCATAAAAGTTCTTAAAAATTACCAAAAATCTAGTCGTGTTGGATATCCGAAAACAAATTCGTGTTCAGCACACGAAAATGATCTAGAATCACCATCAATCCTTTAATAAACCGGACTTTGTTGCCTAGTGTTATTGCCTAGTTATCATTGAGATCTTTTAACTTCAAATTTTTGTTGATAATTAGGAGTATGTCCACAATTTTGGCTTTTAATAAACCCCGTCTATCGCTTATAATGCTTCCAACTTTGCTGAACATTCTGAAAAGAACATTTACAGTTGTGTAAATAGCTTTAAAGAAAGAAATTTGGATTTCAGAGCCGCCAACACCAGTGAATCCTCATCTAGGTGCAATGGTAACTATTAGTCTCTATAATATATCTGGTTTTCTTAACAAAGTCTAACCAGCGATCTGTTTTCTCAACGCTAGCGAAGAATGCCAAAGAATGAAATAATGGAGGGCCACTATCGATAGTGAAAAATTGACACGAATCCAAATATTCGATACCTCGATAGTACTTTCGATAGATTTGCAGCACTACTGCAAACCCAACAAATTTTTTTGGAATACCGGTTCTCAGGTTCAAACCAAAATTTAACAATGGTTAAGGTTCGGAAATTTGAGGTTCAAGGTTTTTGGACGAAGGTTTACAAAATATTTAAAAAAACCAGACCTAAGCGGAATTGCGTTCGATTTGGTTTTAAAAAAATATTGGAATTAAGAACAGCGCTGCATATCTTTCATACATGAAATCCTAGAACTTTGAAATTCTTATCGGGTACTGGTTTAAAAGTAAGATTTCAATAAAAAACGAGAAAACAAAATTAGCTTCGTCTGTGCCGAAGTTTAAATACACTTGAAACTTTTGTGACCACTGACTTAATTTAAAAGTTTCTTGCCTTGTGTCATTGCAAAATTAAATAAGAAAACTAAAAAAAAAAAAAAAAAATTGTATGGTAGCTAAAAGAAGTGACCATCCGATTTTCGCGGTTCCGACATATGTGCAGTGTGCATAGCTTCAAAACTGAGGGACTAGTTTTCGTAGAACAGACAGACGGACGGACAGACGGACGGTTAAAGGTCAATCGACTCAGCTCGTCATGCTGATCAAGAATATATATACTTTATGTCAGACATGCCCAAAAGTAGCATACGGCAGACCACTCTCCAATACTCTCAAAGAAAAGCAACAATACATCGATGTTGGTTAGTTTGCTTGCCCTCGCAAGCGCCAATCAGATAAGAGAAAAATCCGGCAGTAAAACGACTTTCGGATTCGTTGAACGTTCTCTTTATGTTTGCAAAGTGTGAGCACAGTGGTACTATTTGTAACGTGAAAGCAAAGCTAACTTCGTCTGTGCCGAAGTTTAAATACACTTGAAACTTTTGTGGACACTGACTTAATTTTGTGACCAATGACTTAATTTATAAGCTTTATGTCTTGTGTCATCGGGATATTTAATAAAGAAAGAAAAAAAATTGTATGGCAGCTACAAGAAGTGACCATCCGATTTTCGCGGTTTCGACATATGTGCAGGGTGCAGCTAAAAGCAAAATTTCAGCTCGATAGTTTCAAAACTGAGGAACTAGTTTGCGTAGAAACATACAGACGGACGGACAAAGCTCAATCGACTCAGCTCGTCATGCTGATCAAGAATATATATATACTTTATGTAGTCGAAGATGATTCCTCTATGCGTTCCAAACTTCTGGGCAAAACTATAATACACTTTTCAAGTGTATCAAAAACCCTAGTAAAATTAGATTTCATGTGAATTGCTTAGTTTAGCGTATTTGGTGGTAGACGAAAGCATTTTTTGACAGTAAATTTGTAGTCACTTCCTTATTTCTTCTGAATCCACAGGTATTTTACACTATAAACACTTTGAGAGTCTAATATCATGCTAACACAAATAAGAGTTCAGACAAGTGAAGTAGACAGCAAACTATTCTCGGCATTCAATAATCGCTTTCCTTTTAAAACTTCTCTAGTTCCTCTCTCATATTCCTCTTTTAATTTCAGCTGGATAAAGCCACCTGCCGGATAACGGACCCACAACGCTTAAGTCCCATTCAACGACGCATGGAACGGCTTGTGGACGAAATGAAACGTTTCTCGCGTGATCAATACAAAATGAATTTTGTGGAATTGCAAGTGCCGTCCGGTCATCAGAATCCGCTACGCTACAAGCCGAAAATCTATGAAACGTCCATGACCCAAGAGCAGGCGCATCTCTTGCACAATCTGAGTCGTCGTGAACATAGTCAGGTCAAAGAGCAGCCCATACACGGTCCGTCACAGCTGCAACAGAATGAGATTGATTGTGGCCTCATCAGCATAGTGCTGGCCATATGCTATGATGTGAGAACCACGAACAATGATCCCAACTGTGAGTCGGCCTGGACTCGAAGCATCTTGTGTCCCCTATTCTGTTACTTTGAGCAATTCGATAACTATAGGGATGTGCTGGTGGCGTTTTTGCGTCGCGCTATCACTTATCCGCTGTATAGGAATTTCGAATTGGGTCGCAGTTGTGTGAGAGATGCCATTGAGGTCTTGAAGGGGGGCAGGAATTGGTTAATTAATCAACTGCTCTTGACACACCAGCAATTTGCCAGCACTGAGCCTTGCCGTGATAGCTTCAATAGCTACTATTTGGAGGACTATATTAGATTTGTGAGCAATCCCGTGGAATGCACCGATGAGCATTTGCATTTGCTGTCCAGGAATGTGAAGAATGTGCTCATGGATGTAAATAAAAGGCATTTGGGGTTGGGCATCACGGAAATAGAGACTGAATTGATTAACGAACTGATGCAGGAAATGCGCCTGGAAGCGTCCCCATCCCAAGCCCAACAGGCTATCGGCGGTGCTCAAATAGATGACGATCTGGATGGGGACAACGATACGTCCGGACAGGAGGATGAGACAACGACTGATGATGATAGTGTTATAACCGACTCATTTGACAGCATGGACATGGATATGCGTCTAATTGAGAATGAAATAGTCTACTCGGTGGATGACAACGAAGCATCAGACGAGGACCAAGACGATCCCGATGGCGGGGAGGTAGATGACGACGACGAGGATGAAGATGATGACGACGACAGCAGTTCCTCCACCACTTCCAGCAGCGAGGCCGAGGGCAATAGTGTGATCGAGCAATGCAGTAATAGCAATAGCGAGGCAGCCTCCAGTACTACCAAATAAATACAAGTGCTCCCCCCGCCCCCAACTCCTGCCCAGAAACCAACTTTTTAAACTTAATGTCAAAGAACGGAGGCTAAACAGTGATTAGTTTTAATCGAAACACAATACTAAGCTGGCTGGTGTGGAGGTGTAGCGAGCCAATAAACATTTTCCAATTTTACCATTTTACACAATTTTCCACAAAACACAAGTCCTACCACTTACAATACATAAATGTGTACAATAATTTTTTTAAAAGCAAAAACTCCGCCAAATGCGAAAAAGTATTTCAATATTTTTTCCCCCTCTACGTAAACGTATATATATTTTTTTGCTCTAATCAATAACTACGTTTAGATTTACTTAGCATTTAGAGTATGAAATTTTTTGAATTTTGAATTCTGAAATCGAAAATTCTAGTTGTGCATTTTGTATATACCTAAAAATATATATACACACATATATATATATTGTTGGTGCTGCAAGCAAAAAAAAAAAAAAAGAAAACAAATAAAGGAATAAGAAAACTAAAAAGGAAATGGAAGGTAAAAACAAACACGAAAACTATGAAACGGGCGTTAAGTCATTTACGAGTTACCAGTTAAAGTTAAAGCAAATGAAAAAACAAACACACAAAAACAAGTAATAAATAAAAAACAATAATATATTTTTGTAATACATACTCCAAGACGTTTTTATTTTTGAACTAAATATGACCCAAACCCTTAAAGTATCAAATTTTAAGCAGTCATTAAAGGTACCTATCGCTCCTTTACTAAGTTACAAGCGAAAACGGTCAAGGTTGTGTCCTCTTAGGTGCATTTTCGCGATATAATGATTCTTTAGTCACGGTAAAGTATTTTAAAACCTGTTCTAAGCTCTTATCTATGTTTTTATCATTGCTCAGCCATGGTTTTTTATTGTGGCTTTAATTTTTTAGTTAGTCATGCAGTTAGGTGGCTCATTTGTGGTCTTGAGAGCTTCAGTTTCAGTTGAAATATACGCTTATGCATTAGATTTGGAATGATTTCCCCCTATATTGGCACAAAATGTGATTCTCTACGCTTTTCGGCATAAATTAAAGCCAGTACAAATATTTGATGAATGCCAAATTGCATATGGGACGATTGGACCATCTCTAAAAACTATTTCAAAGTGGTTCGAAAGATTCTGTAGAGGACAAGCCGCTAGAAGGTCGAACAAAATCTTCGATCGACGAGATAAGCATAGCCACAGTTAAGGCTAAACTATACGAAGACCCTCGATCAATGAACTGGGCTTAAGTGCCATGGCCTTATATCGAATATTGCATCATGGTCTGATGTACACGAAGAAGTCTGCGAGATGGGTTCCTCGCATTTTAAATACCGGCCAAAACGAGGCTCGAGTGCACTTTGTACAACACAGTACGACACTAAAAACAAGTAAGGGAGCTGCAGTCGAGTGCCCCGACTACAAAATACCCTGTTCCCTTGATTTCGTGTGTTTTTTCTTTACATACACACACACTCACACATACACACGCTCCAACATACACACAAAACGTGGCATGCGGCGCGCGTTAACTGACAATGCAAGACCCCCCTCTCTCCCACAAAAAATTGTTCGTATATAACTTCGGTGTTTATTGTCCGATCTTAGTGATCTTTTCAGAATAGATAGATATTGGGCCTTACTTGATATATGTAAAGTTTGGAAGGTCTATCTTAAAAATTGTGGCTCTGACAGTTTTTTGCGCTTAAAGGGGGAGGGGGAGGAATTTTTCAAATCTGAAACAAACTCGTTTTGAATCGCGTATACACCTACCTACATTCAAAAATTTGTGGCTCTAGCTCTTATAGTCTCTGAGAAACACGTTCGTACGGACAGACGGACAGGCTAAATCGATCGCTGTTATGCATCAAGAATATAATACTTTATAGGTCGCAAATGCTTCCTTCTAACTGTTGCATACTTTTGCATAACTTCATGATCCCCCTTTTCCCATTTTCAATGGGAACAGGGTATAAAAACACGGGATAAGAACCTTAAATTCTGATAGAAGGGACTTCTGTAAGCATCACCTCATACCCAGTTTTTCAATTGTAGCGTAGGTTCGCGTTCTATGGGTACTTTTGTACTAGCAACACAAAGAGACAACATTTTCAACTTAATTGTTAATGCTTGAAGATAAAAATCTACAAAATTTAGTAAACACGGCTAGGGTCATTGGGAACGTTATATCAAGAAATCGCGTTTTTTTTTTAAATCAACTTATGATGGCATAATGGACTATTGCAAGTCCCTAACAGAAACAAGTTGCCCTCAACTCAAAATTATAACAAAAATGCTTAGTACATATGTTTTAAAGCGTTTGAAATATATAAACTCCACCACCACCTTATAGATAAGTATAGGACTTACTTCGTCTACAAGTCTGACAAAAAATATTCTTCGATTTTTCTAGTGGTGGTGTTTGGTGGTGGGTCGTAAGAGTTGTTGTTGTTGTAGATGTCTCTGATCTTGTGGAATATGCGAAAAGCAGCAGCATATCCAAAGCTTGTAAATCATATAGCCTCCAAATTCTAAAATATATGTGTTCCCCATGTGAACCCCCACAATGTGAGATCCAAATTGAATCAAAACTTGTAACTACCTCTTTTCGTGGCACGAATGTAGCTCGCCGATGCCAGGGTTTGTCACAGATATTATTTGATTCTGGGACACTTGGCTCTTCTGTTTGCTGTAATCGTTTACCCACCCAATGAGTATACAGAGGTAATCGTGTATGTATTGAATTGTTGGTGGATAATTTCACACTCAAGCTCCCTGTTTCTGTGAGTATTTCCAATACGCTACTAGAGTGGCGCGAGTGTTTTCGGCTCTTAAGTGCGAGACACAAAATGTCGCGAGCAGAAATACTACTGTATACATTTTGTTGGAGTGCTCGTGATACCCGAGTGCGAAAATATCAAGTACTTATGCAGTGCACTTGCAGTTGCGGTTCACTTGTGCAGATCTCTAGCAGCAACCTATGCCCTATGTCGAATGATTTTCGGTTCACGAGCCGCTGCACTCTCCGGCTCTGGTATTGCATCTGGCATGAGACGTCTTCTCTTCGACACCTGGTTTTTGTTGTTAAAGGCTTCCAATCGGTAGCTTTAAAATGTATATGGCAGATTTTTCCATTTGGACCAAAAACTACATCCTAAGGACCCTTCCCACAATTTTAATTTTTTTCCATCTTTGGAATATGAATAAAATTTACTCCCTCAGTTTTAATACTCGCACGACAATAAATGCAAAATGGCACTTTTTTTCCTCCTCGTAAGGGTTAAAGCAACGAAAAAATTAAATCCGAAAAAATTTCGTCCGATACGGGCCTACTCTGTTGACAGCCTGCCAAATACTGACAATAAGGGACTAATCGAGAGAGGTCCCATGACGGGACCACCTTATACTTATGCCAGAGACGAGCTGGTAGTTGGTACTTAATGTTTGATCTGCTGCTCCAAGGTGTTGACTCGACCGATGCCGCGCACTAAGTGAAGTGCTAGTGTGCTCGGGCCCTGCTTTTATAGCCCGCTGGGCGCTGTCGGCGTCGACTGCGCTGTCGATGAGTTAATCGATAGGTCTATCGTCAGCAGTCGCTCGATCGCTGTCATGGCGGCTTATTCGCAGCAGTTGTTATGGCGCGCGTCGGCACCTGATTTGAATGTGCGCGCGTAGTTTGAATTTAATTTACTAATTCTAGGGAAACTATAATATAGGACTTCAGGAGACTAGACTAAGACTTCGGAGAAGTAGACTAATTAATAATAATTATACTATTTTTAGAAATAATAATGTTGCGAGCCCCTGGGGCGTCGCAAACTTATATCCATTTGAGTGAAAAGTGTTTTTGAAAAAGGAACCATATTAAATGTAGTATTTGTGTTTTAAAAAGGTTGTGTATGCAGTGAGAGAACCCGTTCTTACACAGTTTTTGGTAACGATTGGTTTTCCCTTCGTGTATAAAAAAGCTACATTAAAAAATATCTTCATCGAAAAAGCTAATTTTTGTGACATATCGATCTTTTTTTCGAATTTGTTCAAGATTTAAAAAGTAATTTCATTGCTTCTAGGTCTAAAAATCTATCAAATAGATTTTTAAAGCACTGGCCCCACTTTCATCACTAATTGTTGTGTATGTTAATTTTCCTAAATTCTAAAGTTTTTCACCCGGAAAGACCCTTTTGTAGACCATTATTGGTGCGCTGCTGTAAAAAAAGAATCATTTTGGAAGTTTGTTTTCATAAATTTTTAGTATCTTTTATTAATTCATACATTCATACATACTCGTACTTTATGCATATCTCTGTAGGTATTTATAAGCTAATTTAAATATTTATGGACTGTTACTTCAAGAACGCGCACCCATTTGAAGCTGTTGCTCTCATTTCGCTAAATCCAGGGAGGACGTCCATTAATTACATAATAGTGTAAAGCTAAAATTTACAAGTTAATCTAACTACTCGTTATGCAGAAGAATTTTTTATGCGCCCAGGCGAGGCCAATTTGGGGGGTATTTTGGAGTTTCTGTCTCACTCTCTCTCTATATACAACACACAAGTCACAAAAATTTGTTTAACACAAAAACTATTGCTTTAAGTTTGACTTAACCACTACATTACAACATGGCGGCCTTTCATTTCTCCTTGGTTTTATGTTTAAGTTGATCTTAAGCCGGGAAAGGAAATTGCGAATTCCCTTTATCAAAGGTTTTACTGACACTGAGTTGGTGTTTTAGTTGTTTTTCGGTATTTCCTTTTAATATTTACAAAATCATAAGTTTAAACTAGTTTGGGGGAGAGTTGTGAGTGATGGGCCAGTTACAGATCTGGAAAGAAAGATAATTTTTCATAAGCAACTGTCTAAAAAATGGTTACTTTTTTGAGCTTACTCATAGTCTCCTGTTGGATCTCCACTTTGTATGAGGGATTGTCGTAGGCCGCATCACTTTTGCGTGGTGGTGTAATGGATGCCGTTTGATGGACACGTCGGCGGGTGATGATTAGCAGTAAAGCAAGCGTGGACATAATAGCCAAAGCGGCAATCACAGACACCACAACAAGGGGGCCGTAGTAGTCACCAACTGGTTGATCGGTGCCCGCTGTGAGAAGTTTACCTGGGGGATAAGAATAAAATTTAATAAGTGAGTTTTTAAAATTCATAATCTTCCAAACTAATCTCAAAGAATAGGTGAAAATATGATTCTTTATCAATATATTTTTCGTAATAAGAATAATTTTGAGTGTTGGTAAACACTTGGAGAAAGTGCTACCCTTGGTGTGACAAAATTTAAGAAAGTGGAAAAGATGAATAGCTCATTTCGAGGTTAAGACCTGAGACCTAAGCTAAAATATCTGTAAGGGAAGATCAAAAAAATTGTTTTTTTTTTTCTTTTGCAGATTAAATGTAATTTCTAAACAAGTTGACGTGAAAACCCTAACGGCCGACACAATCACATTTCTCACTTTTTACTCAAGGTTTGTCAAGAAAAGCGAGGCAAAAAAGTAAGAGTGTATTGGTGTGCGAAAATAAAATGACACAAAATAGCCCTGACCTGCCCTCATCGACCACTGGCCTTCGACTGAACGCAAAGAGCGCGCTGTTTGCTCTCTTGCAGCATGAGTGCTTGTGCTTCAAATAAATCAGTGTTCCTCAGCCATGCCCCAGGGGCCGAACACCTCGGGAAACTCACACCGAATACTTGCCGAGGGAATGCAACAGTGAGTGTTAAAGAGAGAGACAGAGAGCCTCTCTTCTTGGGGAATCCTGATATAAATGCATTTTCGTACGCAAGAGAGAGCTTTAAGAGCTTTTAGTTTGCCAAAAGCTTGCTCAAAAACTTGCACTGTGCGAGAGAATTAGCAAAGCAGAAGGTATAATAAGGTGAAGATAGAGTGCTGAAGGATTCGTTAATCCACATCGATACTAGTGCTTTTGTATTGCTTTCCTCTATATTTGAAAAAATGTGGGAGTAACGATTTACCGAATTTCTTGAAACCCATGTAGATCCTTTCAAAAATACGCAAGACTTGAAACGGGAACATAATCCATATTAAATCACTAAAAATCTCTTAACCAAATCCACCCACCCATACTCACCAGTTTTGCCAGGCGTAGCTGGACCACCGGGTTTGGTTATAAAGTTAACCACATTGCTCTTCTTGGTATTGCCATTTGTGAGATACATTTCCAACCACAAGCGATATTTGGTGCCCGGTTTCAGATCCATGATCAGTGTACCCGTTGTACTATCTCGCTTGGCCACCTTAAAGACACTCGAGTCCTCTTTGCCCGCATCACTCTGATAGATAGCCCTATAGATGTGTACGAATTTGTCCTCCGGATAGGGTACACCGTTCCAGGAGATTTCCACACTCTGTGTCTTCACCTTGGTCACATTAACAGTGACATCGAAACCATATACATCCACCTTGGGGGCCGTGCGCACCTTAATCATATGACCGGCACGCAGTTCGGCTCCGTGACCAGCAAATGGAATATAGTAAAGTCCAATTTCATAGGCCGTATCCGCTTGAAGATTCTGTATGGTGTAGCTGGTCAATGTGCGATGTATGAGCGGAGAGGAGGAGTAGATCATGCCGGTCAGCTCCTTGTAACGCAACTGGACACCATCCACATACTCCATCTGGTCATCGCCTAATTTCTTCCAGGTCAACTGCAGCCAGGTGGCATTCGTTTCGCTCACATTCAATTCGGGATCTTCAACAGTCTTGAATATATCCTGGAAATCGGGTCTGTAGTCTGATATTTGTGGTGGCGGTGTAATTGTGCGCTCTGCTGGCATCTTCACGGTGAAAACGGCACTCGAAGGCTGGGAGTTGAGATCTCGTAAGATTAGCGTTATCTTCACCTTATATAGGGAATTTGGCTCGAGTCCAGGTAAATCAAATTCCATTTGTGAGGTGGCTATAAGATCTTCCGGAGGAGCAAATATCTGTTGTTCCCACGTGGAGGTATCATTGCCAGGACCATTTGTATAACGTAATTCCACGCGACCATGAAGATTTACATAGACCTGTGGTACAGTGAAGACAATGCGTATGGTACGCGGATCAATGGCCTCCAAAGTATGAACTTCGATGTCGGGCTGCAGATTGTTTAAACCTAGTTTGGAGAAGGAAAGTAGAATGAGTAAAAATGTTATTTGGGGAAGAGAAGTTGAGATGTGGAAAAGAGATGAGCAATGTAAAGAAAATTCTTGGAAGGAACTGAACTTAAAAATATTTCAATTAATAAGAACAAAGAAAGAAAATGTAACGAACAGGAAATTTAATTAATTTACTTATAATAGAAACTGGAAAACTTATTTGAAAAGAAAACCCTTTCTTTCACTTAATTTATTAAACTGTCACACCATTCTGAGCTGACCTCAGCTTCCTGATAGAGTTTGTTATAGATACCTATAGTTTCTTATTTATTTAGAAGTCAGAATCATTTTTGGAAATCACTTGTTCAGTTTTTTTAAGAACTGGACTTCAAAATACTTGTAAGTGATGGAATACTCAGACCAATTACGAACAAAACGCAACACTTTACCACTACAAATCATCTTGATAATACTATAAAATAAATATCACTCACTTTCTTCAACACTGTCATAACTTAAACAACGCAAATAAACACAGGAAATTCCAATATATTGGAGAATCTTTTTAGGCAATTTGATATAAGTTTTTACGAATCTCATATTTGAAGCTAAGTCAACGGTAAAAATATTAAAGTCAATGTGTAAATATTAAAACCAGGACTGCAAACCCGTTTTGAACCGAATCGGTTCGAACCCGGAATTCTGACTATTAATTTACTGTGAACCGAACCTTGAACCGAACGTCTTTAATAATAAAAGCTGAACCTGAACCTCTTCCGAAACTACAGTTTCGGTTCGGTTCAACAAAAAAGATAGACAAAAAACAATAGTGACCTACTGCCTAGAGACTTCTTCTGTTATTTGGGCAACTGAGTCTTAAAATCGTCAGAAAAGTTTAAAAAAAAATCGTGATAAACGTTCAGAATTACTTATAAAGTCCCCAAGCCTCTGCCTTTTAATCTTCGACTTCAAAGCTTTTAAATGATTCACAAAAACAAGAGTTTAACATTACATTGGTAATATTTTTCAGATTACGAAATGAAATTGAACTTTACAGTAAATCATATTTTGAATATTCCCATGTGATCTACAAATCGCGTCCGATTGAGAGGAGCTCGGCTTTGGCCCTTTGGGGCTGTCAAGCCATAAAAAAAAGCGTCACGCGTCACGCTGACTTACATATTTTGTGGTGTTGTTGTTTAGGGCTTTAAGGTGGTCGTGTAGGGGTAGTGGGAGTACTTAGAATTGAGTACTGAGTATCGAGTACTTAGAGTCGAGTTCACTCAGTATCAAATACAGAGTATCGAGTACTTGAAATCGAGTACTTAGTATCGAGTACTTAGCATCGGTTTGCTGAGTACCAAATACAAAGTATAAAGTATAAGTATCAAGTACTGAGTATCAAATACAGTGTATCGAGTACTTGGTATCGAGAACTTAGTATTAAGCACTAAGAATAAATACTGCCTAATCGAGTACTGAGTATCGAGTACTTAGTATAAAGTTCTTAGAATCGAGTACTGAGTATAGGATACGTTGTATCGAATACTTACTGTCGAGTACTGAGTATCGATTTCTGAGAATCAAGTACTTGGCATCGCATCGAGTATGTCGTGTCAAGTACTTAGTAATGAGTACTATTATCGATTACTGAGTATCGAAATTTGAGTATCGAGTATATAGTAACACACAACCACAATAATGTGAAAGGCGGAGCCTATCGTACACAACATGATTCACATCAACTCCCCGTGAGTGTTAGCCCCACTCATACCTATTTTTATTAACACTGTGTAAAGCATGGGCTAAACCAAGGTTCGAACCAAAACCTTCGCCAAAAAACCTCGAACCCCTAATTTCCGAACCTTAACCATTGATATTTGCAGCCCAGATTAAAACGGAAATATTAAAATGTAATTATACAAACGACATATCTCAGCTATGCTGCAGACGTTATTATGCGAAGATCCTTCGGTTTTTTTTTTAAACCTTTCAAAAATAATATATTTTACTAGATTTAAACGCGATCTTCACAAAATAGACTATTTTGCGTTATGACAATGTTGAAGTAAGAGCGATATATAGATTTTTTTATCACCTACTTCTTGGAACATGAGCTGATTAGTTTCCATATTAATATACCCCAATACCAAGACCAATAGTCGTTTTCATTTTAAGAATCGGTGCCTTGGATCACTGAATACATAACTCAAAAGCTGGGGTATAGTATGCGGACCCAGAAGCTGACAAGCTTTTTTTTATTTATTCTATTTTCATTTCCGATTTTGGCGATTGGTCATAGGGCTTCCATTCCTTAAAGTAGCTACATTTCAATATAAAGTCTTCCGTCCTGTCCCTCAGGCGCCGTCATTAATATCTATAAATCTTTGGTTGTACTAGTAAGAGTTCATAAATGTACAACAATTAGGCTATGAGCTATCAGAATCAGCCAAGTAGGATCATTTTTATGAATGACAAGAGAATTCTCATATATTTAGACAACAACCAGACTTTTAATCGATATATTTACAAAAGTTGTACTTTGTTGATGTTGAACTCTACTATTTAGCAAAGAAATCTTTTGCATTTTAACGATTTTCTATATCTCCGCATATATCAATCCTATTAGAAATGTTATGACTATTTTCTAAAGAGTTTTCAGAACTCAGTAATTTACTCAAATAAGCTAAGAGGAACACATGACTTTCTAATAACACAGCATCAAAAACTAAGTTCCTTCTTTCGTTGTTCTTTAGGTAAAGATTCTTCAGAAGATATGATTCTATTTTCAGTTTTCTTTCTAAAAACATTGCTCATCTCCATTATCTGTATTTAATATAAGTTAGTAAGCAATTTAAAGAGATTAGAAATCGCTCAAGTTTTTATAGTAGCAAAAGCATGATTTGTGATGAATGAATCTTCGACTAAATGAATATGTAGATGGTGTGTCTAAGTGTTTGTGTGTGTTGTTCTAGCTGTTGTTGGTGTATTGGTCACAGTTAGTACAGTAAAACCCTGTCGCAGTGTGCTGATTGTTGTAGCTGTTGTAGTAGAGCTAGGAGGAGTAGGAGGAGTACATAGAACTACGAATATTGTTTATAATCTCAACCTGATTGTGGCTTGGGTAGTTTATCCTGATTCTGATGTAGGCTATGCTCACTGGCCTGGGTGGAGAGGCCGGATATAGTGCTGGAGCTGGGTGTGATTGTGTGCTGTTGTTGCTGCTGCTGCTGTTGATGCTGTTGATGGCGAGTTGGGGGCACACCCAGGCCTGGTATAACTGGGTAACTTTCATAAGCCACCGGCTGACCATCTACTATGGCTATACCATGAGCTGGCGGTGGCGGTGGTACACCACTGTGCACAATGGGCACATAGTGGCCAGCATGCTGTTGCTGCTGCTGCGGGACATGTTGCTGTGGTGCATGTTGCTGTTGTGTCGGCGGTCCGGCTGGAACGCTTTGCTGCAGATGTTGCAAAATCTGCTCAATTCGCACATGTTGCTGTAAATTATGATTATCCTTTTGAGGTTGTTGTCCTGGCTGCTCGGCACCCAGAATATTAAATAGATCCGATTGACTAGTAGGTGCTGGTGGTGGCTTTCCCTGGGGTATGCCGTTCATGTCATAGGGCTCATATGGGTTATAGCCATCATAGCCGGGCTTTACTGGATTATAGAAACCATAGGGACCCAAATGTTGCTGATGCTGCTGCTGTTGCTGATAGTCATTGTAGTGTCCACCCAATTGCAAAGGCACAAAACTACCACCTGGTGGCAAGGGAGCACCATTATCTTCCTGTTGATCCTCATGGACATCGTATTTAATATCATTCTGTTGCTGCTGCTGATGCTGTTGCTGCTGCACTTTCTTATGCGGCTTCTCAAAGATGCCTCCGCCCGTTGACTTGGGTGGCTTGCCATCTAGGGTGGGATAGAAGGCACCTGTTGAGGGTTTTTTCTCATAGTCCACCGGCTTGGGCACTTTGCTAGTAGTACTCGTCATGGTTGTTGTTGTGGTCGCTGTCGTTGTTGTTGTTTCTGTTATCGGTTGCATGTTTGATGGTTGTTGCAATTTTTTTTTTGTTTAATTATTTACAAATGCATAGCGTGAATTTATATTTGATGAGCGTAGAAAATAAATATAAAAAATAAAGTAAAACAAAATTTAATAGCATGTCAGCGCCATTCAAAAAGGAAAATAAATTAAATGCAACAAAATAATAATAATCAAAAAAGAAAAGAAGTGAGAAAAGAAGAGGGAAAGATACATACATAAATAGCAAAAGCGAAAAATATATTAAAATAACGTTTATTTCGGTCATATAAAGTAGAAATCGATATGCATAAGTTAGATGAGTGATGTGTGTGGAATATGTTGGAAATTAAGTTAAGGAAAAGATAAATATTTTTAGGGATTTCTTTAAAGGTTGGTTATTAAGCCGTTCACACATTACAGTACCTTAATTCAATAAGAAGGATCTATTTTCAGATGGATGACACTTTTGCACTCAGCTTAAAGAATGTTTTGGGAAATCGCCAGTAATTTGTATCGAATTGGCATCAAATTCATACACACATCTAAATAATCAATCTTCATTTAAAAAGAGACACAGTATTGGTATAGAAAATTTATTGCAATGCTAAAAAAAAGTAATACCATACGAACATAATTCCTAAAAAATGTCAAAGAAGATGGTTTAGAATCGATCCAATCCTATCGTTCCTAATTCCTCTTTGAAATAAAACAAAAGCTTTCAAACTGACGTCATCCTGATTAAGAATATATATACTTTATGTGGTCGGATGTGCTTCCTTCTGTGCGTTACACACATCTGGACAATTTTTATGTATCCTCTGGAAGGGTACAAAAAGTGACCCCCTTCTTACTGAACATAGATGTAATTCCGAAGAAACCACTCCCCAACATATTATTGGTCCTTCGAGCCGGATTCTTTCACCGGTCGTACCGGTAGGTCCTTCACCTCACAAAACTTTGTAAGGAGATTGTATAGAACCTAGAGAATCTCCGTACAGAAAGATACTTGTGTTTAAAATGAAGCTATAGATTTGGCAGTATGCGATGGAGCTGGGCCAGTAATCACCCAGCCAAAGATGGTTCTTTTCCCAAGAGAGTTCCACAGATTTTGGCTTGAAGATCACTGAGAAGAGTCGATGGAAGGATATCAGCGCCACTCAGAAAAAAAAATCCGTTCAAAATCTACCGGAATCAAGACCATTCGTTGACAATAGTAGAGTAGTCCCACTTTTTCGTGAACAGTGATCGGCAGTGTCATTTCATGAACGCAGTTTAAACACCCGTTGTTCGATCTTTATTAACCCTTTAGGTGTTGCGTTAATACCATTTCGGGCTTCTTTTAGAAACATTTTAGTAATGTTTTAAGACCCCTTGGGGCTCTTTTTTGTAACATTTTGGGAACAATTTTGGTACATATCGGTCTTATTTTGGGAACAATGCGGTCTCATTTTTGCCAACACATTGGGTTCAATTGTCGAACAATTTTGGTAACTTTTTGTGAACAGATCCTAAGACATATTTATATTCAAACTAGTAAGTTTAAGCCGGTTAGGCTGAAATGACATATTCAATTTTTAGGTACAATTTAAGTCACAATATTTCGTCTATGGGGAAATGTCGTTGTTGTAAGAGAATAAGAATGTGCTTGAATTCTCCGTTCAATGTTTTTGAAGAGGCTGAGATGATACACAACATCGACTTTTGTACATTAACGAAAAATTGCGACAATAATTGTCCCTAAAAATTGAAAGTGTCATTCCAGCCTAAGAGGTCATGTTATGCTTTCACATAACTTTAATAGTCAAACACAACACCACAAAGGAGGCTGGTCAACTCATGATGTAATAACTATAAGGTGGTCCGAGGGCGCTGCTCTCGATTACTCGTCCTTGACAGGCAGCAAGGTTCGCGGCGAATTTTGGGTTTGTTGCTTTAACCCTTAAGTGAGGAGAAAAATGTCCTTTTGCAATTATTGTCGTGAGATTATTAAAACTGAGGGAGTGAATTTTATTCTGTTCCCAAAGTGGACACAAAAGAAACTGTGGGAAGAATCCTTAGGATGTAGTTTTGGTCCAAATGGAAAAATCTGCCACACACTTTTAAGCTACCGATTGGAAGCCTTGGAAGCATTCGACCTGGCATCTTAACAAAAATTAGCTATAAAACATCAAAAACAACGCTTAATTGCCAATTCAAAATTGTTAAAAATTAAACTAAAAGAAAATTAAACTCTGTCTAATTTTTTAATCATTGAGCATAAGTTGCTACAGTAGTCGTAAATGTACCCCACTGTCATTCTCAGGGTTAAACACAGAAAATGTTACTCACTTGAAATTAGTACTCATTTCTCAATATACAATAAGGAAGTGATTTTCCGGACGGGACTACCTTATAGTTATTACATCATGGGTCAACTGATCGGGAGGTTGAGGAACCTCCCGGTTCCATCATTTGAGCAGAAGCAGAGGGTTCCTCATGCCAGCATTGCTATGACTGCTTGGGAATTTCAAAGCAGCATAAGTGCAAAACCAACACCAGAACACTAATTGTTCATGATTTTCGAACAACTGTTCGCTTTTTGAACGGACGCGCTTGTTTGTTGTACTGTAGTGTGACCTGGTGTTTTGCCGTGAAAGAAATGGTTTAAAGAGAAGTCCGCTTGGGCTGCGTTTTGGACCGCAGTTTTTTTCTTAGTGGCCAATTAGCACATCAATCGATAAGCTTTTTAGCAGATTTTAAAAGAGGTGGTAAGTTCCCTGCCAGATGTGGAGGGACATACGCCTATGCTTTGATTCGTGCATTCGTGTTCGAAGGGGCGAGCGCAAAATTATGTGACATAACTTTCGAGTTTGTGCTGCAACCGTTTGGTTCAGCCCATAAACTTGCGCTTGAACAATTTGGAAAGGAAATTTAAATGGTTTAAGCCGTTTAATGATAAGGCTACCCTCAGATCTAGACTTGATAAACGCCCGTGTCGTGTAGGTAGTACCTTGATGCATGACATTGATGAGAGCGGTGCCTAAATTTGTTTGCTAATTAAAGCCTCAAATTCCCAAAAGCCTAACGTAATGGAGCTTAACGGAGTCTTCAAGTTCTAATAACCGCGATTTCTATGAATTATTGGCTTGATTTGCTTATCCTTAATCTTCTCAGCGTCTTTAACCTCGAAATCTCCGGAACAGAGTTTTGCATTAAAATACTGTCGCTGTCGCTGAATAAGACGAAAGGGTTTAGCTTTTGCAAGCTTTATTTGATATGGCTTCTACAAATGCTATCGAACTTTAAACCAGTGACCAGCAAAATACACAATCACATTTTGGCATTGGTATTGGTGCGCATCATCAGTATGTCCGTCTATCTTTGACACTCAGTGATGCTTGAAGTTGAGAGCAGCACAAAACCTTATTATATTTTTGCTCTGCGACGAGCTTATACTGTCTGTGTGAGTCAGCCCTGCCTTTCAGAGTTTCTCCATGCACAGTAGATACCGACGTGACGGCCCCTGCTTTAAACCGATATTAGCGTAGACTTCAAGTTTTCAAACCATATCTAGATGTTTCACCTAAGACGCCATATAATGGAAAAATTCGACTTTTCTTTACAGCCAAGGGTAATAGATCTGATATGGGTGTCAAACTATATATATAAATCTCTTAGCCAGATCGCTTAAGATCTAAGAAATTCCTTAGACTCTTGTAAAGATTTGTAGGATCGCAACTCTAAAGGAAAATTTAAGTGTGAATGAAAATGTCCGGAAAAGTTTGTATGGGGAAATTTTTTTTTTCATTTGACTGAATTCAGCCCCGGAATATATATGGCAAATATATTGGAATATGAAATAGTTGGACAAGATTTAATAGATTTTGGAAAGAAGAAAAATTACCTAAAAATTTTCGAATAGGTATAATTCGGTTCATCCCATTGACTTCACATCAAGTTTGAACGATAGTATGGCCAAATAATGTGTTTAACCGATATTGAAAAAACCTCTTCCAAAGTCGGAATAGTGATGTTAGGGTTTTAAGGTAGGTCAGATTTATAGAAACTCAATTTGTATCCTTCATGGGCCAAATTAATAGGAAGATAATTTTCAACCTTTGGAAAGTCAACTCCCAAAGATTTTCCGTATATTGAACCTGTTGTAGCTCTAGAGCAGAGGCCGTCACTTCGCTATCTACTGGGCATAGGCAGACTCTCAAAAGCAGCGCAGTCGCAGTGCTGCGTGTTCGGCTTTTGCTTAGCTGCGTTGCGATGCAGTCGTTGCTACTGAAATTGAATCAGTTTTTGCGCTGCTCTCACACACACAAATGCCAAAATGTGATTGTGTTTTTGCCAGTCCCTGCTCTAGAGAATTTCACGGGACGGGAAGAACGAAATTCCTAAGTGATCCGAAACGAACTACTATCGCGGGTGGGTTTTCAATCTTTTTGGAATTAATTTGAAATTCCCATGAGCCCTGAAATTTGTTGGGTCCCTTGGGTCGAAACTGGATGGAATTATCGAATCCAATTATCTTTACCAAGCAAAAATTCATTTTATCATGACATTTTCTCAAAACTTTGTTTTCTTCCGACTTTTTTTTTTATAGTTTTTACACCTTTTCCAAGAAAACTAAAGAATCCAACTATTGCTCTTAAGTGCTGTAGTGTGAACGGGGCTTAAATCATACATCAATCCGCTTTAGAATTATTCAGGTATTTGTCAATTGCAAGCAATAAACCCAAACAAAGTTCCACCAGGCATGCAACTCTTATACCATATTTACCATTTGACTGTGGCTCACGATGGTCCTGTGTAGTTTCCTCCTGCCCGGCAGCACCAATCTTGGGCACCAGTGGTGCACAACCCCAATGCTTGCAGCACTCATCATCGGGTATGGGCAGAATGCGTGCCTGTGCCGGATCACAGGGTAAGTCGGCTGGTGGTAGGGCCAAAACTGGTGGGCATGAGGGGCGACATTCCACTTTACCATGATCACAGAAACAATTTTGCTCGCAACCTTTTCAAAGAGGGAGAGAAACACAAATGTGGTGGAATATGCAATGGAATGGGACAATGCCAGTGTCTTCTTCTTACCCGTCAAATTGGCTGGTATGGGTGACCAGTTCTCAAACTCCATGCCCTGATATACGCAAGTGCCATTGTCCACACAACGCATGCTCTCGGGACAACAATTGGGTGGATTGGGCACAAAGTTGGCTGGAACTGTTTCCCATTTGATGCAATGCGGATTGAGTACATCCAGACCAAAGTTTGAGGGACATTCCACTTTGGCACAATGGACTCCCTGCTCATTGCAGATGCACAACTGTTCGCAGCCATCGCGGAACTGTTGTCCCACCTCGTATTGGGAACCCTTAAAGCTGCAAGTGGCCTTAGCACCGCCGCTTGCATCACGAGCCTGTTCCTGCAGACCATAGAGATGCTCGTCTAGTTCCCCGGGTATGCTATTCTGCTGGCCATGCGCTGGAGCCGGCTGCTGTTCATGATCATCCAGGGTCACGTCACACAATTCCAATTGACAGCACACATCCTTCGGATCCTTGACATACACACACTTATCGGCACGTGTGTGATTCCTTTCCGGGCATCTGGGACGACAGTTCATCACTCCGCCCTCATCACAATGACAGATTTGCTCACAGGCGATCTCCAGACGTTCGCGGAATTTATACACTCCACCCTGGTAATGGCAATCACTGGGGCGTGGCTTGGGTTTGGCTATGTGGGCGCAATGAGTGTGTGTATGCGTGTATGGAATGCACATGACGATTTATGGAATGCATAGAGAACACAAGGCGTTAAAGCGGCACCAACAACAAACAAAAGCCACTAACTGCAAAGCCATCAAAGCGACTACCTCATCTTCCTTCTTCTACTTCTACTCTCCTACTCTGTTATGGCCATGATTAATGCCTCACTCACCTTCGTCGTCTTCATTATGTGGCACCAGGGCTGCTCCTTCGGATGTGGCCACGCTTGGCTCTAGCAATGGCTCATTGCATTCCATTATACGACAACATTCATCCTCTTCGACCATCCGCTCATGGCAATTGGGATTGGCCATGCTGCGCTGACTGCCCCTGGGATAGCTGGAGCCTTTGCAACGGGGCTCGCAAATCCACTCGCCACGATTGCAGGTGCAACGCTCATCGCAACCATCGCGATCCATGCTCTCACCGTGCTGTAACAAGTTTAAGAAGAAGACAGAATTTTTATTGTAAAAAAAGTTACACAAAATTAAAGAAAGTTCACAACGAAAAGTCCCTCGAAAAATTAGGAGCGTAAGTAACTTAAGATAGTTAGAAACAAAGTTAGGAATTTTAGACTGGATTATTTTACCGTATACTTTGTGCCACCGAAGGTTTATGCTCAGTGTGAATTTAGATGCTGCAGTAGCAGCTAAAAGCAGTGCTGCTACTGCGCTTCAGCAGCGATGTTTCTTTTGCTTATAACTTGACTATCGTTCGCCCGATCTTTATAAAATTTTTGGCGAATCGATAAAACAGATCTCAGACTTGGCAAAAGACAGAAGTTCGACATGTATGAAAAAAAAAACTTCTTTTACTTTCAGGTAGGTGAAGTTTGTTTTCAATTTTTGCCACGCTCCTCCAGCCCCCTGCATTTGGAAAAAGTCATATCTCTTACAATTTTATAGATAGAAGGTTCGTTCCTTCTGGGCATATTTAGTAATCAGAATCCGCCAAAGGATTAGCGAAGATCGTATGAACGGTATTCGAGTTATGAGCAAAAGAATGTTCGCTGCTGCAGCGCAGATTTCAGCTGCTACTCAACACCTGGCTAGACAGATATCGGTAAGAGTATGTATAGTCGGGCTGACCGCTTCTTTATTTTGGGCAATTCTTTTCAGATTGAAAGTAGTTGGTATATCGAGCTCAATTTAATTTCGGGAAATTCTTGCACCAAGTTCGAGTGTCAGGCCTAAATCAATATACTCGTATGGCATTTTTGATGTGCTCTGACGGAGAGATTAGGTCAAGTTTACACATCAAGCTAAAATCAAACCAGCGATTTGTTGAAATAAGCCTAAATCGAGCTAAAATTAAGCTCGACCGAGCTAAAGACGGGATCACGACAAGAATTCAATCAAAGGCTGCGTAAGTTCATTTGACATTGCCTCACGGTACAAACGGAAATTTGGCGTCCTGCAGTTCGAAAAGACATGTCTTTTGATGAGACCTTGTTGCGACAATAAGACGTGTTCATCAAGTCTGAAATGAACACAAAGACGTTTAATAGACTTTCCGAGTGCCCATACAAACAACTTCTTCGTCACCTGAAGGCTCGTTCTGTATTTGCTGAAAGAATCATATTTTGGTCAACTAATTTCCACAATGTGGTTTTTCCGAAGAGAAACAGTTTAATTTATACGGCACAGGTGTCAGCCATAAATATTGGGGAAATTTACGGCAACCACGGCAATCCAGGCCCAAGGGAAATCCCGGTTGTGGATTTCTAATTACTTGGTCTGATTTTCGTTATACAGGAACGTCTCGAACGTGCTGTATTTCAATTAAAACTAATGCCGAGATCTATGGACAGTTATTAGAAAGTAAACTTGTTAAATTTGGAGATGACCTTTACGAGGATAATTGGATTTTTACACAAAACACTAATAAGGTTTTTCTTCCATCCAGAAACATTCTGGTTTTGGAGTGACCAGCAATTAGTCCGGGCTAAAACCCCATTGGAGCCATATGGGGAAACCTGTCTGACAGAATTTTTAAGAATGGTCGACAGTTTGAGACACTCAAGCAACTTAAGCACGATTTGAGACAGATTTAAAAATAGTAACGCGTTTTCTTTCCCTCATGAAGGAAATGTATGAGTATAAAAAACTTTAAAGCGTTTTTCCCACAACTCACGTTTTCAAAGTCGGTGCCCCTCATAATTTCAAAACTACGACACCGGTCTTTTTGAAAATTTGAACACATATTACTAATACAGGGTGGGGCAATATATAACTAAATCAAAAAGAACTAAAGATATTTGTTTATTTTTTTTCTCAGATGTAGAAAATACCCTAAAGTTTTTATACTCTGTACCAGAGGTACACAGAGTATATTAAGTTTGTGCTAAAGTATGTAACAGGCAGAAGGAAGCATCTCCGACCCTATAAAGTATATATATTCTTGATCAGCATTAACAGCAGAGTCGATCTAGCCATGTCCGTCTTTCCGTCCGTCTGTCTATACATCCGTCGGTATAAACAAACAGATCTCAGAGATGGTAAGAGAAAGAGGTTTGACATGTATGCGACATACGCTTCTTATACTTGCAGGCAGATCAAGTGTATTTTCAATTTTTGCCACGCCCCCTCCCGCCCCCGCAAATTGGAAAAAACCTCATATCTCCCACAGTTTAATAGATAGAAAGTTCGTTCTGGACATATTTAGTAATCAAGATTATTTATCGATCCGCAAAAGGAATGGTAAAGATCGGATGAACGGTTGTCGAGTTATAAGGAAAACAAACAATTATGGGCAGCACCGGTCGCAACGGTGATGGGCAGCACTTCACAGGTACAAAGTGCGTTATAGTCGGGCTTGATCTTGTCTTGTTTCAATCTTGTCTTGTCTCAATCTTGTTTTTACATGGTTTTAAAAATGATGTCGTTCAAGTGACGCCCTCCATTTTCTATGCATTAAATGAAGCGATTGCGGGTGTTTCGTATCACCCTTTCCAACAAGAATGGAGTGTTGGCCACTCCCTCTTTAATGTTAGTCTTCAGGTCTTCAAGAGTCCGGGGACGGTTGCTGAAGACCCAAGACTTCAGATAACCCCACATAAAGAAGTCGCAAGGGGTTAAATCTGGCGATCGTGGCGACCACTCCAAATCGCCTCTAAGAGAGATCAGTCGTCCTCCCTCAGTGCTCCCTCAACAAAGCCATCCTGTACCATGGCCAACTTGTACGGATGAAGATAAAGGTCATCGTGAAGAATTCGTCTTACAGTACGCGCAGACAATCAAAGGGCCGTTGCATGCTTGCGAGCAGAACGCTGCGGTGAGTAGAGAATTGATCTTTTGGTGATCTGAAGGGCCGGGTGCCAACAAGTTATTTTTCACCACACTACCTGTTACACGAAGACAGTTGAACCAACCAACAATTGATTTCCCGTCTAGAACAGGGGCCAAGGGCGCGAGATGAAAATGATTTCGATCACTGAGCGACCGTTGGATAAATGGGCCTCTACAGCAAATGCTCTTTGCACGTTGCTCCACCGCATGATCACGCCTGACTGGGAAGTAACAAAACTTTAAGACCCCACTTTTCCAATGAGACCACGCCCAGCCCTCCAGGTTATCGTTGAGCGGAATGACTTTCATTTCAGATACGGGAGTTATGTTGCCCCACCCTGTATGTCCAGAAAAAACGAACTTTCTATCTATAAAACTGTGGGAGATATGACGGTTTTTCGATATTGCGGGGCGGGAGGGGACGTGGCCAAAATTAAAAATAAACTTGATCTGCCTGCAAGTATAAGAAACATATGTTCCATACATGTCAAACCTCTATCACTTACCATCTCTGAGATCTGTTTGCTCATACGGGCAGACGGTACAGAGTATAAAAATTTAATATTTGGCGTTTATTATGATTTTTTACAATCCATGGGAGATAGTATTTATTCTTAAAGCGAATTGTTACATAAATCGAGAAACAAGCAGGCCTTGGAATTGTGAACAAAATCAAGCAGCCCTTTGTCGAACTGAAAAATTCATTCATTCTGTTCTCTGATTTCAGAGAGTAAAGACTAAAAATTCCGTCTTAAATAAAATTTATTTTTATTTTTTTTATTATTCTTTGACTAATTTTATCTTTAACAGTTGAAACTGTTGGTTCTCCCTTCTTCCTCCGTCTGTTTCAAGCTTGCTGACTTCAATGCCATAATCAGTCATAATCATAATCAGCATCATCGTTAATAAATGGAAGAGTGTATTTTCCTTGAGCGGATCAATTAGCATCTTGCACAGACGCTGCGCCGTAAATGGAGAGGCATTTAATAAATCTAAGCGCTCGAGAAACAATTATTTCATGGCCTCCAAGTTGAAAAAATATCATGAAGGCACGAGTCTAGGATTTGACTATTGGTAGATGAGGGCACTTTCTTGGATTTTCTCAATTCTTTTTTTAAACATATTTTAAATTGAGGTACGTTCACAAGTGGCGGATGTCCAGGTTTTTTATATCTGACATTTGGCAGTGTGTTCATTTTGAGTAAAATTTATGGGAATTTAGATAGATTTCTCCGAGTAACTAGGACTGCTTCTAACAGGTGTTCACATATCAAGAAATAAGTTTTACTTGCAACTGGGTTAATATTTATTACGAACACTGAACACACACTGTGGCACCTGCACCTCCCTTTGCAAAGTCTATTGAATCAATCAGCTATAACTGAAACTTGGCTATTGGCAATTGGCGATTTTTGTGATTTGTGCATAATTCACGGATCTCTTATTATGAGACGCAACATTTAGTTAATTTTCTAGTAAATGAAAAAAAAAACAAATTATGAATCAAGTTCCGGTCCACGAACCGAACCTTAAACTTTACTACAGGCTTGAATTTAAGCATCAAACTTTTTGCAGAGCTTAATTGGTTTATAAATAATTTCTTTTATATCCAATTGCTCTTTTTCTATGAAAAACTTGTATAACGCGCACAAACAATTATTTATTTATTTAAGTACCAAACATAACTTTAACAATAATCAACTTAAAGTCGCTTTTCCACACTTTTCATTAAAAAATCGATTTAACTACACTTACAACTTTCCCTTTGCTTATGCTCGTTTCCTCTGCTGACAATTTCTCCCCAACCTAATCACCGTCATCATTTTGGTTAGTGTGTACTTTGCTTTAAGAATTATGACTCAATTGGCAGATAATGAGAAATGCTTCGACCTAGTGTGCCAGTTTTTTATTTTTTATTTTTTTGCACACGACAATTGGTAAAAATATTTGTGTGAAAGGGGGGGCCAAAGTTATTTGCACTGCAAATTACGTCTATTTGCACAGTCTGAGTAGCTCATCAATCATTTGGAATGTTGATTAAAGACAATCGGTAAAGATTTCCTGCTTTTGTTGCTGGAGTGCTCCAATAACCAATTATGTCAGCGCGTCTTAAGGCCACCCACGCACACACGGAACCACAAACATTTCCCACTCGGCAAGTTCGTTGCTTAAGTCTTTGGTTTTGTTGCTTTACTCGAAAGCATTTTGCAGTCTTTTGTTCTTTTAATTAAAAACTGGTGTGGGTTTATTGTTGTCGAGTCTCAGCCTTCTGAATGTGGTGCGACTTTTCACGCCCTTTTTTTATGCTTCTTCAGATGTTTCTAATGATTCGTTTTTTCTATGCCTAATGAGCCCATTTCTTGAGAACTTTCGTGCTCTCTAGAAACCATTAAACCAAATGCCAGAACCATAACGCCCACTTTGGCACATTAACTTACTAAAATGGCCCATAAACTGTGCAATTTTTGTTTTTTTTTCATATCCATTTGGCTGCTCACTTGAAAAACATTTGTGGCATGCGGGTTGGCATGTTGCACGTGTCCCGTCAATCGATTGCAATTTATAAAAAAATAACTAAGCGGAATGCGGGAGGGGGGGAGCGAGGGTGCACCAACAACAATTCATTAAAAGTGAAAGCAAAAGTTATTTCACATCGAAGCCGAACCGCAAGCTCGATTATGAAAACTACAGCACAACTTGAAAGATTAAAAAATTAATAAACATTGTGGAAAACGTCGAATGGGGAATACACTGGAATGTACAATTTTTTGAATGCAACGACATAAAGTTTTATGTTTTTGAAAAGTTGTCCTACTGTATAGTGAAAGTAAAGTTTGTAAGTCGCAATATTTATGCTAGGAAATCCGAGAGTATATAATTTTTCAGAACTAAGCCCTTTAACGGTCATTTGATAGGGGGACCAAAACGAGAAAAAATTTTTCTTTGCCTCAGATTTATTTGGCTACGCTTTTAACTTTGCACAGTCAACCTCTTTTGCAATTTGCCATAGCAGCAGGTGGCTTGTGTGTGTGGGGAAGAGGGTGGAAAAAGGCGATGAACCAAACGGTGACCAAAACACAGTGAGCAAAGCAGTGACCAAACACTGACCAAAACAGTGACCAAAACAGTGACCAATAAGTTACCAAGCAGTGATTAAACAATGATCAAAACAGGGACCAAACAGTGACCAAACAGTGTCAAAACAGTGACCAATCATTTACCAAACAGTAACTAAAAGAGTGGCCAAAACTGTGATCAATCGGTTACCAAACAGTGACCAAACCAGTGACCTCAACAGTGACCAAAACAGTGACCAAACAGTGACCAAATCAGTGACCAAATCAGTGACCAAATCAGTGACTTCATTGTGCCCGAGTTTTACAATGAACGAATTCCGGTCAAATAGCATAGGTCCAAACATAATGAAAAATGAGCTGACGTCCCTAGTAGGATCGGGGATTAGCCCCGAACAACTTCCAATACCTTCAATGCTTCGGAAGAATGCGACGACTTTACTACCAATTCATTACATTATTTTGTAATATCTGCGCTTAAAAAAATCGTAAAACTATTAGGGAACATTTATTTTAAAGCTAAGAAATAGTTTGATACGATTATTCCATAGTAGTTCAAAAATCAATGTTGAATGCCCACAAAAAATGTCCATAAATGGTCAAAATAGCAATTTCAGCAACAATTAACCGAAAAAAACCGTTTCAAATCACGTACCGGAACCAAAACCGGAACCGATAAAAATTTATTTTTGAGAACCGAATACCGTTTACCGTTATTATTGGAACCGATAAAACCGAATCGAAACCGAAACGTTGGTACCGGTACGGTTTCGGTTTTTTACCTTTGCAGAGCGCATCGTGATCAGATGTTTGTAACGCAAAGAAGGAATCATAAGTCGTGACGTCCTTTACACCAGGGATGCAAGCCGGTTTTGCACCGAACCGAACCTCTTTTTCCAGCCGGTGAACCGAATCGCAAGCCGAACCGGCTTTCTTTCAGAAATGCTGAACCGAACCAAAAACCACAAAGAAAAACGGTTAGGTTCAGCTCTCTGATAAAATTTACAACGTGAATCGCTTTCCTCTTGGCAATGATAGGTACTTAGTTTAAGAATTTTAGCCGTTTCCCTAAGATAATTTTGTTACGACATTCCGTTCGACCCTCTACAAGGGAGATCACTGATAGACGGAATTGATCCTTAGCGATGCAGGATCGATATAACCTTTAAGGATGGCTTGACACAAATTTTACATGTAATCCTGAAAGTCTTTTGCAATTGCCCGCCGATCTCTTAATACAGGGGGGCGGAAAAGTAACGAAGGGGGCGGGAAGGGCGCGTAGCAAAAATTAAAAATAAACTTGATCTGCCTGCAAGTATAAGAAGTTTTTGTCCCTTACACGTCGATCCTCTAGCTCTTACCATCTCAGAGATCTGACAGACAGACGGACGGACAGACCGACATGGTCGCCTGTTGATGCGGATCAAGAAAATATATACTTTATATATATATACTTTTGCTTAATCTTAATATTCTCTGTACTTCTGGTACAAAAAGTATACAAAAAATAAATTCATATTCAAGTCGAATTTTTTTTTAATAAACCATAAAAAAATCAACAAAATTTTACATAAATTGATTCCAAGTTCCCTATGACTCTATCACCAGTTAGGGTATTATAAAAAAAGAAAACCCAAAGCGTTCGTTTAATTAAAACAAATTCAACACCCGACCAAGACCCAGCAACAAACGACAGCCGAACAAAATGGGTTGGTCAGTCAGTAAGTAACGCCAGCAGCTGCTGCTCCAGACTGTGCTCCAAGTAATGCACCAGCATTCACGTACAAGCATGTGCAATGATTGGGCGCCATTTCGTGCCTGCGGTTTTGGGTGCAATGTTTGATGAACACGTCACACTTGGACAGACGCACAAAGGCGTGTAGCAATTTATTAATAAGTCGAAAGATAAATTCCATTGTTTTAACCGATTCTAATGACAGATTGTTATGATGGATGTCAACATCGATCAGCTAAGCTCAGCAAATTGCAGGCATTTTCTTACATTTTAAGGTGCGCAAATATTTGCATAATTGCCGCTTGGTCGAGCAAAAAATGCTGAGAGTGAACCGGAGAGGAGATGAATTGGGCGTATGCCTACCCAAAAAAAATCATTTTTTGGACTGCAACCAGAGGCGACGGCAGCTGCGACAAAACTTTAGCTGATGTTGACCGGTTTTCTTATTTTTATGAAGCCCAAACATGTCGGCGGCAGCAGCCTTATGCAATCTTGAAGTGACGACAAGGCAAATTGGAGTTGCGTGTGCCAGGAAGTGCAAGCAGACGCAGACAGGCCATGGCGGATGAGATGGAGGCGTATTTTTCAGTAAGTATTAAAGTGCAGCAGAGATCGTGATAAAATTCAAACTACTTGAGCATTGGCTCAATGTTCGTTTAACAAAATTAAAGCAATTTCAAAATGTTCTTGCAAATTGAAGAATTATCAGCATGACATAATAGGACAGGGTCTACCATAAGTTATATAGGCTATATCGATATGCGCTGAAAAATGGTAAGACCATAACCACTGTCTAAGTGGAAAAAGCGAAGTAGGCTGGGAATTTTCAATACTGAAAATGCGAAATTCTTTTCTAACTTTGTAGCTGTACGTCTAAGAAGCTATTATAGTTTAATTGAAATGGAAATAAAGTTCCTTATAATTAAATATATATATAAGTATATACACACCTTATAGCTCTTGTCCTGGGCCTGGCATTCGCGTTGCATGGTATCACCGCTGGCAGTGATTTCGATAATTTTTGGCATTTCCGTTTCCGGTGGAGCTGTTGTCGTTGATGTTGATGTAGTTGTTGTTGTAGTTGTCGTAGATGTGGTTGAAGCACTGCTGCTGCCATCTTCATCCATGCTTACATCACTGAGATCCATGAGAGCCTCTTGTTTGGTAGAATTTTGCACTGGCTTAAACAGTTCCACAGCATCATCATCATCATTACCGCCTGCTGAGCGTCCCTCGCCAGCAAAAGCTACAAATGGTGATGGCTCCGTTGTTGTGGTTGTTGTTGTTGTTGTTGTGCTGGTACTGATCTCCTCCATTCCGAAGTGTTGTTGGTGTTGTCCTTCAACAATGTTAATCACTGGAGCAGCATCGCTGTCTGGCATAATGGTGGTGGAGGCTTCGCTTTCTGGTTCATTCATATGCATGGCGCGTGCTCTCGATGTGGTGGTTGTTGTTGTTACCATTGAGGTCTCTGGCTCGGCTGTAGCCTTGTTCTCCTGGCTGACAACAATGCCTGATGCCAGACTGGACTCGGTTGTGGTTGTTGTTGTTGCTGTTGGTGTCGCCTCCTCTGTGCTGCTCGAGAGCATTTGATAATCTTCATGTTCGGCCAGGCGATCATGATTCTCGGACAGTATATGAACATGATACGGATCTTCTTCATGTTCACTCTGCACAGGCGACTCTGTGGTTGTTGTCGATGTTGTTGTTGTTGTACTGGCCGCTTTTGTTGTTTCACTTTCGCTTTCATTCGGAATGGACTCGTTCTCATCCGAATTGCTGGCCGTTATAAGCGTGGCCGGATGTCGAAAATTATTCAAATCTTTGACATTATCTTCATCATTTTCATTGGAGATTTGATTCAACAGGAGTTCATTCTGTTGTTCATGCTGGTGTGATTCAGTGGTGGCATCACTTGACGTACTCTCCGCATGCTCATCTTTGAGTGGTATTTGCTGTATGTGAGTTTGATCTGATTCGGTGTGATGAATGACAATTGGCTGTTGCTCGGATGTGGAGTCTTCGTTTTCAAGTCTTGGTGTGGTTGTGGGTTCGGTGGAGGTAATGGGTTCTATACTAGTTGAACGTATGGTGGTGGACTCCTCTTGCTGCGAATTAGAGGTGCTGTTGTCTACTGGCGGTGGTAATGTTGTGACGATTTCTGGAAAATAGAAGAAATAATGTAAATTAATTGTAAATTTATTGTAAAGAATATTTTGTGTTGTTATTGTAAACCGATTGACGGTGTTGCGATAACGACTTTCGAGTACTGAGTCTCTATCGAGTACTTAGAATCGTGTATCTAGCATCGAGTTACGGGTACTGAGTATCGAGTACTGAGTTTTGAGTACTGAGTATCGAATACTGTGTATCGAGTACTAAATATCAAGTATAGAGTACTGAATTCGAGTACTGTGTATAGTGTTCTTAGTGTCGAATACATAGAATTAAGTAGTAAGTATCGAGTACTGAGTATAAAATACTCCCTATTGAGTATTTAGTTTCGAGTTAAGGGTACAGAGTATCGAGTACTAAGTTTTGAGTACTGAGTATCGAATACTGTGTATCAAGTATTAAGTATCGAGTATAGAGTACTGTGTATAGTGTTCTTAGTATCGCATACATAGTATTAAGTACTTAGTATCGAGTACTGAGTATCGAATACTCCCTATTGAGTATTTAGTATCGAGTTAAGGGTACTGAGTATCGAGTACTGAGTTTTGAGTACTGATTATCGAGTACTATGTATCAAGTATTTAGTATCGAGTATAGAGTACTGAATTCTAGTTCTGTGTTTAGTGTTCTTAGTATCGAATACATAGTATTAAGTACTTATTATCGAGTACTGAGTATCGAATACCGAGTATAGAGTTCTGAGTATCAAGTACTGAGTATCAAGTACTGATTATCCAGAGCTGACTATCCCGTATTGAACTGAGAACTGAGCATAGAGTACTGAGTATAGAGAAATAAGTATTAAGAACTGAGTAGAGAACTGAGTACAGAGTAACAAACACACACACACACACAAGTATGTGCAACTCAGCATGATGGGATGATATCCTGGAAGCTCTTATCACAATAGATGCACCGCCTTATTTAGGCGCCATCATAGAAAGCTAATTGAGCGATAGAGTACTCATGTATGAAACGGACAATGGTGTAAAGCGGCACGTGGATACGAGAGGGGTTCCACAAGGATCTGTCTTTGATCCAATGCAGTGGAATATCATGTACAATGGCCTACTCCGGCTCCAATTGCCAGCCGGAGCAAATATCATTGGTTTTGCTGATGATATTGCTGTGGTCGTGATAGCAAAACAGAGCATTTCTGGAGGTTAGCAACTGGTTAGAGAGCAGTGGCCTATCGCTAGCTACTAAAAATACCGAGACAGTGCTAATTAGCAGCCGTAAGATTGTGGAAACGGCTTATATTATGGTAGGCGATACTACAATTATATCCCACCCCTTCCTTAAGTACCTGGGAGTAATGATCGACCACAGGCTGAACTTCAGGGACCATTTAGCGTACGCCAGCAAGAAAGCCAGCCGTACCGCTGCGTTGGCCAGATTAATGGCCAATACTGGAGGATCAAGGCAATCACGGCGTAAACTGCTTGTCGGTGTAGTCAGCTCGACCCTACTCTACGGTGCACCGGTCGCGAGATACCAAACCAATATCCGTGCAGAAAACGCTGTCCAACGCATCTGTGGGCTGAGGGTATGCTGCGGTTTCCGAACCATCTCTAAAGATGATGCGCTGGTGGTGGCTGGACTACTCCCGATAGACCTTAAAGCACAGGAAGCTGCTGACCTATACTTAAAAGCGCCAGGAGTCCCGGAAATATGAAGAGCGGAAATACGCGGTGGCAGAGATCGACAAAAGGACGTTGGACATTGAAGCTAATCCTCAACATAGAATTATGGCTGGACAGAAGACACGGACAGGTGACATTCTACTTGACGCTACTTCTAACGGGACACGGATGTTTGAAGTCCTTTCTAATTAAAAGTCAAGCAAAGTCGAAAAATTCTCAGCAGTCGTCGTTGTAGAACCAGATTGTGATATTCAGTTCAAGACTTTCAATCATTCCTATTTGAACCGATTCCCATTCAATAGCACTTTCCTTTTCCGTTCGACGTGCTGCGACATTTCGGTTTCGCATAACATTCTGTGAACGCCGACCATGTAAGCATGACCTCTTGTTGTCATTGTTACAAATATCGAAATTCAAAATAGTCATTACTTTGTATGAATCCCACATAAAGTTTCCACTAATCAATAATTTACTATTGAAATTGCCAAAATAAAGAAAGCAAATTATGCAATTTTAAATTTTAAACTAGACAAAACTTTAAATTTAAAACAAATTAGAACTAATATATGCTGAGCTTTCAAATGGAATGACCGCCTACTGCGCTACGCTTGGAACAATAATTGAATTGAAGCTTTTGCTCTCTCATTTACCGGAATTGCTGCAAGAGTGCTGAGCTATTCTATTCACAAAAAGAATCTATTCGGTTTTAAATTTTCAAAAATTTTCGCTCTTGAAATCCAGCTAAATTAATTATCGTTTTGGAGTTTTTAGGCTCGAGGAGTGAGATAAAGAAACTAAGAAAGGTGAGCAAGCAGATTTAAGAAAATAGCGTTGAGTCCGCTTTCACAGTTTTATTTTTAGGGTTGTGTGTGGAAACTAACAAGCGGAATTCACCACCGATTTTTGCACTTAAGTTTCTTTGGAATTCTCAAGCAGTTAAGGCATTGTTGGCACGGAGAGACGGCTGTTGGAGAAATTGACAATTGACAGACAAAGACTGCTGCAGCTGTGTGGTTTTTCGGGTTCCTCGAGCCGTCTAGACCTTGCTACATATTTTGACAATTCAATTTCTATGAAATAAATTTAAGCAGAAATGAGAAAAATCAACTGATTTTAAAAAGTTGATTGAAATATAGGTAACGCTCAGGGTTATTGGGTTAGTAGTTTTTTAAGCATTAATTATTTTGGTATTATTCACATTGGGTTTATTATATAGTATAACCATGCACCTTGGTCACAAAATCGGCTAAATCTATGGATATAGCATATCATCTCAGAAAGGCTTTCAATCTGCTTCAGCTTCTGATGAAGCGCAAGGTACTGCTCTGTAAGAATTGCTGTTTCATTTTTGTGTTCTTCCCAGCTGAGCACTTGCAACAAATCTGTGCTTCTGTGTTGAGAGGTTTGTGGAACCTCAAAAAATTTGATGTCCGAACCTTCCTAGGTTCATCTTAAGTCCGCTTGCCTCGTCAAGTGGAAACAGAAATGCTGTTTAAGTGGCATCGTTTAAATCGCATTTAATGAGTTTTTCATTTGAATACTTAAAATGCCGCTCTTCTCCCCTTCTGTTTTTAACCGCTCCAAGAATTTTTTGACTGTAATTTCATTAAATTTGCGCACTCTATCATGGACCAGAACCCTTCATTCTACATATTCCATACTGATCTCTGACTCATGCCAAAGCAAAATGGCAAGAGAGAGAAAAAAAAACAAAACACCCGCAAGCACCCGTGCAACTTGACGAGCGTCCACCAAATGCTACCCCATGGGGACGCCATTTACCGAGTCGACTGTCTAGGAGTAAAAGAACTTCGACTGTCATGCATGCGTGGTAATAAGCATAAAAGAGCGGACCCTAGACTGGGTCTCCAGTCCCCAAGTCAGAGTCGTCGGAGAGTCAGCATGCAACATACGCCAATTTAAAAGCTGAGCTGGCCTCAGTTCGTTAGCCAACTTCTCTACAACATGCATATGTATTGAACATACATATGTGTGTGTGTGTGTGTTTGTGAGTGTTTTAGTCGTTGCTTTTATTGTTGGTGTTGTCCCAGACCAGAACTCTTTAGGGTTACTGACATGAACCTTGAATTTCAGTTCGTTATGCTGCCTCCAGCTTCGACTGCAGTTGCTGTTGCTGTTGTTGTTGTCACGGTTAGCCGTTTATAATACCTCCAACTCCATCTTCAAGTCTGACTCCTCGAGTAGTCTGTTGCTCCTTTTGTTTTGTCTGTTTTTACTTGGCGCACAATTTGTCTTTTTACTGTCATTGATTTTCATTTTTCACTCGGCACTCGTTATATAAAAAAAAACGCCAGTGAAGAAGGCATCTTCCATTCCAGGTCTCGTTTGGTGGTCTGGGCTAGACCGTTACCCGTTCGAAAAGACTCAAAAAACTCAAACTTGTAAAGCTCTGGCTCATAAGTACAATTATGATGGCATTGAATGTTAACCACCAACCCACATGCAGCAATATGCAAAAACAGAAGAAACGAAACAATACGGTGTCCGGTAGTCCGACAAACTCATTTGCGGTTTTTCTAAGTCACCGCACGTTCTGCGGCTTCCAAAAGCAAACACAGACCACAGGTCGATGAAGGAGTTGGAGTAGGAGACGGATCTGTAAATGATGTGCTTAGAATTGACAAGCTGTCAAGCGTGTGGCATGCCAAGCCGGATGTCTATTTTTTTTTTGTTGTTCAGCTGGATAGCTGGGGAAAGAGCGCATGGTAATAGTTTAGCTATGTAAAGTAGTTTGTTAGGAATGAATTAAAGGTAATTTGTTTCTTGTACTTTTCTAAACAAATTTTTCTTATTCAATTGTGGCAGTGTGTTTATACCCTTGAAAGAAATAATTAGGTGATACATATATAAAACTTATGTCTTCGATATTTTAATGCCAGGAAATGTCAGGTCTCTTCCATTAATGGCCACTCTGATATTAAATCCTGTTAACTGTTCCAAGGAACGTGATTCCATAGTAATTGTATCGAAATTTTTTATTACAATTGGAGAACAAGATATGCGGATGAGTCACTAAAGCTTCTCCGCTTTCAACACTGAAAAAAAATCCGAAAATCAGGAAGCCAGTTCGGGGATAACGGTTGCTGCAGCATTATTAGAGAATTGTTTTTGTCTAAAAATTCGCGCACAAACAACGATTTGTGAGTAAATTAAGGTGCGAAACCCAATTTTTGTTCTTCCACAACTCCCCGCGTTTCTGGCGGATAGCTTCACGCAAATTGCGGATAATATGCAGGTAATAGTTCTTATTGACCGTTTTTTACTGTGCAAGAACTCATTCCCCTACCGCCCCGGCAGTTTGAAAAAACATCATACTTTCATTCTCGCACTTACTTTCGTTGGTACCAAGTATATTACAGCAGAGCTTGTCCAAATTTGTTAAATATTTAGCATATTGGCAAAGTCTCTTAAGATCAAAAACGACGACAATAATACTAAATTACCAAAATGATTATGGTTTTTCAAAACTTTGCTAAGCATCGTACTTATTATTATTTTTGTATACCCTTGCAGAGGGAATCATAAAATTGACCGGATGTGAGCTGAGTTGATTTAGCCCTGCCCGTCTGTCTGTTTCGGTGCTATCTCCTCCGTCAGGTTGAAAGCTACCTTCACCAAACGAAGTCTTTTGGTACATATACGCTGCACATTTGTCGGAACCGACCGGATCGGATGGCTACAGCATATAGCTGTCATAGGAAAGATCGGTCAAAAAACTAGTTTTAGTGAGAAAAACTTTTTGGTTTTCAACGGAATCGCCTCCAAATTTCGTAATTGTTAGTTTGTTATGCCTTTTCATGATTCCACTATATTTGGTTGATATCAAACATCTATATAAAAGTAAGGTCCGAAAAGAAGTCTTAGTTAGAACAACTTTTTTGATTTCAATGGAGGCTGCAAGGGTAAACAAAACTTCGGCCGAGCCGAAGTTATCTTTCCCCTTTTTTGACCTCAAATGGATCTCAATCGGGGGTGACACAGAAACCTCTTCCAACCACATTCCAACCGAAAACCAATTCTTAGGTGCCACAGAAACTTCTAGTATTTTGTTAGGAGACTTTGTCATACCAACCAATACACAAACCAGCCAATATACAAACCAACCAAAACCGACTTCACGAACCTGCGCGATTTAGCACTGTTTTTGTAGTGGGACCGTAATCTTATACACACACCTTTTAACTCGACTTTCGAAGAAGAAAACGAAATCTCTCGAAGTTCTGTGGAACCGACGGATTTTTTGAGAGATTTCCAAACCAACCGACGGAAAAATATCTAGTGATTTCTGTGTCACCTCCGTATGTGTTTGTCAAATCGGACTCAGCGAATGTCTCTTCTGGTGAGACCACCCTCAAGGGAGTGGTCTTGGCCCATTGCTCTTTGGTCTGTTTATCAATGACCTTTCCCAGGTAATCATTACATCGCAATCCTTTTTTACCGGTACAATCTTCATTTGGAATAAACCTGGTTAACCCCAAACCCCCCACTGGCTTCGCCACCTGATCAGACTTTATCGGGGGTGACACAGGCTAAAAGCACTTATATCTGTTTCAGTAAAGAGTCAGATTAGATTTGGAAACCTTCCACATTAAGTGCGACCTTTTTTATAGAAAAAAACGCTCATTCGGGACTCTTTTTTGAGCTCATAATGACGGTGAATGCTCATAAAAGTGTCGAAAAGGTGTCAGAAAACACACATATAGCTTGCTGGGTTGTGAGTGGGTTTGTGGTGGTGGTGGATTAGCGGTGACCAAAGAAATCAATGACCAAAACAGTGACCGCTACAGTGCCCAAAACAGTGACCAAAACAATGAACAAAACAGTGACCAAAACATTGACCGAAACAGTGACCAAAACAGTGACCGAAACAGTGACAAAACAGTGACCAAAACAGAGTTTTTATTGTGCACGAGTTTTTGAAAAGAACGAATTCCGGTCAAATACATAGTATCGGTCATAACGCATTGAAAATGAGCAGACCTTCAACACCATTAAATGCTTCTAATACATTTCTTAATTTTGTAATATCTGCGCTAAATCAAATCGTAGACCTATTTGGAAACTCTTTTTTTAAAGCTGATCAATAGTTTGATACAATGATTTCATAGTAGTTCAAAAATAAATTTTGAATTTAAAAAAAAATGTCAATAAATGCTTAAATTGGAAAATTCAGCAACTATTTCGTTGGTTAAAATGGAAAGTTTAACAAAATATATGGCACAATTGTCAACATCGATTTTCAATGGGGAACAATAAAACAAAATTACTTTATATTCTTTTGCAAGTATTGTAATTTCAAGCAATCTCTCGTAAAGAGCTTCGCTCGTACCGGGTGTTCCACGACGACGATGAAAAATTCAATCAGTGTAGTTAGGTCAATTTAAATCGTTATTGATTGTCTTCCAACCAAACTGGAAAGTCAAGAATGATATCTATTAAAATTTTGTGATCGATGAGTTTCTTGTGCTTAGACCATAGATTTGATCTATTTAATGAGGCTACTTCAATGTTCCTCAAATTTTAAGGTAAGATTTTAACTGAATAGAAATGATAGTGTTTAGCAATTATAGCCATCGATTATTAAATTTATTTTTAATTGAATGTTTTTTGAACTTGGCAAACATCTATTCTCTTGGGGCAATTTGTTGTATTTTTTCTGTTGCTTAAATACAACCTAAACCCCTCACTAAAAGTCATCATTTATTTATGACATGAGTTCTGCGCCCCGAAACTGTGCCCAAATGTAATTATATAACCCAGCAGAAAACATCTTTGGGCCTCGGTCTTGGGCAGTAAGAAGAAAAGATGAAAGAAAAAACAAGAATTATATCATAAAAGATGAGGCTTGGCTGATATTTTTTTCCTTTTTGACTTGGGCTTGTTCCGCAAGTGTCTGCGCTTCCAAGAACGGTCGACTGGCTGCCGATGATTCAGCAGCCGTGGCCGGGGCTTAATGAATACCTTGCAGATTTTGAGGAATTGATGCTGCGTGGAACAACAAAAAGAAAACAAAAATTACGTTTCAATGATGGCGTAGCTGATGCGAACTGCGAATGATGAGACGCGTGAGATATTTCCAATACGATTTACGTTGTTGTTTTTGTTGTTCTTTTTTTACCAAGATATTTCCGCTAGAATTGCGCAAATATGTGGCCTTTTGCAGTTACCGTAAATGTGGGGCAGCTTAGTGTATTTCTTAGAGTTTATTTACCTCAAGAGTGAGTCAATAGGGGGCATGAGAGATCTATTTGTAAGCTTATTAGTAAGCATTCTTACAAATAAGTTTTTGAATCGAATACTGAAAGATTTTTCGAGTTTTGGAAACTAGAAATTAAAGTTGTTCCTAAAAGGAATTTCGTGAGTGTGTCTGACACACATACTCCTCTTACCCAGCATGAAAAATGAAACGAACAAATGAATTAAGTGACTGATGAATATTAATTGATTCCAAGGCTGCCAATCTCTAGAATTCTTCAGAGAGTTCGCTATGTCGTAAAGTCTCAGATACAGTTCGTAAATCAGTTAAAGATATTAGGGTTTTGGTTCACACCATAGCTTTTTAGATCGTTGAAAAATTGTCCACCTATATTTTTGATGAATGGAAAATGAAGTATTCTGGAACAATCGTTAAAGGAAGAATCATCTTCGTACCAAAGTCGTGCTGTGCTGAAATAAATCAGCACGCGCCCATCCATAAAACAAAGGTGAGAGTGTGGCTTAACGTCACAAGGCATTGATGTGTGAAACATCCCAGTCGGAATTGAGTGCATGCCAGAAGGACATCTCGTATACAACTTTTGCCACTAAGAAGAAGTTGCAAAAACCAACCATTTTCCATTCGCTTTTGTACAGGGATGAAACGCAGCAGGTACTGTTCTAAAAGAAGAGATGTATGCATGTTGTGCAGACTTCTTCGCTTCAAACCTATTGCAAAAAGAAACGTGCATCACTTTTGGGAACTACGTTCCGCCAAATCCGACTGGGATGTGGTATGAGATGAGCTCCGACTTTCACATACTTTTTTTTTTTTTTTGGCGATAGAAGCATCAAAAGTCATTACAATCGCTGAAATGCGACAGAAGTGTGGGACTTTAGCTCTGTAAACTACCGCATTCTTTTCCCGGTGTCACCGTGGCCATATTCCTTACAGCAGACCAGTTTGCTATAGACTCTAGCATGATATTCACCAGGTTGCCAGCGGCCTCTCCACCCTCAGGCTCAGATTATGTCGTTCTTCATTTAAGGTCGGACAGACAAAAAATACGTGCATTGCGTCTTGGATGACCGAATGCCCTGTACCGTCTTGGCAGTACGGGTCGTCTTCGTGCTTGAACCTTTGTATTTAGATGCAATTACGAACAAACTCGCAAAAGAAAGCATCCAATTGGTTGCAGTTCCTTTCAAGTTTTAGGCACATTAACAAACCACGATACATTTTTATACACTTGAAAAGTGTATTATAATTTTGTCCAGAAGTTTGGAACGCATAGAAGGAATCATCACCTACCAAATAAAGTATATATATTCTTGATCAGCATGACGAGCTGAGTCGATTGATCTTTGTCTGTCCGACTGTTCGTCTGTCCGTCTGTCAGTTTCTACGCAACCTAGTCACTCAGTTTTGAAGCTGTCGTGCTGAAATTTTGCACTGAGTCATCTTTACTTCTTGTAGCTGCCATAGTAATTTTATGTTTCCTATGTTTCTCGTTATATGTATATGAAGATGGTTGGAAGTGGAAGTAAATCTACGACGTCTCTACTCTTAGCCAATGATCTTGCCTTGTATGCTGCACGCTTACATGTCTTTTAAGTGTAACTTGCCGCACTGTCAGGCTTGTGGTCGAAGATAGCCTGCGTTAATCCTTACCCGTTCAATTACATTCCGGGTTTCTGAGATCAATTCACAAGGAAAAAAAAATAAAGCAAATTTGTATAAGTTTATGTTTTTAAAAAAGAATGCTGTACAAAAGGAATATAATCTTCTTAAAAATCAAGTTTATTGTACGTCTTATCATCATCTCCTCTTTCAATCCAACTTTCTTAACATGTTAACACTTCGTTTCACAAATTTCCATATCATTTTCACTTCACATTAACAAAATTTCATTAACATCAAACAAATTTCTACAACAAATGCGCTTACAATAGAAAACCTACGAACTCAGATTTTTTTTTAATTAACAAAAATCAAAATTAACACTCCACGAAATTGCGTAATATTTTCAAATTTTGTTAAAATCAAACAGCAAAACCAGGCCACATTCAATTCAAAGTGGCTGCAAGCAGCTCGTCGCATAAACAAATCACATAATACAATAATATTTGTTGTATATTCATGGCACAGACACACACACACATATCCAAAGAGACGGAGTCATGACCGTTACATTGCCCAAATCCCTAAAATGGGGGGAAATGGAATTTTGTTGACACTTTTTGCGTATTACAAAACTCAACCAATATCAAAAAGGGGGGAAGCCAGCATTATGAGCTGTGTTTCCGGTCGGTTGGCTTACCAAAACCAAATGTAGAATAGTTGATCTTTGTAAGCCACATTCAATTGACCTTCAACCGCACTTGCCGCAATTACGAACAAACCTCTCACATGCAAGTGCGTTTATAAAACAACTACAATACCAAAACATTTGCAGCTCCAATTCGATTTCATGGTCGGCCAAGCAACTCTTAGAGCATTCACTTGTGCAAAATGAAAAGCATGGTGTCATTGCATTGAGATACATTTATCTGTACAAGCAAACTGTATAAATATGTATAAAGTTAAGTGGCTTTTCTGTCTTTGATATTATTATTTATTTACCTGGGGGTCTTTGTCTTGCACGATGACACGCGTCTCAAATGCTGAAACGTGTTTTCCCCTAGGATTTGATACGCCGCCACCTTCTCTAAGCCGCGAACTCAAGCCGACTGCATCTTATCTTTTATGAGTAGCACATGAACTTTCGGGTTGAAAAAGGTCAAATGCTGTCTTTGACTATAATTTTGCTTTATTGCTGTAGAGTTTGTTGGTTGATGTTGTTGTTGTTGATGATTTTAATGGTGCTGAGGAATTTTCAGCCTGTTAGGAATGTCTTAACTGACCGCTGGGCAATTTTCTAAAAACATTTTGTGTCATTAGCCAGATTGAAGAGGTTGATAAAAATAAACCTTACAATTATTTGTGTAGGCAAACTGCATTAATGCATTTTGGAAGGAAAACAGAGCTGGGTATTCTTTTTAAACTCTTATATGAACTATTTCAATTTTCGGCTGTTGAGCCGATATAGCCAGAAGGAACGAACCTTCTATCCATAAAACTGGTTCAGAGTATAAAAAGAAAACTGGAAGGCAACTCAAAACGCTGGAAGAATGTTATGACCCCAAGCGTTTCCGCAAGGCCCAGTGCCCCATTGTGGATTGGCTGACCTGCACGCTTAAGTTGAAGGGACGCAACAATGGCAAGAAACTGAGTTCCAGTCGCACTGTCAAGCGCTCGCTCGAGATGATTCATGGTGGATGTGTCGCCCTTGCTTCGCGTTAACCATGCCATCTGGCTGCTGTGCACTGGAGCACGTGGGGATGGCTTCAGGAACACCAAGATCATTGCTCAGTGGTTGGTCGATAAGCTGATCAATGCTGCAAAGGGTTTCTCCAACTCGTACGCCATCAATTCGAAAACAAGAAGAAGAACACATAACAATTCTACTGACATGTTTGCAAAAAAAAGGAAAATTTCTCAATTCAACAATTCCGTAGCTTAACTGAGGGTCGTGAACACATAAGGTTCAAAAACATAAAAAATACAATCAATAAAACTCTGTCTGTAACCAAGACCAAGAGACCTGCCATCACCTACACCAAACATTGTTTTAGTTGTTAATAAATGTTTTCCTTATTGATGCAGCTATTTTGCATACTATTTCATAAGGGCCAGGTCAACTTTTCGCTTATTCAAAGCGTGTTGCTGTCTTTGTCTTGGCATTTTTATTTTGTTTAATATTCGAAAGTCAAGTTTTGGCACTTGAATAATAGCTCGTCTAAACATCTGGTTTTCAAACAAAAATAACTACAGTGAATCACAAGGGGTCCTTTAGTAGCTCGTGTGTGGTAAATTTACGCACAACCATTTTACGAAAGCTAGTCAATACCCTAATATAAATAGATTCATAACATTATAAAAAACAAATATTTTGCAAAAGTCAACAAGTTTGGCATACCATCTTCTAAGTTCTTTAACAATAGCTATATAGTCAATGGGACGTAACTCTGGAGGTGGGTTTTCCAAAAAAGTTGTTTAATCCAATTTGCAGTCGATTGCAACCTGACCGATATCTTTGGATCTCTCCGCTTACTGACTTCTACTTGTCGCTGACTTTTTTTGAAGCATATTGTTCTTTGAATGTCCTAAGGTTATTTCTTTGCTTCACTCTTTGTATCATTGACGCGCATTTCAGAGGGTATTATAAAATTGTGCGGATGTTTGTAACGCATTGAAGGAAGCATCTCCGACCACATAGAGTATATATATTCTTGATCAGTATGACGATCTGAGTTGATTTAGCCTTGTCCGTCTGTCCGTCTGTCTGTTTCTATGCTATCTCCTCCGTCCGTTTTAAAGCTATCCTCACCAAACTTTACACGAAGTCTTTTGGTACATATACGCTGCACATTTGTCGGAGCCAGCCGGATCGGATGACTATAGCATATAGCTGTCATAGGAACGATCGGTCGAAAAACAAGTCTTAGTGAGAAAAACTTTTTTGTTTTTAATGGAAACGCCTCCAAAGTACGTATTTCTTAGTTTACTATCCTTTTCCATGATTTCACTAAGTATGGTCGAAATCGGATGACTATAGCATATAGCTGCCATAGGAACGATCGGTCTAAAAACTAGTTCTAGTGAGAAAAACTTTTTTGTTTTTAATGAAAACGTTCTTATCATTGGCATACACTTATTTAATATACTTTTACTCAATTCTATCAAATTTTATCAAAATCGGATGACTATAGCATATAGCTCCCATAGGAACGATTGGTCGGAAAACTAGTTCGAGTGAGGAAAACTTGTTTGTTTTCAATAAAAACGTCCTTTTTATTGGCATATTCTTATTTTGTATACTTTAACACATTTCTAGAAAGTTTTAGCAAAATCCAATGACTATAGCATATAGCTACAGTATGAATGATCGGTCGAAAAACAAGTTCTAGTGAGAAAAACTTTTTGTTTTCAATGGAAGCTGCAAGGGTATACAAAACTTCGGCCGAGCCGAAGTTAACTTTCCCCTATTTTTCTTGAATAAGGTTAACACTGACTCTTCTAGTTTTGGATAATGGGCACCTTGATTCTGCCAGTTTTCGGCAAGTATTTTAGTGAACATGTCTTCCCGAACTTAATTATGACTTTTTTACGCAATTGATAGTAACTTTAAAGCGTTTAGCTAATTTTCTGTACGAAATTTCATATGTACTACAGTAACTGTGCATAATTTTTTTGAGTATGTTCTTAGACTGGATTTACACGGTGAAGCAAGAGCTTTTTTCAAAACTTCATGCAGTTTGCTTCACCGTGTAAATTTAGTCTAAAACTGGATGGAAAACTGGAAACTTCATGGAGTTCTTGAAAAAGCTTTCGTTTGTAGGAGAGAAGCATAGTGGTGTCGCTTGCCCCTCTACTCCTCTTTCTTACAAGCAAGAGCTTTTTGCAAAACTTCATGAAGTTTGCTCCACCGTGTAAATCCAGTCTTACTCTTCGACTCGAGGCATCATGAACACTAAAATAGGACAAGTGAAAAATGCAAATCTCTTTAGAATCGTTCAAGTTTTGAAACGGCATATTGCTTGGCGTAATCGAAAGCTCACACTGGGAGGAATATTCATTCAATGCGTGCTGTTTCCTTTCGGTACATTCCTTAGGATACCATTGCACACTCTGCGGTGATGCATTGATAGAAAATTGATTTATTTTAATCTTGATCCTTGATTGACCATGCTAGAGTCCTAATCTAGATTGCAAAGAGCAAAAATTCAAAATTGTGTCTGAACAGATTTTATAAGAGAGGTCTGTTTAGAATGGGTCCCATACTAAAGAGCAGTATTCCAAAATAGAACGTACTAAAGATATGTTTAAGGTTTTAGTTGTTGAGTGTCGTCAAACTCTTTAGATAATTGCCAGATCTCCTTTGGTTTTATTTACTATTGCGTCGAAGTGGGTGTTGAAATACAAGTTCTGATCAAAAAGTACACCGAGATAATTTACTTGAGAAATTCGGCCTAGGACGTGATTCCTCATAGAATAGGAGACATTGTGAGGAGAGCTACGATAAAAAGTCATAACTTGGCATTTAGAATGTTTTAAGAAGAGGAGGTTAGTTGAACACCACTTCTGCAGTTTATTTAGGTCTAGTTGTAGGCGCGTTGTAAAGAACCACTAAGAGTATGGTAGGCGGATTTTAACGTCAACTAAATACGGTTGAGTGCTATATGACTTGTGGAAGGTCGTTTTCAAAAAAATACAAACATCAACGGGCCTAGATGATTGCACTGTGGAACACCTGAAGTTACGTTCACAACTGCTGACAATATAATGTTAAATAAAACTTTTTATATTCGATTAGATAAGTACGATGAGAACTACATAGTACATTAAGTTAGGTGAAAAGACCAAAAGAGACAGTTTGTGGTGAAGGATAGCATGATTAACCGAATCAATGGCCTTACTTACATTTACAGAGAGATGTTTAGATTGCTACAGAGATGCTGAAACTGCAAGGTAATCAACTACTCAAATGGTTTGGAATGGCAGAAAGCTTGAATATTCAAAAGTAAGCTGTATATCGAAGTCTAAGCATTTTGTTTGTTGGTGTTACAAGTGCATTTAAACAGCCTCAAAATATAGCTTAGTTAGTTCTTACCAAAGATTTATTTTTTAAAAGTTAATGTACAATTTTTAAAACATTCTTTCCATTCTAATGTTACCTCTCATAAGATAAAAATCATTTCAGCTCATTAGGTAATATTTCCGTTTCATCCATTCATTTTGAAATGCTTCTGTTATCTGGTTAGCTCACCTAACAGTATAATTATACCACGATTACCTTTACTTCCATTCTTCTTTCATTCTTTCTTTGCTTCCACTTCAATAAATCAACTTCCTGACTACATTCTCTACCACCGTTCAATGACACAGTTAATTACATAAACACCTAAATACATGCTTACATACACACAAACACACTCGAGCATATTTGCAATTAAAATGCATTAATTAATTTAGTTTTTAGTTGCACATGGGCTCTGTGTGCTACATTTTTCACACTAAACACACACAGGTACGTAAGTATAATAGAAAAATAACGCAAGTCTAGACCAGCTAACCCATACGCTTCGAATTTAATATATGCCATTGCAAAAAAAAAGCATAAACAAGTTATAATTAGTAAGCCAGTTTTGATATTTAATTTTTTGAGCCCCTGACATAAATAGAATTGAGCTCAGATTGGTGCAGGTTTTCACTTGGAAAAGTTGTTCTTAGATTCTAGTTGACAGATGCTGAGAAAAGAGAGAGCTAAGAATGGAAAACTCAATTTAAAGAATTGAATTTAAAGACGTGAGTTTATGGGCAATAAAGGTATCAAGTTCGATTTATGGGCAAAAATAAAACATTTTTCGTAGTTTTTCCGTTAACTGAACTTTCACGCTTTAAGCGGGGACAAGTGTCAATGTGCAAATAGAAAAAAACAATAACAATCTTAACAACCAACACGCCAGACAGGCAATTAACATTGCTTTGTTGTTGTTAACAATTTTTAGCTTGTTGAAAAGCGTATTTTTTAAGCTACTTTTACTTATCGCTTTATTATAACGGATCGCTAAAAAAAAAAAATAGTTGCCAACTAATCGTGCATGAACTTTAAAGCGAAAGGTGGGCGTAACACGCTCTCACTCACACTACCTCTCTTTCTCTGTCTGTAAATAAATGACGACTCCAGTGACTCGAAATTTATGCCAAAAGTCAGAATTTGTAACTATATACTGAACTTTCTTAATAAAGAAATCTATTGAATTTGTAGTCCGCATCTTTTCACCATGTAAAGTAATTGTAATAGTTGCGTTATTGAAAAGGTTTGAAACTTGTTTTAAGTCTATGACTAGAATTCCCTTTAGAATTTACATCTTTGCTTGCTTTATCTTTAGGGAGATAAAAAATAAAGAGCAGTTTTAAATCAATATTATGAAAGGATTAAGAGTGATGAAAGCGATCAACTGCTATGACATTGATTTGGAATTAGGGGGTAAAAAGGTGAAGTAAGGAAAACAATTTGATATGATACACAAATTGTAAAAGGAATTTAAGATTTTATATAAATAAAGGCGTTATTACCCGTAGTGTAGTTACTCCTGTAGTGGTCGCGTGTGGCTCAGGGTTTAGTGTGTGTGCCTTTTGTGCAAGAGGTCGTGGGTTCGATCCCGCCTCGGGACGTCTAAAGATTTTATATTCGTTTTAATTTTCTTACTTTCTTAAAGAAGGAATAAAATATGTTTATGCAAATGGTTCATAAACAGCTTCTCAGAGTATCATCTCTTCTTAAACAAATATTTTAGTCTTGCAGAAGTGAAAGGTTTCATCGAGCAAATGTAATTTTTGTCTTTAAACCAATCAAGTATCTTTGTAATTTAGGTTACCAGTTTAATTGTGTAGTTCTTGGTCCATGGATTCGCTTGTAAAAGTAGCTTAAATGTACTATTAAATTTAATGCCAGTTGGCAGCGCATTCAACTTGTCACGTTGCAAACAAGTTCGTACTCATAAAACTTCATTAAAAGACGCTATGTTAGACAATATTGTTCAGTGTTTCTTGTTGTTAGTTGATGAGTTGATAAAACAAGGCCCCCCAAGAAGGAAATAACAATGGATTGGAATTTGCCTCTTAAAAGGGCAAATATTTTAAATGTAAGAGCTTAATAGGGTTTTTGAAATTGCCTTTTGTTGATGTAGCCAAACCTTTTCCTAACCCACGTAGGTAATTCCAATTTTGATGTAATTATTATTTTGGGCGGCACTTGTTCACTTTACACCAACATCGAAACACTTTTTACGGGGGCTAATTATAAAGAAATGTAAAATAATTTGAAAACACAACCTTTTTGGCAATTAATCATTCGGCACCCACTATAAACTTGTATAAATATTTTGAAGATGCCTTGAGACTTGAATATACATGACCAAACATCTCAAAATTAAACTTTTCTTGTGCAATGGATTAATTAATGAAGCAGTAAGTGGGTAGCTTAATAACTAAACATTGGATTCAAAATGAATAATCCATATAAAATTGGAAATTTATGGACTGTGTGGTAGTTGTCAAACTGGTTTGCCTTTTGGTTTACTTACTAAAACTGAAACAAGTCTTAAATGCAACAATTAAATGTCATTAGATCAAATAAATAAATGCATTGCACTAGTCAACAGACTATAGCAAATAACAATAATAATTACTTAGCAAATAGAACGCAAGCAGAGAATTATATTGCGGTTTATGTCATTACTGAAATCAGACCTAATTTGAAATCATGGGTAATCAAAATTTATTTTCAAATTCACTCCTTTTCAACTTCTTCATTGTTTGTTTTAAGAAAACCACTTTATGTAGCTTAGTGCCAAATGGATTTGCCCGCTAAAATTGCACTAAACGACCTTTTTTCGCAGCTAACTTGTTTGTGGAAAACCCCAACCAAACAAAGCCAAGTGCAGGAAAAATCTTACAAACACGCTAATGAGTTGGAAAATTTTGCAGACCATTGCTGGCAATTTGTACTTGAATGTCGAGTGCATAAATCATTTAAGTAAATTGGTTGCGGTTTTTTTATTTTTTGTTTAGACTGAATGCCCAGTAAATTGGGTGCTAATAATATGGCCTTCCCTTGGTTCAATAAATGCAATGCAAGTCAGGGCCTGCACTCAAAATGGTTTGCCAAAAAAAAAAATAGCGTGGAAGGTCTGTTGCACAATAATTCAACAAAAAATATGATTAAACTCAATAACGTAACGACCTCAATTATTTGGGGCTACTTTCTTCAAGGAAAACACTAAACAAACTGAGTAATTTACATATTTAAGACACGAAGTCGTGACGTTTTGAAATGAAATTAAAACTCTGAGATTAGAGGAAGTCGAGTCAAACAATATTGATAATAAAAGTATACATACTGAATTTTTGACACACACACACAAACCATACATAAGTCATATATGAGAAGCATCAAGTTTGTTGCCTAAGTCTTTTGTTTTCGCACCCATGAGAGTGAAATCTTTGCTGGGGTCTTGTTTGCTTTTCAAGCCAGACTATTTATGTTTTGGTCTGCATGTGTAGGCATAAATGAGATATTCTGCAGAAAAACGCACACAGGCAGGCAGACAGGCAGACTCGAAGTTTGTGTTTTAAGCCGTTTGTTTATTCTTAGTCATTCAGACATTTCAAGGATACAAGTTTTTGGTGTGTGTGAAATATGCCAAGCCACAACTGTATTTCAAACTTCGCACTGTGGTTCAAAAATCCATTTTTTGGTTCTTCAAATATGATAAATAATAAATTATTAATTTAAGCGTTTTTTTATACGATTCAATCTACACCTCCTATTTACCCGTGTTGACAGGAGAACAAAGAGAAAGAAATGTCATTCCGAAAGTTTTTACGTTACGTTATATATACGTTTTGTATATTTCTGTCTTGACACAGCCCAAAGGGCCAAAACCGAGATCCTCACAATCTCTTGCGCTTCTAATTTTCGCACAAGAAAAAGGGACCTACAGTTTAACGTCGAATACGAACGGCAAAGTTTGAGAAGCTTTTTCATGGCAATTTATTTTAAGCTGGCGCCTAAAGTTATTAAAGGTCAACGGTATTATCCCAAAAATAATAATTTTTTAATTGTTCATTAAGGTATTTAAAAAATTGTCGCATCGTTCATTGATTCTGTTTTTGCGTTTGCATAGAAAAATCTTTCACTTGTTCATTTCATTTTTATGAGACAATCCGTTTCTTTTCAACGTAAGAAGAGAAACCAAAAATAATGCAGTTGGAGGGCTCTATATTTAAGTGCTTAGTGATCGTAACTAATGGTCAACTTTTGCAATATTCGTTGTCAGTGAGTTTCAAATTTAGATCTGTAGCCTTTGCTGTTTGTCCTGGGTGTTAAAAAATCTGACAGACAGTCTGGCTAAGGATCAATTTGTAAGAGAGTAAGAATCTATGGTAGCAATGTTCTTTTCAGCTAATATGGGGGTTTTCTGCTCGCCACGCATGGTTTATGTATTGTGTGCGTACATAAATACGTGGTCAATGAGAGCATTATGCGAATCAACGATTGTGCTTGGTTCTGGCTCATTGGCAACAAGTGGCTAGAAAAGACAACTCATACATTCCACAAATTTGCTGTATTCTCAATGAAAACATTCTCAGATATTTTGAGTTTGAGTTTTGATTTGAGTAAATTTCAGGACTAAATGTCAGTTTCTATTAATACCGAAGAAAGATTCGTAAAAATTAAAGGGTTATGAACATAAGAATATCGGAAATTGTCGTCAAATTACAAATAATAATAGCTGGTTAAAAGTCCATTCGTAAAGGATAATTTAGAAACTTTTCTTTGACTATTGCTTGTCAATAGCTTTGAGCCTACTTTCTTTTATGAGATGTCAAAAAAAAACAAATTTCTTTATTTCTGTTTGCTTAAAACAGATAATTAGTTTTTTATGCCTCACTAAACTTAAATTGACAAACAAAAATACCCAGATGAATGTTGACAGAGAAAACTTGGAATTTTCTTCTCTTCTTTTTTTTTTGGTTGTAGTAATTTTCGCTTTGATATTGCCGACTAATTAACAAAATAATTCAACAGGAAACTTCCAGCTGAAGATTCTTTTCCTATGATTAATCTAAAATAAATTTCTTTTTTTGAACTTTTTATTTTTTTTTACTTTTTTTTTGTGCGCTCTACTTTAACGCATAATTATGGAGAAATGTTCGAAAATGGTAGTGAAAAGGGCGGCGTTAATTGGTAACTCAAAGAACCAAATTTGATTATGGCCTGCAGAGAGCTCTCGTTCTTTCTCTCTCCGTCTAAATCAGGTGAGAGATTAAAGTCTATAATCTACGCTTAGGTTTTACAACTCACCAGCTTCGGTGGCATTCAATTTCTCGGCAGATTCTGTTGTTGAAGTCGTTGAACTATCCACAGATGCCTCACTGCTGCTGCTGCTTTGTTCTACGCCAATTGTTGTTGGCGCGACTACAGTCTCGGCTGGTGTGGTTGTATCCAAAGTTGGATTGGTCGTTGTGATGAGGGCAACTGCATCATCCTCGCCTGCAGGCTTACACTGGGCTTGATCAATTTGAATGCCAAACAGCAATAATCCACAGAGACTAACCCAGCAGAGTCGCCTCCATAACATCAGCGTGGTTTCGCCTCGAGCTTTTCTTCTTCGACACGTTTGCATTTTGAATTTGTTGTTGTTGGCTTTTTAAAGCGATATTTTATTACTATATATATATTTTTTTTCTCACACTTTTGCACTTGCTGTTAATTTATAATAATTTTCTAAAAAACATCAACGAAAAATCGACTCATTATTTTTTTTTTTGTTTCATACTTTGCGGTTTTCTCAGTTTGCACGTTTGGCATTTTTTGAACATTCAATTTTTTTTTTGTGTAGCGGCTTTTGTTTTGATTTGGTAACCTAAAATGCTGTCATTTCCTCTTGAAAGTTGAGTTGAATAATGATTGTTATTTTGTTGGTTTTGTTTTGTCAAGTGTTATATATATTTTTGAGAAGAAAGTTTCGCAAACTGTTTATGGGTCAAATGTATAAGTTGGACAAACTAACAAAATTTGTAATTTATTTTACTTAAACCAACTTTTGAAATGAATATTGATCTCATTCGGAATCACTAATGGGCCATCCGACTTGCAATTTGAATAAGACCTCAACCCCTCCAAAAATTTTTTTTTTGTATAAAACGACTGATATATAATTTCAGGGGTTCCTGAGATAGCCAGGACAGCGAATACCCTACGAAAATTATTGGCAGGCGGGAGTAATTGTTAAGACTGACAAATCTGACACAAATCTTTTGTTTCGAAAAAAATAGCATGAAAAGAGCCAAACGGTACTTTTTTCCTTCCATCGTCTTTTCATTTCCTTAATGATCCGTTAATCTATTTATCTTAGTCTCCCTCGAGTATATGTAAATGGACTACATCAATATGATTTTGGATACACATCTTCACCTAAATGTTAAGAGAGAGCTTTTGTAGAAAAAAAACCTGAAGTAGTTGTTCAATTATAAATATTTGATGATCTTTCTACTAATTTCGACTTCTCCGGTATCTTGACAGCCAATTGCATTTAAGAAATAATTGACTTGGGAAAGTATTCTCCTTTAAAGTGAGTTGAAATTGAGTATAGAAGAAATTTTGACACAAAATAACTTTCTATCGTATAAACTTTTTAAATAAGAAGCAAATGAATGTTGCGCTGCCTCGATTTGTATAGTTCGGCTTAGAGGAGAGGAAACCGTTTTTGATCCCTAAGCATGGAACAAACTTTCTACTGAGAGCGCTCATATTAAAAACGGAAAAGAGGACATCCGTACTGGTTTTGTAATATCATTAATTTATGGTCCGGCTCGAAGGACCAACTAAAACCAAGCATTGCAGTCTTGGTTACTATTTAAAAATCAAGAAAATAAAAATAAAGTTACCAAGATAGATAAAGTACTTCCAGTCTTCCCATCAGAATATTTCGCTTACGATTTATAAGAATTTTGCTTTCGACATTTATGAAGTCTATGAAGAATTTACTAATGTTATAAAATGAAGAAAATAATATTCTTTGTCAGAGCACAAACTTCCAGAAAATTGATCGGTCTTGATTTTGAAATCATTTAAGGGATTTTTATATTTTCTTCCTCAACAGCGAATTCATATTGTGCGTATTTTTAGATTATTGTTTGATTTAAACTCAAAGAACATTAAAAAATGTTAAAAATAGCATTTAACTTAATAGACGAAACGTGATCATGTCTGGGAAAACCTTACCTATCTTGTGTCCATATGTTCATATCAATTTGTTTTTGATTTCTTGAGAATTATTGAATTATAACTCCTTTTTACCCGGAGCTTAGGGGGATAGCACTAGTATCTGACTGAAAATGAAACCAGGACGTTAAACCCAAAAACATAAAATTTATGATATTCAAATTTCGTTTTTGGGTTGTTGTTGTTTTTTTTTTTTTAAAATTTTAAAAAAAAAAGACATATTTTACACAACACCCTGGTCAACGGTACAGGTGTTTCAAGAACCTCCGGGTTCTATCATCAGAGCAGAAGCAGAGGTTTCCTCATGACCCATTGTTAGGAATTATAAAATAAAAATTAGTACCTGAAAACAAATGTTTGTGGTACCAAAAAATCGTTAGGCGCTTTTAAGAACGCACGCGTTCATTTGTCGTAATGTAGTATAGAGATAGAAATAGAAAAAATCAGGGATAATTAAGTCAAACACAAACTGCTCTTATGTTTTATGAACGGATGTGCTATTTTTAGTAACAGAGGCTATTATATTTATAAACGACTGGTGTTTTGCCGTGATCGTCGGGCTTGTCTTGTGAATAAAAATTCACGAACGACGTCTTATTTGGCTAAAGGGATGCTCAAAGTTTCCAATGCACCACAGTACTGCCAGAACCCGTCAGATGAAAGAGATTCGAAGAGCTTGTACTAAAGGATTGACTTTCCTTACATGCTATTTGGCTAGAAATTTTAAATAGGCAGGACTTTCACAGATAGTACTTAAATAACTTAACTTTGGAGCTACACAAAAAATAACAAGTAAGAGAGATTCGGACCTGTTCCGAAATTCGAAAACGTGGATGGAAATGTTGATTGCTGTTCCAAATTGTAAATTAAAAGAAATGTCGTTTTCAAAAAAGTGTGCTGTGAGTCAGCGGAATTAAAAGTAATTGCTATTTAAAGCATTAAAATAATTCCCCAAAAATTATTAACTTGAAATTCGAAATTAGTTGAACATTTTTAAAATCGTCTAACATCATTACTTACACTGTTCAAAGTTGAATTATAATTTAAACGAATTTTTTTATAAACATCTATCAAATATTGCATGAAAACAACACCGAGTGGCCATGACCAAGCCGATCTGTTCTGAATTTCACTTTACTTTTTAGTCGATTTCGACTTTCAATCCATGGCTGCTAGGGTTGCTTCATACGTATGAATTAATGTAATCGGACAGCACTTTTTCTATTTTATCTAGAAGTTAGCATGTTTAGTCCATGTTTGATATGAGTCAGATTCAAATAAAATATTTAAAGACTGGACTAAATGAAAATAAATGGATTTAAGGAGTAAATAAGAGCATTGTAGATTCAATTTATAGAAATGATGACAACTCTGGCTGCTGTTGATATATAATAAATACAGTCAAACAGCCAGTTTCAAATCGAGTTCGAAAAGTCAAAACGTAACCAAATCGCTCGGAATTGGGAGCAGCAAATAGTAAAACGTTCGTTTTCGTTTTGTTTTTACTTTTTGAAAACGTTCGGAATTCGGAACAGGCCTGATTATTGACGTTCGAGTAAGTAAGCCTTAATTTATCATTGCTAAATTTACTTCAAGGTATTGGAGTCCATAGCAAAGAATGATCAGGTTTAAAAACTGGTTCTCTCACTGACACCGAATATGAGAAAATAGGACATGTCTATTAATTTTTTGAGGGTACACCAAGATAACAAGCGTGCTCGAGATCAGCTTAAACCAACGCAGATTGCAACTTTGGAAATGTGTCGTAAAAATACAAGGACGTTTCATAAAAGCGGAGTGGGGGGGGGGGGGCCAAAGTTCAGAATGTTTCGAGATCGTTCAATCGCGATATTAAAACTTTAATATACAAATCAGGGATTAATACCGGTACCGGAACCGGAACCGTTAACCGAAATAAACCGTTTCAAATCACGTACCGAAAACGGAACCGGAACCGATACAATATTTTTTTGAGAACCGAATACCGTTTACCGTTATTATTGGAACCGATAGAACCGGATCGAAACCGAAACGTTGGTACCGGTACTGGTTCGGTTTTTTTTTTAATTTTGCAGAGTAATTTCGGTCAGATGTTTGTAACGCAAAGAAGGAATCTTAAGACGTCCTTTACACGATGTTAGATATTCTTGCCACTTTTCTGAGAAGGCGTTAAATTCAAGCACCCCTCTGTTAAATGACTTGCACGAAAATCTCGAAGCTTCTATAAGGTGCATAACGTATGTATTTACATTGGCAATAAAATAAAATACGTATGTGAATGTATTGTACATGTACATTGTACATGTGCATGTATTAAAACCAGTGACTGGGACGTCAGTTTTACATGTGCCGAGAACTTCAACACGGGCCAACGCCACATATATACAAATTGTCGATCCTTTCCTTGTTTAGACGAGTACTCTTATAGCATTATTAGTAGAGTATCCCTTACTAATATACCAACATGTAAGAAATTCAGCTGTCCTTCATCGTTTATTTCTTATCGTTATCGTTCATCGTTAAGGTGGCCACAACTAAATTTCAAACCGAAAATCCTGTTTTGGGTGATTTTTATTCCATTTGGTTAGTGTAACCAAGTTGTAACTCGTTCAGGAAATAGAAAAGCGAGAGAATCCTTTTTTGAAAATAATGCTTTTCTAGGTGGCATATTTTTGGACCCAAGGTATAACGTAATGCCAAATCCTGAGCAAAAAAAGTCTTGTATTACTCATTTATTGCTGATGAATCACCTCTTTATGATTATCTGAAAAGCGCCGACGAAGTTGATGCATATGTGATGTTGCAAGAAATTAAAATTTGGGGATAAAATCATATCAGTTCTGTCAACAAAAAAGCTGCTCGATTCCATTATCATTTTTCTTGCACATATTCTAAAATGGTGGTCAGAGTCCTCCACAAAGTTCCCAAAATTGTATGAGATTTTAAAAGTTGCCTTTTACCTTTCACGGAAACATTCATTTCGGTTCGTACCGGTACCTGTACCGGAACCGAAAATCGTTTCGGTATTAATCCCTGATACAAATTTAATCGGCGGTGTTCCAGGAATCTCTAGAGATTTTCGTATAAACGGTTTCATTTTGAACTGCAACTGCTTGCCTTTACATGTGAAGCGTCTCCAAAATGCCAGGCTAATCGATTAGATGACTAAAGTTGAGAGATTTGAAACTGACTGCTCAGCACCAAGTACATTTCAAATGTACAGTTTTCCTTTCCTATAATCTAGTAGGCGACATTATTCTTAACACTTTACTTATAAAGTCCTGACAGTTTAGTTCAAAATCCAATCGTTTATACGAAAATCTCTAGAGGTTTCTGGAACACACCCGAATATGTCATTTCAAATAAAAAGATTAGTATTTGTGACGTCCGAATATTGGTATTTATTTGAAGTAATTCTAGGAGCTGGGTGGTCGGGGAGTAGCGTGTGTACCTGCTGTGCAAGAGGTTGTGGGTTCGATCTCGCGTCTGCATAACTAATGAAAAGATTCTTCTCATACTTAGCCGCTCGGACTCAACGTTAAACAGTAGGTCCCTTTCTCTAGTCCGAAACTTTGAAGCACACAAGCTAAGATATTGATCTCGGCCCTTTTGGGCTGTGGAAAGCCAAAACATATAGTATATAATTTATCTTTTTACCACAGCTATTCTTGAACAATCAGCTTTTAAAGCTGATCAAATGTGTTTCTATTCATATGAACTATTGTGTCGGAAATTGGCTTCAAATATTTGAAATGAAAACGAAAATCGACGAAAATTAATCAAATATTCAGTCAATAATTTTAAAACATTTATTTTAGTTTTTTAAATATAAATTTCTATTTATTCCGTCGAGTTTAGGGCACATCTTGTAAATACTATAAGTCTAGTTGATTTGCGGAGCTTGTAAGAGGATCAGTTGAATTTGAGGAATTTGAAACAGGCGTGAAACTTATGATTTAGAAGTACGATATGGACATAATGATAAAGAGGACAAATTATTATGATAATTTTTGAGTCCAATAGTTTTTATTTAGTTTTATTTAATCTCTGAAAATTGTAGCAAAATCTTTAAAAATAATAATGAATATAGATAGGCTTTAAGTTTTTGACCAATTCCTAAACAAACTATGGGGATTATTTTAATCAGATTTCTTGATGGAATTCCCTTTGGCTTGAACTAATTCAAAGTTAATTTTTACACATAAATTAGCACATTATTATTTACACATATTCAGACATACAGAACTACTGAACTACAGAAGTTCGTTGCCTAAGTCTTTTGATTTGACCTAAAAAGAAGTTAAACTAAATCAGCGTTAATCAAAATATAACTTCAGGGCGCAGCAACAACAAAAAGCATTAATCTGTTAAATTGTTAAAAAAAAAAACATTTCTAAAATGTTCCTAAGAAAAATGTCTAATAATTAAACTTCTCCCACAACAATCGGTTCCATTTACGAATTTCAAATTATGGGGTCTCTTCACAAGCCTAGAAAATAATAATTTTATATATTGTAATTTACCTTATACATGTTTAAGCAACTTTAATTTTTTTCTCACCCATTCACTAACTAGGCAAATATAGTCAAGAAATTGCCATTAGGAAAATTATGCTAAGCTCATGCAATTGGCAACAAAAAACAACAAAAAAACCTTAGACCCAAATGACGTTGGCTCAAATATTTGAACCGGTTTCAATAACAATTGCAACTGAAACTGCAGCTTGGTAGCGGTTTTTGTGGCACAAACTTTGCTCAACTAGAAAACCGCAAAAAATACTAAGACACTTTTTGGCCAAGTTTACAAATTATTGCTTATATTTAATGCAAATGATGTCATTGTAAAAGTTATAAACTTTAGTTGGCCATTTGCATTGACATTTCACATTTCACTCTCACTCCTTTTATGTAGAAATGGCAAAGCAAACAAAACGAAACGAAACCAGACGGTGCCAGCGCAGAGAAGTTGTGAGAGGAGAGAGGAAAAACTTGTTTTTTTGGTATTTTCAATGGAATTTTTTCTTTATTTTTGGTATATTTCACTTGCAGATTTCGTTTTTTTTGTTCGTTTAACCAAAGAATCACAAAACACAAGCTGGACCACTTTTTGATTAAATAAAGATTTTGCACCAACCCGGCAAATATTTATTTTTTGTTGTTTCTTAAACTGACCTCTCGGGCCACGTTTGTATAGTAAAGAGTACGCGTTGGAATTTTTCGAACCGCGCACGGCAACCGCTCTATCTGAAGCACGTCCACCAACTGAACTAGAGAGCTACGGATGGAATGAAGGGATCGTGATCTAAAATTCACCACACAGTTGGCTAGCCACGTTTGTCTGCATTGGCCAAGATGGCAACTGGTTTTTGCTGTTTGTGTTGAATTTTGTCAGCTGAGCAAGTCGGAGTCGGAGAGCCGCAACAGGTGAGAGAGCTATTGACATAATAAGTAGTCGCAGTCGCCTTCTCTTGCTCTCTAGTCTCAGGTGTGTCTAGCTGGAGCTGTGTGTGTAGGTGTACCTTTAGAAGTCAGTTGGAATGGGACGACGACCATGATTGCATTTACGGAAATTTCGGCAAGGCAAAAACAAAAACTAACTAATTTCTTGACAAGTGAACTCAGCGAACTATTTGGAACTGTCCAATAACGAAAGACTCAATCGGAGACTGAACAAACAGCCAAGCTGGCATTACGCCTACACAAGTTTCTTTATGGTTTTTTTTTATTTTTGGGGTCCAAAACCTCAGTGGTTACAGAGTACAAAAGGCCAACACAGATTGTAGAGGGAGGAAAATAAGCCTTGAAAGAAATCCATATTAGAAACCCTGACTTCTTAAAAACATTAAAACTTTAACAATGAAATGTTGTGGTTATGAGGTGTGACATTAAACCATTTTTAAATCGATATTAAAATGAAAAGGTTTGACTATTTAAGTTGTCTGTACAACTCTTAGATAAATCCAAAACCAGGCCTGAAACCGACAGAAATTTTAAAAAAGGTTTGGTCCGGATGTTCGAGTCGATAGTAAAATGTATTAGATATAACGATTAGATATAACGATTAATTCTTGAATGGTCAGCGTTGTTACTTCAAGTTCGTCCACTTCCACGACTGCCAAATATGCCTGGCCAACCAAACGGGACCGTCAATCCTTACTTTCTTAAGGATCGTTCAAAGAGTGAGGTTTTAACCTAACTTTTATTTTGCGGCTAATCATGTCAAATTGTCATAACAGAACAACAAGTCCAAATGATAAAATTATTTTAAATTTAGGCAGAAAATGATCTTGATATAAATGGATTAAATAATATATTCGGCGGTGTCCCAGAAATCTCTTCCAACCAAATTCCAACCCAAAACCAATTCTCGGTGTCCTAGAAATCTCTGTCGGTTGGTTTCAAACCTCTCGTATTTTGATGGGAGATTTTGGCAAAACAACCAATACACAAACCAGCCAATACACTTACCAACCATTAGCAACTTCACGAACTTTCGTAGTTTTTTTTGTAGTAGGACCATAATCTTATACACACACCTTTTAACTAGACTCTCGAACTAGAATTTCGAAGAAACGAAATCACTCGAAGTTTTGGGACACCGACGGATTTCTCGAGCGATTTGCAAACCAACTGAAGCCAAAATCTCTAGAGATTTCCAGGACACCCCCGATTATAAGCTGAATTGCCGTATATGGGATGACTAAATTTAATTATCCTAACTTTATTCTTCGAACTTTAATACCCAGTACCTAAAAAGTAAACACTGTTTACGAACATGACATATATGTGCATTTGAGCGGTTACTATGGCGAAACTTTGATTGCTCATATCTCAACTATCTCTCATCTGATCGCCACTAAGCGTAGTAGATAAGTGCAGATAACGAATTATATTGAAAAGCTAAGCAATCTATTTGGTTGGCCAGTAGCTTTGGCTGTGTAGACGGCCGTTTCGGCTGCCGCCATGGCAAAGCCTCGTCAGTACACTTTCAGTTGCTGTCACAGCAACAAGCCATTTGAAAATCCTATTTAAATAACCCAGGCGGCGAATAACGAGTTGAGAATTCCAAGTGCACAACGGCCGTCTACACAGCCACAGCTCCTGTTCATGTTCAAATGTATTCTCTGTTGAATTTTCTGGTTGATTATTGAACTATAATTAAACCCTTGAGCCTGCTAAAATTCACTTTGACTAAAATCAAAACAGGTCGTTAAACCCATATTCATAAAACATTAAAGACAATCACAATTTTTTTTGTTCGTTATAAAAAACATTTAATTGTGTTCAAGTAGATTTGTTTACATCACTTTTTATACTCTGTACCAAAGGTACAAAGAGTATAATAAGTTTGTGCAAAAGTATGTAACAGCCAGAAGGAAGCATCTCCGACCCCATAAAGTATATATATTCTTGATCAGCATCAACAGCCGAGTCGATATAGCCATGTCCGTCTGTCTGTCTGTCCGTCTGTTTGTCCGTATGAGCGCACAGATCTCAGAGATGGTAAGAGATAGAGATTTGACATGTATGGAACATATGCTTCTTATACTGGCAGGCAGATCAAGTTTATTTCCAATTTTTGTCACGCCCCCGCAAATTGGAAAAAACATCATATCTCACACAGTTTTATAGATAGAAGGTTCGTTCCTTCTGGACTAATTTAGTAATCAGGATTATTTATGGAAAGGAATGGAATGGTAAGGAATGGTATGGTAAGGATCGGATGAACGGTTGTCGAGTTATAAAGAAAACAAACAATTATGGGCAGCACAACGGTGATGGGCAGTACTTCACAGGTACAGAGTATGTTATAGTCGGGCTTGACCGACTTTCTTTCTTGTTGAATATAATATAACGTACGTGGTTGCCTTAAGCGGCTACTGGGTATTTTTTGACATCAAACGGCATATTGTTGAAACCAGTAGTGCACCATACGCTATCGACGAACAATTGGTATCAAAAAATTGGCTATTATAACGCGATAAGACTCCTCATTTACGGTAACCGTTTGGCCATCTTCATCTTCGAACGAGAGCGTAAGTTAAAGTCGGTCCTGCCCGACTTCGATGTTCCCGTTACTCAGCGAAGGAATTATTCAATAACAATCTCATATGTTTATAACATATCATTAACATAAATGCTAACATATTAAAATTATGTAAGCAGACAGCGCATGCTTGCTGATTACAACTCCAATATCTCCACGAATTATTATCCAATCTTTATTGAGCGATTATAGATATTGTGAATTTTTAATTTGAGATCGATATCTTTAAAGATGTGGGAGTCACTCAACATTTTGAATGCAGCAGAGCGTCGAAAAAACATTCGCAGATATTGCACCAACAACGCAAAGCAGACGAAGAATGAGATGTTTCAGTATTTTTCGATTATTAAATTCAAGAGAACTTTTATGTATAAAGTAATATCGGATATAAAGAGTGGAAAAAATTGGGAGAAAACCTGGATCCGGAAAAAATGTCACTTAAAGCGTTCCGAAGTAAGAGCCAAATCAAAAGCTGAAATTGTGGGTAAATGTAATGTAAAATGGCTTGTCACAGCCCCAAAGGGCCAAAGCCGAGCTTCTCTCAATCTCTTGGCTTGTGCGCTTCTAATTTTCGCACAAGAGAAAGGGACCTACAGTTTAACGCCGAATCCGAACGGCAGTTTGAGAAGCTTTTGCATGGCTTATTACTACAAAGCTGGCGCCAACAGCAGAGGGGGGTGACCGGGGGTAAAGTTTATTTAAAGAAAAAACTTTACATTAGATGTTCCAAGGCGGGATCAAACCCACGACCTCTTGCACAGCGGTCGTGCACACTAGCCGCTGAGCCACCCGGCCACAAATTCTATTGAAATGGGAACAACATGGGCCGAACTAATGTTAATAATTAAAGATTTTCATGGGTGTACTTAAATTAAATACAAAGCATTCTTAACTATTAAAGTAACACAGAAAAAACCAAGTAAGAATGTCGGTCAAGTTCGACTATATTATACTCAGTACCAACAAAGGTGTATACTTGACTTTAAAGCCACGTAAAGGGCCAAGCCGAGCTTCTCTCAGTCTCTTGGCTGATGTGCTTCTAGTTTTCGCACAAGAAAGAAAGTTTGGGAAGCTTTTTCACGGCTAGTTACTTCAATATTAAAAAAGGAAAGTACCGACTATTAAAAGCTTAAGTTTGAAGTTTGGTGTCTTTACCTTGCACAGTTTTTTTTTTGGTCGATTCTAATAGAGAACGCTTGTTATTGATTTGCAAACATGGACAAAATTGGTCATCGTTATGTGATACAATACTTTCATATAAAAGGTCTTAGTCCAACCAATATTAAAAATGAGCCGGACTCTTCCTTACGTAATTCTGCTTCCTTGTTTACAACAATAAAATATTGGGTGGCTGAGTTTAAGCGAGGTCGTTTGAGCTGCGAAGATAAGCATCGCAATGGTCGTTCAAATGAGGTGACCACTTCAGAAATGGTGGCCAAAATTAAAAAATGTGTATTGAGTGACCGGCGATTAAAAGTTCGTGAGTTAGCTGAATGTGTAGGCATTTCAAAAAGTGCTGTACACCGCATATTGACCGAAAAATTGGACATGAAAAAGTTATGCGCAAGATGGGTGCCGCGTTTGCTGACTTCAGAACAAAAACGCCGGTTCACACCTCTGCCGTTGCAATGGCTAAATTTAATGAATTAAAATTTGAATTGCTACCTTACGCCCCTTATTCGCCAGACTTAGCTCCCTCTGATTATTTCTTATTTCTAAACTTGAAAAAATGGCTCGGAGGAAAAAGATTTGGCAACAGGTTAATGCCTATTTTGAAGAGCTTTACAGTTCTTATTATAAAAAAGGTATCGAAGTTATTGAACATCGCTGGGAAAAGTGTATCGACCTAAAAGGATCCTATGTTGAAAAATAAAAAAAAAATGATAAATTTTTGTGTTTTAGTAGTTAGGTCGGCTATTTCTGGGACCGCCCTCGTATGCTCAGTTAACTATTGATGTTGCAGCAGTAGCTGAAAGAAGCGCTGCTACTGTGTATTTTTGGGTGATGATTTTCAACTCCGTTGGATGAAAATCTAAGCTCAATTCAACATTAAATGGATATTTTAATAAGCATTCCAAGTGGATACCAAAATCATCATCAACAACTAGCCTGTGTACCCATTTGAACCTTTAATATTATTAAAATAGAAACACACATTCTTGGGCTAAGAGCTGTTCGTGCCATCTTAATTAACTAACATACCAAATTTCTTAGACTGTCTCTAAAAATTCCAAATGATTCTAATACCTTGCTCATGGTAGTGATGGTAGAATTCAACAGCATTTAATCTCATTGCTCAGTATCTACATAAATAGAAGGGGCTTCATCACCTAGAAGTTCATTGTTGAAATATTACTTGCAAGAAACTTGTGAATAAAAGTTTTTGTCGGTTGAGTTCTTTGGCAAGTCCCACCCACATCACACATTCTCAGTATAATACAAATCAAATCTCATCCATTTATCAAATGATTGAAATTTCCGTTAAGAAATCCGCCCAAACAACAAACAGAGCGCATTCACAAGGCTTAATTCCATTTGAGCTGCTCCCCGAAAAAAAAAAGAAATACCAAGATAAAAATGTTTCCAACTCACAAGCCGCCTTCAAATACCATCAATGCAAATATCAATCCAATGCCTCAATGAAGACGCGCCCAGAAACCGTCAGCACACATCAATAGAAGCCAAAGAAATTGTGACTCAAAGAACTCGAAAGACGTCAAAAGCCATCAAAAATCATGAAAATGTTCAACAATGTCTGCCACGGTTATTATTGCAGTTGTTGTTTTTGTTGTTTTAGTTATTGCGGTTGCATTTGAAAATGCAAAAATTCCAAACTGCGCTTTCGGCTGTTGCACAAACTTTGGGCCAAGTGTGCACCCAAGTTAGATGTGGCGTGTTCCCATTGTTTGAGCCTGAGTCTCTGCTCTGAGCTGTTGTGGTTGTTGTTGTTGTTTGTTTTGTCTCAGGGACTTATCTCTGTGCCATTGGTTTTGGGGTTCTATGGAATAATAAACAAACCAACAACAAAGCAGTTGCAACTTTATGCACTTATTTTTTGAATGGAGCAATAATTAAAATTTACTTTGGTTTCTAGTATATAAGTAACTAAGGCAGCTGCGTTTTGAGTGCTTTACTTTGGGGCCTTTTCTTTAACTTCCCAGTACAGCGAACCTGAGAAAAATAAGTGTACAAAATACTTCAATGATTAATTGATTATTAAGAATTCATTCTGGGAAACTGCGCGGCTCTGAGCAATTCAAAAAACACAACCTAAGCCCCTGATATATGAAAAATGAGAGTTCTCCCAATTCTCCTATCACCTAGCGTTGTGTCATAATAATAATAATTTTTAACAACAGTTATATTTCTATTATCTATCATCATATCGCTTTGATTTATTTGACTTTAATCACCCAATAATAAACAATTAAATTAAAATTCAAACAAAAGAAATCCACTCAAAAGTTATTGACGTAACTTTTGGTTTCATGGCAGAGTAAATTAGCTAAATACGTTTAATGATCAAATACGGAAAACTAAACCAATTTAAAAAGTGCACAACCAAAAACACGAATTTGGGGGTTCACTTCGCTTGCCTTTGCCATGAAATCCACGTGATTTGATGCGCGAGCAAAGAAACACACATGCAATGGCATTCGAAATTCATTTGCGTTTTTATATAATGTGGAAATGGAAATTTTGAATGTTATGTTTGTTTTTTATTTTCTATGTAGATTTTCGCTGAAAACCCACTGAAATTGCACAACTTTCGCCTAGTGGTAAGGTTTCGCCCGCTCACACAGGTATCAGGTTAAGCAAATGTTGCACTAAATAAAGCAAATACATTTGTATTTGTCATAACATAAATTTTGGACCACAAATTTGAATACACATAAATGGTGCAATAAATTTAAGTTGAAAGCCAAGGTCACAAGCAAACACTAATTCCAGAATTCACAGGGCAACCTTTTTTGAGTCATATTGAAAAATATATGACATGATTATTCAAAGAAATGCCCAAGCTTAGTGCAGTCTTAGCCTATGATGTCATATCTCTTCAAAGTGATTTTCCTTTTTTTTTGCGATTTAAGCGATTTGAGTGGATTTTTGTTGTTTATTTTTTGGGACGTTTTTTTTATCAGCATCTGCGTGAAGAGCCCAACAAGCGCAGCGGCTTTTTGTTAACGCATTTCATTAGCGTGTTTTTTATAAATGTTTGTACGAGGGCAGTTTGATATGTGAGTAACCTGCGAGCTGGGTAATTTATTTTATGTTAGACTTCATCATGAATTTTGACTTAAGAAAGAAAGTTCTTAGATGACTAAGGCTGCAGGCATCTCAACTGAGCTGATCAAATTTACCTTCGTTACTAAAACAGGTAAAAGACTACTCGGAATTGTTTGATCAGCTGATACCGAGTAAAGTGAATTTAATACTTGAATTCAAAATGCAAACGCTCACACAAAATCGTCTCGGAATGCAGAACAAGGCCCATAGATGACGATTTCAAAGAGCTTATAATCAAGTTCGGTCAGAAATCCTTTTCCACTTTTGATTGTTCGAAGCCGGTCTGGATTAATAAACAGTCTTACCTCATATTACCAACAGACAATAGAAATGTCAAGTTCTTAGATCAAAGAATTTTAAGATATGAAAACAAACTGCTTGTGAATCGTTTCATTATGATTTGGAACCGGGTTTAAAACTGTTTACATTTCTATATAATACATCATTTTATCTAAATTTGGCTCCAAGCCACTTCTGGTTCGAAACCTGTTTAAAATTTGCCCTGGTATTTAGAAAAATTTTCTAATAAACAGAAAAAGTTTTCTGAAACTAAGAAAAATATGCCAAAAAAAAATTTTTTAGAACAAACTTTTCTAAAAACAAGAAAAGTCCAGATTTTTCTGATAATTAGGGCGCATTTTTCTAAAGTCTTTTCTTAAAAATAGGGCAAAATTAACCTTTAATTTTAGAGAATAGTAGCCCTTAAAGAGAATACTGAAATTTCTTAAAAATAGGAAAATTTTCTGGAACTAATTTTCTTAAAAATATGGCGATAGTTACCATTGCTTTTAGAAAAAAGGTGTTAGATTTCAGGAATTTTTGCTCCACTGCAAAAATATAAGTAGCCCATTCAGACGTGCCACTTCAACGCTGTGAAATAGCCTAACCGTTTAAGCAGCCGCCGTCGTTGCGCGCGACAAAGGTCTTGGGTTCTAGTCCCAGTCAGTCCCTGAAAATTTTTATTAATTTAATAAAAATTAATCAAAGCAGCTGGGGTGTTGTTAGAACGAAGTGCACCTGGAGCTGGACCGGTGGTGGACTTGGACCTGGACCGGTGGTGGACTTGGACGACCGGTGGTGGGGCCTGGCCGGTGGTGGTCTTGGCCGACGGTGGTGGCCTGGTGTGGCCGGGTGGCTGGGTGGCCGGTGGCCTGGCCGGTGGTGGACTTGGACCTGAACCCGGCGGTGGGAACTGGAGGTGTGGCCATTGTGGTGGACCTGGACCGGTGGTGGACTTGGACCTGGACGGGTGGTGGTCGTGGACCAGGAGGAGGTGGCCATTGAGGTGGACCTGAACCCGGTGGTGGACCTGGACTGGACCTGGACCGGTGGTGGACCTGGACCCGATGGTGGATCTGAACCGGTGGTCTTAAACAATTTTTTCTGCTTTTAAGAAAATACCTTTTCTTTTATTAAGAAAAATTTGTCTCTATATTAGAAAAAAAGTTTTTATTTTAAGAAAATAGTTTTCTATGATTCAGAAAGAGATTCTAATTCTAAAAAAGTAGCCCTTTGTTTAAGAAAAGCTTTCCATTATATTTAGAAATTTTTTTTCTAAATTTTAGGGTGAGTCGCCTTAGGACGGATTTCAAAGGCGAATTTCTAATTTTAAGGGCTAATTTGGGACTTTTTTTATGAGTGTACTATTACCATTTTACTAACCCAAACATAAAATTTTAGGTTATCTACTTAAATAAGTTCTTAGATCCGACTCTGAACAATTTTTAAACCGGCTATCACAATTTTTCCAATTTAAACATGATTCCATGATTCTGATTTCTGAGATTCATGATTTCTGAGATGTAGCCCTAAACTATGTTTGCCCCGATTTTATCTAATTCGATCCGTAAGAGTATCGAACTCCACCTCTCCAAACCAAACATCAAATGTTATCGTAGAAGCTAAAATAATTTCTCAGAACCACTTGTGTACCGATTGAATATAGTTTGGAACCAGTCTCGTAATTGTAGACAGCGTTTTAGGCTAAAATTTCTGAGATGAGGTCTCGAAGTATTTTATGGTTGGACGTTTCAGTCCCGGCTTTGAAGCCAGAGCCGCTGTCTGCTAACAGGCTGTACTCTTTGCCACTAGGACCCGAATGATAAGTATCACTAAATGGAAGTGTGGATGGAGTTGCCCAACAACTGCACAAAAAGGGAGGACGGCCAATTGTCAGTTACCAAATTCAAAAACGTCGTTTCGGATATTCAAGCTATACTAGCTATACTATTGAAACTCATTCCTACTCTTGGGCAGAAGTTTTACATCACAACACAGAGAATTATATTCACATTGTCTAAAAAATCCCTTGAACCATTAAATTAAACGAACTAGATCTAAAAGAACTTTAGAACTCATAGGCTATGACTAGGCTTCTTTAATGGGGCACTTTGTGAAGCGCTGGGAAAAAAAGAAGCAGAGTCCTTTGTTAGGCTGCAAAAACACAATCATTGTCGTAATCATAGGCAGAGCCACCACTATATTGGATCTATGGAGGTTGACACTCGAATGCTGCGCTTCTCTACGCCGCCGTCAGTCTATACTGACTTCACAACAAACTGATATAGTTTTTCTTTTCCGACCGGGTTTGGGTAACGTTACCGTTATCGTTATCGTTACCGTTACTGTATCTCTATCGTTATCGTTATTGATTTCGTTATCGATACCGTTATCGTTATCCATATCTTTATCGTTATCGCTATCGTTATCTTTATTGTTAGCGCTATCGTTATCGCTATTGTTATCGTAATCGACTATATAATTTATAAATTCTTTATAATTCGCGGTCCATCGAGGATATTTTTTTCAGAATTTTTGATATATATAGATGGATAGTAAACATTTACCGAAAATGATTATTTTCTTCATAAGTATTCATAAGTATCCACCGTAAGCTGGCTCTGGGCAACTCTGGTTTTAGTCAAATTTTCAATTCATTTCTTGGAAATCAAAATCTTTACCAACTTGGATCGATCGAAATCTGAAACGAGATCAGGTCTGTTTGTTTTGTTTCGCGGATTTGACCACTTTAAAGAGGTGTAAATGGATAAGTCAGCAGCAGGCAGGGAAATGAGAGCTTAAAATCTCATTGATTGATATTGCACAATTCATTGATGGACACTTTCAGTGTGAATTGGTGGATAGTCACGATTAGTGTAAAACAATTTTCATTACTTGCAGAGATGACAATCAAATATTACAGATATAATTTTTGTCTCAAAATTTTTAAAAAATCAAAGTGGAACCGGGTATTTTGTTTCGGTTCGGGTTTACCTAAATAAAATCAATTTCGGTTACTAAAACGTTCACTTAAACATGTAATTTTGGTTATTATTTGATAACGGCGTCGGTTGACCGGTTAAAAATATCTGTTGTTGTTTCGGTTGGATACCCTTAACAACAAAGGATCAAGGAACAAATAAAGCAGAGTACTTCTCCGTTTGAAAATGCACTATAGGAAGAAAAAAAGATACTCTGATTTGATGCAAAGTGGTGCTCCCAGAACGAAATCATAACCTATACATCATTCATAATCCCGCTACCCTCCTGCGACTATTTACTTATTCCAAATTTTTTCCCAGAACGTCTATTTTAAAGGGCATCTAAATATTAATTGGAAACGCTAACAAATTTAGAAAAACGCAGGACTAAAATCTCAAGAAAACTTAATTGAATAAAATATATTTTATTTAATAAATCAAACTGCCCTCCTCTAAATCTGTCTGCGTTCACAACTGGTGTGGCTGTCTCTTCATACCGGCTCCATTTAGCTTTTGTTTGTTTTTATATACATAAAATGTATAGCTTTACATGTCTGGCTTTAAAAAATGCATTTTTTATATACTTATACCATGTACCTACTCGTATATGCTCATGCATTTGCTTTACTTTTACTTTCATATGCAACTGGTTTCGCTGAATGGGGAAGTGTGTTGTGTTGAGTTTGGTGACTCGGGCGAGTCGCCAAGTCTTGGGCCAACAAAACGAAATTGTTTGTAAAGTGATTGTCAATCATTTTTGGTGGCATGCCGCTTAACTGCTTTGTCAACAAAAACAACAACCACAGCGGCAGCAACAGCAACAACAATAACCACAATGGCAGCTGCTACACATTTTTGGCTTCGAGCCACTTTCGGTACTTGCATTTGTCTGCTCAATTAAGGCATTTAAATGTTTATATCTTTGAGTAACGCTTGATTATTGTTTGATATATATATATAGGATAGCTGTTAATGGGGCAACATTATGATCTGTCTGTGATAGTTTTTTTTTCAAAGGCTAAAGTCGCACTCGTTTGAGTAAATTTAATTTTTTTTAAAGAACTCAAACCAATATTAAATAAATAAGTAAACAACATTTTTAGACATATCCTAAGCGAATCTACATGATAAATAAATAACAACATTTAAGTAGATACTTAATATTATTTAACTAATCTATTAATAAAACGTGGCGCTTAGCCATATAGTAAAAGTATTCTCTACTTAATAGCGCTAGGTTACCTACACTCAGAAACAAATTTGCCATGCATTTTAGAATTTCAGCTCATCTTAAAAGTTAGAATGGTATATAGAAAAGCTTTCTAATAAACAGAAAATTTTTTTAAATCCTACAAAAAAAATCCCATTAAAAGTTTTTTTAGAAAAAACTTTTCACTTGCAGTTTTGGACTGTCTCGAGGTCTTGTTATGCTATACGCATAACTTTAAACAGAGGCACACACAACACAACAAAGAAGGCAGGTTGATCGGACGGCCGTTTCATAAGGGACCAAATCCTCACTCATCAGCGATGAGCCTGAAATGTCTATCAAAAAATAGGGGAAAGTTAACTTCGGCTCGGCCGAAGTTTTGTATACCCTTGCAGCTTCCTTTGAAAACAAAAAAGTTTTTCTCACTAGAACTTCTTTTTCGACCGATCTTTCATACTGTAGCTATATGCTATAGTCATCCGATTTTGCTAAAACTTTCTAGAAATGTGTTAAAGTATAAAAAATAAGAATATGCCAATAAAAAGGACGTCTTCATTGAAAAAAAAGTTTTTCTCACTAGAACTAGTTTTTCGACCGATCGTTCCTCTGGGAGCTGTATGCTATAGTCATCCGACTTCGACCAAACTTTGTAGAATTGTGTAAAAGTATATAAAATAAGTGTATTCCAATGAAAAAAACGTTTTCACTAGAAACAAAAAAGTTTTTTTCACTAGAACTAGTTTTTCGACCGATCGTTTCTATGGCAGCTATATGCTCTAGTCATCCGATTTCGACCAAACTATGTGAAATCATGGGAATGGATAGTAAACTAAGAAATACGTACTTTGGAGGCGTTTCCATTAAAAACGAAAACGTTTTTTCACTAAGACTGGTTTTTAGACCGATCGTTCCTATGACAGCTATATGCTATAGTCATCCGATCCGGCCGGGTCCGACAAATGTGCAGCGTATTTGTACCAAAAAACTTCGTGCAAAGTTTGGTGCGTATAGCTTTAAAACTGACGGAGGAGATAGCATAGAAACAGACAGACGGACGGACGGACAGATGGACATGGCTAAATCGACTCGGCTGTTGATGATCAACAAGAATATATATACTTTACAGGATCGCAAATGCTTCCTTCTACCTGTTACATACTTTTGCACAACTGATCCCCCTTTTCCCATTTTCAATGGGAACAGGGTACAAAAATTGCGGTCAAAAATGCAGCCTAAGCGGACTCCTTTTTAAACCATTTCGTTCATGAATTTTGGTTCACAAAGCAAGTCCGACTTTCACGGCAAATCACCAGCTCAAACAGGCGCGTCCGTTTAAAAACCGAACAGTTGTTCAGAAATTATGAACGATTGGTGTTCTGGTGCTGGTTTTGCACTTATGCTGCTTTGAAATTCCCAAGCAGCTATAGCAATTTTGGCATAAGGAACCCTCTGTTTCAGCTCTAATGATATAACCGGGAGGTTCTTAAGCCTGCTGTTCAGTAGACCAGACTCCTTTGTAGTGTAGTGTTTGACTATTAATGTTATGTAAAAACATGACATAACCTGAGTTTGAATATAATAAATGTCTTAAAATCAGTCACATTGTATAACCAAAAGGCACACAAAAATTTTCGAAAATTTTTCCGAAAAGTGTTATCAAAATGAGACCGGGATGTTCCCTAAAAGAAGACCTAGATGTTCCAAAATCGTTCCCAAAATGTAGCCAAAAAGAGCACCAAGTGGTCTTAAAACGTTACCAAAATGTTTCTAAAAGAATACCGAAAGTTTGTTAAATGACCCCAAAATGTTCCCAAGTTGAGCCCAAAATGGTATTAACGCAACACCTAAACGATAATGAATATCGAACATCGGGTCTTAAAATTGCGTTCATGAAATGGCACCGCCGTTAACAGTTCACGAAAAAGCGGGATTTCTCTTCTTTTGTCAACGAATGGTCTTGATTTCGGTAGATTTTGAACGGACTTTTTTCTGAGTGTAAGGGACAAAATCTTCTTATACTTGCAGGCAGATCAAGTTTATTTTCAACGCCAGAAAAAACGTCATACCTCCGTCAGTTTTCTAGATAGAATGTTCGAGCCTTCTGGACATATTTTGAAATGAAGATTGTTTAAGGAATGATAAAGATCGGATGAACGGCTGTCGAGTTATAAGGAAAACAAACAATTATGGGCAACACCGGTCGCAACGGTGCACTGCCACCGCGGTGATGGGCAGCACTTCACAGGTATAGAGAATTTTATAGGCGGGCTTTGCCGACTTTC